>CM022303.1:217609754-218209754 GCA_011799875.1 Thinopyrum elongatum
GAGTAGGAGTTATCCCGAAGATCTGAGAAGACCAACATTGCCAACCCAAAGGACGGAGTACATGAGTTTTTGATGGAACCGTAACCTTGCTTATAAGGGTGCTAGCACCCCATGACCTTGTGATGATCGATGGATTTTCAAGAAGCCCCCCAAACATAACCTTCTTTCTATCATCTCCGAATCTCGAGGACAAGATTCATTTTAAGGGTGGTAGTTTGTAACATCCCAAAATTCTAAAATTTGGAATGTTATATTAAATAAATAATTAGTATTTTCTTGCTTGATTGTTGTGTGATTGATTGTTTGAAATTGAGTGTAATTTGAAACCTTTTGAAAGTTGAATGAGAGGGAATAAAAGGACTTGCCCAAAACTTTCACTTTGCATTTTGACCTTTATGAATTCAAATTCATTTCATCACAAAACCCTAGAGTGAAGATGATATGACTTCGTCCATTAAAACAAATGAAAAGGGATTTGAATTTCATTTGAAATATTTTCAAACTAGAGACTTTATGCCACTCAAGGATTTTCATGAGAGAAGATAAAATGTCTTCTTCAAATTTTAAGAAAGAGAGTTCGAAGTTTCAAAGAATCATTTTGAAGTTATTTCAAACCCACTTTGCATTTGAAGCTATTTAAATTTCCAAATTTCAAATTCTCTGAAAGTAATTCAAAATGAGAGAAGTAATATGACACTTCAAAATTCAGAGGCATTTGAAATATATTTGGCCAAGGAAAAACAAAAAGGATTTGAAAGTGGCTTGAAATTCAAATTCAAAACCATTTAGGAGTTATTTGGTTTTTATTCAAATTATTTTTCTCCAAAAATAAAATATATGGAAATTAGGGTAAAAGGATTCCCTTCAACAGAAAAATGGAGAAAATAAATTTGAAATCATTTTGGTATTTTAAAATATTTTTTATTGAATTTTAAATGCAACAGTAGCACTACTTGCATTATTTGAATTTTTGTGTATTTTATTTGACTTTGAAAAATAGTTATGTTTTAGGAAAAAAATTCTAAATTTTTTGATATATTATAAGCCTATAGTATATTTGCATTTATTTTCTTTTCTCTCTCTGTCAATTCAAAGAGAGGAAAAGTTTTATAAAAAAGGAAACCCTAGCGTCATGGCCCACTCAACTGGACCTGGCCCAGTACACGCGCCCGCATCGAATCCCATCGGATCGGGCATCCGATCTGTTCTTTCCTCCTTTCGCTCGCTGACCGCTGGGTCCCACCCCGACTGCTCGCGTGATCCTCGCGGTCGCCTTCCTCCTCACGCCCCTTCCTTTCCTCACCAGCGCCACCACTGCCCCCGATCCCCTGCCGATCTGGCCTCGCCCTTGCCCCAAGCTAGCGCCTCCTATAAAGAGGACGCCTCCTGCGGTCGATCCCCCCTAAACCCCCTCTCTCCACGCCCTCCGCCGCCCGCAATTGCTCGCCGCCGTTCACCAGTGCCGCCGCACATCACCGAGCTCGCCCCACTCGCCACCATGCGTCCTGAGCCACGCCACCGCCACCAACCTCGCCTCCTCGCTCGTCCTTGTCCTCTCGAGCCTTTTCCGACACCGGAGACCCACCGGAGCGCCGTCCCCGACCGCCGCCCGAAGCCACCTCGCCGGAGCTTCCCTTCCCCTGCGGTGAGCCTCGGAGCAAAACTCCAACGTTAGATCTAAATCTACGGTGTAGATTAGAAATGGCGTACCCCTTCGGTTAGGCTCGGTTTTTAAATTGTGAACCGGTCGGTTTTTCTGTTTAATTAGCCGCCCAAAAAGTTTTCACTACCATTCGGCCGTCCGCTCGTTTGCCTCTACCACGCACCCGCCCTAGCTAGTAGTTTGGCGCCACGTGGCCCCCTGTCCGATCCTTAGCCCGTTTGGTTTTCTGTTTTTAATTTGGTTTCTGTTTTAGTTCTGTTTTTAGAAATTTAATATCTTTTATGTTTTAAGTCCAAAATTAGTGATTCTTTTTTGCATTATTTTTATCTTTTCTTGTAGTTTATGTTTGTGCAATTGGTTTTCAAATTTGAATTTATTCAAATTTTCTCAAATCATTAATTTGTGAATAACTTGAGTTTTATAAAAAGGCTTTTTAAGTGTTTCTTTTTGCTAGTTAAATTCTTTATTTTAACTTAGGTGTTTTATATTTTCTTTTCTGAGAATTTATTAGTTTAGAGTTTTATTTGTTGTTGGCTTTTTATTATGGTAAGAACTAATTTGTTGTTTGCAGTTAATTCTTAGAGTTTTCTTTAGTAGTTTCTTTATAGTTTTCTTTGAAGTTTCTTTTTGAATTTTGATTTGGTTTTTCTTATTGATTTTTCCCTTGTTGCTTTTATTTATTGATTGTTATATTGATTGCTAGATGTGAATGCTTATGTGATTGCAATGTTTGACTATATAGATTTTCCTCGGAGAGTGATGAATAGTACCAAGTTATTTCTGAGAGCGTTATAATCTTCATCAAGTAATACCAGGCAAGTTCACTTTGACCATTTTATTCATACCCATGTTTTTATTGCAGGCAAGTTCACTTTGACCATTTTATTAATATCTATGTTTCTATTGCATTTAGTGACACCTTTGCAACATTACCTCCAGTAGTTATATTGATTCTTGTAGTTGGGTAGAAGCATGAGGTAGGAACCCACACCTTGATACTGAGCCCCAGGAAGGCTAGTTATTTCTATGCTACGCTATCGTAGACGGGGATTAGAATGAGTATTTGTGAGAGGTGTGAGAAGGAGGACTCTATGTCAATGACGACAACTTCAAGATGTCAACTACAAGGCCTGCATCAACAGGACCTCAAGACTTCGAGACTCGAGACAAGAATTTAATACACACTACTAGGTGGAGGATGGTTTGATGGGCACCCTGGAGTAACCAGTGGATGACCTGGGATGCATGCAGAAGCACCATGGCATCTTCCAGAAAGCTTCACCCAGACTCAAAGAGACGGAAGAACACTTCATGCTCGGAAGTTTACCTGTGCAGCCACAAGCTATTATGGGCTCCGGCTTGGTTGATCTTAGTTGTGACTCTGGCAGGGTAGTGCTAGCAGATGTAGATGAACGATAGAGTTGGATGGGCACTGTCCATGGTTAGGGAAGCTCTCTGAAAGACCATGTTTCGTTCATCCTGTTTTCAAACACCATGTAGTGCGAGAACGTAAAAGGAGGGATCGAATCATGTGGGTAAAGTGCACAAGACTCTGCAGAGTTAAAACCTAATGGATTAGCCGTGTCCCTGGTTACGGACAATTTGAACCTCTGGACATGGATTTATCTCGGAACTCTCAACACTGGACCGATAATTAATTGTGGGCAACTTATAAGTATTTGGGCTATGAGACATCGGTTGGCGGAACCATGTCATAGTAGATAACTCTATAGTGAAGGTTCCTTGACTATCCTTTGTTGTAGGGAAAATGAAAACAACTAGCTTTTATGCAAAAACTCAGACATGGAGCCCCAAAGCCATATTGCATATAGAATAGTTTCATCATCTTTTTTTCTTACTGTGATCTTGCCGGTACATTCAATGTACTGACCTACATGGTTGCATGTCTTATGTTGCAGACATTTCCACCGATGAGTAAGAGTTACAACATAGGGTTACGGTCTACACTCAAATTGCCGTTGGCATTGATGGGACTCCACACCCTTATTGATTACTTTCCGCTGTGATAAATAAGGTATGCTCTGGATCTACGGTATTCATTTTACATGTGATGTTATGGTATTTCATCAAAGTACTGTGTGTGCCAGCATACTGATCCAGCGATGGCACAGAAACCACAGAGACTTGACTGTATTGGGTCGGGTCACTACAGCCACCTTGCTGCACCTTTATTACTATTGCTACTTGTTACTTGATACAAATAACCCTGCTATCAAACTATCTGTAGCCGCTACTTTTAGTGCTTGCATAGAATACCTTTCTGAAAACCGCTTATCATTTCCTTTTGCTTCTCATTGGGTTCGACACTCTTCTTTACCTAATAATAAAGCAAATAGGTATTCTTGGTTCATCGTGGCATTTTGCAGAACCCCCTGAGTTTTCTGGTAATAAACCCGCGGTACTGGTGCACGCTAACCTCAAACCAACAACCACCCAAGCCCAGTGCAGTTTCTACTTGAATACATAGAGTTTTGTTCATTTATAAATTGGTTAGCATGATTGCCATGGGTGCACGAACATAGAGTTTTGTTTATTTATATACATTGGTTGCTCTTATGTCCGTGCAGGCGATGTACTCCAATACGATTGCCATGGGTGCCCGACCAGGATTTTACATATTCATCGATGTCATAAAAAGAAAGCCTCCATCAGATTAGATCACAAGTTCTGAAGACGAATAGATCAATGTCGCCTCCGCCAACGTCGTCGTTGCCTCCGCCAACTTCACCTAAAGACCATCTGTTGTTGTCTCCGTCGATTTCGCCACAAGACCATCAGCAATCGCCTTCGTCGACTTCGCCATTAGACCATCTGTCGTCGTCTCCGTCGACTTCGCCGCCGTCATCTCCGTCGACTTCGCCACAAGACCATCTGGGATCGCCTCCGTCGACTTCACCACAAGACCATCTGCCATCGCCTTCGCCAACTTTGTCGGAAGACCATCTGTCATCGTCTTCATCGACTTCGCCTCAAGACCATCTGCAATTGCTTTCGTCGACTTCGCCGCAAGACCATCTGTCATCGTTGTCGTCGTTTCCGCGCCGTTGTCTTCGCCACAAGACCATCTGCAATCGCCTCTATCGACTTTGCCGCAAGACCATCTGCCATCGCCGCAAATGAGGTGAACAATCTCTAGAATATGATTCCTAACTCACTGAAACCGAGGTCCTTCGTAGCCTTCCTCTAGGCCTTGGGTCGTTGGCTGCCGCAACTCAGTGTCGATGTTGAGGTGGGTCCCGTCGTCATGCAGCGTCTCGCTGTCCCTGAACGTCCTCTCAGCAGCCCCTGCTTCTCGCCGGTGATGTAGGCCATGCAGACATGCAGGAGGATCTCGAGGATGGGGCACCTCCTGCCGAAGTCGCACATGTGTCTCACCCCCACCATGTTGACGCGTCCAGGGCCATGTCGTACCTGACCGCATGCACGTACATTTTTTTAAACACAGTACAGACGCAAGCGCTCATACATACGCGCATACACTCACCCCTATGAACGCACGCACGCACACCCTACCCCTATGAGCACCTTTGAGAGACTGAGCCGGCATATGATGTTTGCTTGAACTACGTCGGCATTTCCCCAAAGAGGAAGGAATGATGCAGCACAGCAACGGTAGGTATTTCCCTCAGTGATGAGACCAAGGTTATCGAACCAGTAGGAGAACCACGCAACACCACGTAAACAGCTCCTGCACACAAAGAACAAATACTTGCAACCCGACGTAAGAGAGGGGTTGTCAATCCCTCACGGGTAAAAGGATAGGTAAAATTGTAGTAGATTGGATAAATAGATCGCGCGGGAACGCGAGATAAAATAAATAAGTAAAAATTGCAGCAAGGTATTTTTGGATTTTTGGATTAATAGATCAGAAAATAAAAGCAAATAAAAATAGATCGCGAAGGCAAATATATTAAAGAAGAGACCCGGGGGCCGTAGGTTTCACTAGTGGCTTCTCTCGAGAAAAATAGCAAATGGTGGGTAAACAAATTACTGTTAGGCAATTGATAGAACTTCAAATAATCATGATGATATCCAGGCAATGATCATTATATAGGCATCACGTCCAAGATTAGTAGACCGACTCCTGCCTGCATCTACTACTATTACTCCACACATCGACCGTTATCCAGCATGCATCTAGTGTATTAAGTTCATGGAAAAACAGAGTAATGCAATAAGAACGATGACATGATGTAGACAAGATCTATTTATGTAGAAATAGACCCCATCTTGTTATCCTTAATAGCAACGATACATACGTGTCGTTTCCCCTTCTGTCACTGGGATCAAGCACCGTAAGATCGAACCCATCACAAAGCACCTCTTCCCATTGCAAGATAAATAGATCAAGTTGGCCAAACAAAACCAAAATATCGGAGAAGAAATATGAGGCTATAAGCAATCATGCATATAAGAGATCAAAGAAGACTCAAATAACTTTCATGGACAAAAATATAGATCTGATCATAAACTCAAAGCTCATCGGATCCCAACAAACACACCGCAAAAAGAGTTACATCAAGTAGATCTCTGAGAGACCATTGTATTGAGAATCAAACGAGAGAGAGAAAGCCATCTAGCTACTAACTACGGACCCGTAGGTCTACAATGAACTACTCACACATCATCGGTGAGGCACCAATGAGGATGATGAACCCCTCCATGATGGTGTCTAGATTGGATCTGTGGTTTCTGGAACTTGCGGCGGCTGGAATTGATTTTCATCGACTCCCCTAGGGTTTCTGGAATATTGGGGTATTTATAGAGCAAAGAGGCGGTGCGGGAGGTCTCCGAGATGGGCACAACCCACCAGGGCGCGCCTGGGGGCCCAGGCGCGCCCTGGTGTCTTGTGCTCACCTCGGGCCCCCTCTTCGGTACTTCTTTGGCCCACTGGATGTCTTCTGGTCCAAAAAAAATCTCCAAAAATTTTTGCTGCATTTGGACTCCGTTTGGTATTGATTTCCTGCGAAGTAAAAAACAAGCAGAAAACAGCAACTTGCACTAGGCACTATGTCAATAGGTTATTCCCAAAAAATGATATAAAGTTGATATAAAATGATTGTAAAACATTCAAAAATGATAATATAACAGCATGGAACAATTAAAAATTATAGATAAGTTGGAGACGTATCAGCATATTATCTTGAGATTTACGAAGTCACCGTAGGTGCCTCATCGTCGACGGGAACGTCTCCTCCCACTGAAAGTGCATCGCCGGAAATTCTGAAATAAATCCAGAAATAATGCGAGCACCAGGACTTGAACCCTAGTGGACTGGGGATACCACTGTCCCTCTAACCATCTAACCATAGGTTGGTTCGCGCGTACACATACATACCACAGTTAGTTTCAGAGAGTCAGCAATCGAAAGATACTATGTACGTACCATTCATAGAAGTTGGTGCTGGCGAGCTCCCGCATTTGACTCAACCTTGTCCGACTCAGTATCAAAATAACACCCAAAAAATATACTCAATGAAAGAGTATGAATCCTACTTAGATACCTACAGGAGTCCAAAACCTACTTAGAGGCAGGTATCGATGGTGCTACAAATACACCCTATCTCCACATGATTCTTACACAATCTCGAGTCTTCAGTTCAATTAAACAGAATAAGTTTCACACGTCCCCTTCTGCTAGCTACCTTTGGTTCAATTAAGCTACCAAGTTCGCATAACATCAGGTATTTTCGTTACTTATTTCCATATACGATATCCTTCGACATTTTTTTTTGTGAATTTTCAACATCTTTATGAACATCAGGTAAACAACGCAACCATCATTGTCAAGGGCTTAATGAAGGATAAGTGCCAACATGGGCGGGCTATCATGTTAACATAGATGTCATGTTGAAAATAGAAGACATGGACGAAAGAAACATGTAGGCATGCTTATTAGGTTAGAGAATTTTTTTCCCGTTGCAACGCATGGGCATTTTTGCTAGTACTTATTAAAAAGACTACGATTGATCCCCTATACTTGTGGGTCATCAAACTATATATTTAATCCATGCAATTGGCGAGAACAATGGGATTAACAACCACTACAAAAAAACACTGACGTGGTGATATGTGTTTGTCACAATAGGTCACGTTTTCTGTCATGCATGTACATCCATGACGATTTTGCCTATCTATTGTTCAATTAGACACATGCATGCATGTGTTGCATGGCCGGTTTTGATGGTTGGGCACATTTTCTGTGTAGGCGTGGTTGGGCTTTCTACCAACCAGGCTATTGCCCTGGTCGATCCTCTTTGTAGTTGTCTGTTTGTTAGGTGTTGCCCTATCAAGCGATCTTCTCGCGGATCACCGACAACACACCCGAAAGTGTAACGACATCATTCGTTTTTTGTGTCAAGAGTGTAAATGATCAACATCATGCGTGGGGGTGTAGTACATGGTAATAGTCCCATTTAACTCACAACTAATTTCAAAATTCCAAAATGAAGAAAGCCGGAGCGTGAAAAAATAGAATTCATTCACTTGCTCAAGCAAACAGCTTATGTATCTCCAAAGAAATCCATGGGCAACATAGCTCTCATTGGTGAATACAAACGCAATATGAACACAATCATTTATAGAAAAATCAAGAAAAACATCCTTTAAATAGTTCACCTAACTTCTCAGTTGCATTTGCTTTTTTCCCCTTTGCGGGTCATTCATAAAGAATGTTGTTCAGTTGCTTAGCTTCTTGGTTGCAAATGGTCTTTGCGCAAGGGTGCATGATGTCTACTATGCAACCTTCTTATTGTAGACTCTTGTTGGGCCTCCAAGCGTAGAGTTTTGTAGGACAGTAGCAAATTTCCCTCAAGTGGATGAACTAAGGTTTATCAATCCGTGGAAGGCATAGGATGAAGATGGTATCTCTCAAACAACCCTGCAATCAAATACAAGAAATCTCTTGTGTCCCCAACACACCAAATACAATGGCAAATTGTATAGGTGCACTAGTTCAGCGAAGAGATGGTGATACAAGTGTAGTATGGATAGTAGATATAGGTTTTTGTAATCTGAAAATAAAAAAACAGCAAGGTAGCAAGTGATAAAACAGAGCACAAACGGTATTGCAATGCATGAAAACAAGGCCTAGGGTTCATACTTTCACTAGTGCAATCTCTCAGCAGTGCTAACATAGTTGAATCATATAACAATCCCTCAACGTGCGACAAAGAATCCCTCCAAAGTTCTTATCTAGCGGAAAACATAAGATGAAATTGTTTGTAGGGTACGAAACCACCTTAAAGTTATCTTTTCCGATCGATCCATTGAGCTATTTCTATAAGTGTCACAAACAGCCCTAGAGTTCATACTAACACTACTACAGGATGCTGCTCATGCGACACTACGATCAAAGACCCTTTGAAGAAACTGTGTGCGATGCATTAATCGCAAACGGTGATGTAAAAACACCGTCAAAAAAGATGCAAAACATTTGCGATGGTAGAGACAATAAACACGGTTCAGATTTTAGTTGCGTGTGCGATGCAGGGCACACGAATGATCCATACGAACTGTTTGCGATGAGACAAAACAACAGAAACGGGTAGCCATATCAAGCTGTGTGCGATATACGGCATACAGTTCGCTCAGATGAACTGTTTGCTATTAGGGAATGCAACACAAACGGTTAGCCAGATCAAGGTGTGTGTGATATACGGCATACGGTTCACTCGGATGACTTGTTTTCGATTAGGAAACATAACAGAAACGGTTCAACTTAACAAGATGTGTGCGATATGCGGCATACAGTTCACATAGATGAACTGTTTGCGATGAGCCAAAAGAACACAAACGAGTCGTGTAAACAAGATGTGTGTGATACGCAGCAAACAACCCACTTGGATGAACTGTTTACGATGAGAAATTACTACACAGATGGTTACTACAGTTAATTCGTGTGCGATTCTGTGTGTACAAAAAACTTTGAAAATTGCAAACTAGTTGCTTGCGGTGGCTAGGAGTATCGCACAAGATGCGTCTGCGAGTACTCGTGTGCGATGATTAGTAAGTTACACATACGTTTCCTTATGTTAACACGTGTGTGAATTTGCAATGTGGACAATTAATATGCAAATGCCTTCTGGACATCGGTGCTGATCGCCACGTCCAAAACATGGGCGTCCTCCACTCTACCGCTCTACCGGGCACACGCTTAAACTCAATGAACTGTGTACGATACTAATACTTTCTATGAAAATTTAAGAACTTGGATAACAGCATTTGAGTAACATATATATAGTGGTTACACTATTCGACAAAAGGAGGATCTTCGTAACACGATTTTGACAACCATATGGTCCATATCTACATACTTAACATAGTAACAACTATCACATTTTAAGAGGCTGAGGGCCAACAACCATATGGTCCATATCTACATACTTAACATAGTAACAGCTAGCACATTTTAAGAGGCTGAGGGCCAACAACCACAACTATCCGCTAGAAGCAGCTTGATCACGGCGACTCGGCATCTCATCAATGAAAAGGAAGAGCCCTCCTGTGCCTTGGTAGAGCATGAGTAGAATAGTGTCTCCAATTTTCCAATATGGATGCATTGCCACGACAAGCGAGAACTTGTTAATTTGAATGGTTTCATTTCTGCGGGAAATGCAGTACCTTGCAATCACTTTGGCGTTATTAGCAGGCACAAGTTTAATTCGACCACGCCGGGAAATCGATCCAGGAACAGCTACAGCGGGCAATTTCTGTTGAAATGTAGAATTAAAACCAATTGTAACATATCGTTGAAGATATATATAGTTTATGAGCATCAACATAAAAATAAGACTTTGTACCAGTGTTTTGTGCACACAATTGGTCTTGTTCAATTTGTGCACCATAGGTATAATTAATCCCATCCAAAATCCAGCGTTCATACGCTGTGCTATCTCTGTCAGATTATCCACAAAGTTTATGACATGCTTCAAGTCCTTCCAGTGAAATTTGGCACTCTTAGTAACATACAGATCATTCACTATGCATCCAACATATCCTTCTTAAAAGGTGGAAAGGTATTATTTATTCAGAACATGGCAGAAGAATATATAGTGCACATAAATTGGTAAATAGAATTTGTTACTGCCTAGAAACGGAGTCAGAAAATGAAATCACAATTGGTTGCTTAAATAGTGATTAATTAGTCAGAACAAATACCCCGATTTTGCTAAGTAATATGCCAGCATGGAGTCGAAAGGACACTAACCTCGATCAGACTTTGATCGGCTGATGATGTTGGGGAAGTAAACATCCATGTTAATTAGACCACGCTGTGGTGCACGCACTAGAATTTTATTGCCAGCTTTTAGTTCATAACACTTAGACATTTTTCTCCAAAGGTCCGCATCAAAATAGGAGTGACCATCTTTATTAAGTTTTATGCTAACTGTCATTGTAAATCCATGCTGCGTTGTCAGTATGACATCCATGGAGTCATCAACAAAGTAAAGCCCAAGATTTCCTTCTACTCATGTTCTTGCAAAGCAAGGGATGTACTGCTTGAAATGAAAATTAAGATCGTAAATTAGATATATTGAAATAATAGAGCAAGATGCAAATATGGGAGTAACTGATAGAACAGATCAATATATAGATGGAAGGAAGGAAAGTACAAAAATATATAATTAAAATAGATAATGTAACAAAGATTTGATGCAAATACGAGAGTAACTAAATGAACAATACATCATAAATTTTCCTAATATAGGGGGGGGGGGGGTAATCGGCTTTGACATCTAGGCTGCACGTGGCACCGTACCTTTTGTCCAAATGTAGCAACAGACGGTATATGTTCAAAATTTAGACCATGCCGACCGTGGTAGGGTGAGATTGAACATACCGAGCGCTCCCAGAAGTCATCCGTAATGGTGAGATAGAACTTTGTTTCCGACTGGCCGCGACCACACTTGCCCGATTTGTGCTCGCACTGTGGACACATGAATGAAAACCCTCAAATCAGCAAGAAGAAAAATGAATCCACGGCGATTCCCGCCGGTTGATTAACAGCGACGGACGGACTGCGATAAGAGATGAGTGAATATTTTGCTAAATTGATTACCTTCTTCATGAGAAAAATCCCCGGCCCAATCCCGTAGAAAACCCCAATCGACCAGAGTCTAGAATGTCGGTGCAGATAGGCGGCGGAAAGCGGTAGGGGCGAAATCACATGCCGTTTGGAGCGTGACCTCCGCCCGCCGACGACAGCCGTCGGGTGGCTGCCACGATAGAAGTTGATGAGGTGCAGAGTTGCGGAGGAGTCCTCGGCGAGTGGGTGGGGACGAAGTGGGCAAGGGTTTTCTTTTTCCTTTTGCATGTGTGGGTGAACACACACGGTTCGCAGAGGCGACGGAGATGAATCGTGTGCGATAGTAAATAACCGAGATTGAAGGGGAATCCAAATTTCCTTTGTCCTTTGTCCATGAGTTTTTTTCTACGATGAACATAAACCCTGCAAATCTCCGTGTTCAAATTTGGCACTTTTCCGGGCTCATTTACAATATTTAGGGGATTATGTGCATTTTTTAGGCATTAATGCACATAATTCAAATTCAAACAATCGGTGCATGAAAAGGTGCACGAGAACGGTCTGGAAAACCATGATTGTGCTATTTAGTAAATTCTCATGCCTTTTACAAGGAATGGGCAGAGATTTCACGGAAATGTGTGGCAATAGTCAACCACAAACACGTCGTTTATTGGTTTTTCAACTGTAGAAAAATAAAATACATGCTTGAAAAACATGATGCCTAGCATGGTGCCATGGTATGGCCTCACCTTGCCCTGGTAAAAAGCTCAGAAGGTTTGGTTTATGTCATCATGCGTGCCCTTCATAAATCGAACCATCATCGAGGAAGTTCCATGCTTTCGAGAGGGAAATCACCAAGATTGAAGGGAATCCTAATTTCCATCCTAATTTGTCATTCAGTTTTTTTCCAACGACCAACATACCCCCTCCAATGCAACGTGTTCAAATTTGACATTTTTCCGGGCTCATTTACCATATTTAGGGGATTATGTGCATGTTCTAGGCATTAATCCACAAAATTCAAATTTGAACAATCGGTGCATGAAAAGGTGCACAAGAACGGTCTGGAAAACCATGCTCGTGTTATTTAGTAAATTCTCATGCCTTTTACAAGGAATGGGCAGAGATTTCAAGGAAATGTGTGGCAATAGTCAACCACAAATGCGTCGTTTACTGGGTTAACAACTATACAAAAATGAAATACATGCTTGGAAAACATGACGCCTGGCGTGGTGCCATGGTATGGCCTCACCGTGCCCTGGTAAAAAATTGAGAATGTTTGCCTTATGTCGTCACACACGTCTTTCATAAATCAAACCATCACCGAGAAAGTTTCATGGTTTCGAGGGGGAAATCACCAAGATTGAAGGGGGATCCAAATTCCCTTTCTCCTTTGTCCATGAGTTTTTTTCTATGATAAACATACACCCCGCAAATCACCGTGTTCAAATTTGGCACTTTTCCGGGTTCATTTACCATATTTAGGGGATTATGTGCATTTTCTAGGCATTAATGAACATAATTCAAGTTCAAACAATCAGTGCATGAAAGGGTGCACAAGAACGTCCTGGAAAACCATGCTCGTACCATTTAGTAAATTCTCATGCCTTTTACTAGAAATGGGCAGATATTTTGATGAAATGTGTGGCAATAGTCAACCACAAACGTTTGTTTATTGGGTTTTCAACTATAGAAAAATAAAATAAATTCTTGAAAAACATGACGCCTGCATGGTGCCATGGTATGGCCTCATCATGCCCTGGTAACAATTTGAGAAGGTTTGGCTTATGTCGTCATGCACGCCCTTCATAAATCGAACCATCACCGAGGAAGTTCCATGCTTTCGAGAGGGAAATCACCAAGATTGAAGGGGAATCCAAATTTTCTTCGTTCTTTGCCCTGGAGTTTTTTTCTACGACGAACATACACCATGCAAATCACCGTGTTCAAATTTGGCATTTTTTCGGGCTCATTTACCATATTTAGGGGATTATGTGCATTTTCTAGGCATTTAGTGCATATAAATCCAATCCAGCTACAGCTGCATGGGTGTGATGTGAGGGACGTGGATTGCCGTTCGATCGCGGCGCATCCTACGGTGCACACGCGTGATTCGCGTGGCTGGGGTTCCGGCCAATCATAACTCAACGCACAATAGGCTCAGCGCACACTGTTTCCGGAGGCGACGGAGATGAATCGTCTGCGATAATGAACGAGCAAAATTGTAAAGGAAGCCAAATTTCCTTCGTCGTTTGTCATTGAGCTCATAAAAACCACCGCACTGTACGGCTTCCCGGCCACTCCGTCCCAGAGCTCTCTCCAAGCATCGTTCATGGCACCGCGGTGCATAGTAACTGGTAAGGAAGCGATGGCATCCCGCCACGCCACGTTCCTCGCCGCCCGTGACCTCACACATGGCAAGGAAGCGATGGAATCTCGCCGCGCCGAGTTCATCGCCGCCACCGGCCACACAGTTACGTGGGCGGACTTTGAGGCTGCCATGGCCGAATGGGTGGTGGATCTAGAGGCGGCCAAAGCCACACAGAAGGAGCAGAAAAGGCAAAAAGCAGTCAAGAAAAGCGAGTCCCACCACCGCAAGAAAGAAGAGGCCGCACGCCGTGCTGAGGAGAGCTTGGCAGAGATCGAAGCACGGTGGGCTGCCGCCTACAAGGCCGGGAAGGAGAACGCTGGCGTCTGGCCAGCATGCCCTGATGGCAGCATGTGAGAAGTAGTTAGTGCATGTGTCGCCCGTAAGTTTGTATAATTAATTACGAGCATCTATCAGTACTACATACATACTAGTTTTAGAGCAAATTACCAGTAGTACTTTAAGTTGGTACTATCTATTATTAACGTACAATGTGGGTAAGCGCATCCTTTGAGGGCTTTGAGCGTTGATTAGCATGTGTTCACTGAAGTTTTGTAGCCGCACCCCGGCCCTAAATACTCCCGAAATGTCCGCCCACAGCCACTAGAGGAGACTAGAGCTGGCCGCAGCTGGTTTTTAGTCCCACCTCGCCGCGCGAGTTGGCCGCACACCGGCTTAAATTGCGGCGCCGGCGGATGGCAACAAGCTTCTCTCTTGTTGCATAGGATCAAATTTGGCTATGCGAGCGAGGCAGGTTGACACTTGATTGCATTTCATAAACCGATGATTGCTCATCGGGTGTCACCTTGCCTCGTTCATGTACATTGAATAATCCTGATACAATGAAAGAGATTTTTGAAATTAGGTGCGGTTGGAGATGCTAATAGATATAAGAATTATTAGAAGATCACAAAACACACGGTTTCTATGGCATACCCATGTGTGTTTTTTTGCGTTAATGATCCATAAGTCAGTTACCTGTGCGATATTTCCTAATAAACCAGGCGTACCATTGACCGAAAAAATCAACTACATGTGTACATTTTTTTGGAGACGGGATCTGCCAGTTTTCTCTTTTCTTGCACACGAGTATTTTACGCGCTTCGTCTGTATTGTGTGTTTCCCCCGCCCAAGTTTCAAGTTTCGCAGCAAAATTTTCATTAGGCGCGCGATTTCAGAATTTATTCCTCCCACCACATCCCCACCCATCAAATTTCCTCAGTATCTCCCCCCCTCCCCCCTACCGGCAGCTCAAACCGCCGCCGCCGCAACCACAGCTTCAACCACATCTACGTTATGCCCGAGCATCATCGATCCAGTCAGGTAATCCACCGATCTCTATCACGGCCCCGGCCTGATTGCTTAAATGGCGCCTACAAAACATCCTCATGCCTCCAAATCCCCACCGCCCCTACCTCCAGAGCATCGCCGCGCAAGCCCAACCACATATCACGTGGAGGTCGAGGAGTTGATGGCGGTCGATGGCGCGATGGCCGCTGTGCGTGTTGACCCGGAGGAACACCTCACCTCCGCCGCCGCTGACTTGGTGAAAGCTCTGGCCCAGATGAAGTGCCCCAGCGACTACCCCCCAGGACTTACCAGGTATGATCTGACCAGCTCAATCTTACCAATACCACTTGCAATGGCTATGTTTTGTATGGTTGATGTATTAAGCATGTTCGTGTCTTGTTTATTTTAGTACTACACACTGTGTGATGTTCAAGTATTAACTGTCCAGCTCAATTTCACCAATACCAGCAACAAACTTACAATACATGACTCAGGATATCACTAGAGATGCTTTCCATTTGCTATTTTTGGTGGATGCTAACCCTGTTGTGCTTAACATGCCTGTCCATGTACTTACGCAGGGTCATAACGGCCGATGTTGTTGTTTGCCGTCGAGGTTAGCTGCATCCCATGTACAGTATTTCACATCATTTGTGCAATTGCAATTTAACTTCTAACATTTACTTACTTCTTGTAGGTACACATGTCGGCGGCACTGATCCACGCTTCGACCCGGAGGAAGAGCTCGCCTCCGCCACCGCTGACTTTGGGCGGGCTCTGGCCAAGATGAAGTGCCCCAGCAACTACCTTTCAGGACTTACCAAGTATGAACTCACCAGTTCAATCTTACCAATACCAGTTGCAATTAATGGCTATGTTTTGTATGGTCGATGTATTAAGCATGTTGTAGTAAACATGCCTAACACGTTTTAGCTATTTTCCCTACCTTTTTATAGACAAATGGGCCATTCTCTGCTCTGGCAGCACCTGCCTTGTGATGTTTAACTCTGCCAATTGCATTTTTATCAGTACCGGTTTCAATGGCTATTAAGCCTGTTGCAATTAACAGTTGTATCCATTTTTAAACAGTTGTATATCAATGGCTACAAACTTACAAAACATGACTTAGGATGCTGTTAAGTTTGTTGCAATTAACAGTTGTATCCATTTTTTAATCCGTCCCTTTGCTATCGTGCTACTCTTTCGCAATGAAGATATCACTACAGATGTTGCCGTTTTATTACCATTTGCTATTTTTGGTGGATGTTAACCCTGTTGTAGTTAACATTGGCTTTCCATGTACTTACACAGGGCTACAATGGGCGATGCTGTTGTTTGCCATCGAGGTTAGCTGCATCCCATGTCTTATACACCATCTGTTCCTAAATATAAGTATTTTTAGAGATTCCAATATAGACTACATACGGAGCAAAATGAGTGAATCTAGATTCTAATCTAAACTATATCTATAATTCTATATATATCCGTATGTAGTTCATATTGAAATCTCTAAAAATACTAGTACTTAGGAACGTACGTAGTTGTATTTTACATCATTTGTGCAATCTCAGTTTAGCTTCTAACATTTACTGGTTGCTTGTAGGTACATATATGAGCGGTACTGATCCACTCTTCGATCCCTTTTGCGTATGGGGCAATGAGATATTCATGAACAAGCATCAAGTGAGGAAACTAAGAAAGATTGTTAGGCGAAAGAAACGGGTGATGGGAATTAAGCTCTTTATTTACACTTTGTCCAAGACAACAGTGAACTTTAGGATGGTAAGTAATCTGTTGCCTTTTCCCCCTGCCCACAACAAGTTACTCTATTAGACCTCAGTATCTGAAATTTTTCCCTTTTCAGTGGTTTCCGAAGCTATTTACTGATGATTACCTTGCAAACTACATGACCGGAGTGGAGGCAACTAAGGTTAAAGTATATAATTCATGCTACCATGATAATGCTCTAGAAGTCTTCCAGAAGGCGGTGAAGGATGGGCGGGCGATCGTCACAAGGGGTTGGAAAAAAGTTGTTCGTGCCTCTGGCATGCAGGAAGGTGCATTATGGGCATTTCGCTTCTTCAACACCATCGGCAGTCAAAATGATTTACACTTGTCTCTTCACCTTTACCGCCTCTAAATATTGTGGTTGATCATAGTTAATTGTTGTCTAATCCTGTAATTACTGAACATATTGTACTGACAATTTTATTTATGGATTCGTTGTTGAACCATTGTGCTGAGAATTTGAATTCCACATTTCATATTTCAAAATTTCCAATTCGAATAATAAATTACAGGGAAAAATAAAATTATACAGGAGCGAATAAAATAATGTGCACACGGTTAGAAAGAAAACAGCGTGTGCAATGAAAAATAGAGAATAGACGGTTCTTTGACGTGAAACGTTTGCCATGCCCGACGGACGCACACACGGTTTCGTCTCATATGCGTGTGCGATTCATGGTAATACGGCAAACATTTCAAACCAGTGTGCGTGTGTGATAGGAATACTAATCGCACACAGTTATGAAAATGGACACGTTGGCATTAGTAGAGGCACCGCACACATTTTACATTCTTGAACCGTGTGCGATAACGTACCTATCACAAACATATTGGTAGATTAAATGTTGATGTCCACCTTTTTCACACAACTATAGCGGCATAATCGTTTGGGATGTCTCTCTGATCAGAAACGTAATGTCGAGATGTAACGTGTGGGACTGGGGCGGCTTCTCATACGTTTATTCTATGGCGATCGTCAATAGCCGCTCGCCTATCCCCGACGGTTTCTGAGTCGTGTGGGAAGGACCCCCCTATCGCAGTCACTCACTAGGCGACGGTTCCAAATGCCGTCGCGGAAAGGGGTTAAAAACCGTTTGTATAGCACCTTACGGTACCAGTGTAAAATAACACCATATGATACACATCAACCAACTCTAATGTCACCTAGATACTCCAATGTCACCGTGAGTATCCGTGAGTTGATTATGCGATATGCATGAAACAATTTTAGATTCATAATACTCAATCCAACACAAAGAACCTCAAAGAGTGCCCCAAGATTTCTACCCGAGAAACAAAGACGAGAACATGCATCAACCCCTATGCATAGATTACCCTAATGTCACCTCGGGAATCCCCTCTAGTCCCGGTTCGTGACACTAACTGGGACTAGAGGCACGCCATGAACCGGACTAATGATCCACGCCCTCTAGCCGTTGGAACCGGGACTAATGGTCACATTAGTACCGGGCCATTATCAAACCGGGACTAATGGGGCTCACGTAAAGTCGTTTTTATACTAGTGGCTTCAAACAACTTCAGATTCATAATATTAAATCCAACACAAAGAACTTCAAAGAGTGCCCCAAGATTTCTACCGAAGAAAGTAGGACGAAAATGTGCATCAACCCCTATGCATAGATTACCCCAATGTCACCTCAGGAATCCGCGAGTTGAGTGCCAAAACATACATGAAGTGAATCAATATAATACCCCATTGTCACCGCGGGTATTCATATGCAAGACATACGTCAAGTGTTCTCAAATCCATAAAAGTATTCAATCCGATAATAGTGAAACGTCAAAGGTAAAACTCAATTCATCACAACAAGATAGAGAGGGGAAAACACCATATGATCGAACTATATTAATAAAGCTCGCGATACATCAAGATTGTGCCAAATCAAGAACACGAGAGAGACATCAAACACATAGCTACTTGTACATACCCGTAGCCTCAAGGGTGAACTACTCCCACCTCATCATGGTGGCCGCCGGGCTGATGAAGATAGCCTCCTGTGATGATTTCCCCCTCCGGCAGGGTGCCGGAACTGGGCTCCAGATGGTATTTCGAAGGTAGAGAGGCGTGCGGCGGTGGAGTCGAAGTTCTAGGGTTATTTTTGGTGGTTTCTCTATTTATAGAATTTTTGGCGTCGGTTTCACGTGAAGATGGGCTAAGGTGGGCCTACTAGGCACCAGGGCACACCCTAGGCCCTTGGCGCGCCCTGGTGGGTAGTGGACACCTTCTTCACCTTCTGGTCCTCCCACGAAGCTTCTAGTGCCTCTTTTGTTTCAAAAAAAATCGTCAAAAAGTTAAGCTCAATTTGGAGAACTTTTATTTCTGCACAAAAACAACACCACGGTAGTTCTACTGAAAACAGCGCCAGTCCGGGTTAGTTCCATTCAAATCATACCAAAACATGGCATGAATACTTCATAAATTATAGATACGTTGGAGACATATCAGCATCCCCAAGCTTAATTCCCGCTCGTCCTCAAGTAGGTAAATGATAAAAGAAATAATTTATCAAGTGTGAATGCTAGCATAGTGCACAAGTTTGATCAATGATAATTTCAATCACTTTTTCTAGCATCATAAAATAGTAGCTCATCTCATAAAGCTTCTCATGATCAAGTAGCAAGTTATTCATATGTTGAAGTATAGACCATAAACTTTCTTGAAAACTAACAAACTATGTTCTCAGTCATCAAACAATTGCAATTCATCTTATTTTCAGGAAGGGTCTATGTAAGAGCTTTGATTTAGCAAATTCGCCATACTCAATTATCATATAGTCTTCCATGATTGCTAACACTCAAAGCATATTTTTAGAACAAATAGCATCCATCGAACACAGAGAAAGATAGGGGCTTAATGTTTCGCCTCCCAACTTATTTATCATAGAGATAATTGTCGATGATAATAACTCATGATCACCTATATTCAACTGGATATATGTGTCTGGATCTTTCCCCACCACATGATGCTTGCAAAGAGAAAAAAACAGAATAGAGAAGAATACTATTGACTCTTGCATAAAAAATAAATACATAAAAGTAAAAGAAAGGCCCTTCACAGAGGGAAGCAGAGGTTGTCATGCGCTTTTTATTTTTGGATGCGCGAGCCCTTAATGCAGAGGGACGTCACGTTATATTGCCCCTTGTGATAGCAACCTTTATTATGCAGTCCGTCGCTTTTATTTCTTTACCATCACAAGTTTGTACAACGCTTATTTTCCCTTACAATAAAAGACCATACATATTTAGAAGCAATTTTTATTGCCTTGTGCACCGATGACAACTTGCTTGAAGGATCTTATTCAATCCATAGGTAGGTATAGTGGACTCTCGTGACAAGAAACTTGGTTTAAGGGTTTTGGATTCACAAGTAGTATCTCTACTTGGTGCGGATTTTTGTCTAGCAAAGATATTGGGCAAGCACCACATGTTAGAGGATCCATGACAATATAACTTCTATGTGAATATAAACAAACATAACTCATTACGTTGTCTTCCTTGTCCAACATCAACTACTTGATCTAGTTTGAAAATAATTAATGAGGGCTCACAATCATAGAAGATGTCCAAGATAGTATATTCATATGTGAAATCTCTCTTCCCTCAATATACTTTCATGAATTGTTCAAGTGACCAATGATGTGTTTGTTAGCTTTCAATAAATTTTACCACATATACTTCTTATATGTGAATTCATTACTCCCCATGGGACAAGCAAATGAAATATATATAAATTTAGATTTATTATATTCAATTCATTCAACAATTCACTCTTAGGATATAAGTGAAGCACAAGAATGAATGACAAACTACTCCAAAAAGATATAAGTGAAGATCAATGAATAGTCAAACAATTAAGTGGCTATGTGAAGACTCTCTCCAAACAAAGATTTCAGATCCAAGTATTTTATTAAAAAATCAAGCAAAATGAAAACAAAAATACATTCCAAGAATAGCACAACTCATGTGAAGAAGCAAAAACCTAGGCTTAACCGAAACTAACCGATAATTGTTGATGAAGAAAGGTGGGATGCCTACCGGGGCATCCCCAAGCTTAGATGCTTGAGACTTCTTGAAATATGAACTTGGGATGCCTTGGGCATCCCAAGCTTGAGTTTTTGTGTCTCCTTAATTCCTCTCATATCACGGTTTCTTTAAATCTTAAAAAACTTCATCCACACAAAACTCAACAAGAACTTGTAAGATACGTTAGTATAAATCAATGCAACACCTTATCATTCTCTACTGTAACAAATCACTAAAATTATAATTTAACATTGCATAATAAATTCCTACTCATATTTAATACTCCTATCCTCAAATAGAATCATTAAACAAGCAAACATATGCAAACAATGCAATCATAACAGCAATCTATCTAAACAGGACAGTCTGTAAAGGATGAAGAAGGATCCATACTTATTTAACTTAAAAATTTCTGAAATTTTACCAAACTGTAGAAAATTTATCATAGATTATTATGTAAAAAATTCAACATTTTATCACATTCTTACTTTTCCATATAATTCACGCAATAGCGTGCAACTTTCTGTTTTGAAACGGCAACTCATATACTTGCAAAATAAGCATGGTAAAGGCTATACTTGAGAATTTTATTGAAATAAAAGATACAATAATTTATTCTAAATAACAGCAAGAAAATCCAACTAAAATAAAATAACGCTCCAAGCAAAATTCATATCATGTGACGAATAAAAATATAGTCCCAAGTAAGGTTGCCGATAATGTTGAAGACGAAAGAAGGGATGCCTTCCGGGGGATCCCCAAGCTTAGTTGCTTGGGTATTCCTTGAATATTACCTTGGGGTGCCTTGGGCATCCCCAAGATTAGGTTCTTGCCACTCCTTATTCTCCTCATATCGATATCTCTCCTGAAACTTGAAAACTTCAATCACACAAAACTTAACAGAACTTCATGAGATGGGTTCGTATAGTAAAACAAATCATTCACTTGGGTACTATCAAAGACAAGATTAATATTTTTTCTCACACAATGCCTAATGTACTCTATCATTTCCACAATTTATATTGACCAATATAATCCATAGAAACAATAAAACAAGCAAACTATGCATTGAAAACAGAATCTGTCAAAAACATATCAGCCTGTAAAGATCTGAATAATGAATATTCTTATGTAACTATAAAAATTCTAAAAAATTAGAAAAACATGAGAAATTTGTATATAAATCATCTGTAAAAATTTCAGAATTTTTCCACGTTCCAGTAAAATATAGGAATTTCTGCACTGGACGCAAAAGTTTCTGTTTTTGCACAGCATCAAGTCAACTATCATCCACACTATCCCAAAGGCTTTACTTGGCACTTTATTGTAGCAAAAGCTATAAAACATGATTATTAAAGTATATTAATCATGTGAACACACAAACACAGTAGGTATAAGTGTTGGGTTGTCTCCCAACAAGCGCTTTTCTTTATTGCCTTTTTAGCTAGGCATGATGATTTCGATGATGCTCGCATAGAAGTATAGAACTGAAACACAAAGAGAGCATCATGAAGCATATTACTAGCACATTTAAGCCTAACATACTTCCTATGCATAGGGGTTTTGTGATAAAACAATTTATGGGAGCAAGAATCAACTAGCATAGGAAGGCAAAACAAGCATAACTTCAAAATTTTCAACACATAGAGAGGAAACTTGATATTATTGAGATATGTAAAAGCACATGTTCCTCTCTCATAATAATTTTCAGTAGCATCATGAATGAATTCAACAATGTAACTATAACATAAAGCATTCTTTTCATGATCCACAAGCATAGAAATTTTATTACTCTCCACATAACCAAATTTCTTCTCATTCATAATAGTGGGAGTAAACTCAACAAAATAACTATCATGTGATTCTTGATTGGCATAATTTAATTGAAAATTAAAATCATGATGACAAGTTTCATGGTTATCATGACTCATCGTAGCATACATGTCATCACCATAATCATCATAGATAGCAACTTTGTTGTCATAATCAATTGAAACCTCTTCCAAAATAGTGGATTCATCACTAAATAAAGCCATGACCTCTCCAAATCCACTTTCATAATTATTACAATAAGATTCAACACCCTCCAAAATAGTGGGATCATTATTACCTAGAGTTGATACTCTTCCAAACCCACTTTCATCAATATAATCATCATAAATAGGAGGCATGCTATCATCATAACAAATTTTCTCATCAAAACTTTGGGGACTAAAAATATCATCTTCATCAAACATAGCATCCCCAAGCTTATGGCTTTGCATATCGCTAGCATCATGGATATTCAAAGAATTCATACTAGCAACATTGCAATCATCATTATCATTTATGCCAAACATTTTATTGAATTCTTATTCTAACACTTTGGCACAATTTTCCAATTCATTATTTTCATGAAAGACATTATGAAGATGAATAATATGAGGCAACCTCAATTCCATTTTTTTGTAGTTTTCTTTGCTAACCAAAATAGTGATAAAACAAGAAACTAAAAGATTCAACTGCAAGATCTAAAGATATACCTTCAAGCACTCACCTCCCCGGCAACGGCGCCAGAAACAAGCTTGATTTCTATTACACAACCTTCTTCTTGTAGACTCGTGTTGGGCCTCCAAGCGCAGAGTTTTGTAGGATAGTAGCAAATTTCCCTCAAGTGGATGACCTAAGGTTTATCAATCCATGGGAGGCGTAGGATGAAGATGGTATCTCTCAAACAACCATGCAATCAAATACAAAGAAATCTCTTGTGTCCCCAACACACCAAATGCAATGGCAAATTGTATAGGTGCACTAGTTCGGCGAAGAGATGGTGATACAAGTGTAGTATGGATAGTAGATATAGGTTTTTGTAATCTGAAAATAAAAAAATAGTAAGGTAGCAAGTGATAAAACGGAGCACAAACGGTATTGAAATGCTTGAAAACAAGGCCTAGGGTTCATACTTTCACTAGAGCAATCTCTCAACAGTGCTAACATAGTTGAATCATATAACAATCCCTCAACGTGCGACAAAGAATCACTCCAAAGTTCTTATCTAGCAGAGAACATAAGATGAAATTGTTTGTAGGGTACGAAACCACCTTCAAGTTATTTTTTCCGATCGATCTATTGAGCTATTCCTATAAGTGTCACAAACTACCCTAGAGTTCATACTAGAATAACACCATATGATACCCATCAACCAACACTAATGTCACCTAGATACTCCAATGTCACCACAAGTATCCATGAGTTGATTATTTGATATGCATCAAACAACTTCAGATTCATAATATTCAATCCAACACAAAGAACTTCAAAGAGTGCCCCAAGATTTCTACTGGAGAAAGTAGGACGAAAACGTGCATCAACCCCTATGCATAGATTACCCCAATGTCACCTCGGGAATCCACGAGTTGAGTGCCAAAACATACATCAAGTGAATCAATATAATACCCCATTGTCACCATGGATATTCATATGCAAGACATAAATCAAGTGTTCTCAAATCCATAAAAAGTATTTTGAAGGTACATGGTGCCGGAACAGGGCTCTAGATGGTATTTAGAAGGTGCAGAGGCGTGCGTCGGTGGAGTCGAAGTTCTAGGGTTATTTCTGGTGGTTTATCTATTTATAGGATTTTTTGGAGTTGGTTTCACGCGAAGATGGGCTAAGGTGGGCCCACTAGGCACCAGGGCGCGCCCTGGTGGGTAGTGGCCACCTCCTTCACCTTCTGGTCCTCCCACGAAGCTTCTAGTGCCTCTTTTGTTCCAAAAAAATCATCAAAATATTTTGCTGCATTTGGAGAACTTTTATTTCTGCACAAAAACAACACCATGGTAGTTCTGCTGAAAACAGCGTCAGTCCGGGTTAGTTCCATTCAAATCATACCAAAACCATATAAAATATTTGTAAACATGGCATGAATACTTCATAAATTATAGATACGTTGGAGACGTATCAGTGCAATGGGTCATCCAGTAGGAGTAATGACCGATGTCATCGTTGAACTTAACGCCAACACTACGTTACTGAATGAAAGAAGCCACTTGTTGCCTCCATTCAGCCGCAAAACATTCCATACGAAGGGTTTGTTTGAGAAAAGACCACTTACTTTGTCATATACCTTTTTAAACTCCACCTTAAAGATAAATCCATCGAGTTTCTCAGTGTGGAGCTCATGGATAGTCTTATGAAGGACAACCACTCTCTTGGGAATATTGCAATAATGCAGAAAGAGAGTCTGCATTGGGCGCACACCATATAAGCAATAGTAGACAATCTATTAGTGCCCACCTTTGTGAAGATTTTAAAACTAACGTTCGGCAAGCAGATGGGTCTAAATTGCTCAATCCGAACAACATCCACTTTCTTGGATAAAAGCGTGAAAATTCCAAAGTTGAAACAAAACAACAAAATAACACATTCTATAAGTCCTCAAATATTGGAACAAGATCACCCTTAATGACCCCCAACATTTCTGATAGAACTCGGCAGGGAACCCATCTAGTCCAGCCACTTAATTATGCTCTGAGATGTGGCTTAAAAGCCCTCCTTTTCTAGGAAAGGTGCTGTCAACACAACATTTCCCTCGGTGGAGGGTTGAGGTATATCATCAGTGGCATCTTTCACCAGGGGTGCAAAATTGGGTTGCGAAGAGCCAAAAAGACGCTTATAGTAGTTTGTTATGTAAGCTTTTAGATGGTCCCGACCCACAATAACTATTTTCTTGGTAGGCTTTGTATTATGGACTGAATCCAATAACTATTTTTCTAAGGATTTTTTTGGTTGGGCGGGTCACTATTATGCAACAAAGAATGTCTAATGATTTCTTTGCACTATACATCACTTTTTCTTCATCGACTCAAACTTCTTGATAAGATTCCATTGCTTTTTCTTGGTACGATCGGCATGCTTTGTTGCAAATTTACCCTTTTTTAGAATGTATACATGACATTGCAAAAAATACATTGTTTTGTCCTTGCTTCTTGCAATGGTACGATGAAAGAAGCCTAACTGTTTTATTACCAAAACAACAAAGTCGCACTTAAGATCACCAACACGCCATGTATTCGACATATTTAACTCTGCCACTGCGGTTGCTATCCCTTCATCTTTCTCCTTCATTTAGCCAGTGTGGCGACAAAGAGAGAGGGGAGACATGACCCAACACCAGATACACCGCTCCATCAAGGTTATTGAGAGGACATATTTTTTCCAATAAGTGATTTTGGTGTTAATGGCAACACGATTAGTGTTCTAACCATGTGTTTGAGTCTCTACACAATGTCATCGTGTATTCAAAGACAATTATGGATGGTTGGAAGCCCCCACCTACCCACCCATTTCTTCTTGGGACGACATCTAGTTGGCTTTTTGGTTTTCTTAGTCATTCGGGAAGTCATACTATAAATAGGGGTGCATCTTGGAGACGAGGTGGGAATCAACTTCATGTATACATACATACTGCACCCACAGTTCTCATCCAAGTCAGGAGAGAGCTTCCCTTAAATCCTCTTGCCACTGTTATGTGTATCCTGGAACTTCCAGTGCTCAGCGGAGCCTCCGGGTTACCTCTAGCCAGCCTCTGGGGTGTCCAGACACTTGCAACTCTGAGCTGCAGCTCTCTTGAAATCCCAGAGCTAGCCCGGATGTTAGTCGGAACCTTTGGGGCCCAAAAATTTCGCACTGCATCTAACCAACTTTTGGGGTGTCCAAAGACTTGCAACTCTTTGGAAACCCCAAAGACTGGCCAAAACCTCTGGGGTTCAAAACTTCCAATGCAGTCTAAAACCTTTGGGGCACGCAGAATAAGTGCATAATGGTTGTATTTTGAGGGCCGCTATATAACTCCCATTTCTTCTTCGCAAAAAAGGTGAGGACTCCATTCTCTGGCCTCCATTGATTTGAGCTCGATTTCTTGGAAAATCTCCCCTCCCCGCCTAGCAAACCAAATTTTGCAATACTTTAGGGAGTGCTTGTGGAGATCCCGGACTACAGTTTCACCAAAGCAAAGTTGAATCCTACTTGATACTAGGTGAATCTTGTTATTCTTGGAGTTGTTGGGGACTCCTAGGCTGTTGGAGTCCTTTCCAGAAGCTTCATTATTGTGATGTGTTCTAGAGAAGCTGTAGAGATTCTATGGTTCCCTTGAAGTCCAACCACAAAGATTTGAGTCACATTCATTGGAGGTGACTCAAAAGGATATTTTTGTAAGCCATTGGTTGCGTTCAGGAAGCTTTAGCTCCTACACATCTCCAATGGAGATTAGCAGTCCGTGAACTTAGGGATACATCATGGTCTCCAACTTGTGGTTAATCTTTTCCGCATCTTTACTTTGTGTTGTTACTTGCTTGCTACCTTGTTGCTAGCTTACTTTGCATCATATAGGTTATTTTCATCATCGATTACACACCTAGAGAACTTAATTTATTTGCACCAACCAAATTTGTTAAGAAAAGCTTAAAAGTTTGTAGTCTCCTATTCATCCACCCCCTCCCTCTCCCTTTATTCGGGGCGGAGCCAAGAAGTTTTGCAAATGGGTTCACTAAGGATTTGGGTATGAACTAACTATTGTCTGTAGTGGTGGAGCTTGCTAATGAATCCAATCTAAGCTCTCCCAAAATCCTTCACAACTTATCCAAGGTTGGGGGCCAATGCCCCTTCCCCCCCCCCCCCCCCCCCCCCTCTCGATGATATGTACATAGATCTATTTGGTCATGACGTTCACTTCAGGGTCTACCAGAGCATGTATATTCGTTCTAGTTCCCTTGAGGGTCTAGAAATTTGTCCCGTTATGACTATTTGGTCATGAGGTTCAGTGAAAAACCAAATGTCTCAAACGATTTGTGCCACTACCAAAATAAAATGAATCGGTGATCTCGGTAATTTTGCACTAGCATAATTTGGCACACTTGATAAATGATGGTAAAAGTAGAAACTAAATGATAAAATGTTTATTTAAAGCCAGAAAACTTACGGTGATGACAAAAGTGATGTGTACATCAACCCTGGCTCCACGGCTTCACCAAAGTCAAACACGCCACCACCCTTGGACTGTGCATGCATAGCGTGAAAACTTTGCCAGATACACCAAGAGAATATAAATGTGAAATAAAAGACATTCCAAATGGTGCGAAGACGAAAATCCCGTCAAATGAGGCTTGTGATCGTCGCCCTGTCCATGAAGTGGTGCATCTGTCTAAAATGGAACGGTAAATTGATGGATAGGACAGGTAATGATACTAGAGGAGTAGAGGATGCAGAAGCATGCTCGAAAACTATCTTGCAGGGGTAGATGGACTGTCCAAGTGCACTGAAACTGTCTCCATTACCGTAACCATGGTCATATACACAACTATTGGTTGAGGCGTTACATCCCGCAAAATGCACACTGGCCATGGTCTCGCACCTCTACTCTAGACAAGTGATCACCGACATTGATGATCCAGGGTGGAAAACTCGGGTCTAACGAACAAATGAAACTTTATAATGATTTTATGGATTAGATAGAAAGGATAATTTCTCGAAAGGAAAAAAGTTCTAACGGGAGAAGATGGCTTACAGCAAGTCCATCGACATCTCGCAACCGACCCATGGTATGCTACTCCCCGTGTCCAGAGGCAAAGGCAGGAAGTTTTGCCAATGGGCTCACTAACAATTTGGGTATGAACTAACTATTGTCTGTAGTGGCAGAGGCTGCAAATAAATCCAGCCTAAGCTCTCCCAAAATCCTTCACAACTTATCCAAGGTTGGGGGCCAATGCCGCCCCCCCCCCCCCCCCCCCCCCCCCCCCCCCCCCCCCCCCCACACACACACACACACAATATGTACATAGCTCTACCTCTGATTATTTTTACAACCTCATACTAACACTCAAAGGACAACATAAGGAACCGAAATATCATACCACATATAATTGTTACATAAAACTGCATAATGAATAAATATCAGTTGAATGAAAACGTAAAACCCTTTTTCACACGTTTCAAATGAAGTAGTCAGACGAACAACTTTGTAGTTTCATGGGCAGTTAGATTAGGTCTTCCTTGTAAAAAAGCAAAAATGGCATGTTAATTTCTTAAGTTGTAAATAAGTACAATTAAGCGGAACATGTAGAGTCACTATCATTTCCAAATTGATCTTTCATGTTCTTAAAAACATCAGCCACATCATCGTTACTACTTACTAATGGTACAAAAACTCTCATCCGTTAGCAAATTAGAAAATCACTCTTGTATTAATCATCCATTTTGTTACATATTTTATTGACAACAATCATATATCAAAATCATCTGGATAAAACTCAGCTAGCTTCAGTAAGCTCCCCACGTTATAAACATCACATAATTCTTCTCCTAATCTCAATCTTGCTTTATTAAGACTTTTTAAGTATTCTGGAATTCCCTTCTGATTAGTCGGAATATGACAATGAATTTAAACCAGTTTCTATCTGAATAAAAGGCTATGTGGGACTAGCAGTAGCACAACATTTGTTTGCTTGCGTATAAGGGTAGCCTTGAAGTACTTGCTTTATTATCTGTATATAATGACCGTTCTTTTTGCAAAATGTTGTTCCATACTAGACCAAGGTTCGACCAAAAAACAAGCAGATAATTAAGATTGGACAAGACTTATACAAGAGGGGGAGGATGTGCTATCGTAGGTACTAATATTTTGAATAGCAATTGTCGGCTCACCGCTGCCGGTTGCCAGCGTGAGGGCGATGAAAGAGGCAAGAGTATTAAGATTTATTTTCCATTCACAAAAATATATATTTATTTGCTTCTGTCCATTGCAGCGGTGAAGCAACTAGATCCGAAGATCGTGAGGCTAGCCAACTGCGGGCTATCAAATTGATTTGTTTTACTTGGGCTTGCACAATTTGCACTGAATACATGGACTAAAAGGCTTTTGACCAGTGCAGCTAGAGAGTCAATGGGTTCAACTATAAATTATTTTTTTGGGTTCAAGACAAAGCGCTGCTTTATCAGCTAAATTCCGTTGGTGTCATCTGCACCTAATGTTTCTATGCTAACTACGCCTTTGCCTCTAGTCGACCACTTGATCCTTTCACTTATATATAAGAGACGGAACGAGAAGTTTTCGCCAGATCCTATGCTATCCGCCATGAAAATCGGGCGAAGAGGGAAGAAGACGCTCCCACCGCCAAGATCCACCATGGCATAGCGCCAATCCACGGCATCGCGCCAGTCGCCACCAAGGCAAGTCTAACCCTAAACACTAACCTACACCAACTATTTACAGGAGCAATCCGCCCTCCTCTCCCATCCACACTCCGACCGGGGGAAACGACTCTGAGCAGTCGGAGAAGGGAGAGAAAGGGCGAGAACAAATGAGAGCCTGGTCTGCCTCGCACTGACACGCCATGTTGCCAAAACGTTAATAGTACGATGGAAAACCATGAATGGTAAAATTGACGCCTCCGTCATGCCATGAAATCGGTTAAATGCCCGCCAGCAGAGGCGACCCCATACGCAGCAGGTGGAAACTGAACGAAGCCTCATTTCACGTTCGATTCCCACAGAATATGTTGACGGACTCCGTCAACGTTATCCAGTCTTCCAAGAGCCGCAGGTGCTTTTACAGAGCAGACTCCATTGACCTGATCATTCATGGCTTCACGAAGCTGCCTACAGCTTGACTGGTTCTTCCTGCAGAATCACAGTTCACTGTTCGTCAGCTTGAACCGAGCTGAGCTCCTGTCTCCTCATTTACGTTCGCGGACATCACATCACACCAGCGGTCGCAAACCGGCAGCAGAAAATAAGGGGACATCAAGGTAGTATCATCATCAACATCAACCGCCAATGCCGACCGATCGACAAGGGTGAGCCCGTGAGAGGGTCCGCCATGAAAATGGAAGCCAAGAGGAACGAAACGGGTGCATGCATCTGCATCTGTGCGACGATCCTCCCCTCCCCCACGCATGGATTCAGATCCTCGGCAATCAATCCGCGGGAACGGGCGCCGATTTTAAAGCCACATGTGGCAATGCTTGCTGCCTGGATCGGAAGGCGTTACGTTGCGCGTTCTAGGCGCGACACCAAGGTTCAATAATGGGAGCAGCACGGCAATCCGCTGCGCGAATGGCGAAGAAGAACAAGAGCGAAACCGGCAAGATTCCCCTTGCGAACGGGGGCTGCAAGAGAGCACGCGGCATTCAAGGCTCCCCGTTGCAGCCCGGCCTACTGCTCCCCAACCCCTCCATGCCACATTTACGCCCGCCCTCCCACTCTTCCTACCTTGCTTCAGCACGGCACCACTGCCAGCGCCAGGCCCATAAATTCGATCTCCATCGCAGGAGAGGAGAGGGATGGGTTGGAGTTTGGAAGCGCACGCCAAGGATAAGGTAAATGCAGGCCCTCGTACGCTCGTACATAAGGCAAAGCCTCCCAAAGGAAAACTCATGCAGCTAGTAAAATTGCAGATGTAGGGCTCCTTTGATTCAAAGGAATTTTATAGGATTTCTAGAGGATTGAAATCCTTAGGATTTTTTCCAACGTTGGTCCTTTGATTTATAGGATTGAATCTCATAGGAATTTTTCCCATGAATTCTTTTGTACTACATTTCATAGGAAATCTAACATCCACTGCAATCTTTTTTTACAATTCCTTTGATTTTCCTGTGCCATCAAACACTCATCGCTAATCCTATAGAATTCAAGTGGGCATGCCACTCCAATCCTATACTTTTCCTGTTCCTACGTTTTTTAAAATCCTACGAATCAAAGAGGCATGTATAATGTAGTATATCTCCTTATCAACACGGAGATGGTACTAAACTATATCCGCGGTACATTGACTTATTGTCAAACTCGTAGCAGTACATTTTAGTTCTTTTTTTTCCTTCAATGGAGATACAGTAAAGAGCTGAAATTAACAAAAGAGAAGAGGTCCGGGAGAACGGGAAGGAAGAATAGTAAATAAATAAACAAGAGAGAAATGGGAAAAAAAGAAGTACGCTCGCGATCGAGGACCACGATTATACGTTTATGAATGACCGGAAGAAATTAAGCCCTTTGTGCCGGAGCGCAACCACCGGCCGTCGGTGTCGCGCCTCACATGCGCGCGTCAGACAGATCCGGCATATTTAACGCGGCCACCGCGGCAGCTATTACGCCGGCCGGCCCATCCGCGGCTGCGGCCGGCCGTGTCCTCCCCGACGTCATGGGCACGACCGCTCCGGCCGATCCATCGGACCGATCAGGTTTAGCTAGCACCGAGGGAAACACACACCAGACGGATAGTAGAAAGAAGAAATGCATGGGGCATAGTAGTAGTGGTTGTCTACAGATACAAATTGAGAGAGGAAGCGACAGAGACACAGAGAGAGAGAGATCCTGTTGCAGACCGCGAGACGTTGGTTGGTTAATGCTTGAGCACCTCCGGTATGTGGACCGGGTAGCGGCTGACGCAGTCGGCCCACGGGCCCTGGGCGTCGCGCGCGGGCTCGATGCACTCCCACGCCGCGCTGTTGCACTTGAACCCGGAGCCGAAGCCGATCATCCACAGGCGGTCGCCCCTGCGCATGCGCCCCTTGGCCTCGATGTAGGCCAGCTCGTACCACAGCGAGCTGCTGGACGTGTTGCCGAACCGGTGCAGCGCCATGCGCGACGCCTCCACGTGCTCGTCCGACAGCCCCAGGCTGTTCTGCAGCTCGTCGATCACCGCCCGCCCGCCCGCGTGGATGCAGAAGTGCTCGAACGCCATGCGGAAGTCGGGCAGGTACGGCTTGATGCTCTTGTTGTTGAACACCCGCCGCGCGATGAAGGACAGCGCGAACAGGAGCTGCTCCGACGCCGGGAGCACCAGCGGCCCGATCGCCGTGATGTTCGCCTTGAGCGCGTCGCCGGCGATGGTCATGAGGTCCTTGTTCAGGTTGATGCCCCGGTGGCCCTCGTCGTCCTCCTCCTGGTACACACACCGGTACGCGTTGTCCTGCGCTCCGGTGAGCGTGCGCACCACGCGGGAGAGCCGGAAGCGGGCCTTGGCGCGGGACGTGGACAGCAGCGCCGCCGCGCCGCCCATGCGGAAGAGGCAGTTGGGCAGCAGCATGGCGCGCTCCTTGCCGACGTAGTAGTTGGGCGTGATGGTCTCCGTGGACACCACCAGCGCGTGCGAGCCCCGCGGCGCCACCTGCAGGAAGTTGCGCGCGAGCCCCACGGAGACGAGCCCGGCGCTGCAGCCCATCCCGGCGAGGTGCACGTTGCGGATGTCGCTGCGCATCTTGTACTTGCGGATGATCATGTCAGTGAAGGACGGGATGGGCGCGAAGAGGCTGCAGTTGACGACGAGGAAGTCAATGGCGTCGGGGCTGATGCCCGTCTTGGCGAGTAGGTCGTCGATGGCGGAGAAGATGACGAGCTCCACCTCCTCGCGCGAGGCCTCCAGGTTCCGGTACGGTGGGATGAAGTGGTGCGCGGGGGGCAGGCACGTCTCCTCCCCGAGCCCCGACCGCTCCAGCAGCCGCGTCATGAACCGGACGCTGCGCTCGTCAATGGAGGCCCCCTCGATGAAGGTGACGAGCTTGGCGTGCTCGAGGAACGTGCCGAAGGGGACGCGGTGGCTGGGCTTGGTGCGGAAGCAGGCGTAGTCGACGAGGTACACGGAGCGCGGCCGCATCATGAGGTACAGAACGGCCGCGGCGGCCGGGAGGAACGCGGCCAGGAAGACGTGCACGGGCCGGAGCGCGTGCAGCCTGGCGAGAAGCTCCTCCGGCCCGACGCGCGCCGCGCTGACGAGGCCCGCGACGGCCAGCGGCACGGCGAGCACGGCGAGGAAGTTGTTCACCACGTACTGGTACGCCGGCTTGAGGCGCCGGAGCTGGGGTGACGAGGAGCTCATGCTGTCCGCTACCGCTGCGGCCTGCACGCACGCGTGAGTGAGTGTGTCACTGCGTCTGCCGCGCGCGTGTACCGATCGACTGGCGTTGAGTTGAGTTCGGGAGAGGGAGGGAAGCGGGGGCGGGTATAAAAAGGAGGTTAAGAGCGCGTTGGTGGGCCACGTTGGCCTTTACGAGCACAGGCTGCTAGCTCTCATGGGCTTTCGGTCGCCGATAAATCTGATGATGGCGATAAGATAATTGATGTTGCTAATCCAGGACCATGCTTCGGCCTCCCTCGGTGACAGGACGGACAGCCGCATCGTTTCAATGCATTTGCGGCCCCCATATTTGTATCGCTACTATAGAGTACTAACTATTCTCCCACCAGACCACTAATCATAGATCGATGATAGATCTCGGGGAACGTGGAGGCTGGAGAAGTAAGAGCACCGACATCTAAATAAAAACAAACAGATCATTTTTCCTTTTAAAAAAAATACAGCAGGGCAAGATCTTCAGTTTTAAAATAAAATAAGCAGAAATTATTTCCCCCTTCAAGTTTATTCAGGCAACTGTCGCATAGGTGGCCCCTGAAATAAAATAGAATTTGTTTTCCCCATTTTTCTTGGAAATACAGGGAGAGCAAATTGATTAGTACTAGTCCCTACTGAACGTTCAAGGGAATCGCTGAAGGCAGCAGCTCATGGCAGCTAAGCTACTCCTGGCAGCTACTGCCCAGTGTGTGCAGCTGCACAGCACCAGGTGGCAGGCAGCGCTCGCCCACGCTTGCCACCGAGCGTCTCACGCGGCAGTCTCGGAGGGGTGTTATTGTTGGCGCAGGACCTTCTGCCGTGCACAAGGGCCAAAGGACACGCGGAATTGTTTTCACTGTGCGCAGGGCTTTGACGTCTCAATAAGACCCGGAAGTCCAAGCATGCATTCCCACTCCTCGGTGTTGGATGGCAGGACGAGCGTTGGCATAGTGCATGGAGCGGACTTCAAGCGTGCCGTATTGTCCCACTCCCAGTCGAAAGCAACGTAGGAGTAGCGTCGATCGGGACGTTGAACGAGTCGGAGAAGAAATGCAGTGCACCGCCATGCATGGTGCCTGCCGTCCCTCCCATGCTCTGTTTCCCGAGAACCGGATGGGTGCTGGTTGACCCGAGGTCGGCATGGGCGGTCGTGGCATGTTATGGGGCGCCCATGAAGCTGCATTTGCCATTTGTTGCTATCGTGACAAGTACGTAGGAGGTGCAATGAAGAGGAATAACGAGGGACGTGTGGAATGTGATCCCGAGCTCCAGTGATCCCGGATGAACAGTAAAATCTAAAAAAATAGTAAAAAAAATCAAAAAATCTGAAATTTTTTGGCAAGAAACTTTGATGTTTTTCCTACATGCGTGCAAAAATTCATGATGAAATGACATTCATGCAGGTCTCGGCAAAAAAAAAACAAAATCGATGCTCCAAAATGCTTCCAAAAACAGTTTTTTTTAGCATGATTTTGTTTTTTTGGTCGAGACCTCCACAAATGTCATTTCATCACGAAAATTGGCACGCATGTAGAAAAACATCAAAGTTTCTTGACAAAAAATTTCAGATTTTTTTGAATTTTTTAACTATTTTTTGGGATTTTACTGTTCATCCAGGATCACTGGAGCTCGGGATCACGTAAGAGTTTTCGAATAATGAGCCTATAGTCTCGTTCTTTTTTAGGAGCGGCTCGCCGCTCGCATATATAGAGGGCCTGGGCAGCCGTTAAAGGCGGCGACATCAGTTACTTTACGCAACCTAAAGTTTGCCTAATTTGTAATTTTGGGGCCTGAAATAGAAGGCCATGGCAAGCCGTTAAAGGCGGCGACGTACGCCGCTTGTGGCGTTGGCGATCGAGAGCCCATCGGTGCCGGACGGGGAAGGTCGGTTGGTAAGCCCACGTGCATGGTGATGACTGCTTTTGCTTAGCCAGCACGAGATGCACCGTACTGTTAAGTGCAACGTGCCAACGTTTTTCGGGTCTAATTTGGGTGGTATCCACATCTGTCCATCCGTATATCTATCCTTGAGGTACTGTTGCGTTACGGAGGACGATTCAGCCTGCAAAAATGTCTTATAATTTGAGACAGAGAAAATAGCATATATAGAAGGCCAGAGCACGAAAGGCCTTCTACTCTTGAGCTTATTTGAGCTTGAATGAACAGTGAATAACAAGAAAAATCTAAAATAATTCTAAAAATCTAAAAAAAATGATGCAAACTTTGACAAGTATTCTCAGTGCTCGAAAATTTTCATCCCGAAATAACATTCGTGGAAGTCTTGGAAAAAAATCATCACTCCAAAATGCTTTCAAAAATATCAATTTTTTAGTGTTGATTTTTTTACCACAAATGTTATTTTGGGATGGAAATTTCAAGCATTGAGAACATTGGTCAAAGTTTGCACAAAAAAATACTATTTTTTGATTTACTGTTTATTAGGGAGCATATGAGCTCGGGACTAGATACTCCGCGTCCGCCAGAGCAGCTTTTTTTGGGGTCTGACTTTGATGGAATCAACATCTGCCCATATGTATATCTATACTTCAGGCATTGTAAAACTGCGGTGGACAGTTGATTAACAATCTTTCTCCAACAAAGTTAGATAACCTACATGGATTCTCATCTGTCGCCCCATCTATCCTTGCCAAGAGAAGTTTGTTTGGGTTCAAACTTTGATTCTAATAGGATGGGGTAAACATACTAATGTGCCTTGAATGATCCACATCTTCGGGTCATACGCCAGTGAGCACACTGAACTGTCGATGTAGCTGAGAGCCCTCATGACCCAAGCATAACGACGGCCCCTCCAGTATTGAGCTAATAGCCCATAACACAACCCTTTCCTGACGGCGCCACCCATTTTGCTCTCTTTACATATTTGGCATGAGTTTCGACAATAAAATTCTTCCCTTCATCTGATTTAAGCAGGGCCAGTCGTCAACCCATCACCTTTCGGTGATAAGTTACGTCGACATCTCCAGATTTGGGGAAGACTACAAACAAATAAAAAATCTACGTATTTCTCCAAATTTTGGAGATAAACATTCAAACATTGAACACTATTTTTTAAATAAATTTGACTAAGCTTGCGAAATGATCTATGGGCACATTCAAACTTTCATGATGGACTTTTATCAAAATACGTACATATCTTCAAGATTTTGAACCCACCAAACTTTTCCAAGAAATGGATGAAGTGAACGGTTAAACGACCAAGAACCGACTTTTAAGTCAACAATAATTCTTCATTCTTTGCTGAAAAGTCAAGAGTAATTCAACTTTCAACTTTTATTATTTCGGATAGATGAAAAAACGGCAAATGAATGTGGCTTCTTTTAACACTACATCTCACCGGCAAAATTGGAGGACGGGGGTAGAGGATTGTTATGGCGTGACAGAAGGGCCGAATGCATCAACCACCACCCATGTAGGGATTTGAGGCCATATGCATTTGCAACTAATATCAAAACATTAAAACCGTGACGTCTCTATGTTCGCATTGTTAAACCCTCTAGACAAAGCCACCTAGGGGAGAGTTGATCGGTTTCCATCTCGCATAAGGGGGAAGAAAATGGTGGCGACAAGTAGTTTAGAGTCAGGGATGGAGATGTCTCTATAGAAATGGGGTCAGCTAGCCAATGACTTCATCAAACCCCGGATCTTAATAAATTAACACTATTCATTATTCTTACGTGAACATTGAACCCAGTGTAATAGAGATAACACCATCAGATTTTTTTTCTAGTCTCGACCATGTTAAGAGTGTCGTAATGGTGTCCTTGTTTGGCGCTCATCGACTACATGTGGAGCACAAGGAGTGGCGCCCGATGATGGAAAATTGCTGGGACCCCAACTGCACTAACCCCAATCATTATAGTCAACTTGAATAACATCATCACATATGATATTAAATAGCTTTACACATAGAAAAGATAGCCACAACTAGAGTTGTGTACAAACAATAATCATAGTTGATTTGCTCTAGAATCTTGTAGCAAAAATATATACAGAAGATACATTGAGCCTAGCAGTATGCCAAACCCTTAGATGATCGACTATAGGTCGCACCTTAGCCCTCATAGTCATTATCAATGTACTCACTAGTGGCTTCTTGAGCTAGCTAAGTTTAACAATCCATATCAATACATTGAATGCACGATCACAGTCTAATCTACAATGTACTATGATCATTATTACCACTATTAAAAATATATTACAATGTGTAGAATGCCAAAATACTCCCACAAGTATTGCAGAAAAATATGTATGCCTTCATGGTTATTCATGTGTCGATAGACAAATTTCACCATTCATGTCAATTGATAGGGTTTTGCCTGAAGAAAGTTCATTAGAGCATCCTGGGTGTGGCTTGGCTGCAAAGTGCAAGCATAGTGTGCACCATCGCATTTGAAAGAACATGTGGTGCCCCCATGTTTGGTTTTGGTAATTGATGACAATCTCTATGGACTAATGGTTGTCTTGAGTTATATTTGAAGGGTTTGTCCATAGGTATTGCTTGAAGACCATTTGTTGATTTCAAGGTTATTGGAAGAAGAATATGTGTTGACCAAGGTGCTATTCAAGGATTTATCCAAAGATTGGTCACGTGAGAGTTGAGCCTATTGCGAGCTTGTCTTGAAGAGGAAGATTGTGCGAACATTCATGTTTACCTTCAAGACATCATCCTAATGAAGAGAGTTGAAAAGATACAAGGTTGATCAAGACTAAGTACAAAGAGTGATTCAAGTTGATCAACACACAAAGCGTAGAAGATGTACCAAGCGAGATCAAGTGATCTCATGGCATGGTAAGCATTGTCCATTACGCTTTGTGTACTAACCCGTGGTCTATGTGAGAGTTGTTTGTGGGGTTAGGTATGTTTCCATGGTCGTGCATCAAAAGGAAGATATCATACAACCCATGAAGGATGACATCAAGTGGTGATCGTCATCAAGTTTGTGGTGTGCAAGCTCAAGTAGAGCATCACGAAGATATCATGCTTGAAGCTTGCCGTCCATTGTGGTGACAATGGACTTGTGAAGATGTGCCGAAGAGTGGCTCACCCATAGTGGAGTATGGGAAGCAATTAACTAGTCTTCATCGAGCCAACACAATCAAGAAAGGTGGTCCAACTTGAGGAAGTCAAGATCGTCATCATCTAGCTCAAGTGGACTTTGTGCAAGGCAAAGGTTTGTCCTTGATAGCTTTTCTATTTTACCGGTCTCATGGTGGTAGTTGGGAGACTGGGTTATAGGATCGCTTGCCGTACTATCAAGGGGGGCTCTCAAGTAAGTAGCTTGATCGTATCGTTCATAGAGAGCTCAAATCATTGCATCCTTGCATCATCTTTCTTGGTTCTTGTTTGGTGTTTCTGTTTGTGAGTTTTAGAGCTTATGGTCATCTTCTTGACAAGCTCGAGTTCATCGAAAACAGAGTTCATGTGCATCTTCTATGATGTTTTTGATGTGGGAGTTTATGCCGGTTCTTCACTGATGAAGGTCTCACTCCTCTATATCATAGGCATACTCCCCCTGCCACTTCTTACTATAACCTTGATGTTGGATAGTATTTGTCGGTTCTTCGTTGTTGGATAGTATTTGTCGTCATCTATCCTACAAGCTTGAGTTTGCTCAATTCGGAGCTCATTTGCAGAAGTTATGGTAGTTATGGTTTTCCTGCTTCCATCTGTTTGCTTGGGCTATTTTGAAACTCACTAGCGGTACTACCGCCCTGGGAAGCGGTAGTACCACCCTGGGAAGCGGTAGTACCGCTTGCGCGGACTTCCGCGGTTCCAGTGCCTCGGGTACTACCGCTTGTTTTTGGGCTTCTGGACTCGCTTTCGCTTCGACGGCAGTAGGGCGACAGTTGGGCATGGTAGTACCGTTTCGGACGGTAGTACCGCACCTGCCCGGCGGTAGTACCGCTTGTTGCAGTACTTCCACGGCCAACTACCGTCACTCTTCCACTTCTATTTTAGCCTTTGGATATGTTTTTCCTCTGCGCGGAAGTAGAGTGGCAGTAGTGGGCGGTAGTATCGCTCCGTGCAGTAGTACCGTGCTTTTCTACTCTACTTCCGCGGTTTCACCTATACACGTAACACCTAGCGGTAGCACCGCTGGTGGGAGTGGTAGTACCGCTCCGGCGGCACTACCGCCTCCTTGAGTTTCTCAGTTGCACGTTATGGCTGAAAACTACCGTGCTAGCGGAAGTACCGCTCGCCCGGGCGGTACTACCGCTTGTGCACGGGCTGTGTGCATAATGGTTGGATTTTCTCCACCTATAAAAGGGGGTCTTGTTCCCCAATGGTTCTCATTCTTTGAGCTCGCGTTCTTTCCCCATTGTTGACCTTCGTCAAGCTTGCTATATCTCAATCCCTCCATGGATTCTTGCTAGTTTTTGGGGGGAAAGAGAGAGGAGATCTAGATCCACATTTCCACCAATCACTTTCTCCTCTATGTGAGGGGAACCCCTTGGATCTAGATCTTGGAGTTCTTTGTGTCCTCTTTCTTGTTCTTACTCTCATTTTTCTCCATAGCATTAGTTGCTTTGGTCGGATTTGGGAGAGGACTTGGGCACTCTGTGTGCCCTTGCCATTGCATTTGGTGCATTGGTTTGAGTTCTCCATGGTGATATGTGGGAGTGAAGTTGAGAAGCTTATTACTCTTGGGTGCTTGGTACCCTATATCTTGTTCCTCTTGGGTGCTTGGGTGCCCTAGATGGTTGGTGGTGTCTCGGAGCTCAATCATTGTGGTGTAAAGCTCCGGGCTTGCGTCGGGGTCTCCAATTAGGTTATGGAGATTGCCATGAGCAATTTGTATGGGTTCCGGTGACCGCCCCCAAGGGGTTGCCAAAGTGTACGGGTTCGGTGACCGCCCCCAAGGGTTGCCATTTGTACGGGTTTGGTGACCGCCCTCAAGGGTCCCTTAGTGGAATCACAACATCTTGCATTGTGCGAGGGCGTGAGGAGATTACGGTGGCCCTAGTGGTTTCTTGGGGAGCATTGTGCCTCCACACTGCTTCAAACAGAGATTAGCTAAGACGCCCTCGATTCAATCATACACTAATCATACACGCAAATGTGTACGATCAAGATCAGGGATTGATAACCCACAAGTATAGGGGGTCGCAACAGTTTTCGAGGGTAGAGTATTCAACCCAAATTTATTGATTCGACACAAGGGGAGCCAAAGAATATTCACGAGTATTAGCAGTTGAGTTGTTAATTCAACCACACCTGAAAGACTTAATATCTACAACAAACTATTTAATAGCAAAGTAGTATGATAGTAACGGTAACAATGGCAAAAGTAACAGAAGCAATTTTGTAGTGATTGTAACAGTAGCAGCAACGAAAGTAACTTAGCAAAGATCAATATGTGAAAAGCTCGTAGGCATTGGATCAGTGATGGATAATTGTGTTGGATAATATTCATCATGTAGCAGTCATAACCTAGGGTGACACAGAACTAGCTCCAATTCATCAATATAATATAGGCATGTATTCCATATATAGTCATACGTGCTTATGGAAAAGAACTTACATGCCATCTTTTGTCCTACCCTCCCGTGGCAGCGGGCTCCAAAAGGAAACTAAGGGATATTAAGGCCTCCTTTTAATAGAGAACCAGAACAAAGCATTAGCACTTAATGAATACATGAACTCCTCAAACTACGGTAATCACCGAAAAGAATCCCAATTATTGTCACCTTGGGGTATGCGGATCATAACACATAATAGGTGTCTACAACTTGCAAGATAGGATCAAGAACACACATATATTCACGAAATAATAGGTTCATATCTGAAATCATGGCACTCGGGTCCTAGTGACGAGCATTAAGCATAGCAAAGTCATAGCAACATCAATCTCAGAACATAGTCGATACTAGGGATCAAACCCTATCAAAACTAACTCGATTACATGATAAATCTCATCCAACCCATCACCGTCCAACAAGCCTGCGAAGGAATTACTCACTCCCGGCGGTGAGCATCATGAAATTGGTGATGGAGTAAGGTTGATGATGACGATGGTGACGGATTCCATCCTCCGGAGCCCCGAACGGACTCAAGATCAGCCCTCCCGATGAAGAACAGGAGGTGGCGGTGGCTCCCTATCGTAAAATGGAATGAATCATTCTCTCTGATTTTTTCCTCCATGAACAGGTATATATGGAGTTGGAATTAGGGTTGTAGATGGTCCAGGGGGCCCACAAGCCTGCAGGGCGCACCCTGGGGGGGGGGGGGGGTAGGCGCGCCCTCAGGGCTTGTGGCCCCCTTCTGGTTTCTTTTTCCGCCAGTATTTTTTATATATTCCAGAAATATTCTCCATAAATTTTCAGGTCAATCCGAGAACTTTGATTTCTGCACAAAAATAACACCATGGCAATTCTGCTGAAAACAACATCAGTCCGGGTTAGTTCCATTCAAATCATGCAAATTAGAGTCCAAAACAAGGGCAAAAGAGTTTGGAAAAGTAGATACGATGGTGACGTATCAACTCCCCCAAGCTTAACCCATTACTTGTCCTCAAGAAATTTAGTTGACAAACTGAAAGTGACAAAGAAAAACTTTTACAAACTCTATTTGATCTTGTTGTTGCAAATATGTCTAACCAATGTTCAGGTTTTCAGCAAGGATTATGAACTAACCATATTCACAATAACACTTAGGTCTCACATTTACTCTTATCAATAGCATAACAAACTAGCGAGTAAAAATAAGAATATCTCGGATGACAACACTTTTTCAAAACAATCATGATACAATATGATATAATGGTATCTTGCTAGCCCTTTCTGATACCAAAAAACATAAATGCAGAGCACCCCTGAAGAGCAAGGACTGACTGGACATTGTAATTCATGGCAAAAGAGATCCAGTCACAGTCATACTCAATATCGAATAAAAACAAAGCATATAAATGACAATGGTGTCTCCAGCTGGTGCTTTAAGAAGAGGATGATGACTCAACAATAAAAGTAAGTAGATAGGCCCTTCGCAGAGGGAAGCAGGGATTTGCGAAGGTGCCAAAGCTCGAAGTTTTTTAAAACAGAGATGAATATAATTTTGAGCGATATGCTTTCATTGTCAACATAACAACCAAGAGATCTCACTATCTTCCATGCTAGACATATTATAGGCAGTTCCCAAACAGAATGGTAAAGTTTTACTCCCCGTCCACCAACAAGCACACTCCACGGCTACCCGAATCCACGGGTACCGTCCATACCAACAACAATCCTGGGGGAGTTTTGTTTCATTAATATATTTTGATTTTGATTTTGATCATGGAACTGGGCATCCCAATCACCAACCACTTTCTCGTGAATGGCAAGTGAATGAACACTCATCATGAGAATAACCCACCTAGCATGGAAGATACTGACAACCCCCAGTCACTACATGAGCGATTCGGGCATACAAAACATATTATTATTTGAAGGTTTAGAGTTTGGCACATGCAAATTTACTTGGAACGGCAGGTAAATACCACATATAGGTAGGTATGGTGGACTCATATGGAACAACTTTGGGTTTAAGGAAGTGGATGCACAAGCAGAATTCCCGCTTAGTACAGGTGAAGGCTAGCAAAAAGATTGAGGAGCGACCAACTCACTACTAGGGAAAAGCCTAGCAGTAGCGCGGGTCTAAGGGCTATCAGTAGCGTGGGGCACCGCGCTTCTGATACGGTGCTACAGCTAACATTTAGTAGTAGCGCGCTTCTGCCCGCGCTAATACTATAGCTACTTAGCAGTAGCGCTGTCCATACCAGTGCTACTGCTAAGACACTTAGCAGTAGCGTTTTCCTGTTCAGCGCTAAAGAGTGCTACTACTATATTTTCACATATCTTTTTTTTGCTACGTATTTGCGATGTTTTTGTATAGATTTTATATAGTATTCTAATCATATCATAAACTGGCAATATGCTCATCATATCATACACATAATAGTCTCATCATATCATCCAACACAAATCATGTCGTCACATCATAATCATGATATAGCTATACAAGTTACATGGCATGTCTCATCATACATAATGTAGTAGAGAGCGACAACGGTCATAAACATGCATTGAGATTAATCAACATTGAATGCAAGCATGAGTAGGATATAAATCACCATGAACATAAATATCATGGAGGCTATGTTGATTTTTATTCAACTACATGTGTGAACATGTGCCAAGTCAAGCCACTTGAATCATTCAGAAGAGGATACCATCCTATCATACTACATCATAACCATTTTAAATGCATGTTGGCACACAAGATAAACCATTATCAACTCCTAGCTAATTAAGCATGGCATGAGTAACTATAATCTCTAATTGTCACTGCAAACATATTTCATTCATAATAGGCTGAATCAAGAACGATGAGCTAATCATATTTACAAAAACAAAACAGGTCGAGTTCATACCAGCTTTTCCTCATCTCAATCATTTCATCAAATATCGTCATTATTGCCTTTCACTTGCACGACCGAACGATGTGAATAATAATAATAGTGCACGTGCATTGGACTAAGCTGGAATCTGCAAACATTTATTCAAAGGGGAAGACAAGGTAATATGGGCTCTTTGTTAGATCAACAATAATGCATATGAGAGCCACTCAACACTTTCATCGTGGTCTTCTCCTTACGACCCAAAGAAAAGAAAAGAATTTCAAAGAAACACACTGAAATATTTTTGGAGCTTTTGTTTTTCTCAAGAAAGCAAAACGAAAGAAGAATAAAAATGAGAAAAACTATTTACACGGGAAAGCTCCCAACAAGTAAAAGAAGAACGAGAAATCTTTTTGGGTTTCTTTTAATACTACAACTAATTAATATGGAAAGAAAAAATAAAAAGAAGCAAGAAATATTTTTGGATTTTATCAAAGTTTTTCAAACACACAAGAAGAAAGCAAGAAAAATAAACTAACATGGATTATACAATGAAAAAGGATGTACACTGACAAGTGGAATGAATGTGTGAACATGAATATAATGTCGGTGAGAGATACATACTCCCCCAAGCTTAGGCTTTTGGCCTAAGTTGGTCTAGGGCAACGGCTCGAAATAACCCTCTCCTGGATACTGCGGAGGGTCCTGAGGGTGCCACTGGTTGGCGAGCTCCAGTGGCTCCCACTGATAAACAGGCTCCTGATATGGCTCAAGTGCCGATGCTGGCTCAGGCACTGGGGGTTGTGAGAGACCCCAAAATCTGTAGATGTCCTCGGGCATACTAATGTACCTGCTTGAATAAATATCGAACGAAGAAGGTGCAGGCAAAGTAATAATCTCACGGGTGCCCTGGCTGAATACTAAGTTGTAGAGGAGTCGCTTATCCTCGTCATTATCAATAAAATCGTGTGCTACCATACTAGCATAGTCTAAATATGTAGTGGGTAGCAGCATCTCCTCCTTCTCATCATGCCTAATAGGAATCTCGAAATGTTTAGAAAGGCGGGAGGCATAAACACCTCCAAAAATACTACCCTTCGAACGGTTTGTGTGTAACCGCCGAGCAACCATAGCGCCCAAACTAAAAGTTCTATCAAAAAATAAAGCATGGCGCAAAATAGCAAGGTCAGGTGCACTAAGGCCTCCACTCTCCCCACGACCTATCAAACATCTCCCGACAAAGAATGCATAATAACGTAAAACGGGAAAAATGTAAACTAGCAACTCTAGCTTCTGACACTCCTCTCTCTTCCCCCATAGTAGTTTCAAGGAAAAAAATTCTTCCATGTCTCTAGGACGTGGCTCACTAATACGGCCCTCATAAGGTATTTTGCAAACATTGCAAAAATCATATGATGTCATTTGCTTAGGCACATCATACAAGTGAAATTCTACCAGGGGTGGTTCCTTCCTAGGATAAAAGTGAAAGTTTTGCACGAAGGTATTAGTGAGTAGGAGGTATTGGTCGCACTTATCTTGGAGGAAGGGAATGATGTCGGCCTTGTCCGCCAAATAATAGAAATCCTCATAAATTCCCGCCTCCTTCAAGAATATGTCACTTGGCCACTCGCACGGCCGAACTTCTGCCGCACGTGGAAGGTTATACTTGGACTTTTTCTTTGGAGTTTCCTCTGAATCTCGACTAGATGATCCCCTTAACCACCTCCTCATGGTTCTCTTTTTCTCTGAAAATTTCTAAAATTTTTAGTGACTCAAAATAAAAGTAACCATACTCAACCAAACTAATAGCAACTACTCCTACAAGTGTCTAGAGGCTATATCATGCAACAAAACTACTTTGGACCATATAAATTTGACATGAAAGCTCAAGAACATGGTCACCACAGTAGCAAAAATTTGCAACATATAAAGCACTATAGTAAAAACTAATTGGACCAACGAAGGAGTCACATACCGATGAACAATCCCCTAAAACAATTTCGGAAACGAAGCTCCGAGCAAAGAGATCAAAAATGGCAGCAAGATGAGCAAGAACACAAGTATGAGAAATGGTATGATTTTTTCTGGAGGAAGAAGAAGTGGATTGGTGGCTGGAATAAGTGAGGGGGCCTACATGGGCCCCACAAGCCATCTAGGCGCGCCCAGGTGGGTGGGCAGGCCCTGTGGTCTTGTGGCCCACAGGTGCACCCCCCCTGGGGTGTGTTCAGTGCCAAATTTTTTCAAATATTGCATAAAAATCATACTAAATTTTCACGGCATTTGGAGAACTTTTATTTTCTGGTCATTTTTTATTGCACGGGTAATTCAGAAAACAGTAAAATAATAGCATTTCTACTTTATTAACTCTAAATAACAGAAAGTAAAAAGTGGGTACAGAAAGTTGTGTTTACTAAATTCATCCATCTCATGCCCGTCAAAAGGAATCCATTAACAAGGTTGATCAAGTCTTATTAGCAAACTTCTTCTGAATGACATGAAACCGGAGAACTTCGTATAGCATTAGGTTACCTCAACGGGGATATGCATGTCTCCAATAATAAGAATATCATATTTCTTTTTGACAGTAGGAATAGGGAATTCAAAACCTCCAATAGTAATTGTTGAAATTTTTCCAATAGAATTGATACTATTCACTTGAGGTTGTTTCTTCGGAAAGTGTACCGTATGCTCATTACCATTAACATGAAAAGTGACATTGCCTTTATTGCAATCAATAACAGCCCCTGCAGTATTCAAAAAGAGTCTACCAAGGATGATCGACATACTGTCGTCCTCGGGTATATCAAGAATAACAAAGTCTGTTAAGATAGTAACATTTGCAACTACGATAGGCACATCCTCACAAATACCGATGGGTATAGCAGTTGATTTATCAGCCATTTGCAAAGAGATTTCAGTGGCTGTCAAATTATTCAATTCAAGTCTACGATATAAAGAGAAAGGCATAACACTAACACCCGCTCCTAGATCACATAAAGTAGTTTTAACATAGTTTCTTTTAATGGAGCAAGGTATAGTTGGTATTCTGGATCTCCTAGTTTCTTTGGTATTCCACCTTTAAATGTATAATTAGCAAGCATGGTGGAAATTTTAGCTTCCATTATCTTTCTTTTATTTGTGGCAATATCTTTCATATACTTAGCATAAGGAGACATTTTCAGAATATCAGTCAAACGCAAGCGCAAAAAGACAGGTCTAAGCATTTTAACAAAGCGCTCAAATTCTTCACCATCCTTATTCTTTGAAGCTTTAGGAGGAAATGGCATGGGTCTCTGAACACATGGCTCTCTTTCTTTACCATGTTTCATAGCAATGAAGTCTCTCTTATCATATCTTTTATTCTTAGGTTGTGGGTTATCAAGTTCAACAGCAGGTTCTATCTCCACATCATTATCATTACTAGGTTGAGCATCATCATGAACATCATCATTATCATTATTACTAGGTTCATGTTCATCACCAGATTGTGTTTCAGCATCAGAAATAGAAATATCATTTGGATTCTCAGGTGTGTCTATAATAGGTTCATTGGAAGCATGCAAAGTCCTATCACCATTCTTTTTATTTCTAGATGGACTAGGTGTATCAGTATTAATTCTCTGAGAATCTTGTTCAATTCTCTTAGGATGACCCTCAGGATACAAAGGTTCCTGAGTCATTTTACCACCTCTAGTCATAACTCTAACATCATGATCATTCTTTTTATTGTTCATCTCATTAAGCAAATCATTTTGTGCCTTGAGAACTTGTTCTACTTGAGTTTTTACCATGGAAGCATATTTACTAATAACCTTGAGATCATTAACAGTTCTAAACATATAGTCACTCAAGTGTTCAATCATATAAGCATTTCGTTTCAATTGTCTACTAACATATGCATGGAAGTTTTCTTGTTTAACAATAAAGTTATCAAATTTATCCAAGCATTGACTAGCAGATTTAGTGTAAGGAATATCACCTTCATCAAATATATAGAGAGAATTTACCTCTTCTACCTGTGTCGAGGTATTAAGACCATGTATTTCTTCAATAGGTGGTAAATTCTTAACATCTTCAGCTCTAATACCTTTTTCTTTCATAGATTTCTTTGCCTCTTGCATATCTTCAGGACTGAGAAATATAATACCTCTCTTCTTCGGAGTTGGCTTAGGTGGTGATTCAGGAAGAGTCCAATCATTATAATTACTCAATATATTATTCAATAATACTTCAGCTTGTTCAATAGTTCGTTCCATAAAAACACAACCAGCACAACTATCTAGGTGGTCCCTAGAAGCATTGGTTAGTCCATTATAAAAGATATCAAGTATTTCATTTTTTCTCCAGAGGGTGATCAGGCAAAGCATTAAGTAGTTGGAGAAGCCTCCCCCAAGCTTGTGGGAGACTCTCTTCTTCAATTTGCACAAAGTTAAATATTTCCTGTAAAGCAGCTTGTTTCTTATGAGCAGGAAAATATTTTTCAGAGAAGTAATATATCATATCCTGGGGACTACGCACACAACCAGGAGCAAGAGAATTAAACCATATCTTAGCATCACCCTTTAATGAGAACGGAAACAACTTAAGAATATAGTAATAGCGATTTTTTTCCTCATGAGCAAATAGGGTGGCTATATCATTTAATTTAGTAAGATGTGCCACAAAATTTTCAGATTCATAACCATGGAAAGGATCAGATTCAACCAAAGTAATTAACTCAGGGTTGATAGAGAATTCATAATCCTTATCAGTAACAAAAATAGGTGAAGTAGCAAACTTAGGATCATATTGCATTCTAGCATTCAAAGATTTTTCTTTCAACTTGACTAGTAATTTCTTAAGATCCTCTCTATCCTTACAAGCAAGAAAGTCCATAGCTACCTCTCCATCCATAACATAACCCTCAGGTATAACAGGAAATTCATATCTAGGAGTTCTAGGTCTAATGGGTGTTTTGAAGTTTTCAATTTCAATAATTTCATCAGTTTCAGAAATATCATCAGTTTCAGCATTCTCAATATCTTTAGCTCTAGCAAGTTGTTCATCAAGAAATTCACCCAGTGGCATAGTATTATCATGCAAAGTACTAGTATCATCATAAGCATTATTCATAGCAGAAGTAGCATCATCAATTACTTGCGACATATCAGGATTAATAGCAGGTGTAGCTGTCGCAAGCTTACTCAAAACAGAAGGTGAATCAAGTGCAGAGCTAGATGGCAGTTCCTTACCTCCCCTTATTGTAGAGGAGAAAATCTTGGTTCGGGTATCTTTCAGATTCTTCATAATGATAAATAGATATAAATCCCAAGTGACTCAGCAAATATAGCTATGCTCCCAGGCAACGGCGCCAGAAAAAGGTCTTGATAACCCACAAGTATAGGGATCGCAACAGTTTTTGAGGGTAGAGTATTCAACCCAAATTTATTGATTCGACACAAGGGGAGCCAAAGAATATTCACGAGTATTAGCAGTTGAGTTGTCAATTCAACCACACCTGAAAGACTTAATATCTGCAACAAAGTATGTAGTAGCAAAGTAGTATGATAGTAACGGTAACAGTGGCAAAAGTAACAGAAGCAGTTTTGTAGTGATTGTAACAGTAGCAGCAACAAAAGTAACTTAGCAAAGATCAATATGTGAAAAGCTCGTAGGCATTGGATCAGCGATGGATAATTGTGTTGGATAATATCCATCATATAGCAGTCATAACCTAGGGTGACACAGAACTAGCTCCAATTCATCAATATAATGTAGGCATGTATTCCATATATAGTCATACGTGCTTATGGAAAAGAACTTGCATGACATCTTTTGTCCTACCTTCCCGTGGCAGCGGGGTCCAAAAGGAAACTAAGAGATATTAAGGCCTCCTTTTAATAGAGAACCGGCACAAAGCATTAGCACTTAATGAATACATGAACTCCTCAAACTACGGTAATCACCGAAAAGAATCCCAATTATTGTCACCTTGGGGTATGCGGATCATAACACATAATAGGTGTCTACAACTTGCAAGATAGGATCAAGAACACACATATATTCATGAAAACATAATAGGTTCAGATCTGAAATCATGGCACTCGGGCCCTGGTGACAAGAATTAAGCATAGCAAAGTCATAGCAACATCGATCTCAGAACATAGTCGATACTAGGGATCAAACCCTAACAAAACTAACTCGATTACATGATAAATCTCATCCAACCCATCACCGTGCAGCAAGCCTATGAAGGAATTACTCACTCCCGATGGTGAGCATCATGAAATTGGTGATGAAGGAAGGTTGATGATGACGACGGCGATGGATTCCACCTTCCGGAGCCCCGAACGAACTCCAGATCAGCCCTCCCGATGAAGAACAGGAGGTTGCGGCGGCTCCATATCATAAAACGCGATGAATCATTCTCTCTGATTTTTTTCTCCGCCAATAGGTATATATGGAGTTGGAGTAATAGGGTTGTAGATGGTCCAGGGGGCCCACAAGCCTGCAGGGCACGCCCTAGGGGGGTAGGCGCACCCTCAGGGCTTGTGGCCCCTGGGTGGCCCCCCTCTGGTATCTTTTTTCGCTAGTATTTTTTATATTTTCCAGAAATATTCTTCGTAAATTTTTAGGTCAATCCGAGAAATTTGATTTTTGCACAAAAATGACACCATCGCAATTCTGCTGAAAACAACATCAGTCCAGGTTAGTTCCATTCAAATCATGCAAATTAGAGTCCAAAACAAGGGCAAAAGAGATTGGAAAAGTAGATATGATGGAGACGTATCAGGGACTCATGGGGAGATATCACAACACAACTCTAAGCACAAATTTAAGCCATACAAGCTTTATATTACAAGCCAGGGGCCTCGAGGGCTCGAATACATCAGCTCGAATACAAACGAGTCAGTGGAAGCAACAATATCTGAGTATAGACATAAGTTAAACAAGTTTGCCTTAAGAAGGCTAGCACAAAAACAACAGTGATCGAAAAGGCAAGGCCTCCTGCCTGGGAGCCTCCTAACTACTCCTGGTCGTCGGCGGCCTCCATGTAGTAGTAGGCACCGTCAGGGTAGTAGAAGTCGTCGGTGGTGGCATCTGGCTCCTGGGATCCATCATCTGATCGTAGCAATCGGGTATAGGGGAAAAGAGGTAGCAAAGCAATCATGAGTACTCATCCAAAGTACTTGCAAGACTGACATCAGATCTATACTAAGTATGCATCGGTATCAAAGGAATGGGTTGTATCTTTGGACTGAACTGCAGAAATACCAGAATAGAGAGGAGGCCTAGCCTATCGAAAACTAGCACCTTGAAGCATCTTGCAGCATTTAGAAGAGTTAAGAATAGCATATTATAATTAGCAAGAATGTTGTAACATCAGTGCCAAGAGATCCTTTGTCAACTCTCTGCGAGAAAGCAATTCCAGAGCCATTATATCCATTTATCTTCTCTAGTATCCAGTTCTAGCTGTATAGATCGGGATACTGCTCCAAGTCGTCCTGTTACCGTGGACACAGCTATTCGAATAGATAAATTTCCCTGTAGGGGTGCACCACATTACCTAACACGCTCGATCACGTTAGCCGGACACACTTTCCTGCGTCATGCCCGGCCTCAGAAGATCAACATGCCGTAGCCCTACCTAGGCTCAATAGAGAGGCTAGCACGCCGGTCTACATCCTAAGCGCGCAGGGGACTTGGGCCCATCGCCTTTTGCACTCCTGCATGTTGCGTACGTGGCTGGTGAGCAGACCTAGCCCCCTTATACAAGCGCAGGCTTACACAGTCCAACCCAGTGTGCGCCACTCAGTCAATGACATCCGAAGAGCTTCGGCTGATACATACGACGCCGAGTGCCCATATTTGTTCATGCGTGGTCGTTAGTGCGTATTGGCCCGTGGCCAACTCAGATCAAATACCCAATCTCCTTAGTGTCTTGGGAGCGCGTGGTAACGAGCAGAGACTCACGATCATGTGACCCCGTCGCCCCGTCTCGTGGACTTACGGCAAGGGCCCGGAATGCCCGGCCGTGCCACGTAGAAATCTCGCGGGTACCCTCCAGGTCAACCCGACTACACATCAACTCGCGGATACTTCTCAGGCCCAGCCCGACTTCAACATGGTTCTGTGGTAAATTCAAAGTATCCGTGTGCCCAAAACACCAAGGGGGAATCTGAGGAATCACCCTCGATAGAATCCACCTGATGTAATTGTTGGGAAACGTAGCATGGAAAACAAAAAAAATTCTACGCACACGCAAGATCTATCCATTGAGATGCATAGCAAGGAGAGGGGAGAGTGTGTATACGTACCCTCATAGACCATAAGCGAAAGCATTTATTAACGCGGTTGATGTAGTCGAACTTCTTCACGATCCAACCGATCAAGTACCGAACGTACGACACCTCTGCGTTCAGCACATGTTCAGCTCGGTGACGTCCTCGCCTCCTTGATCCAGCAAGACGGGCGAAGTAGTGGATGAGTTCTGACAGCACAACAGCGTGGTGACGGTGGTGGTGATGCTATCTCCGCAGGGCTTCTCCTAAGCACTACGAAAATATGACCGAGGGACGAAACTGTGGAGAGGGGCGCCACACACGGCTAAGAGATTGTCGTGTCCTTTGTGTGGCGCCCCCTCCCTCATATATATAGTGGGGGAGAGGAGGGGAGGCAGCCTAGGGCTCCACAAGTGGCTGGCGGCCACCCGGGTCTAGCCGCGCCCCCCCTTGCGTTTCTTAGGCGCGTGGGGAAAGGCAGGGAAGAGTGGCGCCCCCCTTTCCTTTCTCCCATGAGGAGGAAAGGCAGGAGGGGCTAGCCCTCCCCCTTTCCTTCCCTTCGGGCCGGTAGCCAGGGGGAGGATGCGCCAGCCCCCTTATGGGCTGGTGTGTGCCTCCCCTTGGCCCATTAGGCCCATAGACCTCCCGGGGCCTCCCGGAACCCCTTCCGGTGATCCGATGACTACCCGGTACCTCCCAAAACTCTTCCGGTGTCCAAATAGCATTGTCCTATATATCAATCTTTACCTCCGGACCATTCCGGAGCTCCTCGTCATGTCCGTGATCTCATCCGAGACTCCGAACAACATTCGGTCTCCAAATCATATAACTCATATAACACTATATCGTCAACGAACGTTAAGCGTGCGGACCCTACGGGTTCGAGAACTATGTAGACATGACTGAGACACCTCTCCGGTCAATAACCAATAGCGGAACCTGGATGCCCATATTGGTTCCTACATATTCTATGAAGATCTTTATCGGTCGAACCTTATGACAACATACGTAATACCCTTTGTCCATCGGTATGTTACTTGCCCGAGATTCGATCATCGGTATCTTCATACCTAGTTCAATCTCGTTACTGGCAAGTCTCTTTACTCGTTCCGTAATACATCATGTCATAACTAACTCCTTAGTCACTTTGCTTGCAAGCTACTTGTGATGTGTATTACCGAGAGGGCCCAAAGATACCTCTCCGATACTCGGAGAGACAAATCCTAATCTCGATCCATGCCAACTCAACAGATACCTTCGGAGATACCTGTAGAGCATCTTTATGATCACCTAGTTATGTTGTGACGTTTGATATCACACAAGGTATTCCTCCGGTATCCGGGAGTTGCATGATCTCATAGTCGAAGGAATATGTATTTGACATTAAGAAAGCAATAGCAATAAACTGAACGATCATATGCTAAGCTAACAGATAGGTCTTGTCCATCACATCATTCTCATAATGATGTGATCTCGTTATCAAGTGACAACACATGTCTATGGTTAGGAAACCTTAACCATCTTTGATCAACGAGCTAGTCTAGTAGAGGCTTACTAGGGACACGGTATTTGTTTATGTATCCACACATTTATTTAAGTTTCCGATCAATACAATTCTAGCATGAATAATAAACATTTATCATGAATAATTAAACATAAAATAACAACTTTATTATTGCCTCTAGGGCATATTTCCTTCAGTCCCCCACTTGCACTAGAGTCAATAATCTAGATTACATTGTAATGAATCTAACACCCATGGAGTCTTGGTGCTGATCATGTTTTGCTCGTGGAAGAGGCTTAGTCAACGGGTCTGCTACATTCAGATCCGTATGTATTTTGCAAATCTCTATGTCTCCATCCTTGACCTTTTCATGAATGGAGTTGAAGCGTCTCTTGATGTGTTTGGTTCTCTTATGAAACCTGGATTCCTTCGCTAAGGCAATTACTCCAGTGTTGTCACAAAAGATTTTCATTGGACCCGATGCACTGGGTATTACACCCAGATCGGATATGAACTCTTTCATCCAGACTCCTTCATGTTCTGCTTCCGAAGTAGCTATCACTACAAAAAAAGACACATCTATGACATTTTGGGCCGAACGAAATTTTTTCTGTCATGCTTATGACACTTCTATGACGATAATTGTGACAAAAGCACGTATCATCATAGATGTGGTGGGCTCCTACTTCTATGAAAAAAAATCATGACAAAAAATGGGCTTTTCGTCGTGGGCGGGCCAGAGACGCAGCTGCATGACATTCTTTGGGCCGTCCATGACGGAAAAACTCATGGTAGAAGCGAGGGCGAGGAAAATATCGGGGAGTTCCCGGTTACGTACGGTGGGTCGTCGGGCCGAGCGATGCACGGAGGTTTGCGCGTTTCTCTCGTGTACGCGCGTGTGTGCGTGGTGTTGGCTAACTGAACCCGAGTGATCACATGTTACTGAACCCGAGCGATCAAACCCTTGGCTGTTAACTGAACCCGAGCGATCAATCCCTTGGCTGCTGACTGAACCCGAGCGATTCCTTCGCTGCTGCTGCTAACTGAGCCGAGCGATCGATCACTGCTGCTGCTTACTGAAGCCGATCGAGGCCCCATGGGAGACGTAGCTAGCCAGCCGGTGTTGGGTTGCCTCTCGATGAACAGTGACTGTTGCTACCGTGCGTGTGGTACATAGAACGAGTTGAGACGTGGTGAGTCGAGCCGGTTGGTTGGCTGTGGATGAACAGTTCCCGGTGGGGGTTGGATGAACAGGACCCCGTGGTAGTAGGCCGTTGCCGCTAGATGAACAGGACCCAGAGGAGGCCGCCGCACCCCAGCCGGTTGGGGGTGGATGAACAGGACCCCGTGGAGGCTCTATGAACAGCAGCCGGTGGAGGCTGGATGAACAGTAGCCCGTGGATGAACAGTAGCCCGTGGAGGCTGGAGGAGGTCGACGGTGGATGAAAAGTAGCCCATGGAGGCTGGAGCGAGGCAGTAGATGGTGGATGAATAGGACCCCGTTTCGACCATAGGCGCTCCAACACAAGTTCGTTTCCTCTGTTTTGCGGTACGCCACACCCCTCCCGATCAACAGGACCCCGTTTCGACCGTAGGCACTCGAACAGAAGTCTGTTTCCTTCGTTTTGCGGTATGTCAGACCCTTCCCGATGAACATGACCCTATTTCGACCATACGCGGTCGAACAGAAGGCCCGTTTCCTCCGTTCTGCGGTATGCCAGAACTCGTTTTGGCTGTTCCGTCCAAGCCGGTTGGCTCCCGATGAACACGACGTATTTCGTTGCCTCCCGATGAACACGACATTGTTTCCTCCGTTGCGACCCAGCCGGTTGGCTACCGATGAACAGGATGACGTCACTGTATGCATTCGAGACCCCGCCCGTATGTACGTACGTAGCCGTATTTAATTTCTTGCAGCGTGGTTGTACGTACGTGTACACGATATAGACGGGACTGCGTGACATGCTACGTCCGCGCCTCTACTACGACACGTGCCGCTCCTTACTCGGCCACAGTTCACCATTGCAGAGAGACCGATCGACCAGTATGTACGTACACGTTCGCGACAACGCTACGTACGCTTCGACCGGATGGGTCCCAGCTGTCAGGGAGGATAAGGACGCACTTCCTTGCGTGCGAAGATATAGCTGGTGGTCCCAGATGTCAGGGGAAAGAATCATTTTTTTGCCTGTAGTATGGACGCACTTCCTTGCGTGCGAAGATGTAGCTGGTGGGTCCTAGCTGTCAGGGGGGAAACATTTTTTTCGCAAAATACAGAGTCCCTTCCGGTGGGTCCCTGCTGTCTGGTGGAGGAATAATTATTTTACGTGTAATAGGAGGCACTTCCTTGCTGCAGCCGTGGACCCAACTATCAGCCTCTCCATGTACAGTCCTCTTCCGATGGAAGTCGTTCCTTGACCACGTTGACCACGCCGTGCCGAGAGCACCAAGGCGGTGGACGACGGCGAGGCCTAGGAAGGGGACGACGCGGAGCCAGGGAAGACGCGGCAGTGGATGCCCACGCGGAGAGGAGTACGAGGGTTGACTGGTTCGGCTGCGGTGTGAGGCTGCCATCACCGCAGAATAACAGGGGTTGTGGGTGAGTAGAGGGATGACCTGGCCAGAGGTTGGAGTAGGAGGGGGCAGTGAGGCCTGCGCGACAGCACAACCGGCCACGGGAGGCAGGAGCAGGCGGCATGGCCTGCGATGGTTTGGGCAGCTGGAGCAAGAAGACTAGAGGTTGAAGAAGCACGACAGCCGTTGGATGGACATCGTACGGTCACCGCAGATAGAATCGTTTATATTGACTAAGTTGACAAAGCCCTGCATTCGCGTCAACTTAGTAGGCCCACAAGTCAGCCTTCAAATATGGTGGGTCCCACCTAGCAGCTGGGGTATTCATTTTTTTTGTTCGTAATAAGGAGGCACTTCCCTGCGTTCGAAGATATAGCTGGTGGGTCTGAGCTGTCAGCGGGAGGAATGTTTTTTTCATGAAATACAGAGGCCCTTCCGGTGGGTTCCCGCTGTCAGGTGGATGAATAATTATTTTGCGCGTAATAAGGAGGCACTTCCTTGCTGCGGCCGTGGACCCAGCTGTCAGCCTCTCCACATATAGACCTCTTCCGATGGAAGTCGTTCCTTGACCATGTTGACCACGCTGCGTCGAGAGCACCAAGGCGGGGACGACGGCGCGGCCTAGGAAGGGAATGACCAGGAGCCGGGGAAGACTCGGCAGTTGTTTCCGACACGGAGGGGAGTACGAGGGTTTACTGCTTCAGCTGCAGTGTGAGGCTGCCGTCGCCGGAGAATAACAGGAGGTCTGGGTGAGTAGAGGGATGGCTAGGCCAGCGATGGGAGTACGGTGGGGCAGTGAGGCCTGCGCGGTGGGGCAGTGAGGCCTGCGCGGCGGCACAGCCGGCCGCGGGAGGAGGGAGCAGGCAGTCCCGCCGGTGCTTGTTTGAGCGGCTGGAGAAGGAAGAGCAGAGATTGAAGAAACACGATGGCTGTTGGATGGACATCCAACATTCACTGCTCTCGTGTGTTGACTAAGTTGACACGGCGTTGCGTGTGCGTCAACCTTTTTTTAGGAAAGCGTACGCGTCAACCTATAGTAGGCGCACAAGTCAGCCTCAAATGTGTGGAAAACAACATACAACCCATCTGCCATTATTTCTAATAATTTACAGCCCATTTGCTAATTCTTAAGGATTTTTTGGAGCCCATATTCTTTTTGTTAGCATTACAGCCCATATTGTGGCCACGGTTAAAAAATTATACAAAATTTTGCATATTTCGGTGCGGTCCCAACTGTTTTTAATCCCGAAATTTTGGGTCACATTCAAACTAATTTGAAAAATAAATTTATATCAATATAAAATCCAAATAAATGTGCACGCATAAAAATCAATGGAATTTAAAATCTTGAAATGAAAAAAAAAAGAATTTTGAAACTAATTGCCGGTTTGATGTGTTTTAAAAATGTACATCCCATTTCTCATTACTGATAGCCCATTTTTTGGGCAAGCCGAATGAAACTCTCCTCGTCTTGAAAGATTTGCAGCCCAGCAGGGCTGACAAAGCAAATAGGCCTTAGTTGGGTATTCTGCAAAAGAACAAAAAACTGGGCTAGCCATTTTTAGAAAGAAAAAAAAACTACTGGGCTGGTCTTGTGGTAAACATAAAATAAAAGGCTGGCTAGACAGGCCAGAGTGCCCCGCACAGCCCAGTTGACACCCTGCTTCCGTCTCAAAAACAAAAAGAACTGGGCGAGCTGTTGGGTCCCTGGTGTCAGCCACTCGTTGTGCAATTCTCTCGTTTATTGACTACGTTAACAATGGCATGGAACCGAGTTGTCAGAAATCCATTTGGAGGAACCATTTTTTTGGCTTGAAATAAGGAGGCACTTGCTTGCATACTGCCATGACCCTGGTGGGTCCCTGCTATCATCCTCTCCACGTACAATCATCTCCTGATTGTGTACGCGTCAACCTAGTAGGCCCACAAGTCAGCCTCTAAACCCGTGGCAGACAAATACAGCCCATTTAAAAAAATAACAGCCCATTCCATACGTTCAAACAGAAAGTTCAACATTCAGAGCAAAGTAACAGGTCTGATCCAGATATAGAGTACTGAACTTCCACATTGACAACCATCATAGCCAGGTTAACTATCTACTCCCACTAATACTCTAGTAGTGTACAAGTACTAACTTACTCTTAGCTAACTAGACGATGCCGGCAGCCATGTGCGGTACAGGCTAAACGCCGGCACCGACGTCCTCCTCCTTGCCTCGGACTTGCCAGAGGTGCGATAGGGCGCATTGGTCGTGCGCGTTGGCCCTTTCCATGCCTGCTTGGTCCACCGAAGCTTTGTCTTCTAAGCGGGAAACCCACTTGACGAGCTGGTAGTAAAATTTGGTGTCGCGAACGCGTGCGTGCCCGATAGCCTCCAGGGCTATTTGCCGGGCGCCGGCCTCCACATAGTCGGCCCAGTTGCGGGCGCTCTGCTCGCAACTCAGAGCGTCGGTGCGCTGCTGCTCCATGCCCCGCTGGTGGTGCAAATCGGCAATACGCTGCTCCTCCGCCAGGCGGTCGCGCTCCAACAAGTCCTCATACTCCGCATTGCCATATAAAGACCGATAGAATGCCTCCTCCCTCCGTCTGCCTTCCGGTGAAAAACCGAACACTAGTTCCAGTGGTGACCGCCTCCGGCGTCGCCTATTGCGGACGGGCGGGGGCATGACGGACGTGGCGAGAGCGAGGGCAAGTGGCGAGCGACGTCGGGCCGGTGGGGACTTATGAGGATAGGGCGAGTTGGGTGATGGTGCCACCAAAGAACGCCGGGAACCAGTAATTATAGGCGTAAGGTAGGTGAACCAGCGTGTCGCGGGAAACACGGCGGTCATCGCGGTCATCGGAATTCAATGCATAAGTAGGCATGGCTTAGCGTGCCAGCTTGCCGTGGAAAACTAGAAAAACTAAAATTATGACTGTGACGTCCCGTCCGTGCTGGGTCGTACGTCGGCATGACGGTCAAACGAGTGCGCTCGATTCATCCAGATGAGGTACGTGCGCGATCCGCTGGTTAATCGTGTAGGATCGAGTTGGTCGGATAGTGTACGTGTAGGATCACAATAGCTGATGAACGTTCGCTGGGAGATAAGGCATTTGTGAACGTTTTTGCTGGTAGTTTCTTCAGATTCGCATGGCATTTTCTTCAGAACAGCGTGTCAGTTTCTTCAGAGGTAGGCATTTTTATTCAAAAAACTGCCGCCTTCGGATCTTGCATCGCAACTAAAACTGCCAGGAGCATATTAGTAGGCTAGCTAGTGATCGATCAGTACCTTGTAAACACTGAGCGAACAGAAATAAGGAACTGCTAGTAACTTGTAAACACTGAGCACACATAAATAAGGATCATGCTGTGCACAGTAGTAAGAGCCGATCCGTTCGAAATGTTCACACGAGACTCACAGGCCTGGTATTGTAACATGTTCACATTAGTAGCCCAAATTCTCAACCAACTAGTACGATTCCCATACATAAGATCAACATGTTAATGCATCTCAATGATTCACATATCATATACAAATATGTAGCTCCAAAAGCAAAGATCTAAAAAAAACATTTGTTCTTGCTACTAACATGAATGCTTCTCTGGGCCAACATTTATTACAGAGTGAAAGACAAATTTGTTTGTGAAGTCTACAATTCCTCTTGCAAACGTAAGTGGTTTCACCAACAGCTGGAACCATGAGAATGAACCACACATGATGGAGGAACATCCACTGCAATATGATTTGGTCTTCTCTCGATCACACGGCGAGACTATTTTCGAAATACAAACTTTAACTTAGGCAAAATGATGACCACTGTATAATCAGACCAAAGCAATGAGGTACCTAGTGTTGGCCAATAAATAGTACAGTACTACTTTTGTGCAGTCCATGAAGTGACTATCCAATCTTTCTGTGTCTATTTTCAACTGGCACTGCATGCAGTGACTATACTATTCTCTTGTGCAGTTCCACCAAAATTGAGGTCACTTTGTTTATTTGCCAAATAGCAACGGGCAGACATCTGTCTGCACAAATATCAAGCAGCTAGTAAACATATACCGCACCTTGTATTTTTGGTTTAAACATGTCTCTTCTAGTCGTTTCCCCTTACCATCTGTCATGTTTTGCACTGGACAATTTGATACTGTCATGTTTTGCCCTGGACAATTTTGTATTGAATTGATTTGTTGGTACAGAGAAAAATTATAGCGCCTATTGTTCATCAGACCAAGGATATCCATGTTCGCAGTGATGGAAGAGGTGAAATCGATACAACCGAAATTGAGCATCCTATCATTGAATCATGTCCTGCACCTCCAATGTAGGTCCACCCTGCCAATAAATTCACATGCAAACCACTAATATTACTATCTAATGACAGTACAAAAAGAGTAGCAAGATAGTAGCAAACCATGTACCTTCATAATGAACAGCTCATAGTGCCACCAATTGGATATACCGGTTTGGAAGAAAACATGCTCATAATGTTGAACCATTTGGACTTTTTGTGCAGTTCCACTAAAATTGAGCATCCCTGTTTGCACAGATATTGAAAGTGTGATTACTATAAAAGTGGCACTAGTTGAAGCATAGACTCACAAATATAAGCATTCCAATTTCTTAATGGGAAAAGGTAGCAAGACTGTTTCTAACCACCTTTTTGAAGGAATAAATAAGGTAACAACGGCTGATGTCAGGAAGGCAAACATAGTATTTTTCGAAAGATTGAGCCATTCCTGACCTTTCCTCTTCTTTTAAGCATATTTTGTGCAGTTCAACTAAAATAAAACGCCATCACCACCTTGACAATTCAGTGACACTGTACAAAAAGCAATGACTTACCATTACATCATGATGTCAGGTATGTGATCGACAGGCATTAGAGACAAACATGCAGACCTCCTCCGATAACATAATCTATACCTATTAATAAAAGAAATAGGTATTCTTAGTCCGTCATGCTATTTTATAGAAAACCCCTTGATTTTTCTGACAATAACCCGCAGTAGATATCAATTTTTTTTTAAATACTCATATCTTCTAAACCGTAACTCCAAATTTAACATGTTATATATGAATTTTGATTAGAAAAATATGTAGAATTTGAATATGATGTTATTTTACCTGTTAACAATTAAAAAAATATCTAGGGTGCAATCCTAATCAATAATGCATTATTCGTCTATTTTTGTCATTTTCCTTTACCGACCCGTAACAATACCCCATTTCACACATGACATGAATAAATGCATGATCACTTGCCCGTTTCTTTGTATGGATTAAATCTATATGCAAGCCATGTTGAAATAGAATACATGTGGAATCTTGAACTGCGCTTTTGTAGGCTAAGGCCATCTTTGTTTTCTTGAAATGCGCTTTTGTAGGCTAAGACCATCTTTGTTTCGGCCGTAGCTACAAATTCTCAGATTATAGACCATTTTTTGTAAATTAAGAGCATGTGGTATTTTTTTTTCTCCTGTTGCAACGCACGAGGCTTTTTGCTAGTGAACATTAATTTTAACAAAGGTGTGACTAGCTTTACTGGCATAATTTGAGTGAACTCTACACCCTCTGTTCCTTAATATAAGACATTTTCGCAGTTCAATTTAAAGTACCCAAATGTCTAGTATTTAGAAAAACAGGTAGTAGTTTTCTTGAGCACATATCTGGGAAAGCTTGCCACACCTTATATATGTCCATATGTAATGCAACACCATTCGAATAGTACAAATATACACTAATCCAGTGGCTAGTGCAACAGTAGAGTAGTTTTTTTATTACGGGGTACAGTACAATGGTTTTACTGAACAAATTTCCATAAGCTAGCACTGGAAGATTTCTATAAGCATTAACTATGCAAAATGTAAAGGTAACAAGTTTCAGCATTGGTATACTAGCTGTGCAACAGCATTAAACCAAATACAAAAGTCTGAAGGTAACTAGCATTATTAACTAGTGACAGTATAAAAAATTGTAAACCATGTACCTTCAAGGTAAATATCATTTAGAACTCGAGGGGACTTGAAAAATTGCTATCCCGATCTTGATAATCGATCAAACATAAAAACTTGATCAACCAAATCAAGAAAACAGCCGGAGGAGGAGGTGCCCACTCTTGACCTTTCCTCTTCTCTTCATAATTTTTTGTGTAGTTTAACCAAAATAAAATGACATCAGCGCCTTGGCATTTTAGTGACATTGTACAAAAAAATTTACTTATCTCATGAAAGTGAGGTATGTAATCTATAAGCATTAACAGTGCAAAAATCTGAAGGTTGTAACAAGTTTCATCGTTGGTATACTGGCTGTGCAACAGCATTAGAATGCCTTAGCTGAAAAATCTTTAATACATGCACAATCAACAGCTAACCCTGAAATAATCCAGTGACATTAAATGGCATTGCTTAAATTTATCGGTGGCATTAGACTGAGTGTGGCATTAGTTAAATGTGGCATCACTTTAGCAGTAGCATTGCTTGACTTTACCGCGGGCGTTATACTAACAGCAAAAAAGTGGCAATAAGAGCATGGGAGGCCCATTCGGACAGTGGGCGCACCAATACGATGTACCTCCACGGATGCATAGAGTGGTGAGGGAGGGATGGTTGCCCAGAGCAACAAATATCTAGGCAGCATATGTGGATTACGTCCCATTTTTGTTCTCTTTAGCCACCTTTTTCCTATGTGAGGACAACAAACCGATCGACCTGGTCATTCTCTATTGCGTTGTCATGCCTTTCTACCTTTTTCAACCAAGAGACACAAGACTCTTTCCTTAGCTACTGATTTTCCCCTTTTCAACCTAGCTGCGGGTTCGATGCCTAGTCTCTTCGACAGTACTTTCTCCCTTCCTTTCCTTATTCAACCTAGACATGGATTAGTCTGCATGAAGTAGGGTTTCCTTTAATAGTGTAAATTAAGGTTTTCATCTGCGTTACCAGCAGAGCAGAGGATAGCAAATTGGGGAGATGGTGGAGTGGAAAAAGATCCACATGGAGCGACGTGGCAGATGGGGCAATAGAACAAGGGTATGGTTCGAAAAGAGGTAGCATACCTGAGGGTCAGCGGGAAGTGGCTTCTCTCGTGGTCGTCGTCCTCCGCACACACTACGGCAGCAAGGTTGGGGACGGAGGCCATTCCGCGTGGGCGCTAGGTCTGAGAGGACAGCCTTGTCGTCAGTGCGTGACCTCGCTCGCCAACGACGAGTGTGTCAATGCTGCACGTCCTTTTCTTCCCCGGCGGATCTGTGACCACCAGTGAGGAGGGAGAGAGAGGGGCACCGCCATCTTTTTTAGATCTGGAGAGAGGGTGATAGTGTGAGAAGCAAGTGGGAAGCCCTTAGCAAGAAAGTGCTGAAGCTCCAGCCTATATATCTTTTTCGATACTAGTACTAGAGGTAGAGTAGTGGTAGAGTAGTTTATATTTTCTCTGCATACAGTACCAGTTAGTCGTGCTTCAAAACTGAACGGCACGCCATTAAAAAATAAAGTCGAGAAATAATGCGGCACCTCGGGCCAACGCGGCCAGATCGCATTTTGCATGAGAAATGACACACCATGTTTCGTTGACATGTGGTCCCGTTCCAACATGTCAGTGAGACGACGGCGAGTCATTTTGTACAATTTCCGAACGGACGTCTATGTAGGCCGGGGCGCCTCTTCCTTTACCGTGGCAACCGTCCACCGCCTCTTCGCCTTTCCCTCTCGATTTGGAACTGTTGTCGCACGCTCTTCCTCCCTCCATTTGCCTTCACCCTTCCTTCTGCCATTGTTCGATCGTCTTCTCCATGGAGGGAACAGGACCGAAACGACCCCGTTATTCTTGCCCCGATCTGAAAGATGACGTGGTGGAGGAACTCATTGATCGGTGCAACGTTATCACCTCGGCTAGCATGGCAGGTTCATTCAAGACCATTCTCGACTCAACAAATAACATCATTACAAAGAACCCAAGGATTCAGGAGCAGTTTGATCTCCCCTATCTTCTACGCCATGACCCTGCTCGCTGGCGCGGGGATGATGGAAGCTCGCCTTATGCATGTTGATGCCGCTTGATAATGATACGTGTGATGTTAAGATGCCATCGCTTAAGGGTAAGGCCTGGGCAGGCGCAAATGGAGATTGGGTTGTTTATATTGGGTACAACTACGAGTGGGAACTTGTGAATGTGTACACTCGTCACCGGGTTCCACTTCCAAAAATCTCAGAGTGCCCTGAGGTTGAGCACACAGATGATCTACGTAGGATCAAATACGATCATGGTGACTGTCGTCTACAGAAGATAGCAATTTGTCGAGTTCCCAACCGCTCTTGGGATTGCATGAACTATCATGTTGTTGCTATATTTGACAAGCTTCTTGCCATCCTTACTTCCACGCCTCGATGGATATTGCTCAAAAATCAATTTCTGTACACGGATGAGTATTGTGATGCAATTCAATACGAGAGTCTTGTGTTTGCTGCCACCACTCGTGGCACTATTTTTGCATGGAATCCTTATTGTTTCGGTACGTTTGTCTTCCACCATAATTAGAATTGCTTCATCAACGTGCATGCGAGTTAGTATCCCCATACTAATTAACCTTCTTGTATTTCAAAGATCCCGTGAACATTCCACCACCTATACTTGAAATTTTTTATAACCAAGGGGCAGATGACGATCGTGATGATCACGAGCATGAGGACGAGCAGGACCTACATACTCAGTGGCGTCTGGCAACTTATTCTGATGGATCACCACTTCTTGTATGTATAAAGGGCACTGCTGATGTTACTAAGGAAGCAGGTGTTGTCTCCCATGGCCGCACTCTCTAGACCTATTCCAACATCCGTTGCAGGGTATTCGGGATGGATACTAGTGTGCTAGCGCCAGCACCTTCTGCCTGGTTCCGTATTGATAGTCTTGGAGAAAACTCACTCTTCCTTGGACAAAACAATCCAATGATGGTGAAAGGCGATCCAGCTGCTGTTGGCACAATGTTACTACCGTTTATGAGAAGCAATTGTATCTATACCTCGGACATTGCTATGGTTCCCTACCCTGGCTATCACAATATGCGTCCTGATATAGGCCACTTCAGCCTGGATGATGAGTCCTGCGTTGGTCTCCATATTGACAATAGCTTCCCCTTCCCAGAGGCTTACTTATGGTTCAAAGCAAGCATTTCCAACACCGAGGATTGGTTGAGCTGAAGTTCATTTCATTGCTTGTTATTTGTTGTGTGATAAAAAACTTTAGTATTTACTAGAATGTTTTGTTGGAAATAATCTATAATCCAACATGTGTCCTTGTTGTCGTTGTGTGTTGATGACTTGTTTTATGTAATGAATGGTACATTTGCATATGCATGTCATAAACTCAATTTATGAATGGTTTTCGAGTCACTTCTTGGAGTGTGAGTACCGTAGTAGTATAGCCAGCATCCGGTTATATGAAGTTGCCACATCACATAGAGCCAACCTAATAGTGGAGTATGCTAGTGCAATAGTTAGTCCTAGTAGTAGCGTGACTGCGTGAGGTGGGCTTGTAGTACGTAGTATGATGTAGGCATAGGGCTTGCCGTGTTTCCTACTCCTCTGGTCTAAATGTGGAGAAGATTTGGTCGAGTTCTTCCTCCTTTTGCCGACACGTGGGACATCCAGCATCCAGGTGGTGTCATGCAAGAAAATGGAGTGCTAGTTGAAGCCACGTGATGTGCATCTTGGGTTAAACTATAAATAGAATCTTACTCTTGAGTAACTCCAAAAGCGGCCACCGAAGATCTTTATTGGATTTGTTTTTCATCACCAGCACGTCGAGGTGAAAGATGTGCAGGTTCAGTGGGTCATCTTGCATTTTCACTAACATGTGGGACTGCATGTGAGCAAACAGACGATGGGCACACTCCGCACGTCTACTGGCTGGCTGAGAAGAGAGAGAGAGAGAGGAGGGCTGAGCACGGACTCCAGGAAATTTTGCGACAATGTGAGTAGTACTAGTAGTGTACTGTACTCCTGGAGAGATAATGTGTTCGCTCTACGTAACCAGCACCTCGATATAGTGGGGTGGCATGGGCCATAACTAGCATTCACATCTAGCAGTACGGCACACGCCACCCACACGAGTCCCATCTGACACCAATTTTCTTGGAGTCCATGCTACAACTATCTCTTCTCCCTCCTATTTTCTCTAACTCAGCAATCGCGCAGTGGGCGGGGTAGGGGTTTGCCGATAGTTGGTTTGCCCAACTGCGGTCCCACTTGTAAGTGAAAATGCAACATAGCATGCATTCCCCCTTGAGCGGCGTGCCGGACCAACCGTGTGGGGATGCGACGTGAACACGACAGGCTTTTCCTTTTGAACTTGTAACTTGTAAAATTTGGTTATGCTCCATGGCGCGACCGATAGATAGAAATAACGATTTTCCCTAGTGTAATGAGAAGTTTGGTTCTGGCGCGGTTCATGCATGGAGTACATACGAAAATTATGAAGTTGATGCGAAAGGTAAGATAATTACTAGTACAATATACTACTACATGGAATTGACGGAAAGATAAAGATACATACGGATCCATCAACGACATCCTCACGCCCTAGTGCGCCAGGTCACCAACCGATGTGTGAGGAGCAGCGGCGTTGGCGGCGAGCTCAACGTGCTTCTGAACAATGCCGTCCAAGGTTGCCCTGTGGTCCAAGAAGGCCAGCATCCTATCGTCCTCCTCTTGCACGTAGTAGTCCTTGTGGATGATTTGCGCATAGACGTGGGTGATTATGTCGATGGTGTCTTGCTGCGGCAAGCGCGACCTCCAGGTGGACATTCTCCGGCGCAACGGCGGGCAGTCGCAGGGCCACCAGTGCGTCGAAGAGGTTGTCACCATAGAGGCTGTTGAGGGTGGCGGGCATCGCAGAGCCTGGGCACGTGGGCTGGAGGCATACATCAAGGTCGTCCGCGAGCTTCTTGACGACGGTGAACTTGTCAAGGAAGCCGACGAGGACCTCGTTGAACAAGGAGACGAAGCTGTCGTCCAAGAGGCCTCTCGCCCTGGCGGCCTCAAGCATGACCTGGATATGTTCCGCGGTACCGAGCCGTAGGCCGGCGTCGTGGACCATCTGGCACAGCCGGCTGATGCTTGCGCTCATCGCCTCCATGGGTCTAGCTTCTAGTCAACTGATCTTGTGATTGGAGTGATCACTCTTGCCCTTGGTTAGGGTGCGTAGGTGCGTAGGATTTCGTAGATTGGACTGGCGGGGAGCCTTCATATGAGAAGTGCAGACTGCGTTGCATTCACGTGAGTGTTGTCCATCTACTCCTTGGCCCTCCCTCCGTGCCGGTGCAGTATAGTCATCTCAACGAGACCAAGTTGGGGCAAAACGAGAGAACTTTGATGTTTACTAGTTTATTGGTCCCCTTGGCCGTTTGTGCCAAGTTTTGACCTTTGATTTAACTAATAAAATGTTGATGCATGTAACCAAAAATAATATCAATGGAAACTATGTTCAAATACGAATCCAATGATACAATTTTTGGTGACATGCATGTAACCAAAAATAATATCATTGGAAACTAGTCTTTGATTGCAATTTTTTGTTGGTAGCTTACCAAGCTGACTGCTCGGTGAGTACAATAGTAGTCTGATTGATGAGGTTTCAGATTTGAGCCATCTACCAGAAGGGAGAGTGTATAATATCATCGGGAACTACGTTCAAAACCGAATAAAACAATACTCCATGTATTTATTTACAGAGGGAGTAGTATATTTTTTGTGACATGCATTACTAGATATTGCTAGTCAAATACTAAATCCAGACGGACGTGGTAGTACTACTAAATCCAGACGGTGGTGCTAGACTAGTAGTAGTACTGTACTGCCCGTTGGTCAAATTATTACGCGCTGCTCATCACAGTGAAGTGACAAGACCCTACGCCAAAGATGATACCTGAGTGTAGGCACCGTGTTCGACATACCAAAGTCAGCCTCACCGTGTGCAGTCACTATCATCATGGCTGTAGAGCTAGCCTGCTTACAACTAGCCGTGTTCGACATAATTTCCCGTGCGTTGCCACGAGTATCTCTACTCTTTTCTTATACGAGTAAGATGCCCGTGCATTGCATGGAACACCATGATTGGGGGTGGACGGCGCCGGCAGCGGCCATCGCGCCAGATTATTCCATGGCCTTCTAGATGTGGTGGGGAAGAGATAAGGCTGATTGTGAGAGACACATAGTTGTTTGTAAATAGGGAACAAGTGCGGGCATCTTTTTGCAAAACTGCAGCAGTTTGCTTTGTATGCGTCAGATCTAGATTCGATGGCTATTGGTGAAAGATGGCAGGCACACCATCATCACCAACTCAAGACCTCTTTGATCAGCAGGATTTTGAAAACGCAGGAATAGGAAAAGTATAGGATTGGAGTGTCATGGCCACTTGAATCCTATAGGATTAGCAAGGAGCGTTTGATTTCACGGGAAAAGCAAAGGAATTGTAAAAAGAGGTTAGAGTGGATGTTAGATTTCCTATGAAATGTAGTACAAAACCTTCCATTGGAAAAAATCCTATGGGATTCAATCCTATGAATCAAAGGACAAACGTAGGAAAAATTTCAAAGGATTTCAATCCTCCAAAAATCCTATAGAATTCCCTTGAATCAAAGGAGCCCTCAGGTTTTTATAGGAGTAGTATAGAGAAATAGAGAAACTCTTATAAAAAACCGAGTTGGTGATGATGGTATGCCTGCCATCCTGCAATATAGACCGTCCGATCTATATCTCATGGATAGAAAGCAAACTATGGCAATTTTGCAAAAAGATACCCGCACCCCTCTCCACATTTGTAGATAAGGCCTTCCCTTGTTCATCTTCGTCTCCCATAAGATAAATAGCTCATATAAATGCATCTTGATGTTTCGTGCAACGCATGGGCCTCTTGTTGGTAATAATAAATATTGTACTCGAGTAATGGGTATATCGTTGCCGCATCTATGCACGTGAACATTTATCGTAACATAGTACCTCGTGCTGGATAGTCATACTATTACAAGTTTCAAACTGATATTACAAATGCTAGGAGTAATGCTGCACCTATGAAGAGGGAATTATTAGGAAGTTTACGTAAGAACTTTCATTACTTTAGGTAGGTGCAGCAGTATCGTACAAACTAAAATCCACCGCCCTGACAAGTCACTAATGGGCAAATAAATTTTTGTGTCTTTGGCGACTTGATGTTTCAAAAACAAATTCAGCTTCTTCGAAGACTTTGTCATTTAGGCTCAGACGCTTGCGGTGATCACCATGCCATTCATTGTTGCGCCAGAGAACGCCAAACCTCATTACCTTGAGCACACTTGCCTCCAGAACAAAGAACCTGGCCAATTTAATCTCAGATGTGCTGCCTCGGTAGTCGATCAAATCAATTTCTATAAGATGGAGATCAAGGCATTCGATGAGATTGTTATAGTGCAACACATTTTTCACTTTCGGGTCTTTTTTTATCTGCAAAAGAAGAGAACATATTAGAGCAGCTGGCTGTATAAGATTGCCGTGTCATCAAGAGGTACCAATATCATTCGCTCATACGATAGGGTTGGCTCTAAGGCTAGTGATATTTTTTTCACTCTCTCTCTCTCTCTCTCTCTCTCTTTCTCTTTCCTCTCATTTACCTAGGAGCACGTGAAGAGCTTGGGCATTTGTTGCCTTCCACTATGTGGCCGATGCCATATTTCTCAAAAGTATGCCACATAATACACATCGATGTCAAATCAAAAGATTTTGGCACCGCTCTAGCGATGTGAGAGAGTTGGCACCGCTATGCACACAGACCCACATGTATAAACAAATCAATCAAACCAACTACACAAGCCTCTCCCTCTCCCAAACAAGTGTTTTTTTATTGCCTCAGTCCTCTCCCTCTCCCACGCAAGTGTTTTTTCATTGCGTGAGTTAATTTGGCACCGGAGCAAAGTAGGTGATCCAGGTTGGGGCACCAGGTGAGCAATGGAGGGGCATCGATGCCAAATGCATCAGAAGTGAATTTGGCACGTGTTTTGGCCTACATAGTGGAGGGCCATTATAGCCCACTTTTGTACTACCTCGTATTTAGTGTAAAATTTTGACCATAGATTTACCTAAGAAAATGCCAATGCATGTCACCAAAAATTATACCATTTGAAATTATGTTCAAGTACGAATCCAACGATATAATTTTTAGTGACATGCATTAACATTTTGTCAGTTAAATCTATGGTCAAATTTTGATACTACAAAATACGAAGAGTAAACCAGGACGGAGGTAGTACTTGCTCTTAGGCTAACCATAGAGTTACTAGTCTAAGTTACTTGCCACTATGACTAGCCTAGGCTACTAGTAGTACATCAAAAAAATGATGCAGGTGATCACATGAGAAAAAAAATACAAAAAACATTTCTTTCGGGGCACTGCGTAGATACAATTTTGAACACTACACTTGTCATCGTAATTTGGGAAAATTATGAAAGAATTGAGCTACGTTGTGATTACCGTTTACTAATAGGAAAGAAGTTTCACCTCGATGAGTAGCTTCTCCGTGCAGGGAAAGCATGTAAGGAATCCAACAACTTGATCCAGATTGGGGCTGACAGATTTTATTGCCAAGATCTTCACTATGTGCATAGACTGGGTCAAGCTTGTGGGAATCATTTTTTGGATGACAGTCATAAATACATCAAGAAGAAATTTAAAAATGTGAATTTCAAGAAGACGGAGAAGAAGATGAGTGTTGTACCTGAACGATTACGGATCCAATAAAGAGTTTGGAGAATTTGGCAGACGAGTACACCAACGCTGTCAATTTCGGCGCGTCAATGACCCTGATTTTTGTTGGACCTTCTAGATCAGATACAAGCAATCTCTCAAGGAAAGGCGCATTCTCAATGACTATAACATGGAACAGCTGGAGTGATCTCTTCCCAATTGATGTCCTGTTGCGGGGCCAGCAAGACACATACATCCATCGGAGATTCGTCGAGGCGATGTGGAGGCTAATGAACCCGTGGATCTGCCGAAGACGAAGGTACTCGAGCGCAGTACAGCTGCGGAGCAGGTGCTCCATAGCCTTCTTCTAGATGCCAACATCAAAGAGGTCGAGCTGCTTGAGTTGAGGGAGAAGAAGGGCGGGCATGGCATTAATCTGGGGAAAATAGTAGGAGCTAAAGCTGGCGTGGCGCAGCATTGGCGTGAGGCGGAGCGCGGATGGCGGCAGAGAGCGACATTGTCCAGCTTCAAACCTGAGCTCTTCGAGCTGATCAAGGGTGGGGGATAAGAACCACTCGTCGAACTTGGCTTGGACCTTGCAGTTGGTACTGAACATGCAGATGTCAAGGCGTCTGGCTGGCCCAGGGTGCGATGAAAAGATCTTGGAGATTGCGGCCATGCGTTTGCAATCCCCGTCGCAGAGGCAGCTGTCGACGGTGAGATTGAGGGGGACGCGGCGCCAGAGGGGGCGCCACCACCGGGAGAGCAGGGTGGTCCGCACGGCAGATTTGGTGGGGACGAGGCCGATGATGACGAGTAGCATGTCATCGGGGAGGCTGCTGATGAAGTCCAGGCTCGCCGGATGCGGTTTTGGCTCGAGCCACCTCCGCTTGTTGGCTGCCTCGCCGTCCATCTCAGCCGGCAGCGACGCCGGTGTACACGTGTGCTTGGTGTGTATTGTGTGCTAGGTGTGCGCGAGTGCGTCCTTGTGTGCATGCAGCCACGCAGTGGTGAAGTGTGCACGAGTGCGTCCTTCACCCGGAAGAAGTGTGCCCTCAATTTACTAGCGTGCGGGGTGCTACCGCAAGTGGTTTCAACTTTGTTTACTTCACCGATAATCCTACATCTACGTAAAAGCTACTTAAACCTACGTAATCTTCCTAACTACTTTTCTTCTCCCCCTGATTTTCAAGGGGGTGGGCCCTTCCATCCCCACCAAACCAATCCTTTGTTTCCATGTCCTCTTTTACGTAAAAACCATACATTAGTTTAAGTGGGTGTAGCATTACTGTTACTTCACCGCTTGTCAGATGGGCCTCTAGTTTATTTATTTTCACCCACTGCCACATGGGCCAGCACACGAAGATAGAGAACACGAGCTGACAAGGCAGCATGTGGACTGGTTGACCTGTCAACTAATGAATATACGGAGCTATATGCTGACACAGCGACCGTATAATCCCTCGGTATAGAGAGATCGAGTGAGAGGGGAGGCCCATGAGAGATAGTAGAGAGAGAGAGAAAGAGCTACTCCCTTCGTTCGATAATGTAGTGCCTATATTTTTGTTAAAGTCAAACTTTTGAAACTTTGACCAAGTTTATAAAGAAATTACTTATATCTACAATACCAAAGATAAATGATAGTATGAAGTAAGTACATGTTGTCATGAATCTAATGATCGTGCCAGATGTAAATGTTTTTCTCCACATATACCTGGTCAAACTTTTCTGAGGTTTGACTTTTCAAAACATCCATATGTTTATGGACGTGAGAGAGTACCTAACTAGAGAGAGAGTGTGTGTGTGTGTGTGAAATAGAAAGAGTGAGTGAAAAAAGTGTGTGTGCGTGTGTGAAAGAGACATGGACAACACATGATAAAGTAGAGAAAAAGCGTGTGTGTCTTATGCAAACATATCACACATGCATCTTCGACAGCGGAAGCGAGGTAAGGAGATAGTGTGTGGTTGTTTGCAATCGAGAGAGAAAGACCCCTAGCACGTGGCCAAGAGAGGTCTGACAAATAAGGGAGAGAGGTCGAGAGAGACGTATGGAGAAAATGTAGACATGGGGAGGAGAGAGTGTATGTTTGTGACAGAGAGATCCCCTGGAGATCGTGATGGGACTACATGGGTGGGAGATCGAGTGACAAGGTGTGTGCGCGATAGAAGATACCCCAAGAGATATCGAGATAGATGTATGGATGGAAGGAGACAATATGTGTGTTCCTGATGGCTAGTGAGAGATAGTCATAGTTAGGGGGAGTGCGTGTGCCTATGATGGAGTGAGGGGTTATGGTACTTAGGGGGGTGCGTGTCACATAGAGAGAGAACAAGGGCGGAGAGTGTTAGATGGGTCTATGTAGCGTGAGCGAGATATGTGTATGTGTGAACCAGGGAGATATAAAGTTTGAGAGAGACAGAGGAGCCCCGATACGGCTGAGTGGTGCGTCAGATAGCTGAGAGGGGGAAAGAGATACTCCATCCATTCGATAATGCAGTGCATATAAATTTTTAGAAGTCAAACTTTGGAAACTTTGACCAGGTTTACGCAAATATTATTTATATCTACAGTACCAAAGACACATCATACGAAACTACATCTCATGATGAATCTAATGATATATGTTTGCCATTCTAGATGTAATTTTTTTTCTCCACGTACATGGTCAAACTTTGTGATGTTTGACTTTTTAATAAATCTATATGCTATGGACCAAAGAGAGTTCCTAAGTCGAGAGAGATCAAGTGCGTGTGAAGGAGAATGAGTGAGTGTGCAAAAAGAGTGTGTGTGAAAGAGAGAGGGACAACAAACGATAAAATAGAGAGAGAGAGTGTGTGTGTGTGTTCATTTCTTATGCAAACATATCACACATGCATCTCTGAGATAGAAAAGCGAGGTGAGGAGATACACGAAGATAGCTAGTGTGTGATTGTTTGCAACGGAGAGAGGCACCCCTATAGCACATGTCCAATAGAGGTCTGGCCAACAAGGGACAAAGGTCGAGAGGGACACATGGAGAAGATGGACACATGGGGAGGGAGAGAGGGTGTGTTTTTGATAGAGAGATCCCCTCGAGATCGTGAGGGGACTATATGGGTGGGAGATCGAGGGACGAGGTGTGTGTGCGATAGAAAGATGCCCTGAGAGAAATCAAGATAGACCAAGTGAGGGAAAGAGACAATGCACATGTTTGTGATGGAGACTAAGTATTAGTCATATACATAGGGGGGACTGCGTGTGCCTACAATTGAGTGAGAGACAATCATACTTAGCTAGGCGTGAGATTGTGTGTGTGTGCGTGTGAGATGGAGAGAGAACGAGGGAGAGAGAGAGAGAGTTTTAGATGGGTCTATAGAGTGCGAGTGAGATATGCATGTGTATGTGTGACCCAGGGAGATGGAGAGTTTGAGAGAGAGAGAGGGAAGAGCTCCGAGACGGCAGAGTGGTGCGTGAGACAGTTACGGGCAATGAGCTAGGGAATTTGTTTGCGTACGATGCGTGCACCCAAGATATTTAGTTTGGACTAGAGAATCATACATAGTGTGCCAGAGAGACCTATACATGGAGTGTGCATGCGAACTAGAAAGACCCCCCCTCCCCCCCACACACAGAGAGAGATAGAGAGAGAGGGAAAGGGACCGGCAAGGTTTGTGTTTGGATGCGTGCGATAGAATTGAAGATTGTCGACGAGAGAGAGAACATGAGCCCGGGAGAGGGGGAGGTCGTGTTTATGCATCAAAGACTGATATAAACCATGTTTCTGAAGGAAATATGCCCTAGAGGCAATAATAAAGTTGTTATTTATATTTCTTTATATCATGATAAATGTTTATTATTCATGCTAGAATTGTATTAACCGGAAACTTGATACATGTGTGAATACATAGACAAAACACCGAGTCCCTAGTAAGCCTCTACTAGACTAGCTCGTTGATCAAAGATGGTTAAGTTTCCTAACCATAGACATGTGTTGTCATTTGATGAACGGGATCACATCATTAGGAGAATGATGTGATGGACAAGACCCATCCGTTAGCTTAGCATTATGATCGTTAAGTTTTATTGCTATTGCTTTCTTCATGACTTATACATATTCCTTTGACTATGAGATTATGCAACTCCCGAATACCGGAGGAACACCTTGTGTGCTATCAAACGGCACAATGTAACTGGGTGATTATAAAGATGCTCTACAGGTGTCTCCGAAGGTGTTTGTTGGGTTGGCATAGATTGAGATTAGGATTTGTCACTCCGAGTATCGGAGAGGTATCTCTGGGCCCTCTCGGTAATGCACATCGTGACAAGCCTTGCAAGCAATGTGACTAATGAGTTAGTTACGGGATGATGCATTACGGAACGAGTAAAGAGACTTGCCGGTAACGAGATTGAACTAGGTATGAAGATACCGACGATCGAATCTCGGGCAAGTAACATACCAATGACAAAGGGAATAACGTATGTTGTCATTGCGGTTTGACCGATAAAGATCTTCGTAGAATATGTAGGAACCAATATGAGCATCCAGGTTCCGCTGTTGGTTATTGACCGGAGATGTGTCTCGGTCATGTCTACATAGTTTTCGAACCCGTAGGGTCCGCACGCTTAACGTTCGATGACGATTTGTATTATGAGTTATGTGTTTTGGTGACCAAAGATTGTTCGGAGTCCTGGATGAGATCACGGACATGACGAGGAGTATCGAAATGGTCGAGAGGTAAAGATTGATATATTGGAAGGTTATATTCGGACACCGGAATGGTTTTGGAGTGGTTCGGGTATTTTTCGGAGTACCGAGGGGTTACCGGAACCCCCCGGGGAAGTAATGGGCCTCATGGGCCATAGTGGAGAGGAGGAGGCAGGCCGCAGGAGGTGGCGCGCCCCCCCCATGTGGAGTCCGAATTGGACAAGGGGGAGGGGCGCGGCCCCCCTTTCCTTCTCCCTCTCTCTCTCCCTCCACTTCCCTCTTTCCCCCTCCGTTGGAAAGGAAAGGGGGGGGGGGGCGACTAGGACTGGGAGTCCTAGTTGGACTCCCCCCACTTGGGCGCGCCCTAGGCCGGCCCTCTCCTCTCTCCTCCTTTATATACGGGGGCAGGGGGGCACCCCTAAAGCACAACAGTTGTTTCTTAGCCGTGTGCGGTGCCCCCTCCACCGTTTACTCCTCCGGTCATATTGTCGTAGTGCTTAGGCGAAGCCCTGCGCGGATCACATCACCATCACCGTCACCACGCCGTCATGCTGATGAAACTCTCCCTCGACACTTTGCTGGATCAAGAGATCGAGGGACGTCATCTTGCTGAACGTGTGCAGAACTCAGAGGTGCCATACGTTCGGTGCTTGATCGGTTGGATCGCGAAGACGTTCGACTACATCAACCGCGTTAAGCTAACGCTTCCGCTTTCGGTCTACGAGGGTACACGGACACACTCTCCCCCTCTCGTTTCTATGCATCTCCTAGATAGACCTTGCGTGAGCGTAGGAATTTTTTTGAAATTGCATGCTACGTTTCCCAACAGTTTCGATATAAAATTGCATTCAAATATTTGAATTGGAGAACATGTTGTCTGCTATCCACACATGAACGGAGATATGCGTATCAAACAAGTTCATTAATTTGACTTTCAACATGTTCATGGACTACTATAATACAATACAACATGCTACTCAATTTCAAATTTGGATTTTGTTCACTATTTTGACCTGGTGAACGAGCTATTTCATTGAATCAAGATATTTCGTTTTGCGTTTGATTCTGTTTTTTAGTGGGTCAATTATTTGTCATATAGTAAATCGGTAGCAACGAGCATGTAAAAACACATTAGTCCCGAGCATCATCTCACCATCTAAAAAAGAAGTGGCAAGCTAATATTTCAAAATTTGATTCGAATCGACTTGGTAGGGTAGGCGTGGATGCTCGTTCTCCCAAAATTTGAACGAACCGCTAAACACCCTCTGCTCGGTGGAATTCGCCCGAGCAAATAAATGGGACACGCGAAATTACCGGCCTATATGGGACGCGCATCAATTGGCCCGTTGTACATCGAGTGTAGGTTCGTAACTTCATCCAAGCACGCCTTCTCCTCGGTCGAAATGATAGGTGCCGAATAATTCATAAACCATGGGCGGCAAAACACGCCCTCCTCGCCCGAAATCGCTCGCGCTGACTATTTCAAAACACGCCCTCCTCGCCCGAAATCGCTCGCGCCCACTATTTGGGAGAAGCAAAGTTACTCTACTATCCCCGACCCTCAGTACACAGACCCAAGCCCAGAAGCCTAAAGGCAGGGGTAGAACTGTAACTTCCCCCCACATTTCAGACAAATGCGTCCGTAAGACATGGTTCCCCGTCCCAATTCCCCATTCATACATCATGGGCGCCAAATCACCTTCTCCCCAGAAGCTCCCTTCTCCCCAGCCGCGAAACCTCAGCCCCTCCTCCATGGCGCCCCCCACCGCGCCAAATTCACCGCCGCCCTCCTCCCCAATGCAGGAGACGTTGTCGGTTTGTCGTCGTGCACTTGGCCGTGTGCCTCTTACTCCGTGCTGCCGGAGCTGCCTCGATGACGGCCGCGTGAACCATACTGGAGCCGATTCACCCCCGCCGTTGTGCACGGCGCTGGAGCGGCTCCAACTTCGGATGCGTCCAGGGCCCCGGCGCTGCTTCCCCGTAGCCGTCGACCGTCGCGACATCTTTGCTTTCCTGCCGCCGGTAGCCACCGCAATCGCGCCGACCTCACCGACTCGGCAGCTGGAGCTGCCTACTTCACCGGGCCGCTAGATAGGTCGTACACTCATCTTAAATCACTTTATTTAGGTGTCAGTTGTCTGAATTTTTATTCTGGGCCAATCGATTCCCAATGGGAAGCAGTACCCCTCGAGTCGGCGGAGCTCCTAGGCTGCCGGTTGGATGGTGTCTAACGTAAGGATGCGGGGGCGCAAGTTCGTCGTGGAAGCATCGCTTAGGTGGCTATCTTAGAGTTGCGTGGGTTGAAGGTACTGCCACCGCCGGATCTGGATGACGACAAGTCTTTGTGGATTAGCCGGGGGTGGTGCAACCACGACAGTGCGATGGGGCGGGGAGCGGGGTTTTGGTCGGAGCTCTCGCGCCCAGGGCGATAGAGGCACGCTGCTCTGCCGGTGGTCGCTGGCTCTTCTGGGAAGATTCTGAACAGTGTCAGCCGGGAGGCACAAGACGGCCATCAAGTCATCCGGCGTAGATCGGATAGTACCAAAATAAAATAAAATCGTGTGACCCCTATTTAGTTTTCAGTCAACAGACGTGTGACCACTCTCGTACCTTACTGTTGATCTCTTAGGGTATTTCTTCAGATCAGAGATATGTGTCATTCTTAACATTTTGCGTTTTCTGCATCTTCAGCCACACCGTCTTCCTTCTCACCGCAGCTGCTCCAACAAGGGAAGCATACACCAGAAGGGAGCTATAGTCCCCACTCAATAGTTCCCTGCATAGAATGTGCGTGCCCGACATGGACAACCACAACAACTACAGGGCCATCGACAAGTCAGCACATGATGCTCACTCCTATGGATGGCGGCCAGGTAGGTTGTACCCTCATCTTACTTGTGTGCAACATTTATGGCTTCGTTATTCATCTAAGCATGGAAAATAGATTATCACATTTCACTGTATATTCATGCTGATCTCTTAAGAGTCTTGTTCAGGAGTTAACGATGTTCCATAGTTCAGATAAGAGACTTGTTCTTTAGGTAATGTTGTTCCATAATTATCATCCATCAGCCAATGTTATCCCACAGGCTGGTGATTATACCACTTCTAGTATTACCTATGTTGTTCTTTAATACTTTTGTGTGCCATCTAGTTAATCTCGAGTACAAACGATACATATTCTGTAGCTTTCATCTGTGTTCTCCCTTTAGTTTTTGAGACCTGTTGCTGCTAGTTAAGCCCAGTCCTACTATTTATGTCGTCTCCTACAGGCACTCATTACATAAATCTAACTACTAGTTGTCTTCCATGCATGTCATATATAATTGCACACACTGATATATCCACAAGAAACTCACAGAGCAATGTAACGGCCAACAAACTTGACGTTAATGATACCCAATATGATGGAACATGTAAAGGCAGTTCTTCAGAAGACTTGTAGAAAGATGCTGAATCCTATTCACCCCACAAGGTCCTTGCTCTAACTTGGCCCGTGATATGGGTACAGCATGCATATAATGTCCTAGAGTGCATCTACTCTGTTGCAATGCCATGTGCTTAGCCTGCTGATCATGCATGTAAATATGTCATGCCTTCCTGTTTTTCAGTACCTATTCCATTCATGATAACATGTTTTCAAATTCAAGTACTGTCATTCTACTCTATCGCAATGCCATCTGCTTAGTTTGGACATCATGCTTCTGAATATCTTATGCATTGTTATTCATCGGTATGTACTTCATCTGTCTACCATACCATGTTTTTTTTACATTGAAGTGCTGTTCTAGTCATCTGTTGCAATGCCATCTTAGTTTCCCAATCATACACGCATATGTTGCCTTAGTGTTTTTCTGTATGTATTCCGCTATCATACAGTTTTACATTCAACTAGTGTTTTTACTATGTTGTCCTGTCGTATCCCTAGCTCTTACATCATACTCCCTCCGTCTGGATTACATGTCGCAGAAATGGATAAAAATTGATGTATCTAGAACTGAAATACGCCTAGACACATCCATTTATTTTCGGATGGAGGGAATACATGACAATATGTCATGCCTTTCTATTCTTCAGTACCTATTCCATCTCTCTACCGTAGCATGTTTTATAACTGAAGCACCATTCTTCTATATAAGGCATGTAAGGGGAAGACGGCTATGTTAGAATCTGAAGGGTTACAAACAAGGTCTTTGCAAAAGATCGAAACACCAGGAGATAGTAAACCAACTCCTGTGTTCATAGATACTTCTCCAGCACAGAGAAACTCAACTCCTACTGATAATAAGCAGATTCAAGTGGCCAAAGAACTAGTCCACTCCAGTCCAACAAAAATATGTCAACTCCATTCTAAAAAGCGTGTGCGTATCCTCACATCATGAAATTTTATAGCATTCAGATCATATTTTCTACATGTTTCTTACCCATCTCTCTTTTAGAAAATAAGCTTAAAGGATAGAAGACTTTCTAAACTGGGATCGTGTTCAAGGAAAGTATCTTGAGGGAATTCTCTGTGCTCCAATGCTGATGTAAGTACTTGTTGTATATCACTAAATTTTTACATCATCATGTATTTTGTTAATCAGCGTGAATCCAACCTTTATCTGATCTAAATTTACTTGTAGAAAAATGTATAATTAAAGGCGACAATGTTGATTTTTGTAAGGAAAACTGCCTGGTAGTTTTGCATACTGAGCTGCATGAGTGTACTATCTCATATCATGCACATTACTAAATTGTAGTGCTGTTCTGGTTGCCCAATCATTCATTGTATCAATGTTGCTTTCCTATTACCTTACTTGGCTGATAATAGCTATGCCATATTGTGTTAATTTGGTGTAGGCCGGTGTGGTCTGCTTGCCCAAACGTTCGTTGTGTCAATGTTGCTTTCCTATTATCTGACCTGGCCAATGATAGCAATGATAGTGTGTTAATTTGGTGCAGGCTGCTGAAAATAAGAAGACAAACTCTAAAAATAGCAAGGCAACCCCATTGTTTCTTTCAAATAAATCTAGGCCAGGTAATATGGCAATAACTGTTGATTAATCTGTTCGGTTCCCCTCCTAATTTATGTTATGATGCAGTGGTCGAGACACTCTCCACTATCAATAATACAAGCCTGCCAAAATCACCATCTGAATCTGTTGAGTTTTCTCTATCTTGAATCCAACAGAAAATATGTATGTTTGTGAACGAATTACTGGCTGAAGCAATCATGGAAATCATGGAGGAATCAGAGGTGCACATTCTTGCGCAACAACAACTGATCAATGTTTTCAGAGACAGTGTAGCAAAGAAGGAAGAACTTGCTCACATGCTTATGGGCGTCATCCGTGTTGAGGTTCACTGGTGCAGGGATGTGCTATACAAATGGTTTTTAACCCCTTTCTGCGATGGCATTTCGAACCATCGCCAAGTGAGTGATTGCGATAAGGGGGTCCTTCCCACACAACCCAGAAACCATCGGGGATAGGCCCTCCTGGCACATAGGCTGAGGCAAAATGAGCTCGTGTGCGATCGGGCGAGGCATCGAAACCCAATCATTTCCGTTCGTATGTACATCCCACACGATGAATCCCAGAAAAACATTTCCGTTCGTATGTATATCACACACAATTTTTGTGTGGAAACGTTTGTGCAAGGTGGCCTAACGCAAACAGTTCTCTGCCAGAAGCCGTGTGTGATTGTTAGTTGATCGAACACGCCTACTTTCTAGGAACCGTATGGGTTGTTTGAGTTCATCGCCCATGATGATGTCTGAGTAACTTTCTGCAACAGAAAATTGATAATCCATGTAGTAATCAAATTGACATTTCTTATAAAACACACCAGATATTTCATATTCGTATAACGACAACCGAGATTTCATAATCGAATTACATCAGATAGCTTTAGCACTCAGTTACGCCATTACACAACAGCACCAAGTTTCACATGCAACATCGAAAACCTTTGGAAAGTAGCATCATACACGGTAAATAGACAGATGAATCTCATCTGGGAAACTGCAGAAGCAGAAGGCAAATATTGAGCCTTCAGTGATGTTGAATGTCCTTGCAACTTTAGGCCAGTGGCTATGGATAATTGCCCGCCCAACCTTCGTCCTCTTCAGGAAGACTTCAATATTGTACCGTGGGTGTTGAATGAGTACCTTCCTCGCCTCTTGACCATGCAGGTGGTTTGAGAGGTAATCATCGGTGAACTGCTTTGAAAAGTACTGAAAACAAAGATATGCATAAATCGCTGTTATAAATTTTGAAATGGCGCAAGGGGTAAAAACAAGGTAAAAGAGTTAGTACCATCCTATAGTTGACTGATGTCTTCTTCATTGTGCAAACAAAGATCTTGCTGTTATTCATTACAAGTTTCTTCATCCTAACAATCTTTCTGAGTTTATTGACTTGACTGATATTCATGGACATCTCATTTCCCCATATGCAAAATGGGTCAAACAGTGTGTCTAAGCCTCTAACAGTAGGATCTTCATGTGTAAGACCAAATTGTAAGAAACCTAAATATTAGAATGATTCCTGCAACTGCACAATAATGTGCTATTAGCGAAAGGACCATGCATGAACAAACCTCGATGGTTAACTGAGAGTTGCCATAATATCAGTAGAATATGTATTGAGTACAGCCAAATTCGATTTATTTCTCACATGCATAACAATACAAAATTGTACCCACAACAAATGAAAATCAAATTGCAGAATTGAACCAAACAGTTAAATGGACAGCAGACCAAATGAACCAAAATAGTTAAGTGAGCACGACATTGCAGAATAGAAACATGTACTAGAAGATAAGATAGTTAACAAAACAAAGAATGCTTGAGAACAGTACTACGAAATGTAGCAATTGTTGGACCAAACTATTAACTGAACATTACATTTCAGAGGACCAAACTGTTAACTAAACATTAGATTGCATATTAACATTACAGAGGACAAATCACTAGAAGGCACTGGCGGTGGCCTCAAGAAAATAGCACGAACTATATTTTAAAGTACACAACCGCCTGGCGGTGTTGACGGTGGCCTCGAAGACAGGGTGCTCCTCCAAGATCTGGCGGTCGGCATGCATGGCAGCCATAGCGACCTCGAGCGCGCGTGCGGCCGCGATTTGCTTCTTCGCTGCCAGATGCTACTGAGCTCCATGTTATACTAAGTGCAAAATGGCTGTGGGCGGCGCTTAATTGGAGGATGGGGCCAGTGATTTCGGCGGAAGGTGTCGCGCCGTTGGTCGGGCATGTGGGACGGGGAAGGAGGAGGATGGTGCGGGTGGGGTGTGGATTACCTGACCATATCGACAAGGCCGCGCAGCAAGAAGAAGGGTCAGCGACGAGGAGGCCACACAACAAGAAGAAGGGTCGCCGGCGAGGAGGCGGCACTGCAAGAAGAAGGGTCGCCAGCGAGAAGGCTGAGCTGCCAGTAAGCAGCAGTGAAGGTTTGAACTTGGAAAGCAAGGAGGAACAGTGGAAATGTGGCTTTTGGTGGGAGGGAGGGGTCGGGGAGATAGATATTTCCGCGGTGGCAGAAAAATTTCACTCGGTGCCATGAGAAACTGGCGCGCAAGTGTGGTTCAAGCACGGGCGATGGACTGTAGACCACGAAGCATCCTGCGTAAGCTAGACAAGACGGTGCGCCAAGATATTTTATATCGCATCCCACATGATTCTTGCTAGTAAACTGTTTGTGGTATACCTGATTTTTTTATTATGTTTTGAAAGACAAAATGGTGTTACGAAGGGAAAGGATGGTGTTTGAATTGCTAGAACATTTATGTACAGTGAACATGCAGCTACATGAGTGTCGTGTTTAAATTTGGAATTATTCCCGGTTCGTTTGGCATTTTTATGCATTAATTGAGTTTCTAGGCATTTAATGTGCATAATTCAAATTTGAACTACAAGCACATGCTCCAGTGCACCAAAGTTTGTTGAAAAATCACATGTGTGTCTTTGGGTGAATTTATAGATCCCATGCAAGAAATGGAAATGAAATTCAAACATCTGGGCGTCGTGGCTCGGTCGAGAACATTGAGAAACTTGGTTTTTAAATTCCTGTAAATTCAAAACTCGCCTGAAAATCATGAAACTTGGCATGGTGTCATTTCATGGCACCAACATGCTGTGGTAAAAAAATTGGCCGCATTTGGACAAGTTTTGGTATAAGCTTCTTGCAAACCGAAGCTTCTCTCGAGAAGGTTCGTGGTTCCCGAGGGGGGACGTGTCACCTTTGTTGCGAAACGATATACGCTGCCTCCCCTCCTTGATTTTTTATAGAGGCAACATAGAACTATATGTGTGCCGTGTTAAAATTTGGAATTATTCCGGGTTCGTTTGGACTTTTTATACATTAATTGAATTTCTGGTCATTTAATGTGCATAATTCAAATTTGAACTACAAGCACATGGTCCAGTGCACCAAAGTTGGTTGAAAAATCACATGTGTGTCCTTGGGTGAATTTATAGGTCCCATGCAAGAAATGGGAATGAAATTCAAACATCTGGGTATCGTGGCTCGGCCAGAAATATTGAGAAACTTGGTTTTTTAATTCATGTAAATCCAAAACACGCCTGAAAATCATGAAACTTGGCATGGTATCATGACATGACACCAACATGCTGTGGTAATTTTTTTGGCTGAATTAGGACAACCTTTGGTATAAGCTTCTTGCAAACCGGATCTTCTCTCAAGAAGGCTCGTGGTTCCGAGAGGGAACATGTCACCTTCGTGTGCGAAACGACATACACTGCCTTATCCCGCCTTAATTTTTTTACACAGGCAGCTTAGACCAAATAGGAGTTTCGAGCTAAATTTTGGAATTATTCCGGGTTCGTTTGGCCTTTTTTATACATTAATTGAATTCCTGGGCATTTAATGTGCATAATTCAAATTTGAACTACAAGCACATGCTCCAGTGCACCAAAGTTGGTTGAAAAATCACATGTGTGTCCTTGGGTGAATTTGTAGGTCCCATGCAAGAAATGGGAATGGAATTCAAACATCTGGGCGTCGTGGCTCGTCCGGAAATATTGAGAAACTTGGTTTTTTAATTCCTGTAAATCCAAAACACGCCTGAAAATCATGAAACTTGGCATGGTGTCATGACATGGCAACAACATGCTGTGGTAAATTTTTTGGCCGAATTGGGACAAGCTTTGGTATAAGCTTCTTGCAAACCAGAGCTTCTCTCAAGAAGGCTCGTGGTTCCGTGAGGGAACGTGTCACCTCCGTGTGCGAAATGACATACACTGCCTTCTCCCGCCTTGATTTTTTTACACAGGCAGCTTAGACCAAATAGGAGTTTCATGCTAAATTTTGGAATTATTCCGGGTCCATTTGGCCTTTTTATACATTAATTGATTTTCCACGCATTTAATGCACATAATTCAAATTTGAAGTACAAGCGCATGCTCCAGTGCACAAAAGTTAGTTGGAAAATCATTTATGTGTACTTGGGCGAACTTCTAGGTCCCATGGAAGAAGTGGGAATGGAATTCAAACATCTGGGCGTCTTGGCTCAGCCGGAAACATCGAGAAACTTTGTTTTAAAATTCCCGTAAATCCAAAACTCGCCTAAAAATCATGAAACTTGGCATGGTGTCATGTCATGGCACCAACATGCTGTGGTAAATTTTTTGTCCGATTTGCGAAGGCGCACACATTAACAATCAACAAAGTCAATTTGGAACAAGTGCTGTCACATTACAAATCAGAAACACAAGTATTATTGAAACCGTGGGCGTTCTACTTACCATTTACGTGCCGCCACGCGTCCCCTTTTATATTGGCTAGGAGGTGCCGTGCGGGGTAGCTATTTGAGTACGGGAGGCGTGCGATCAGACCCCTGCACGTGCTCATCGGGAGGAGAGCCCTTTGACCTCTATCCGCCGCCCACCTCCCTCCCAACGTCTCCATTAATGGCACCCGAGCCCCTGTTTCATGGCGTGGCTATGTCTCACTCAACTGAGATTTAAGAGAGAAAAAAGAAAATCTGAAAAGAAAGTTTTGCACGGATCTTGATGTAAGATCCAACGGACCTATATAGCATCGACTGTGACTTATAGCAAGACTGATGAATATAAGGACGATGACAGTGGATAATAATTTTCTAACATATTTAGGAAGATAATTAAAAAAAGCCACATGCGGCAACGCCCGAAATACACAAGGGCAAAAGAATAAGGAAGATAACGATCTGGCTCGCTGATCTCTACTTTCTTGATGCGTTGCTGCAGGCCGCGGGAACTAGTCTCCGCGGCGAGCGGCGATGAGCTCTTTCGTGTCTTCAAGATGCTGCTTGAGAGCATCCACGGATTCCTCCACCAGCCTTTGGCGCTCAATGCGGAGCATGTCATTCTCATCCATAAGTTTCTTGACCATGACGCCGGTCCTCTTCAACAAGGCAGTGGACTCCTCCTGCTGCTCTGCACTTCCGACGATCTTCGCCCTCAGCAGGTCACGCTCGGCCCAGAGCTTCGCATTGCCCTCACTTAGTTGTCGGATGAAGCCGGTAGCCTGTTCAAACGAGGCTTTCATGTCGTCCTGCAACCTCGCCCAGCCAGAGATCTAATCCATCTGGCTATGGACGATTGCATTCATGCGCCTGTAAGAGTCCTCGCCTGCCCGCGAGACATTTTCCCAGGCCGTCGCGGCGCGGGAGGACATCTCTGCTGCATTCGCGGTGTGGCGGGACATCTCTGCTGCTTCCGCGGCACGGACGGACCAGTCTGCTGCATGGACGGCGCGGCGTGACCTCCGTGCTGCTTCGGCGGCACGGCGGGACCTTCGTGCTGCTTTGGCAGCGCGGCGGGACCTCTGTGCTATTACGGCCGTGCGACGGGACATGTCGGCTTCTTTCACGGCGAGGCGGGACATCTCTCGTGCTTCTGCTTCCATGCTTGCATCTCCCTGGTGGTAATCTCTCGACCTAGAACTCAAGCTGGCTATGGCAGACGCAAGGGAACGATGATGAATGACTTGTTTGCTTTTGTGGATGAGGAGTTGAGGAGGAATGTGTAGTCATCTTGGAGTAGTAGTATTTATAACCGAGTACTAATACGCTCCTAAGTGGCAAACCGTTTAGGTTTTGATCGGTGTGAACAGGTTTGCAATTAAATATAGCGTGGTAGTAATTTGGAATGTGACGGGACGCAGGCTCAAAATTTATTGACGGTTCTATAATTTCTAAGTGCGGCACTATTCCCGAACGACGTAACGTGGGCACGCTTTCTCGGTCGCGTACGTGGCGTTTGCACCATAGGGTGCACCGCAATACGCAATGTCAGCAAACGTCTTGTTCCAACAACCGTGCGCGCTCATTATTACCATCACGCACGCTTCTTTTAATTAGAATGTGTGCCCGTCTAGTGCACACACGTTGATCTGTCTAATTATTTTTGTTTATTGTGGCTAATCGCAAACAATTCATCCGTGTGAAGTGTATGCCGTCAATCACAGACACTTTGATCTGGCTGACCATTTCTGTTGTGTTTCCTAATCGCAAACAGTTAATCCTTCTGAAGCGTATGCCCTCAATCGCACACTCCTTCATCTGGCTGCCCATTTCTGTTGTTCTGCCTCATCACAAATAGTTAGTCCGAGTGAACTGTATGTTGTATATCGCACACACCTTCATCTGGCTACCTGTTTCTGTTCTTCTTCCTCATCGCAAACAGTTAATTGAACTGAACCGTATTCCCCGCATCGCACACACAACTAAAATCTGAATCATGTTTGATGAATCCTTCATCGCAAATGTTTTGCATCTTTTTTGACGGTTTTTTACATCACCGTTTGCGATTAATGCATCACACACAGTTTCGTCAAAGGGTCTCTGATCGTAGTGTCGCGTTAGCAGCATCCTGCAGTAGTGGTTGCAGATTATGAGGTTGTAGATCGTTAAGTTCTGCTTATTTATTTGCACTGGCATCAATCTTTGATTGCCCAGTGGATGTAATTTCCTGTAATATATGCTGGATGTGCAACGTTTTTCCTTGTATGCCGTACGTCTGCTTAGCGCGCCTCGCACTCCAGCTAACTGGTCACTAGGAAGGCAAAAAAGCAGTGAAATTATTAGTTAGCACGAACAGTCATGGGCCCTATATGAAGGAAGCGGCCCACTGCCCTTAATGGGCTTCCCTAATGGGCTCGCATGGGACAAAATTCTCATAGGCCTTTGATTGATCGGTTTTTGACCTGTCCATAATTGCTCATCGTAATGGGCTCAAATTATAGCTGGGCCGGAATCGACGTTATCTAATTGGGCCTACTGACATGTTCGAACTTTAGCGGGCCAATTAAGTTAATGAGCCGTAACCAGGCCGAAAGCACTATTGGGCTGCTATAATTGAAACGAGCCAACAGTTAATGCTCGGCCCTGTTACCTCCCAGGTCATTAACAGGCCGACATCGAAGCGAGCAATAAGTGGACCCATTCGACTTCACGGGCCGTTAACAGGCCGATACTAAGGTTGGGCTATATATGGCCCAACTGTATTTTGGGCCTTTAGTAGGCCGAAAGAGACAACGGGCTCGTACTGGACCATGAAGAGCATGGGCCGCTAAGAGGCCGAAAGTCAGGTCAGACTTTATATGGCCCAACTGTGTTGTGGGCCTTTAGCAGGCTGAAAGAGAAACCGGGCTGGTATTGGTCATGAAGAGAATGGGCCGTTAAGAGGCCAAAACTCAGGTCCGACTACAAATGGCCCAACTAATTTATGGGCCATTAACAGGCCGAAAGACACACCGGGCTGGAAATTGGCCCAACACTTAAATGGGTCGCTAAAAGGCCGAAAGACGTACATCCTGAAAATTGGCCCATCCCTTGAATGGGCTGTTAACAGGCCGAAACCACATGGGGCCTATATTGAGCCCAAATATATAGCGGGCTATTAACGGGCTCTAACTGACGATGGGCTGCAATGGTCTCAAATAGTTAATGGGCCGTTGACGGGCCGAATCGGCACATCTCGTATGGGCCGTGGGCTTAAATGGACCAGACACAAGTAGGCCCTATATGGGCCGGCCTCTTTCACCTAAATGGGCCACTGTTGGGCCTTGCCACGTGCCAACATATCATAGGCGCCTCCCGTACAATGAGTGGATGACATCTGTCCCAACGCTGAGCTGACACGTGGATCCTCCGGTGAACGAGAATTTCACATGTGGAAAATCCCCATTGGTCGGGGCTGTTAACGGGTTATCGGATCCAACCCGAAACCCGATAGCTTAACGGTGACCCTTTACGGTGGATGCCACGTGTCGGTTACCCTTGACGAAAACACTTCCATGATGCGCCATTTATCATCATGGAAGTGGACACTTCCGTGATGATAATTTTGGTATTGTCATGGAACACTTCTACAACAGCACAGGTATGACTATCTTGATTCTTTCATAAAATCGTCATGGATGTACATGCATGACAGAAAATGTGACCTACTGTGACAAACACGTATCATCACGGAAGTGTATTTTTTTTGTAGTGATGTACTCCACTTCACACGTAGATCCCGCTACGACGGTCTGCTTGGAACTGCACCAACTGATAGCTCCACCATTAAATATAAATACGTATCCGGTTTGTGACTTAGAGTCATCCGGATCAGTGTTGAAGCTAGCATCGATGTAACCATTTATGATGAGCTCTTCGTCACCTCCATAAACAAGAAACATATCCTTGGTCCTTCTCAGGTACTTTAGGATGTTCTTGACCGCTGTCCAGTGATCCACTCCTGGATTACTTTGGTACCTCCCTGCCAAACTTATGGCAAGGCACACATCAGGTCTGGTACACATCATAGCATACATGATAGAACCTATGGCTGAGGCATAGGGAATGGCTTTCATTTTCTCTCTATCTTCTGCAGTGGTCAAGCTTTGAGTCCGACTCAATTTCACACCTTGTAACACAGGCAAGAACCCTTTCTTTGACTGATCCATTTTGAACTTCTTCAAAACTTTGTCAAGGTATATGCTTTGTGAAAGTCCTATTAAGCATCTCGATCTATCCCTATAGATCTTGATGCCCAATACATAAGCAGCTTCACCGCGGTCTTTCATTGAAAAATTCTTATTCAAGTATTCTTTTATGCTATCCAGAAATTCTATATCATTTCCAATCAACAATATGTCATCCACATATAATATCAGAAATGCTACAGAGCTCCCACTCATTTTCTTGTAAATACAGGCTTCACCGTAAGTCTGTATAAAACCATATGCTTTGATCACCTCATCAAAGCGTATATTCCAACTCCGAGATGCTTGCACCAGTCCATAGATGGATCGCTGGAGCTTGCACACTTTGTTAGCACCTTTAGGATCGACAAAACCTTCTGGTTGCATCATATACAACTCTTCTTTAAGAAATCCATTAAGGAATGTAGTTTTGACATCCATTTGCCAGATTTCATAATTATTAAATGCGGCAATTGCAAACATGATTCGGACAGACTTAAGCATCGCTACGGGTGAGAAAGTCTCATCGTAGTCAACCCCTTGAACTTGTCGAAAACCTTTTGTGACAAGTCAAGCTTTGTAGACAGTAATATTACCATCAGCGTCAATCTTGTTCTTGAAGATCCATTTATTCTCTATGGCTTGCCGATCATCGGGCAAGTCCACCAAAGTCCACACTTTGTTCTCATACATGGATCCTATCTGAGATTTCATGGCCTCAAGCCATCTGTCGGAATCTGGGCTCATCATAGCTTCTTCATAGTTCGTAGGTTTGCCTTGGTCTAATAACATGACTTCCAGGACAGGATTACCGTACCACTCTGGTGCGCAACGTGTTTTGGTTGACCTACGAAGTTCAGTAGTAACTTGATCTGAAGTTTCATGATCATCATCATAAGCTTCCTCTCTAGTTGGTGTAGGCATCACGGAAATGATTTTCTCTGATGTGCTACTTTCCAATTCGAGAGAAGGTATAATTACCTCATCAAGTTCTACTTTCCTCCCACTCACTTCTTTCGAGAGAAACTCCTTCTCTAGAAAGGACCCATTCTTAGTAACAAAGATCTTGCCTTCGGATCTGTGGTAGAAGGTGTACCCAATAGTCTCTTTAGGGTATCCTATGAAGACGCACTTCTCCGATTTGGGTTCGAGCGTATCAGGCTGAAGCCTTTCGACAGAAGTGTCGCATCCCCAAACTTTAAGAAATGACAACTTAGGTTTCTTCCCAAACCATAGTTCATACGGTGTCGCCTCAATGGATTTAGACGGTGCCCTATTTAATGTGAATGTGGTTGTCTCTAATGCATAACACCAAAATGATAAAGGTAAATCGGCAAGAGACATCATAGAACACACCATATCTAATAAAGTACGGTTACGACGTTCGGACACACCATTTCGCTGTGGTATTCCAGGTGGCATGAGTTGTGAAACAATTCCACATTGTTTTAAATGAAGACCAAACTCGTAACTCAAATATTCACCTCCACTATTAGATCGTAGAAACTTTATTTTCTTGTTACGATGATTCTCTACTTCACTCTAAAATTCTTTGAACTTTTCAAATGTTTCAGACTTGTGTTTCATCAAGTAGATATACCCATATCCACTTAAATCATCTGTAAAGGTTAGAAAATAACGATACCCGCCGCGTGCTTCAATACTCATCGGACCGCATACATCGGTATGTATTATTTCCAATAAGTCATTAGCTTGCTCCATTGTTCCGGAGAACAGAGTTTTAGTCATCTTGCCCATGAGGCATGGTTCGCAAGTATCAAATGATTCATAATCAAGTGATTCCAAAAGTCCATCCGCATGGAGTTTCTTCATGCGCTTTACACCAATATGACCTAAACGGTAGTGCCACAAATACATTGCACTATCATTATCAACTTTGCATCTTTTGGCATCAATATTATGAATATGTGTATCACTACGATCGAGATTCAATAAGAACAGACCATTCATCAAGGGTGCATGACCATAAAAGATATTATTCATATAAATAGAACAACCATTATTCTCTGACTTAAATGAATAACCGTCTCGCAATAAAAAAGATCCAGATATAATGTTCATGCTCAACGCTGGCACCAAATAACAATTATTCAGGTCTAAAACTAATCCTGAAGGTAGATGTAAAGGTAGTGTGCCGACGGCGATCACATCGACCTTGGAACCATTCCCGACGCGCATCGTCACCTCGTCCTTAGCCAATCTTCGTTTATTCCGTGGCTCCTGTTTTGAGTTACAAATATGAGCAACCGAACCAGTATCAAATACCCAGGCGCTACTACGAGCATTAGTAAGGAACACATCAATAACATGTATATCAAATATACCTTTGTTCACTTTGCCATCCTTCTTATCCGCCAAATACTTGGGGCAGTTCTGCTTCCAGTGACCACTTCCTTTGCAGTAGAAGCACTCAGTTTCAGGCTTAGGTCCAGCTTTGGGCTTTTTCACGGGAGCGGCAACTGTTTGCCATTATTCTTGAAGTTCCCTTTATTTCCTTTGCCCTTTTTCTTGAAACTAGTGGTCTTGTTAACCATCAACACTTGATGCTCCTTCTTGATTTCTACCTCCGCCGATTTCAGCATTGCGAAGAGCTCGGGAATTGTTTTCTCCATCCCTTGCATATTATAGTTCATCACGAAGCCTTTGTAGCTTGGTGGCAGTGATTGAAGAACTCTGTCAATAACACTCTCAACTGGAAGAACAATTCCCAGCAGAGTCAAGTGGTTATGATACCCGGACATTTTGAGTATGTGTTCACTGACATAACTATTCTCCTCCATCTTGCAGCTATAGAACTTGTTGGAGACTTCATATCTCTCAACCCGGGCATTAGCTTGAAATATCAACTTTGGCTCTTGGAATATCTCATATGCTCCATGACATTCAAAATGTCTTTGAAGTCCCGGGTCTAAGCCGTAAAGCATGGCACACTGAACTATAGAGTAGTCATCAGATCGAGTCTGCCAGACGTTCATAACATCTGCAATAGCTCCTGCAGCAGGTCTGTCACCTAGCGGTGCATCAAGGACATAATTCTTCTGTGCAACAATGAGGATAATCCTCAAGTTATGGAACCAGTCCGTGTAGTTGCTACCATCATCTTTCAACTTAGCTTTCTCTAGGAACGCATTAAAATTCAAGGGAACGGTAGCACGGGCCATTGATCTACAACATAGATATGCAAAAACTATTAAGACTAAGTTCATGATAAATTAAGTTCAATTAATCAAATTACTAATCAACTCCCACTTAAATTAACATCCGTCAAGTTATCTAAGTGATACATGATCCAAATCAACTAACCCATGTCCGATCATCACGTGAGATGGGGTAGTCATCAATGGTGAACATCTCTATGTTGATCATATCTATTATATGACTCACATTCGACCTTTCGGTCTACAGTGTTCCGAGACCATGTATGTACATGCTAGGCTCGTCAAGTTTAACCCAAGTATTCCGCGTGTGTAAATCTGGCTTACTCCCGTTGTATGTGAATGTAAAGTCTATCACACCCGATCATCACGAGGTGCTTAGAAACGACAAATTTTAGCAACGGTGCATACTCGGGGAGAACACTTTTATCTTGAAATTTAGTGAAGGGATCATCTTATAATGCTACCGTCGTTCTAAGCAAAATAAGATGCATAAAGGATAAACATCACATGCAATCAAAATATGTGAAATGATATGGCCATCATCATCTTGTGCTTTTGATCTCCATCTCCAAAGCATCGTCATGATCTCCATCGTCACCGGCTCGACACCTTGATCTCCATCGTTGCGTCAAGGTCGTCTCGCTAACTATTGCTAACGCATAGCGATAAAGTAAAGCAATTACATGGCACTTGCATTTCATACAATAATTAAGAGACAACCCTAAGGCTCCTGCCGGTTGTCGATATTACAAAACATGATCATCTCATACAACAACGTATATCACATCACGCCTTGACCATATCACATCACAACATGCCCTACAAAAATAAGTTAGACGTCCTCTACTTTGTTGTTGTAGTTTTACGTAGCTGCTGCGGTCTTCTAGCAAGAACCGTTCTTACCTACGGCAAAAACCACAACGGTGATTTATCAAGTATTGTTTTAACCTTCTTCAAGGACTGGCCATAGTCAAATTCGATTCAACTAAACTAGAAGAAACAAACACCCGCCAGCCACCTTTATGCAAAACAAGTTGCATGTCTGTCGGTGGAACTGGTCTCATGTACGTGGACATGTAAGGTTGGTCCGGGCCGCTTCATCTTACAATACCGCCGAATCAAAATAAGACGTTGGTGGTAAGAAGTATGACCATCACCGCCCATAACTCTTTGTGTTCTATTCGTGCATATCATCTACACATAGACCTGGCTCGGATTCCACTGTTGGGAAACGTAACATGGAAAACAAAAAAATTCTACGCACAAGCAAGATCTATCCATGGAGATGAATAGCAATGAGAGGGGATAGTGTGTCTATGTACCCTCGTAAACCGTAAGCAGAAGTGTTTATTAACGCAGTTGATGTAGTCAAACTTCTTCACGATCCAGCCGATCAAGTACCGAACGTACGGCACCTCCGCGTTCAGCACACGTTCAGCTCGGTAACATCCTCGCCTTCTTGATCCAGCAAGATGGGCGAAGTAGTGGATGAGTTCTGGCAGCATGACGGCATGGTGAAGGTGGTGGTGATGCTATCTCCGTAGGGCTTCGCCTAAGCACTACGAAAGTATGACGGAGGGACGAAACTGTGGAGAGGGGCGAAGCAGATGGCTAAGAGATTGTCGTGTCCTTTGTGTGGAGCCCCCTCCCTCATATATTTAGTCGGGGGAGAGGAGGGGAGGCAGCCTAGGGCTCCACAAGTGGCCGGCAGCCACCTGGGCCTTGCCCTAGCCGCCCCCCTTTGCCTTTCTTAGGCGCGTGGGGACAGGCAGGGAAGGGTGGCACCCCCCTTTTTTTTCTCCCATGAGGAGGAAAGGCAGGAGGGGCTAGCCCTCCCCCTTTCCTTCCCTTAGGGCCGGCGGCTAGGGAGAGGGCACGCCAGCCCCCTTATGGGCTGGTGTGTGCCTTCCCTTGGCCCATTAGGCCCATAGACCTCCCGGGGCCTCCCGGAACCCCTTTCGAAGATCCGATGACTACCCGGTACCTCCCGAAACTCTTCTAGTGTCCAAATAGCATTGTCCTATATATCAATCTTTACCTCCGGGCCATTCCGGAGCTCCTCGTTGTGTCCTTGATCTCATCCGGGACTCCGAACAACATTCGGTCACCAAATCATATAACTCATATAACACTATATCTTCAACGAACATTAAGCGTGCGGACCCTACGGGTTCGAGAACTATGTAGACATGACCGAGACACCTCTCCAGTCAATAACCAACAGCGGAACCTGGATGCCCATATTGGTTCCTACATATTCTACGAAGATCTTTATCAGTCGAACCTTATGATAACATACGTAATACCCTCTGTCTATCGGTATGTTACTTGCCCGAGATTCGATCGTTGGTATCTTCATACCTAGTTCAATCTCATTACTGGCAAGTGTCTTTACTCATTCCGTAATACATCAACTCGTAACTAACTCCTTAGTCACTTTGCTTGCAAGCTACTTGTGATGTGTATTACCGAGAGGGCCCAGAGATACCTCTCCGATACTCGGAGTGACAAATCCTAATCTCGATCCATGCCAACTCAACAGATACCTTCGGAGATACCTGTAGAGCATATTTATGATCACCCAGTTACGTTGTGACGTTTGATAGCACATAAGGTATTCCTCCGGTATCCGGGAGTTGCATGATCTCATAGTCGAAGGAATATGTATTTGACATTAAGAAAGCAATAGCAATAAACTGAACGATCATATGCTAAGCTAACAGACGGGTCTTGTCCATCACATCATTCTCCTAATGATGTGATCTTGTTATCAAGTGACAAAACATGTCTATGGTTAGGAAACCTTAACCATATTTGATCAACGAGCTAGTCTAGTAGAGGCTTACTAGGGACACGCTATTTTTTTTATGTATCCACACATGTATTTAAGTTTCCGATCAATACAATTCTAGCATGAATAATAAACCTTTATCATGAATAAGGAAATATAAAATAACAACTTTATTATTGCCTCTAGGGCATATTTCCTTCAGTAATCGTCAAGGTGAACTTAGGAGGAATCACCCTCGAGGTTCACACTTGAGGTGTTGCACGACAGAGTTGTATCGGGAGTGGTGAAGGAGGAATCACCCTCCATAGACCATGACCGATTAGCTTCACTACAGAGATCTCATCAGAAGTGCTATACGAGGTATCACTGTTGGCACTCGATCGTAACTCTGCAGAGTCATACAACTAAGGGGGGTGTGATGTGATGTGTCGGGCTCTGGACGTTGATCACGTTGATCGAGTCACCTTGTAATCCAGCAGGGGCAACATGGACAAGATGAGGGGTCACTGATGGATCACTAACCAACCTATACTAAGCATATAGGATAAGCAGGTAAGGTACAAAAGCAGGTTACCAAAATCAGGCTATGCATCAGAATAGGAGCAATCAATTACAGTAGCAAAATCTAATGCAAGCATGAGAGAGAATGGAATGGGCGATATAGGAATGATCAAGGGGGTTTGCTTGCCTGGTTGCACTGATGAGAAGGAGGGGTAGTCGCCAATGTAGTCAATCACCAGGGCATCGGCAGCGGTCTCGAGGTCTATCGGAGAAGGAGGGGGAAGAAACAATAAATAACAGGCATACGAATGCAACAGAAAGCATGACATGATAGTACGCAGTGCTAGGCGTGTCCTAACGCAATGCTAAGTGATACAGACGAAGAGGGAAAACATCCGGAGGGGTTTTCCCGGCGTCTGGCATTTTCCGAATAGATGAAAAGAGGGGGACGGTTCCATGTTCAGCATGCTAGGGGCATGTGACAGATGAACGGACTGGATATTCGGATGCGTCTAATTTTTCTGATCATCTTTCATATATAAATTATTTTCATCCGAGTTACATATATTTTTCTATGATTTTCCAAAGTTTTAATCAATTTTCTGAAATTCCTTTTATCTATTTACACTAATACTAAATAATAGAAATACTTTTTACACCAGCTAAGGGGCTAGCCAAGTGTATGACAACGGGGCCAGGGGTTGCCAGTTGACCCAGTCAATGTCCAGTCAGTAATCAACTAGTTTGACTATTGACTGGGTCAAACTGACAAGGGGGGCCGCATGTCATAGAGTCATCCTTTTAAAAGTCCGTTTTATTTACGTAAGTTAGTAGTGGGCCCCGGTGTCATAGACTAAAAGTGGGGTTGGGTGAGTAATAAAGGGGGATTAGTCCTAAAAGGGGATTACCCCTAATTAAACTAGGAAGGCCCCGGGGGGATTTGTATGCTCGCGCCCACGGAGGCATGCCGGCAGCCACGGTGTTCGGTCGGCCGGCCACGGCAGGCGGAGACGGGCACAGGGGCGCGGCGAGGTGATGAACGGGGCCTGCGTCAGGGGCGTCCAGTAGCGGCAGGGCAAGCGATGGACGGCGGCCAGTGGCGTGCCTCAGGGGTGGCTGCTACTTCTTGAGCTTGCGTTGGTTTTTCCCTTGAAGAGGAAAGGGTGATGCAGCAAAGTAGAGATAAGTATTTCCCTTAGTTTGAGAACCATGGTATCAATCCAGTAGGAGGTACACACAAGTCTCATATCTATGCACCTGCACAAACAATCAAACACTTGCACCCAACGCGATAAAGGGGTTGTCAATCCCTTCACGGTCACTTGCAAGGATGAGATCTGATAGAGATAGATATAAAAGATTAGTAAAATGTAAAACAAAATAAAAGTAAATAAATTGCAGCAAGGTATTTTTGGTTTATAGATCTGAAAATATATGATGGAAAATAGACCCGGGGGCCATAGGTTTCACTAGAGGCTTCTCTCTTGAAGGAAAGCATACGGTGGGTGAACAAATTACTGTCGAGCAATTGATAGAAAAGCGCAAAGTTATGACGATATCGAAGGCAATGATTATGAATATAGGCATCACGTCCGTGTCAAGTAGACCAAAACAATTCTGCATCTACTACTATTACTCCACACATCGACCGACTCCTACCTGCATCTAGAGTATTAAGTTCATAAGAACAGAGCAACGCTTTAAGTAAGATGACATGATGTAGAGGGATAAACTCAAGCAATATGATGAAAACCCCATCTTTTTACCCTTGATGGCAACAATACAATACGTGCCTCGCTACCCCTACTGTCACTTGGTGAGGACACCACAACATTGAACCCAAAACTAAGCACCTCACCCATTGCAAGAAGAACCAATCTTGTTGGCCAAACCAAACCGATAATTCAAAGAGAAATACAAAGATATCAAATCTTGCATATAAGAATTCAGAAAAGAGTCAAATAATATTCATAGATAATCTGATCATAAATCCACAATTCATCGGATCACGACAAACACACCGCAAAAGAATATTACATCGGATAGATCTCCAAGAACATCGAGGAGAACATTGTATTGAAGATCAAAGAGAGAGAACAAGCCATCTAGCTACTAGCTATGGACCCGTAGGTCTGTGGTAAACTACTCACGCTTCATCGGAAGGGCAATAGGGTTGATGTAGAAGCCCTCCGTGATCAAATCCCCCTCTGGAAGATTGCCGAAAAAGGCCCCAAGATGGGATGTCACGGATAGAGAAGGTTACGGTGGCAGAAAAGTATTTTGGTGGACGCCTCTGGTGGTTTGGGAATATTTCTTAATTTATAGGCCAAAGATTAGGGTTGGAGGACTCCCAGGGGGCCCACAAGCCAGGGGCACCCCCCTAGGGCGTGCCCTGAGGGCTTGTGGAGCCCTCGGGACTCTTCTAACTTCCTCTCCAAGTCCTACGTGTGTCTTCTGGTCCAAGAAAAATCATCGCGAAAGTTTTATTCCGTTTGGACTCCGTTTGATATTCCTTTTCTATAAAACTCAAAAACAAGGAAAAAACAGAAACTGGCACTGGTCTCTAGGTTAATAAGTTAGTCCCAAAAATAATATAAAATAGCATATTAATGCATATAAAACAGCCGAAACAGATAATATAATAGCATGGAACAATAAAAATTTATAGATATGTTGGAGACGTATCAGCGGCCGACGCGTGTGAGTGTGGGGAGGAGCTGGATGGCTCGGGCACGGTAGTCAGCTACGATCGGGCGGCTCGTGGCATCGAGTGGGGTGGCTAGCGGTGCGGGAGTGAGCTTCCGGTGGCCTTGGGTAGAAGCGGCAGCAGCAGGATGTAGCTAGCGGCAGCAACAAGCAGTAAGCAGCAATGCATCAGCAAGAGCAGCAGCACTACCAGTGGCTGCAGGCAGGGGCGAGCGGACGGGCGCAGCCAGCGCGCTGGCTAGGGAGGGGGCAGCGTGCATGGGCCGCGGCTAAGGCAGGTGCAGGCGCAGCATGGTGGCAGCAACAGCAGGTGGGAGAGCACGTGCGTGGGTGGTGCTACCGCGACGAAATTGAGAGGAAGAAAGGGGACAAGGGGCGGCAGCTCACAGAGGAAGTAGAGGAGCGGACGATGAGGTCGGAGGGGCTCGGGGTGGAACGAATAGATCATGAATGTGCGGCAGCCGAATGAAGAAGACGAAGACGTCACCGACTCGAGGGTGTCCTCGCTCGAATTGATCCACGAGACGGACAAAGGCGTCTGTGGCGATCTCTGTGGACGTGCTCCCGAACAACGGCGATGTTGGTGGTTTTGGCAACGACGATGTAGAGCACGGTCACCGCAATGAGCCCACTAACTCGGATCGGGACGAAGAAGAGAGGGATGAAGGGGGGTCGAGAGGGGGCTGGACGAGGAGGATCTAGGGTTTCCAAGGAGAGAGAGCGCGCGGGGGCGTCCACTTAACCACAGGGAGGGGGCGGGGATGGCCGCCACGGGACCACGGGCGCCATGGCATGGCCGCCACGACCCCTGCCTCCTGTAGCAAGGTGGAAGGAGGTGGAGGTGGGCTGGGCTTCCCATTTTGCTAGATGGGCCATAGTGCTCAGTAGGGTAGGTCCTCTTTTTCTTTTCTGTTTTCAGTTTTCTCTTATGTTTTGTATTTTCTTTTAGCAATAAACCATTTTTGTAAAATGTGTGGCTGGTCTCAAAAATCAGTATGCAATATACCTCACTGCCACAAAAAGTTTGGGAGTGATTTGAATTAGTTTGGAATTTTCATAAATTAGAAAAGGATTTAAATGTTGTTCTGAGCATTGTTTTAATTAGTTTAAGGCATTTAATCACTTTACAAAAATGTTGGTTTTGCCATGACAAATATCCAGGGATTATTTGCAACACTTTGAATAGTTTGGTTTTTATGTTTGAAGAAAATAATTATTTGACTTTATTTTAAAATTGAAAATGGCTTTGATTTATATCAAGTGGTAATTTGGCCAAGTTAAACTTGATGACATGGCACCATTAGTGTGAGGTCACTGTAGCATGACACTGGGGGTGTTACAAATCTCCTCCACTACAAGAAATATTGTCCCGAGATTTAAGAGGTGGAGTAAGGGGAAAGTTCTGGTTACGAAGTTCTAACGGATCTTCTTGGTATTGGTTCCTCTTCTCAAAGGGGTCAATCCAATACCTTGATGTCTTCACTTTTCTGCTTCAAGTCATCATAATGAAGTTGTCATCCTTTCTTCGGGAATTCCATCGTACTTATGAAAAGGATAAGGGGTAGCTTCGGAAGAATAGACCTCTACAAGGTTGACTATCTGGTAGATAATATCAGGGAAGGTGGCAAAAAGTAACCCTCATTTGAAACTTAAGAAAAACATCGAGAGTAAAGTAAGATGGTACCATGAGAAGTTTCGAGTGGGTAGGCAAACATTCAATGCCTAAAATGCAGTGTGAAGGGGGTTCAGAGCAACGGGAATAAGTATTGTGTCTGATACCAGAATTGATGATCTCTCGGAAGGTGGCTCGTGAATTACATATGATGCCAAGTGTGAGGAATAACCTTGGAAACAGGGATGTACAGAAGAGTCAGGTTTCGATCCTATGGAACAGTGGGTTATGGGCCCACCATGTGGGTTAAAGGTAGGAAGGACGGTGACATCTGGCACGGTCATGGTAGCAAGGCATGTCAAAGGATAACTTGTCAGCTATGTCGGCAACAGTGTCAGTACCAAGGGCGGGGGATGAAGAGAACCATTTTCCTACTCGCAAGGCGACGCAGACCAATACGCAAAGTTCTCGTCCATCGGGGGTTACCGGAATGTCACCAACAATAGTAACAGGTTTATACTAACCAAGTTGTACATCGAGGTGTTTACATAAGCAGGGAAATATTACTGCTTATATCATATAGCTCTCAAGAAAGGTTAAATAAAATAGTGGAAAGGAAAATGTGATTATCAGATTAAACAGAACAATGGAAAGGAAAATGTGTTTATACCCGAGTATCAAGAGTATATCTTTCGAAAAGAAAAGCTGAGCATGATATGCATGATAGTACTTGATACGTCTCAAACGTATCTATAATTTATGAAGTATTCATGCTGTTATATTATCATTCTTGGATGTTTTACAATCATTTTATAGCAAATTTATATCATTTTTTGGGACTAACCTATTGACATAGTGCCCAGTGCCAGTTGTTGTTTTTTGCTTGTTTTTTACATCGCAGAAAATCAATACCTAACGGAGTCCAAACGCGGCGAAACTTTTTGGAGATTTTTTCTGGACCAGAAGACACACGGTGGGCCAAAGAAGTACCAGAGGGGAGCTCCGAGGAGAGCACAACCCACCAGGGCGCGCCTGGGGGCCCAGGCGCGCCCAGGTGGGTTGTGCCCACCTCGGTGGCCTCCCGCACCGCCTCTTCGCCCTATAAATTGCCAAATATTCCAAAAACCCTCGGGGTAACCCTAGATCAGAAGTTCCACCGCCGCAAGCCTCTGTAGCCACGAAAAACCAATCTAGACCCCGTTCCGGCACCCTGCCGGAGGGGCAAATCATCACCGGTGGCCATCTTCATCTTCTCGGCGGCCACCATGATGAGGAGGGAGTAGTCCATCCTCGGGGCTGAGGGTTTGTACCAGTAGCTATGTGTTTAATCTCTCTCTCTCTCTCTCTCTCGTGTTCTTGAGATGTCACGATCTTGATGTATCACGAGCTTTGTTAATATAGTTGGATCATATGGTGTTTTCCCCTCTCTATCTTATTGTGGATTGAGTTTTCCCTTTGTGATTTTGTTTTATCGGATTGAATACTTTTATGGATTTGAGAACACTTTATGTATGTCTTGCTATGAATACCCGTGGTGACAATGGGGTATCATATTGATTCACTTGATATATGTTTTGGCACTCAACTCACAGATTCCCAAGGTGACATTGGGGTAATCTATGCATAGGGGTTGATGCACGTTTTCGTCCTTGTCGGGGTACGACACCTATGGGATCCCGAGAGACCCCTTTATGATTCGGCGGAGGGAGAGGTATACGCAAAGAGTAGAACCAACGATCGACGCGGGAAGTTTTTACCCAGGTTCGGGCCGCTGATCAGCGTAAAACCCTACTCCTGCTTTGTGTTCTTATTAATGTCCGGGACGTGGCAAAATGTACATACATTGAGGTGTAAAGTAGCTACAGGGTATCATACCTAACCCCTGACGGATTAGGACAAACGCATTTAATGCACTGTGAGGTGTCCGTTTAGGTGTCCTCACTTTCTTGGGGATGAAAAAAGGGGCCATCCCATCAGCACCGCTTAAGCTCTCCTCCACTGGCGCGTTGCCACGCATCTAGAGAAGGACCTAGAATGTCAGGCTTGTTACTGTGCCGAAGCGGTGGCACAGTGGCAGAATCTTGCCGTGCACCGAATCTTGCCGGGCACCAATCCTTGCTGGGCGCCAAGCCTTGCCGGGCGCCAATCCTTGCCGGGCTCCGCAGGCCACCCCGGCAAGATCTTGCCGGAGAAGCTAGCCTTCGGATTCCAGCTCTTCTTATCTGCTGATCCTCAGATCTCTGACTTGATGATTTCTTTGATGGCTTTAATCAACCTCGAACTGTTCCCCGGCAAGCCTTGCCGTGAGGATGGCTACAACTGCCCGTGCACAAGTACGGGGTACTAGTGGCCCAATACTTAGTACACCGACAGGAGCCCCCGGGCCTAGGCCATACACGAGTGCGAGGCGTTGTTGGGCTAGGCCCAAACAGTGCACGAGCACGCGTGGCAGGGGATTAACTGCTCGTAAATATCTCGTTTTACTGTGCCCCCCACTACACGCACCAAGCGCGCGACGTGGGAAGCGTGCCTCAAAGGCTGCAACTGCAACGCGCCTATAGAGGCGCATTCACATTGGGGAATAAAAGAGGTGGCCCCGCTCCTTCCCCATAAAAAGGAGAAGCCACAGAGGCACAAGCCTATTTACCCCCCTCTTCTTCTCAATCTGGCCGTCGCCATCGCCTTCCTCCTCTCGAGCTCAGAGCAAAGATTTTTCCTCTTCCGCCCGCTGCTTCCACGCTCGCTTCACCCCCGGCTTCCGCCCTCACAGCCGCCATGCCGCCCAAGGCCAGCAAAGGCAAGGGCAAGGAAGCGAAAGCCGACGTCCCGGAGAGCGAACTGGTGAAGATGCGGAAGAAATACGTCGTCTTCCCCCCATCGCTCGATGTTGAAGCTCTGAAGGGGCTGTACCAGTGCATGTGGGCGAAGGGGACGCAAGCTCACCCCGCCACACGCGTGATTCCAGGTGCTTGTTCCAAAGGTGGATCGGACAGATACCCTTTCTTCATTGCGTATTTCTATTGCGGGCTCTGCCCCCCATTTTCCGACTTCTTCAATGATATCATGTACACATACGGCTTTCGTCTTCTCGATTTCACGCCGAATGCGGTACTATGCATGTCCATCTTTGCCCATCTTTGTGAAAACTTTGTCGGCGTGATTCCCAACTCTACTCTTTTTCGCCATTACTTCTTCCCTCGCATCCAAAAAGGAGAGGCCCTCTCTGGTTCTATCGCCTGTATTCCAAGGGCTTGGAATAAGGAAATATACCCAGAAGGAGTTTACCGCGAAAAGTGGGACGAGTGGCGGGCTGAATGGTGCTGGATCCAGGAAGCAGATCCCCATCCGTTTTGTCTTCCCCGGCAACAGAAAGTGGTCTGCGGCAAGGACTGGAGCAATCTCGCCGCGGAGGACGAGAGGCTCACAATCGCCACCACCAGGATCCTTCGCCTGAAAGCTGCCGGGCTGACAATGTAGATGATTGGCTTCGACTTTCTCCGCCGCCGCATCGCCCCCTTGCAGAACAGGGGAAGGCCAGCTTGGGAATACAGAAACGCGGCAGATATCAGATTGCGCCCCGGGCTGAATAATAATCTGACCGCTATGCAGCTCGACGCTCTCCGTCAAAAATTATTCCAGCACGAAGACAAGCATCGGCTGCCGGCAAGGATTGTCCCTTTGTGCAAAAACTCCGCCTTGGGGTCAATCATTGCCTTCATGCCGATGTTCAACGCCCACGGTCTTGACGCGACTTGGGCCGAGCCAACCGAGGAGGAAGCACAGAAGTTTTTTGACAACTTGACGGAGAGACCCATCCGGCAAGAGGCAGATTTCATCCGAGCCACCACCGACCAAGAAGTAGCTTACATTGCTACTAGGGTGGAGGAGGCAAATCTTACCGCGGAGGCCGGCAGCGTTGGCTTCACAGAATGGGAAGCCAGCGACGCAGAGGTGGTTGTGGAGGTAAAACCTGCCGGGAAGGACAAAGCTGCTGGGGAACAGAGCAGCACAGCCGCTGAGAGCTCGTCCCACGAGGACGCGGCCGAAGAAGAACCACAAGAAGAGCTCCCAGCCCCGAAGAAGACGAAGCGTGTTCTTCGGAAGGCTGCATCTGGCATCCCGGCAAGCCAGCCTTCTTCGAGCGGCGAGGCTCCCGGCAAGAAAGTGGCCGGCAAGGCTGGACCGCGGCAAGGGGTTCGTCAACAACCCGCGCGGCGCGCGAGACCCACACCAGCGGCCACTGCTGGGGCGGCAGGGGTGTCTCGCACTACCATACCGGAAGCTGCCCCGGCGCCTGCCACAGCCAAGCGGCCTAGGACCCCTCCTCCGCCTCCCCACTTAGACATTGCAGCGGAGGTCGATTTCGACATCTCCGGCTTTAGTCCGGAGCGAGAGGAAAAAGAGTGAGTACCTCGCCACAGCCTTTATATTCCAATCCTGGATCGATCTTACTGACTTGCTTGTATTGTCTCTGCAGTGATGCAGAAACCTTGCTGGAGAGGATGGCGAAGAGGACAAGGACTTCCACGGGCGACGAGCCCCCGGCAGGCTCCACGAGCGTGCCAGAAACCATCATCGTCAGCCCGGAGCCTAGTCCTCAACGCAACCCCCAGCACAGCCCCCAGCGCAGCCCCCAGCGTAAGTTCACTGTTCTTTTTCCGCTGGCGGGCGCTGAGGCTTCCATTCTTGCCGCTGTTATCCTTGGGCTCGCAGGAGAAGAACGGCAACAAGGAGAGTTGTCAGAAGACATCCCCGTCATGCCACCTTCATCGACCACGCCGCCCACAAGCACGTCCCCGGCAAGAGTTCCTACCGACGAGCCCATCTCAATTGAGGAGGAGCCGGCAAGCACGGACTCCGGCAACCCACCCCCAGCAACCAAAATTGCTGGGAGGGGCGAGGCCACCTCCCAACAGCTCGACGCAGGTAACCGATTGCCTCAGAACGCTTGTTACTCTTTCCCTTATCTCTCTGTCTTTAGTCGCTTCAAACTTCAATCTCGATCTTATTCTTTCTTCTCCTTCGTCCTTCAGAGTTCCCTGAGATGGAAGACATGGACATCGACGCTGTCATCGAGGAGACCGCCAGGGATGTTGCCGCCGAAGCCGACAAGATCGCTGCCAGCGAGGCCACCAAGGATGACACTGTCGAGGCTGGTGGTGCTCTTGACGGGGAGGCCGCCAAGACTGCACAAGAGGAACCCGCCAAGAAACCTACTGAAGGGGGCGACAGGGAGGCTGATGACCGTACTGACGACATTCCTGCCGCAGGAGTGCCAGGCGCTGCACCGGCCACGGAGCCCCCTGCCACTCGTGAGGCGGTCACTGAAGACCAACCGTCAACATCTGAAGGCCCCTCATCCAGCAAATACCTCAAGGTTGGCGAGAACCTGTTTGTCAACTTGTCGGGGACGGCAAGCATTGGGGCACCAGCCGAAGGAGAAGTTTTTGATGAAGAAATCATCGCTGCTGCCGGGCTCGAGGTTGTTGACGATCCCGGCGCTAGCAGCGGCAAATCTGAAGAGGATCAGCTCCTTCAGGCCATGGGCGAGAATTTCCGCAAGCTCCAGGCTCTCCACCGCGCCCGGAAAGATAAGGCGGACTCCAGAATGGCAGTTGTCGAGGCGGCCGAAGCAGATTTTCAAAGGCACGTCGAACAAATGCAAGTCTGGCACACCGAGGCCCTCCAAGAGTTGGTTGCCGGCCGGGAACAAGTGAGCCAGCAGTGGACAGAAATCCTCCTGAAGCAATCTGATATGGAGAAGGCGCAGGATGAAGCTGCTCAAAGGATTGCCACTGAAGATGCCCTCCTGACGTGGCGCCGCGTTGCTCTTGATACTCATGAGGAAGATCTCACTGCACGTGAGTAGGCGCTCGCCGCCAAGCTTCGCAGCAAAGATGAAGATATCGAGAAGCTTGTCGCGCGGCGGACCCAGGAGCTGGAGCAAAAACATAAAGAGGCGCTCGAAGCTCTGACTGCAAGTCACGCCGGCAAGCTCAAGGAGGCCATCGATGCTGCCGAAGCTGCAGAGGCTGCCAAGAACGAGCTGAGCAACAAGGTAAAGAAGCTGGAAACAGATCTCGAAGAGAATGGCAAGGAGCTCCCGACGCTCATAGGTGATAGGGAAAAAACCCTCCACTCCTTGGCGGAGATGCAAGTTGCCCTGTCCAACAAAACCAAGCAGCTCTCCTCTGCGGCTGATGATATTGCAGTTCTGGAACTGAAGCTGACCACGTTGCAGAAGTCTCTCGAGGCCGGCAGGGCCCGTGAGAAGGCTCTACTCAAGGATCTCCAAGGAGAGAGGAACCTGCTCAAGAGCGCTGCCGCCGCCCAAACCGATTACGAGAAAGGGGTGGAGATCTGGACTGGACATCTCATCGCCACTGCGGAGAAGCTTACGGCAGAACTGTCAACCATGGGCCTGTCGAACTTCAGGTATTCTTCCGAGGAAAGAATATCTCCAAGTGCCAGGTTGACGATGTTCTTTGAAAGCATCATCAACGCCTTGAGGGTGCTCCAGTCTAGCCGGGCGACCCAATTGGCCAACAAGACTCGCCAGTTTTGCCGGGCCATCCTTCGCAAGGTGCTCATCAAGGTGGTGCACAGCAATCCCGGCATCGACCTCTCCAACGCGCTCGGCCATCTGCCAAGGGACGCAAATGTTGAGGCACTTGAAGAATGCATCACGCCTATCCTTGAGAAGGTGGACTCCATCAAAAGGATTGAAGGCCAGCGCAGGGATTAAGTGCTCCCCCTTTTCTTGCCATCATCATTCCATGTAAAAGACAATTAAGTCTCAAGTTAGAATTGCGGCAGCTCATGAATGTAATATAACTCGTCTATGTTTAGGTTCATGCTTGCTATTTTCCTTGTCTGATTCCTTTATGTATGGAGTTCACCCTACGCTTACTGAAAAACTTGCGGCGCGCAACCTGCCGCGAGCGCTGGGTGCGGGACTTCAGCAGCCTACTGGAGGCGCAGCGGCCGGCAAGACTCCTTGGCATTCTTAATGCAGCCACTTAAATCGTTGAGCAGGCTCGAAACAAAATAAGGGCGCAACTGATTACAACAACGGTTCCTTCGTGTGCAGATTTTCCATACAAGAGTCGGAATCGTCCAAGGAAATAACTTGGTAATAAAAGAAACTTGCTCTAAGTTTTTAGAACTTAGCTTTCTGTCACTGTCCTTCCTCCGGCAAGCGTCGATTCCGAACGTCGCCAATTGGTACTCATATCTCCCTTCCCCCCCCCCCGGCAAATGTGCACGCGAGGGATCCTTCTGTCTTTTAAAAAGAAAGAAGAGAAAATAAAGACATGAAACCTTGGCGGTTCGTTAGAACTTACCGGGAGTAGGTGTTATACAACATCTTAGACAAACATGCATATATAAATATGAACATGGGAATCGATAAGAGGATGTACAACACTTAAATTTATTCATCTGCGCTCAGGGTCTGCGCCTGGCTTTGTACAAAGGATCACATGCCTTGCCGGCAAGACTTGTACAAAAGGGTGGTTGCCGGGAGCCCCCGGCAACCGCGCCTTATGGGTAGAACTTGTGAAGATATTCAATATTCCAGGAATTGCTCACTGGAACGCCATTTCGGTCTCCAGGCGGACAGCGCCGGGCCCGGTGACTCGTACTACCCGATAAGGGCCTTCCCACTTTGGCGTCAACTTGTTTGAATTCTTGGCGGACTGAATCCGCCGAAGAAAAGGGTCGCCTTCCTCAAGGCTTCGGGCATGAACTTTGCGGCTATGGTAGCGGCGCAAAGCTTGCTGGTAGCGTGCAGCTCGCACAGCAGCCTGAAGACGATTCTCCTCAAGGAGCACGGCGTCATCTTGCCGCAGTTGCTCTTACTCAAGCTCATCATAAGCGAGCACTCGAGGAGATCCGTACGTGAGTTCCGTGGGGAGAACTGCTTCCGCTCCGTAGACCAGAGCGAAGGGCGTCTGGCCGGTGGCTCGATTTGGTGTCGTTCTGATTGACCAAAGAACCGCCGGCAACTCACCAATCCAGCGTCTTCCGCACTTTTTCAGCCTGTCAAAAGTTCTGGTCCTGAGACCGCGCAGCACTTCAGCATTAGCCCTTTCTGCTTGGCCGTTGCTTCTTGGGTGAGCAACAGAGGCAAAACAAATCTTGCCGCCAAAGTCTTGGACGTACTGCATGAAGGTGCGACTTGTGAACTGCGTGCCGTTGTCGGTGATGATCCTGTTGGGTACACCAAAACGGCAAACTATCCCTTTAAAGAACTTGACGGCTGATTGTGTTGTCACCTTCCTCACTGCTTCCACCTCCGGCCACTTTGTGAACTTGTCGATAGCAACGTACAAGTACTCAAAGCCCCCGGTAGCACGGGGGAAAGGGCCCAGTATGTCGAGCCCCTAGACCGAAAATGGCCAGGAGAGAGGGATTGTCTGAAGAGCTTGAGGTGGTTGATGTGATTTCTTCGAATGAAACTGGCACGCTTCACACTTGGTGACTAGTGCAGTTGCATCCTGGAGAGCGGTGGGCCAAAAGAAACCTTGCCAGAATGCTTTCCCGGCAAGTGCTCTTGATCCTATGTGAGAACCACTTATGCCTCCATGTATCTCTGCCAACAGCTCTAGCCCATCCTCCCAAGGAATGCACTTTAATTTCACACCGTTTGGTCTCTTTCTGTACAGGACGTCATTGACGAACTTGTACATAACAGACCGACGAGCTACTCTTTCTGCTTCTTCTTGTTCCTCCGGGAGTTCTCCTGTCTGAAGGAAATGGACAATGTGCTGCGCCCATGCTGGAGCCTGAGGCTCGACAGCTAGGACTAAAGGCATCTCCTCCGCCGGGGGAACGTTTGTCTCGACAGCAAGGGCCTGAGGCCCTGCCGGAGCCTGTTGTTCCCCGGCAGGCATGTCAATCCCAGCAACTTCCTTGCCGGCAGCCCCGGGGAGCTCTGCCGGGAAGTACTGGCCAGAGTTCAACTTTCTTCTTTTTTCTTACCGCATCGATGGCGCCACGGATGGTTGAGTCAATTGGAGCACAAAAGTTCCTGGTTCCACAAGCAACTTGAGGGCAGCACGCTTTGACAGGTCGTCAGCAACACTATTCTTGGCACGAGGAACGTGCTCCATTTGTAGACCGTCAAAGCGCTCTTCCATTTTCCTCACTTCATCTATGTAGGCTTGCATCAATGGACTTTGATAACTCTTGTTAACTTGCCTGACGACAAGTTGTGAATCGCCTTTGATGACGAGCTTTTTGATACCAAGGTCTGCCGTGATCCTAAGACCGGCAAGCAAACCCTCGTATTCTGCAGTGTTGTTGGTCGAACTCTCCCGGGAAAATGCATTTGGACTACGTACTTGAGGTGCTCTCTGGTGGGTGCGACAAGCAGCAAGCCAACACCGGCGCCTTGCAGCGAGAAAGCCCCGTCAAAGTACATAACCCATTGCTGATCGATTTCCTTGCCGGGAAGAGTTGTTTCCTGAGCCTCTTCATCTGGCGTTGGGGTCCACTCCGCAATGAACTCCGCCAAGGCCCTGCTCTGAATCGTCGAAGTGCTTTCAAACTTGAGGCCAAAGCTCGACAACTCCAACGCCCACTCCACGATCCTGCCGGTTGCTTCTGGATTTTGCAAAATCCATTGCAACGGAAAGCGAGTGATGACGGTGATTTCATGTGCTTGAAAATAATGGCGCAGCTTCCTCGAGGCCATAAGAAGGCCGAAAAGCAACTTCTGCACACCAGAATATCTTGACCTAGCTCCTTGTAAAAGAGAGCTAACAAAATAAACTGGGCGCTGCACCACCTTCTTCTACTGCACGGGTTCTTCTGTTTGCGCAGATCCTGTCTTGCCGGGATCAACCCTTGCCGGGGAAGATCTTGCCGCGTCACTTGGCGGTCCTGCCGCTGGTGTTGCTTCCTCATCAGCCTCTCTCTGCGCCACTAGTGCAGCACTAACCACTTGATTTGTTGCTGCCAGATACAGCAGCAACGGCTCTTGTGGTTTAGGCGCGACTAGCGTCGGCGGAGAGGAAAGGTATTTCTTCAAATCTTGCAGCGCAGCCTCCACCTCCGGAGTCCATTTCATTGGACCTGCCTTCTTCAAAATTTTGAAAAAGGGTAGGGCGCGCTCAGCAGATTTGGAAATAAACCTGCTTAGAGCAGCAACACAGCCGGCAAGACGACGCACATCTTTGACGCGTCTCGGCGCTTCAATTTGCTCAATAGCTTTGATCTTGTCGGGGTTCACTTCGATTTCCCGGCAAGATACAAAGAATCCGAGGAGCTTGCCGGAAGGAACACCGAACACGCACTTCTCAGGATTGAGCTTCAAGTTGATCCTGCGCAGATTTACAAATGTTTCTTCTAAATCTTGAATGAGTGTCGCTTTGTCTTTGGTTTTGACCACTATATCATCCATATATGCCTCCGTATTTCTATGGAGTTGAGGCTCAAAACCAATTTGGATTGCTCTCGCAAATGTCAAACCGGCACTTTTCAACCTGAAAGGCATTCGTATAAAACAATACGTACCACATGGGGTGATAAATGCGGTCTTATCTTCATCTTCTTTTGCCATAAAAATCTGATGATACCCTGAATAGGCATCAAGGAAGGACAGGAGATCACAACTAGCGGTGGAATCCACAATCTGGTCGATGCGCGGCAAGGGAAAGGGATCTTTTGGACAGGCTTTAATGATATCTGTATAATCGATACAAAGCCTCCATTTCCCATTCGCTTTCCGCACTACAACCGGATTGGCCAACCAGGTTGGATGAAACACTCCTTTGACCAATCCTGCTGCCTCCAGCTTTCTGATTTCTTTGGCGATGAATTCTTGCCGCTCCAAGGCTTGCTTCCTGACCCTTTGCTTGACCGGCCACGCATGAGGACAGACAGCAAGGTGGTGCTCAATTACCTTCTTGGGAACACCGGGGATGTCAGATGGTTGCCATGCAAACAGTCGACATTCGCCCACAGGAAAGCAACGAGCGCGCTTTCCTATTTGTCTTCTAGGGTGGAACTTATGGTGAAGGTTCCCCCCATTCCATCCTCCCTAACGGGCACCTTCTTGGTCTCTGGCGGAGCAGCCTTGGATTTCTTGTTCTTGCCGGTGGAACTCTCTGGTGCGTCCTCGACGGAAGCGCAGCACTCCGAGGAGGTGCGCTTGCCGGAGTTCGCGCCAAGGTTCTTGCCAGTCTTCTTCTTCCCCCCGGGAGTTCCAGCGGCAGGAGCAGGTGCCTTGATGGCAGGTGCTGCAACTGCTTCCCGGTAAAGCTGGTCGGCACAGATGAGTGCATCCTTCTTATCAGAATAGATAGTGATGACGCCCAACGGCCCAGGCATCTTCAAAACGTTGTAGGTGTAGTGTGATGCCGCCATGAACTTAGCCAGCGCTGGCCGACCAAGGATCCCATTATATGACATGGGGATCTTGGCGACATCAAACACCACCTTCTCGGTCCTGAAGTTGAGCTCGCTACCAAATGTCACCGGCAGCGTAATCTTGCCCTTGGGCTGGGTTCTTCCCGGATTGACCCCTTGAAACGTACCCGTTTCTTCGAGGTCTTCGTCGGGAATTTGGAGCTTTTTGAGCACATCCGGTGAGATTAAGTTTAGGCCAGCCCCACCGTCAACTAGCATTTTCGTCACCTTGAGGTTGCGAATCGTTGGGGAGACCAACAATGGCAAGCACCCGACCGTAGTTGTGCGATCAAGGTGATCCTCGGCGTCGAAAATGATAGGCGTGCTGGACCACTTCAGGGGCCTACATGCATCTGGGGATGGCTCTGCTGCATTGACTTCCCGCACCCACTGTTTGAGTTGACGGTGGGAAGAATGCAGCGAGGCACCTCCATCGATACACATAGCCTCTGTAGCCTTCTGGAATTCTTGCTCACTAGACTCATCATCTTCTTCTTTGTCTCGGCCCCAAGCGGGCCTATCCTTCTGTTGCTTGGCCTTGCCGCGGTGCCCCCCTCGGCCACCGCGCTTCTTGCCGGATCCGTCAGCACCATTTTGGGCCTTCTCCTTGTCTCGCCTCTCATATTCGGCCCTCTGTTTCTCGGCAAGCTGTTCAACTTGCTGGCAATTCTGGAGATCGCGGCCATTAGTGCGATGGATCTTGCAATACTGCTTGCCGGAGTTTTCCGACTTGTCGGCAGCCGCCAAGGCCTGACAGGAAGGGCACCCGGCAAGATCCTTGCCGGGGTCACTAACCTTGGCCTTCTTGGCGGCGCCATGGTTATTAGATTCCTCGACAGCAAGCACGGCCTTGCCTCCGCGTTTCCTGTTCTGCCACCGGCCTCTCCTTGACGGGGCCGCGGCATCTTCTTCTTCGGATTCGCCCGCCGCGCCAATAGTCACACCAGGGAGTTTTCTCCCCTCTTCAGCTCGAGCGCATTTATCGGCTAGAGCGTAAAGCTTGGCAATACTCCTGACTTTGTTCATTGCCAGCTCTTCCCACATTCTGCGGTTATGCACGTTCTGGTGAAACGCGCTAATGACAGCGGCAGGGTGAACGTCAGGAATATTGTACTGCACCTGGCTGAACCTCTGCATAAACTTGCGCAGGGACTCGCCCTCCTTCTGAGGGATGATATGCAAATCACTCTCTTGGCCAGGAGCTTGGTGGCCTCCAACAAAGGCGCCAACAAACTGATGGCACAGATCTGACCAGGAAGAAATAGAATTCTCCGGCAGATGCATCAACCACGACCTGACGTTGGGTTTGAGCACCAACGGGAAGTAGTTGGCAAGTATCTTGTCATCTTAGCCCCCGGCAACCTGCACCGCAATGGTGTAGATGCTCAAGAACTCCGAGGGATGGGTCTTACCGTCATATTTCTCCGGCACCTCCAGCTTGAAGGTTCGGGAATTAAGCCACCGGACTTGCCGCAGCTCATGGGTAAACGCTGGAGTCCCTACCTCATAAGGCAAGTCTCCTACGTCCCCTGGCGCGCCAAAGATGTCGGGGTACGACACCTATGGGATCCCGAGAGACCCCTTTACGATTCGGCGGGGGGAGAGGTATACGCAAAGAGCAGAACCAACAATCGACGCGGGAAGTTTTTACCCAGGTTCGGCCGCTGATCAGCGTAAAACCCTACTCCTGCTTTGTGTTCTTATTAATGTTCTTGAGCCCAGCCTTCAGGAGCGCTCGCTGTGAACAGTACGTTAAAAGAGCAGCTACGCATGCAGAATGGGCCAGAAGTTCTCCTCCTCTGTAGCAGTTGCCTTGGGCCTCCTTTTATATCACAAAGGGGTCACCACAGTGGCAAAATGTACATACATTGAGGTGTAAAGCAGCTACAGGGTATCATACCTAACCCCTGACGGATTAGGACAAACACATTTAATGCACCGTGAGGTGTCCGTTTAGGTGTCCTCACTTTCTTGGGGATGGAAAAAGGGGCCATCCCATCAGCATCGCTTAAGCTTTCCTCCACTGGCGCGTTGCCACGCATCCAGAGAAGGACCCAGAATGTCAGGCTTGTTACTGTGCCAAAGCGGTGGAACAGTGGCAGAATCTTGCCGTGCGCCGAATCTTGCTGGGCACCAATCCTTGCCGGGCGCCAAGCCTTGCCGGGCTCCGCAGGCCACCCCGGCAAGATCTTGCCGGAGAAGCTGGCCGTCGGATTCCAGCTCTTCTTATCTGCTGAGCCTCAGATCTCTGACTTGATGATTTCTTTGATGGCTTTAATCAACCTCGAACTGTTCCCCGGCAAGCCTTGCCGCGAGGATGGCTACAACTGCCCGTGCACAAGTACGGGGTACTAGTGGCCCAATACTTAGTACACCGACAGTCCTTGTTTCTCCGGTAGAAATCTTGGGGCACTCTATGAGGTTCTTTGTGTTGGATCAAGTATTATGAAACTGAAATTGTTTGATGCGTATCGTATAATTAACTCATGGATACTTGTGGTGATATTGGAGTATCTAGGTGACATTAGAGTTGGTTGATGCGTATCATATGGTGTTATTTTAGTACACACTCTTGAATAGATCGAACAGAAAGAATAACTTTAAGGTGGTTTCGTACCCTACAAACAATTTCTTCTTATGTTCTCCGCTAGATAAGAACTTTGGTGTGATTCTTCATCGCACGTTGATGGATGGTTATATGATCCAATTAGATTAGCATTGTTGAGAGATTGCACTAGCGAAACTACGGACCCTAGGCCTTGTTTTCAAGCATTGCAATACCATTTGTGCTCCATTTTATCACTTGCTACCTTGCTGTTTTTATTTATTCAGATTATAAAAATATATTTCTACCATCCATATTACTGTTTTATCACCATCTCTTCGCCGAAGTAGTGCACCTATACAATTTTCCATTGTATTGGGTGTGTTGGGGACACAAGAAACTTTTTATTATTTGGTTGCAGGGTTGTTTGAGAGAGACCATCTTCATCCTACGCCTCCCACGGATTGACAAACCTTAGGTCATCCACTTGAGGGAAAATTGCTACTGTCCTACAAAACTCTGCGCTTGGAGGCCCAACACGAGTCTACAAGAACAAGTTGTGTAGTAGACATCAGCACTCCAAGTATGTAACCATTTAGACAAAGGGGCAAGGAATTTATGATGTTTACCCATACAGCGGTGTTTGGATAGTTGATCAAGAAGCATTTAGCATTGTGCTTCCAACGTTCTTGTGGATATTTGGAGTACCACATACATGCTTCGAGATAGCAATGACATGATCATCAGGTAAGGGTCAGACTTTGGATACACAAAGGATCCATCGAAAACCACTTATAAAATAAGTCATACAATTTTAGCAAGGAAAAGATGAGGATGTGGCCGACGGGCTCAACAACAATTCATCAAGATTTCCCTAAACATGGATTTCCACAATTAAGTGAACAAGGTGATAGCATTGGACACACCAAAGTATATATTGAAGCATGTTCGAGGAGAACATCCACAATTAAATAATGAATGCAAGTGCATCTGAAAATATGGACCAAGTAGCATGATCAATGTTCGGATGGTGATTTGAAGTATTCATGCCATGTTTACAATAAATTTATATGGTTTTGGTATGATTTGCATGGAACTAACTTGGACTGACATTGTTTTCAGTAGAACTACCGTGGTGTTTTTTTTTTGTGCAGAAATAAAAATTCTCCAAATGCAACAAAACTTTTTGACGATTTTTTGGAACAAAAGAGGCACTAGAAGCTTCGTGGGAGGACCAGAAGGTGAAGGAGGTGAGCACAAGACACCTGGGCGTGCCAGGAGGCCTAGGCGTGCCCAGGTGGGTTGTGCCCACCTCGAGGCCCATCTTCGCGTGATTCCAACGCTGAAAATCCTATAAATAGAGAAACCATCAGAAATAACCCTAGATCAGAAGTTCCGCTACCGCAAGCCTCTGTAGCCACAAAAAGCCAATCTAGACCCTGCTCCGGCACCCTGCCTGACGGGGAAATCATCATCGGTGGCCATGTTCATCATCCCGGTGGCCACCATGATGAGGAGGGAGTAGTCCACCCTCGGGGCTGAGTGTTTGTACCTGTAGCTATGTGTTTAATCTCTCTCTCTCTCTCTCATGTTCTTGAGATGTCACGATCTTGATGTATCGTGGGCTTTGTTAATATAGTTAGATCATATGGTGTTTTCCCCTCTCTATCTTGTTGTGAATTGAGTTTTCCCTTTGAGATTTCGTTCTTAGCGGATTGAATACTTATATGGATTTGAGAACACTTGATGTATGTCTTGCTATGGATACCCGTGGTGACAATGGGGTGTCATATTGATTCACTTGATATGTGTTTTGGCACTCAACTCGCGGATTCCCGAGGTGACATTGGGGTAATCTATGCAGAGGGGTCGATGCACGTTCTCTTCTTTGTTTCTTCGATAGAAATCTTGGGGCACTCTTTGAGGTTCTTTGTGTTGGATTGAGTATTATGAATCTGAAATTGTTTGATGCATATCGTATAATCAACTCACGGATACTCGTGGTGACATTGGAGTATCTAGGTGATATTAGAGTTGGTTGATGTGTATCATATGGTGTTATTTTAGTATGAACTATTGGTTAGATCGATCGGAAAGAATATCTTGGTGTTATTTTAGTACGAACTCTAGGATAGATTGATCGAAAAGAATAGTTTTGAGGTGGTTTCGTACCCTACAAACAATTTCTTCTTATGTTCTCCGCTGTGATGCCTGGATAATTAAGCTACAATAAACTCTGCTAATGATGCCACGTCACCACGATTATTGTTGTTAATCCCGCGATGGTTCAATCCTGTTCGAATTCAAAATTCAAAATCAAGTCAAATGGCAAAAGTTTTCAAACATTTCAAACTAAAATGTTCTGGGTGTGACAAATAAATCATAAGTAATATTGGTGGAGAAATCATCTTTTTATAAAAGGTTTAAAAGCACTAACATAAATAAAATAGTAGCCAAAACAATTATTAATTGCTTATAAATAGTAAACAAATATAAACGTGTTTTATTAAAGTGCCAAATTATTTTTAGGAGTGGCTTAATTGTTAATGCTAATTTTAGGTGTAAGTGTTGTGTTTTATAAAACTAAAACTAAAAAGAAACTAAAAGAAAAACAGAAAGGTTTTAAAAGTAAATAAAAAGGCAAAAATAGTAAAACCCCCCCACTGCCCTTGGGCCTCGGCCAACTGGCCGGCCTAGTTGGCCAGCCCACCCCGGCTGGCCCACCACTACTACAGGATGCTGCTAACGCGACACTACGATCAGAGACCCTTTGACGAAACTGTGTGCGATGCATTAAGCACAAACGGTGATGTAAAAAAACTGTCAAAAAAGATGCAAAACATTTGCGACGAATGATACATCAATTACGGTTCAGATTTTAGTTGCGTGTGCGATGCTTGGCATACGGTTGATCCATACGAACTGTTTGCGATGAGACAGAACAACAGAAACGGGCAACCAGATCAAGGTGTGTGCGATATACGGCATACAGTTCGCTCCGATGAACTGTTTGCGATGATCGAGGTGAACACAAATGATTTGGCGTAACAAGATGTGTGTGATACCCGGCAAACAGGTCGGTAATCAGAATTGTGTGCGATCATTATAGACAGCCCATACGGTCTTTTTTTGTGAATTGTGTGCTCGTCAGGGCACACAGTTCAACAAACCAACCTGTGGGCGATAATGTAGAAGATCTCTATCGAATACGTATTACTAACCGTCTGCGATGAGATTGACAGGAGAAACAGAGATAACAAATTAATATGATTGAACGGAAACAAAGATATATACAGTCTGCTTAATTTAGTCCTTCTTCTTCTTGTTGTTGTTGTTGGATGGCCCCGCGACATCGTCTTGGCGAGGACACTTATTGCCGCTGACCGTTGGCTTTTCATCGCTGCCGCCATCGTCATCGTCATTGCTGTCATCGTCGTCCTCCTCCTCGTTCGACCATTCCTCCTCATCATCATCGTCGTCCTCTTCTTCATCCTCCGACGACTCCTCGTCCGTCTGGTTGTCGTCTGACGACTCCGGAGGCGGCGTCCCTTCCATGATCCGGATATAATCGAGGTCTGGGCTCAACGTCGGACTCATGGAAGATGAGCGGGATGATTCCGATGTTGACCTATCATCGGGCGCCAGGCTGCTGGCCGAACTGTCATCCTCGTTGTCGCTCGACATGGCTGCGGTCGTATAAAAACCACGAGAAAGCGAGATTGTAGAGTGTGTGCAAGTGTGTAGCGCGGCCTGCCGGGGATGATGAAGATGGTGGACACTTAATAGGGGTATGCAGAGAAGAGGAAATGCCAATTGAAGCGGGGGTTGATGTATTATCTAACCGCTGATATAATCAACAGCAATTATTTGTACCTAGTCTCTCCAAATTCCCGGGGTTGCGCAGGACTCCTATTGGCTAATTTCTTTTTTCAGGACAAAAACAAGGAACGAGTTTTGGGATTATCCACGGGTACCGGTATGAACGGAGTAGGACAGTTGGCAAGCAATACATTGAGCTCTTCTTATTGATAAAGCCAGTAATAATCAAACTACAAAGGAAAAGAAAAAAAAAGACAAAGGAAAATATCTGCACAATCTTCGCGTAACATCAATGGCATAGGACCTAGATGTGCATTACTTAGAGCACATCTAGATGTGCTTTAGCAATACTGTCAAACAAAACCCCTAATCATCATTGCAAACAGCGCATAGAACATGGCTAATGCAACAACCATAACTACACATGCTAGTTCCATCTTGTCTCTTGCTTTCATCTGTTGCCTGTGATTGATTCTTTCTTGCTTCATCATACTGATTGTACATTCTAGATCAGCCAGTTTCTTCTTCAGCTTTACGTTATCTTTTGCGAGATTGGTGATAACACTCCGAGCCCTACCATGCCATTCTTCATCCAGCCAGTTAACAAAGGCACAAGCCTCATATCCCTGCCAATGTTAAATAGTATTCAGGATGAGCTGTGGCATTAACTCAAGTAAAATGATGAACTTAGCACTAACCTCTAAGGGGCAACTGAGAAACTGCCTGCCAATCTCGAATCCCTCTGTGCATATGCGTCGAGCGGGAGTGTGCCCGTGCACACAACTCAGCTTTTGGTACTTCTCGGTGGCGCAAAACTCGGAGTCAAAATCGTGTTGCGGGAGTCTGGAGTCATGCTCCGGATCCGGCAGCAGATCGCTTTCCTGGTGGGGGCGGGGGTCACTCAGGACGGATTCAGCAAGGAGCTACTTTGGACATGCTAAAAAAGATCGGGATAGATTGGAACCTAACAGGACGATTCGGATCCATAGTACACATGCTTTCTGATGACCTTAGGCAAGTGCTCGGCGGCGACCGTTGTCGTGGCGGCGATACGAGCAGGAGCAGCCGCACCGAAACCATCAGCACCACTTGCCTGCATTCCCCCAATGTCAGCGCCACGCGAGGGAATTTGGAGGCTATCTAGGGATTTGGGGGAAATGGGGAAACTGTGGGGATAAGCTAACGGTCGGGAACTACTTATGGCACTATATGTTGTATACGGCACACTATTTATACATGTCGTTTGTGTTAGGTATTACAACTTCACACACGATTTCCGCACCAAACTGTGTGAGAAGACAACGTAGGTGAGACACGGTTGCCGTTACATAACCGTATGTGATGTACTACCCTGTACATATAATTGAGTTACAGTGATACCGTGTAAACAGCCGCTCTGCGGATATCCATCAAAAAATAAAATAGCCACTCTGCATATAGAGATGGCGGCGGCGGCCTAGGCAACGGCTACCGAAGAAGAGGTCAATCCTCGGTCGGTGGGTGGTGGCATTGTCATAGGAGGTCAATCCTCGGTCTGCGGCGGGAGATAGGAGGAGCTCAACCATCGAGGTCGGCGGCGGCGTGATTCGAGCACATCCATCGTGGTCGATGGTGGGATAGTGGAGGTCGAACTTCAGGCGGCAGCCGCACTAAGCTTTTCTCCTCAACCCTACTGTCTTGGCGTGCCGCCGCATCTCGCTTCTCTGTCTGCCGGGTGGAGGTCGCCGCGTGGCTAATTAATTAAGGTATTCTTTTCGTGAGTGGCTTAATTAAGGTATTCAATTCCTAAGGGTAGTGCTGTACTAGTATTCTGTGTGTAAATTGACTAGCCATTAATTTTTGTCATTGCACGTCTGGATAACAATATGGAGCGCCCTCAGTAATTATGAAAATAAAACCTTGTGATTTATTCATGCATCTTTGGGCAGCAGTTAATCCGTGTATTAATGTTGTTGTTTTGTTTTTAATTACCATTCATGTGGTGTAGATGGAACGATCTCGATGGATGAAGAATCAGAGAACCGCGGATTTTATCAGTGGCATGACAGAGTTCATGAATTTGGCTGAAAGTACAAAGAGGAGAATTGGTGATGCGGATTACATCCTGTGTCCATGTACTGATTGTGCAAATACAGAGTCACGTGAAGTTGCAGATGTCCAGTGGCACTTAGTCTCTCGGGGATTCATGGATGGATATACACATTGGACCAGACACGGTGAAGAGGAGGTCATGGATGAAGATACCCAGGGCTACGAGATGCCAAACCCCGATCAGTGTCACATGGATGTTGAATCTAACATCGGGGCAGAGGCGTCAAGCTACCAATGGAACATCGGAAAGCCAAAACGCCCACTGGAAAACCAAGACGTCGACGCAGATAACGATGATCTTGATATGCCAGATTTTGCTGCTATGATTGCAGATTTCGAGGGCCCAAAAAAGGATATGATTGGGTACAAGGATCTGCCAACCATTGAAGCAGACTCCAAGAAAGAATTGTATCCAGGTTGCAAAAAGAAATATTCCAAGTTGAGTGCCACCCTGGCGCTTCTCAGATTTAAAGCAGCAAACGGTCTATCAAACAAGGGCTTCACAGAGATGTTAGGTCTTTTCAAAGAAATTCTTCCAGAAGATAATGTGCTCCCCAGAAGCACGAATGAAGCAAATAAAATTGTTTGCCCATTGGAACTAGAAGTACAGAAGATACATGCTTGTGTGAATGATTGTATATTGTACCGTGGTGAGTACAAAGATTTGCGTGCATGTCCCAAATGCAAGCATGCATGATACAAGCGCAGGAGAGCAAAGGACAAGTACAAATTGGATGACGAGATCAAGACAGGAATCCTGTTCAAGGTTGTTTAGTACTTGCCTTTAATTCCAAGGTTGAGGCATTTGTTTGCAAACCCTAGAGAGGAAAAGAGGTTGCGGTGGCATCATGATGAGAGAATTGCGGATAAGTATATGAGGCACCCGAAAGATGGGGCTCAGTGGGAATTAATCAACAACAAGTTTCAAGACTTTGCCAAGGATCCTAGAAGTATAAGGCACGGGGAGTGTACTGACGGGATGAATCCTTTTGGCGATATGAGCACCAATCACAGCACATGGCCGGTGCTTCTGTGCATATATAACCTAGCTCCTTGGTTGTGTATGAAGAAAAAATACATTATGATGTCAATGATTATCCAAGGCCCGAAGCAACCTGGAAATGACATCGACATTTACTTTCAGCTACTGGTAGAAGAACTGCTAACAGTGTCGATAGATGCGCTTGCTGTAAAATGTTATGATGCTTACAGAAAGGAGATTTTCGATCTACATGCGATGCTGGTGCACACCATTCAAGATATGCCGGCATTAGGCAACAAATCGGGGCAGAAAAAAAGGGAGATGTAGGGTGTGTCACATGCATGGATCGGACAGCTAGCAGATTTCTTCCCAACTCGCGCAAAACCGTGTATTTGCGTCATCGTAGGTTCTTACGGAGAAATCACCCATACCGAAAGATGAAAGCTGAATTTGATGGTACGGCAGAGGTTGGTGTGGGCCCTAGACCCTATGATGGGGAGGTGGTCCACAACATTGCTAAACAAATTAATGTTGTGCTTGGCAAGAAGCACGCTTTGACGGTGAAACAAACACCCAAGGGTCAAGTGTTTAAGAAGAAATCGGTGTTCTGGAAATTACCTTACTGGGAGATTCTACGTGTACGTCACTGCATCGATGTCATGCACGTAGAGAAGAACGTATATGAAAGCATCCTTGGTACTCTGCTCAAGATTAAAGGTAAAAGAAAGGATGGTGACGGTTCATGGCTCGATATGCTTGCTGATCAATCAAAACGCAAGAGTGAAGCAGAAGATGATGACAAATTCATCAAAGCTCGCCAGAGTTACAATTTCAGTACAAAAGAAGCAACACAGATCTTCACCTATTTGTTGTCAGTTAAGACACCCTCTTCCTACTCCGCAAACATTAGAAGTCTCGTGGATGTAAGGTCAGGTAAAATGAAGTTGGGACACATGAAGTCACATGATTGCCATGTAATGTTGACACAAATCCTCCCGGTGGCCATCAGGAATCTGATGGACAAAGATATAAGAAACACACTCATTGAGCTCTGTGATTTCTTCAACCAACTATGGCAGAAAGTTGTAGATCCTAAAGAGTTGGATCATATGCAAGATGATATTGCAAATATATTGTCCAACCAAGAGATATTTTTCCCACCGTCATTCTTTGATGTCATGGTCCATCTCACTGTGCACCTTGTCGACGAGATAAAGTATTGTGGTCCTGTATTTCTTCGCAACATGTATCCCTTCGAGCGGTTCATGGGAATACTGAAGCGCTTTTGTCGGAACCGAAACCATCCAGAGGCAAGCATCCTACAAGGTTATACCGCAGAGGAGGTGGTTGAGTTTTGCACCGAATACATGAAACAAAGACCTATAGGTTTGCCCCTCTCTCGCCACGAGGGAAGGCTAAAAGTTAAGCCGGTCCTCGCTAGCACGAAAATGGCTGCACCCGGAGAATTGGCAGAGAAAGCCCATTTGATGGTACTGCTTAACAGCCCAGTTCTCAGCGCTTATGCCGAAGAACACTTGGCGGAGATAGGCTAAAGCTTCTTACCAATGGTGCCTTCATCAGATGTGGAGATGAAGGAGCACACTAAGAACTATGCCGAATGGCTAAAGAATCGTTTGGCACAAGTATCCATCGATGACATTGCTACGTGGTTGGCACAAAAGCCATCACCTACGGTGTTGACGTACCAAGCATATGACATAAATGGATACACGTTCTACACTGAGGAACGTGATGAGAAGACCTCATATCAGAACAGCTCTGTTCGAATAGAATGCATGACTGTAGATGAAGCTGATAAAAGGGTATACTATGGAACCATCAAAGAGATTTGGGAGCTTGACTATGTGAAAGTTAAGGTGGCATTAGTCAGGTGCGCATGGATCCCTCTTGGTCATGTAAAGGTTGATGATTACATGAAGACCTGTGTTAACAGGACAACGATGGCATATCACGCGGACCCGTTCATTCTAGCCAGCGATGCTACCCAGATTTTCTTTGCGGAAGACCCCTTGCGTAAGAACTGCCATGTAGTGATGCATGGGAAGAGGAGGGTACAGGGTGTCGAGGATGTTGCCAATGAGGACGAGTACGATGAATTTGCTGAGTTGCCAGCCAAGGGATCATGCACCCATGTAACAGAGAAGCGTAAAATCATCAAAAAACCTAAGTTCATTCGGGGTCAACGTAATGATCCTAGTTCCCCCATGTACATGGGAATTAAGCCGTAAGACTAGTCTTTATGCCTACCCTGCAACTTAATTCGTTCAATTTAGAACTGTCGCGTGTACTGAATTTGTGAGTTATGCCTGGTTTTCTGTTGATGTAAGAACCGTTAATATGTTGACCTTGATATGCTGTCAGCTCAGGCAATGAATATGAACTATTTATTATTATTATTATATCATAGAGGTAGCACACTCAATTGATCTCACTACAGTATGTGTGAACAAAAATATGCAATCTGGTTTGCGAATAGCACACGGTTCGTTCATGAAAGTCGTGTGCCGACCAAACCCCGCGCGCGATTTGAGTCGTGCTTTCTGATTAGCCAGAACCCAAACCCCACGGATCGTACGTCTACACTGTTGGATGCTCCCAGATCGAATGGCGATCCTCATCCCTTTTGACAGCACATGCAGCTCCGGTTGTAATTTTATTTTTATGCACAAAATGCACGTTAAAATCAAAAAATGTCTTAAATATAGCTAACGATACCTGAAATGCGCCAGAAAATCAAACCCGTGGTATAATGGTGATTGCGTACCTTGGAAATTTTTATGAGGCCAAACGATGAAGTCACCGACCACTGGAGTTTGAATTGACATGTCTCCTTTTGGAAACCATGATCCTTCATGTGAGATGCTCTAGTTTGGAAGGAGCGATCATCAAAACTTGTGCCAAAGTTTACCAATTTTTTTCCACGGGGTCGTGAGAGGACGCCACGGGCATAAATCGATTTTGATGATGTCCGGACTTCATCTGAATTTCCTGTAATTAAAATACCAACTAGGCCTACGCCAGTGGCCGCACCTCGTGGCCGAAATGTTTGAAACTTCTCCCCACTTCTCGGACAAACGGATGAAAACTCGCAAAGCGACGCACAAATGATTTGTACACCTTCTTTGCTAAGGGTGGCCATAGTGGGGGTATCATAGCCGGTATCATGCACTCGGGAATAGCAAATATGATGATGTGGCAAGGAATTAAATAAGGGAGAGTGGGTTAGAGTAACATAGGTAGATACCGTAACATAATAATTGCTATACTACTTTGTGTCATGCATGGCCATAAATACGGTCATCTATGATACTACTCTATGATACTATGCACTATGAAAGTACGTATGTAGTATCATACACTAGTATCATATGAATGATACTAGTATATGATACTTCCCACTATAAGGCTGGCCATAGTGGTGGTATCATAGCCGATATCATGCACTCGGAAATAGCAAGTATGCTGATGTGGCAAAGAATTAAAGAAGATAGAGGGTTAGAGTAACATATAGGTAGATACTGTATCATGTTAAATGCGATGCTAATTTGTGTCATGCATGGCAATAAATATGATCATCTATGATACTACTCTATTATACTATGCACTATAATTAAAGGTAGTATCATACACTAGTATCATATATATGCATGATACTAGTATATGATACTCTCCACTATGAGTAGCCTAAGTATAGCCTAACTAAAACACCCACATGTAGTTGTAGTAGGGTTTTTGACTTTATATGCACTAAAATGCAAGGCAAGTGCAAAGAATGACTTAAACATAGCAGACGAGACCTGAAATGGGCCGGAAAATCAAACCAAGGGTATATCCGTGATTGTTTACCATGATTTTTCTCGAGGCGGACAATGTAGTTACTGATGATTTGGAGTCCGAAGTGCCGTGTCTTCTTTTGGAAACTATGATCCTTCTTGTGAGATGCTCTGGTATGGAAGGTGCGAGCACCAAAACTTGTGCCAAACTTTACCAAAAAATTTCCATGCGATCGTGAGAGCATGCCACAGTGACACAATGATTTTCGTTATTTTCTGGACTCTATATGCATTTCCTGAAATTAAAATACCAACAAGGCCTATGCCTCTGGCCGCACCCTGCGGCTGAACTGTTTGAAGTTTTTTCCCGTTTCTCGGACAATGAATGAAAACTCGCAAAGCGACACACAAATGATCTTGCTAACACCCACGTGTAGTTGCGACTATATATATATATATATATATATATATATATATATATATATATATATATATATATATTATGCAAAAATTGACTCAAATATAGCAAACGAGATCTCTTTTTTTTTGCATATTCAAAGTTTGAGAATGCTAGCCAGGCCTGCCGCCTGGTAAAATGTACCAGAAAATCGAACCATAGGGTACAATCGTGATTTCTTACCGTGGAAAAAAATTGGAGGCGAAACGATGAACTCATGTTTTCATTCAAATGAAAATATGTTGTTAGTTGATGTAAATGTTTTCAAATAGCACACGGTTCACTCACGAAAGCCGTGTGTCCACTAAACCGTGGCCGATGCCCCCCTGCCACGCCCGCGATCTGAGTCGTGCGTTCTGATTGGCCAGAACCCAAGCCCCACGGATCGTACGTCTGCACCATTGGATTCTCCTTAATCGAACGGCGATCCTCATCCCTTTCGACAGCACATGCAGTTCCGGTTGTGATTTTATTTTTATCCACAAATTGCCTGTTAAATTCAAAAAATGTCTTAAATATAGCAAATGATACCTGAAATGCGTTAGTAAATCAAACCCGTGGTATAATGGTGATTGCGTGTCGTGGAAATTTTTATGAGGCCAAACGATGAAGTCAGTGACCACTGGAGTTTGAATTGACACGTCTCCTTTTGGAAACCATGGTCCTTCATGTGAGATGCTCTGGTTTGGAAGGAGCGATCATCAAAACTTGTGCCAAACTTTACCAATTTTTTTCCCCGGGGTCGTGAGAGCACGCCACGGGTACACACCAATTTTGATGATGTCTGGACTCCATCTGAATTCCCAGTAATTAAAATACCAACTAGGCCTACGCCGGTGGCCGCACCTCGCGGCCGAAATGTTTGAAACTTCTCCCCGTTTCTCAGACAATGGATGAAAACTCGCAAAGCGACACACAAATGATTTGTACACCTTCTTTGCTAACTAACACCCATATGTAGTTGTAGAACGGTTTTGAATTTAATTATATGCACTAAATGCAAGGTAAGTGCAAAAAATGACTTAAATATAGCAACGAGACCTGAAATGGGCCAGAAAATCAAACCTACGGTATATACGTGATTGTTTACCGGGAAAAAAATTCGAGGCGAAACGATGTAGTCACTGACGATTGGAGTCCGAAGTGCCGCGTCTCCTTTTGGAAACTATGATCCTTCTTGTGAGATGCTCCAATTTGGAAGGTGTGAGCATCAAAACTTGTGCCATCTTTACCAAAAAATTTCCATGTGATCCCGAGAGCACGCCACGGTGACACACTGATTTTCGTTATTTCCAGACTTTATATGCATTTCCTGTAATTAGAATAACAACAAGGCTTACGCCTCTGGCCGCACCCTGCGGCCGAACTGTTTGAATTTTTCCTGTTTTTCGAACAATGAATGAAAACTCCCAAAGCGACACACAAATGATCTTGCTAGCTAGCACCCACGTGCAGTTGTGACTATAGCAAACGACTCAAATATAGCAAACGATACCTCAAATGCACGAGAAAATCGAACCACAGTGACACAATGGTGATTTCTTACCGTGGAAAACAATTTGGAGGCGAAATGATGAACTCTTGTTTTCATTCAAACGAAAATATGTTGTTAGTTCATGTAAATGTTTTCAAATAGCACACGGTTCACTCACGAAAGCCGTGTGCCTACCAAACCATGGCCGATGCCCCCCTGCTGCGCGCGCGATCTAAGTCGTGCGTTCTGATTGGCCAGAACCCTAACCCCACGGATCATACGTCTACACCGTTGGATGCTCCCAGATCGAACGGCAATCCTCATCCCTTTTGACAAGAAATGCAGTCTGGCTAGGATTTGATTTATATGCCAAAATGCACGGTAAATGCCAAAACATGTCTTAAATATAGCACACGAGACCTGAAATGCGCCAGCAAATCAAACCCGTGGTATAATGGTGATTGCTTAACGTGGGGAAAATTTAGAGGCGAAACGATGAACTCACGTCTTCATTTCAAAATTAGTACTTCTTCATTTCAAACGAAATTATTCTCTTTTAGCACACGAGCGCTTAGAGGCAACCGTTTGCATAGGCCTTTCAGCGCGCCGACCGGGGATATTTTTCACCCTTTTCACCTAGGCCGCCAACACCCCCCCACCGCCCGCCCGCGTTTCACTCAACTAGTCCACCCAATCTCCATCGCTAGCTCCCCCCTCCCCCAGATCCACAGCAGAACCCTCTCCGGCGCCGGCGTGCTCACCCCGGCCGTGTGCCCACCCTTCGGTGTCAAGCCTACCTCCACTGACGTTCCCAACACGCGGCTGCCCGCGCCTCGCCATCTTTGTTTGCTCACCAGCCACCCTCGAGCATATCGATCTTGTAACCCTCGCCTCTCCTATGGTCCGGCCGGGTTTGCATTAAGAAACCTGTTAGTTACTGCTCTCCATCGCGGTGAGGCATATTTCCTCTCAATCCCTCTTCCTATTTCGTTCCGTATGTTCCCAAATTGGCTATAAAATAATGGAGAGCGTATATATGTTCATTATCTACCTTCCTAACTAGTACATATAAGCTGTATTTGTTCCAATAAGTTACTGTCGATTTACAGATCGTGGGCGCCCGAGTCACACAAACTTAACAAATAAGCCATACATTTTCTAAATTATTGCATGACATGTTTAGACAGCTTGATACCAAGTTGTTAGTTTTATGCTTATCCTCCTTTCCTGAGTTTCGCATGTGTTCTTTGTAGATGCCGAATAGCAGCGACAGCACTCATGCTTCAGGCGATGTATCTTCATCTGATTCCGACAACCCTAGATCTTCAACAGATGGTGAGGTATCAAGTAATCTTGAACGGGATAGAGCTGTAGCAATTACCCTTCCAGTCAGGACACGGAGGAACGCTCCAAGGAAGCCCACACACTAGCCTAAAGGTGTATATGAAGTAACCGAGATCGATTTAAAGTCTTGGGCTCCAACTAAACTAGATAAAGCACGCACGAGGTTCAGGAGTGTGTGTGTGGATTTGTTGGCAGGGCAAGGCTCAACATTAATCTGCCAGGGTTTCGGAAGGCTGACACAGGAACACGGCAAAGGATAGTCCGGGAGATCATGGATCACTTCAACGTTCCAGAGCAGTGGAGAATTCAGGTGGAACACGCTGCACTGAAGAAGGCTAGGGATGCTTGGAGAAACTGGAAGCACGTGCTGTACAAGAAGTACTTGAGTGAAGGCAATGACCCAATCCCCGCATACCCCCAAATTACAAAGGCAGATTGGGCAGAATTCAAAAGGGTCAGGGCAACTAAAGAGTTTGCTGAGAAGAGTGCCAAGCAATCGGAACTTCAGAAGAAGAACACACACCCCCACCGTATGGGTGTGGCAGGATACTACGGCATGAAACCGATATGGGACCAGGAGGACAAAGAAGCAGTAGCGGCAGGTGGGAAACCGACCTTTAGTGAAATCAGGGGCAAACGTGCCAGAGACTACTTGCAGGCACGTGCAAGGAGGCGTGATGAAGGAACTTATTACTTTGAAAACTCACGTGACGAAGAACTGTATCAAGTGATGTCAAAGGCTTCCAAGATCCCTAGAAGGTTCTACAGGAACTCAGGGCCATGTGACATTCTGTCCGATGCTTTGGAAACAAGAGAGCCCCCTGGCCGTGCAAGGGGTATAGGTGTTAATGTCCCGCACAAGAGCGCTTTCACACTCAGCAAAGAAGAAAGGCTCAGCATGAAAAAAGTGAGGAGTGAAATGAAGCAGAATGAATTGTATGAAAGGTTGAGGAAGGACATGTATCCGGCTGTTCGAAAGGATATTGAGGAGTCAATGATGATGCAAAAGACTCTAACACTGACAGATAGCCAGCAGATGGGAGGGGAGGCGGGCATGGAGGATGCTGCTTATTGCGCGACAACACCGCACAAGAGTAGCTGTGCATCAGCTAACCCCAGCGACACTGAGACTGCAGCTGCTTGTGATGATGCTATATCTGATCTATCTAGAATGAAAGACAGACTGAAGGGCATGCTTACACATTATGAAGGTACATTAAAATGTGCAACAGCCTGGGTTTGCCCACCCTTCTTGGAAGAGGGGCTCTTGTTGGACAATGTGCCATTGAAGCCGGGCTGTGTGAAGTGCTACGTGACTGAAGTAAAGCCTGGCACTACTGCAGGATGCTGCTAACGCGACACTACGATCAGAGACCCTTCAACGAAACTGTGTGTGATGCATTAATCGCAAACAGGGATGTAAAAAAACCATCAAAAAAGATGCAAAACATTTGCGATGGTGGAGACATCAAACACGGTTCAGATTTTAGTTACATGTGCGATGAGGGGCATACGGTTGATCCATATGAACTATTTGCAGTTACACAGAACAACAGAAACGGGCAGCCATATCAATGTGTGTGCGATATACGGCATACAGTTCACTCCGATGAACTGTTTGCTATTAGGGAATGCAACAGAAACGGTCAGCCAGATCAAGGTGTGTGTGATATACGGCATACGGTTCACTCAGATGAACTGTTTTCGATTAGGGAACACAACAGAAATGGTTCAACTTAACAAGATGTGTGTGATATGCGGCAGACAGTTCACATAGATGAACTATTTGCGATGAGCCAAAAAAACACAAACGATTCATGTAAACAAGATGTATGTGATACGCGGCAAACAGCCCACTCAGATGAACTGTTTGCGATGAGAAAATATAACACAAACGGTTATGAGAGTTAATTCGTGTGCGATTATGTGTGTACTAGAGTTAATTATTGCATATAGCAGATGAACATAGTCGGGAATAGCCGTCCAACAATATTATTTTCGATGACATGCATTATTATATTCTTAGTTAAATCTAAGGTCAAAGTTTGGTACTACAAAATACGAAGGGGGCCAATAAAGAATAAACCACGACAGAGGTAGTACCTATAGGAACACAGACGCCCAGTATGAAAGAAAATGTGGGTCAAACCCTAGTTGAAAAGGGCAACAATGTCCAACTCCAGCTTACAAAAGGTACAAAAGCATGAGGATTAATTGTTCATCAGGTTTACACATAACCCGGATTGAACAGGACAATGACATCTAACTCAACCAAAGTTTTCGGCAGTTACAATCAAATGGATCAGTCTGATCCATAAAATCAAGATTCCAGTACAATAATTCTACTACTCCATGATGACCACAAGCTATTGTAAATAGAAGCCGAACACGATCAGAAGCCCTTAGGTCCACCTGAAACTTCTTTTTATGTTGTTCAACACTTGCAGCCGTGAGTAATTTCTTGTTGAAAAACTTAATCCTCACAGACAATAGTGCCCTCGCATTCAACATGAAGAATGTGACAAAGCTAGTGTTTGCACTGTTGGATGAATATCGTTCCAGCGTTACTATCTTCAAACGAATGTCATGAGATCTGAGAAAATCCCCGTGCTTCATCAACCATCGATTGGTTATACCTTTTTCTCCATGTGTTGTTGACTAAATAGAGATGAAGATTGAAAACAGTTAATGTCTAAAAAAGATTATGTTGAAAGAGTGATGGCTGAACGATTAATTATAGTACATTATATATGGGCTTTCAATGTGCATGAAATCATCACCTTTATACATAAATTCTCCAACCATGGAAAGCATTGCAGCAAGGCAATAATGATGTTGAGATCAAAACACCACATACTGATATATAAGGTCTTGACAGAATCCACCACCACTGATAGGATGGACAAGCGCTTCATTGAGCATAGAACATAATATTAGCACTGAAAGTGTACTCCAAGATGATACTTAACTTATGCGCACAAATGTAAAATGCAAATTACAAAAGTGTACGTGAATAATATACAGTACCTCAATAGGTGTGGAGGCAAACACCATCTCGAACCATTTAAATGGATCACGAATTGCACCCAAGGTCTCAAGTTTAGGCGCAGAGACCACAGTTATTTATGAAGGCTTATGACAGCAATCAAGGACCAACCTTTGAAGTGAAGGGGCATCTTCGATGATGAGCTCCTGTCCTTTAAAACTAATTCCAATGCTTACAAGGTGAGGCAACTTTATTTTGAGACAAGGGATATCGATTCCTGCTCCAAAAACAAGCACCAAATGCTCCAGTGCAGGGAAGCTCGAGTGGATGATGCTGTGCAGTAAGGCCTCCGACAGATGAACCAACACAAGCGCAAGTTTTTTCAGCAGTGGCAGTCAAAGCATTTGTACCAGATTGTCTGCTAGATGGACCCGGGTCAAGGTGGCGGTGTGGAGAGAGGAGGAAAACCATGAGATGGGCATCGGTGGTGAGGGCACAGATGCAGCTATTGGTGCTAACCTATCGCTGTATTAATGGTAGAACTCAAGCTGCTGGAGTTTATTGAATTGATGGGATGTCAGCCAGGTGGCCACCGTGCAGGGTCTGTCCAGCAGGTAGCATGCCGGGATGCAGATGCGTTGAACGGAGCCCTGGTGGGAGGAGATGATGGCTCCGGGGAGTTCGGAATCATCATCGACAGATAGCTGACGACAGTCGAGATTAAGAGGCACGGCGCGCCACAGAGTGCGCCACCGAGATGCAAGGACTTGTGTGCGGCAGCCATACTTGGTGGGGAGAAGGGAGATGATCTCCCCAAGGATGCCGTCCGGGACATCGCTGATGCGGTCCGCCGGATATTCTACTGGTTCCTCAGGTCCAGGGGGCGTGGCCTCTTCTGGCCGTGTAGCCGGGTCCAAGATCTACATCCGGCGGCGGCGCTGGCCAGAGCCTCATCTGTGTACATACGAATCTGAAAGAAAAAAAATGGCAGAAACATAAATGTAGGACATTCAAAATCAATTCTCAAGATCTGGAAGAAAAAAGGCACAAACATATATGTAGGACATTCAAAATCAATTCTCAAGATCTGGCCACGAATTATTAGCACGCAAGCTAACCCTAGTCAGATTATTAGCAAAAATCATTTGTACAGAACAAACAATTAATCACTAACTCTATACGGATAACATTCAAACAATCAATACACTACGTGCATCTAACGGATCTTAATTACTCTGATTTCATGGACTGAGAGAACTTAACCATAGGATTTGTATTCCAAAAAAATTATAGAGGGGGGGAGTAACCAGAGAAAACACATGATATGTTTGCCGCACAAATGGGTATATAGATGACTAACCGGTTTTCCGTCGGAGTCGCAGTCATTGCCGGAGTTGTTGTTGATCTCCGGCTCTGGCTGGGGGGGCACGACGGCGCCGGCGAAGTCAAGGTCATGCTGCTGCCCGCGCGAGACCTCGTCGGCGGCAACGACAACCTCTGTGCCCAGCTTCACGCGTTGCGTGGGTGCTTCACCAGCCCCGGCGTCGCCACTCCCTCCGATGGTGCGCTTCGGCGGCATCCTCATACACTCTAGAGTCCAGACATTGGTGACCACTGTGGACCGGGGGTGCGGCCGCCTATTATGGCCGGCGGCTCGGGCGCGCAATTAATACGGACCAGTGGGAGCGAGGCAGGCGGCGGTCAAAAGCTGTCTCGCCTCCCAGTGAGCCTGCGCGGCGGACTTCTGCCATTCCTACCATCATTTCACACAGCTACTCGCACGCCTCCCGTCAATACGCACACCTGCATGCACGCCTCCCGGTATGCCTGCGCGGCGGACTGCTCGCATGCATCCCATCAACTCACGCCTGCTCGCACGGCACACGGGGTGTGTAGCAGCACGTATATTTTTTGGTTTATTGATGATTCATTCCACCGCTTTACTGCTTAACTGAAGCATGGCACGGTCTAACACACACGGTCCGAATAAATAATCCGTATGAGATATTGGTTGCCAGTTTTTAATAATCTCCCATTTGTAAGAAGATTATATCAAAACGGGTCTCATTGACGAAAAAATACAATATCACAGTCTACTGGTGTCCATATATGACACCACGATAAGTTTCAGGAATTTCAACTAAGTTTTGGATTTACTGAATTTTAAAAATATATATTCTCAATATTTTGAAATCTCTTGCACAGGGACACATATGATTTTGCAATCCATTTTGGTGCACATGTAGCTCAAATTTGATTTTAGCACATTAAATCCCTAGGAAATCAATCAATGTATAAAAACGGTCGAATGATGTCTGTTTTTTTTAAATTTTAACACGACCCCCCGCCTTTGGTCACATGTTCACTGCAGAAAAAGTTTGACATGCCTCAGAGTGGCTGTGGTGGTGCGGGATGTGTGTGTCTGTGTGTGTGCGGGGTGGGGGGGAGGGGTCCGGCAGTACACTACGAGTCGTGAACCTCCGTGTGGGGCTGTTGATCATTTTGTGAGTCATATATGCCACATCAAAGTCATGAATTGGTTATTTAAAGCATTACACAGCCCTTTCATACATAATGTTCGGGCCACATGCATGCATTGGCGGTCCTCTCGGACACTCTCCCTCGTGCGGTTATCAGCGACGTGCCCATTCCTTAGCCCGCAAAGGTTTTCAGTTTCCACCGACAACGAGAGGCATTTGACCAAAAGGTGGATTCATCTTGGCATGTGTGTGGTGTGGATCATGGTGGGATTCCATATCAAAGTTCGAGCACGTGTGTACACACTCCCACCGGCTTGAAGTGAGGGGGCTACACGCATCGTGGTGTAGTGCGTTTTCGGTTAGCGAAGCATGTGCCACGTCAAAGTTGTGCATTCGGTATTCAAACATCACATAACACACGGGCGCCTGCATGCGGTGGTTTTGTCCTATGACATCACTCGTGTGTGCCTCTCTCTGTGGGCCCACGAGGTCGTCGTCGACCAGTTGAATGTACAACGAGAGAGAGGTTAATTTGACCAACAAGGATGGTTGTTTTTTGGTTTGTGTTACGTATATGCACGGTATAGGAGTATGTACATGTCAAAGAGGGGGCAACATGAATACTCTATATATATGCGTGTCATAACCTTGCTCCATGTGGGGACATTCTGGTTCCCGAGGTAGGTGCCACATCAAAGTTGTACATTATATTGGTATTCAAACATCACGCAATACCATGCAGGCGGTGGTTGCCCTATATATAGGAACTCACTCGCGTGTGGCGCTTCCATCCGTGGGCATGCGAGGTTGTCCTCCATCACTTTAACCAAACAAGAGAGAGGTTAATTTGATCATCAAGGAATGATTCTTTTTTGGTTTGTGCTATACAGTAGAAGTACATATATACCACGCGTCGAATGGGGGCGTACATATAGCACATACCACACGTCATGAACCTCGCGCTCTCTGTGGGGACTTTTTGGTTTCCTATATACGTGGTGCCACATCAAAGTTGTGCATTGCATATTCAAACATCACGCAAACACCTCTTTGGGCCACATGAAGACGGTGGTACGTAGTCCTATATAGGATGATCACTCGCGTGTGACATATGCTTCGCTTCTGTGCTGGGCCCGTGAGTTCGTCATCCATCACTTTGACCCAGCGAGAGAGAGGTAGGTTTGATGAACAAGGAGGATTAATTCTTTTAGGGCTGTGTTACTAGGTGTATATATAGTACGTGTCGAAGGGGGGGTGACCAGCTTGGTCCATCACTTTCACCGACAGCGCGAGAGAGGTTAACTAATTTGACTTAGGAGGGGATTAATTTTTTGTTTTGTCTTGATATAGATCATGATGTGAGATTACATATATATATAATAGCGCATCTGTACACATGAATCCATCCCGCTGAATCAAAGGGGGGGTGAGCACACGACACGTCATGAATGACCTCTTGCTCTGTGTGGGGACCTCTGCGATTTTCAACGCATGCACCACATCAATGTTGTGCATTGGGTTGGGTATTCAACACATATGCATGCATCACACACCTCCATAAATATGTTCGGGACACACGCATGCAATAATGGTTGTCTTTGGACACACTCTCACTCGCTTGGTTATGGGCGGCAAGCCTATATATATTCGTGGGCCCGCGTGGACGTCCATCATTTCGACCAACGACGAGAAAGGTTACCAGGGTGGATTCTTCTTCCTTGCTTTGAGTTACCGTATAGTAGGTCGACCCATTCCAAGCCTAATTAAGTTTGAGCGCATGCTACGCGTCGTGAACCCTCGCTCGGTGTGGGGATTTTATGGTTCCAAAGCATGGTGCTACATCAAATTTGTGCATTGGGTATTCAAACACCACACACACCACTTCCATATACATACTTGGGACACATGCACAGAGTGGGTTTGTCTTCATACAGTACTCCCTCGCGAGGTTATCGGTGACAAGCTAGCCCATTTTGCGGGGCCGTGTGGACGTCCATCACTTTGACCAACAACGAGCGGGGAGAGGTTGTACGACTAAGCTGGATTCTGCTTGGTCTGTGTTACAGTATGTCTTGGTGAGATGCCCTCCCCCCGACATGTGTGTGTGTGGGAGGGGGGGCCACTTCACGCTACCTGCAACCTCCGTGGGGTCGGGGAAGTCCGGTTAATTTGCGAGGCACACATGCCACATCAAAGTTGTGAATGGTAGTTAAATATCACACACCACACCCTTTTCATACATATAGTAGGGGCACCCGCATGTGGTTCGTATGTGGTCTCACCCATCTCGCGCCACAAGCACACATTTGTGGGTCGGCACACGGTCCACCTTTGTCGGGAAGCGAAAGGGGAAGTTTGACCATATATATATGATGGACTCCTATAGGTTTTGTGTTACGGTAGGGTGAGATTTCAGACCTAGCTATTTGGGGGCATGCATTCGTAGCTAGGATTCCCTTACTGCCGACACGAAGTGGAGTTCGTAGGGGGTGGCTGAGTAGCAATACTGTGCTTTTGTGCGACATGTGCCACATCAAAGTTGTGCATTGGGTATTCAAACATCAAACCACCCTTTTCATACATATATTTGGTCTACATGCAAGTGTGTTCATGTTCTGACCCTCTCCCGTGTTATTCTTTTTGCCAAATTTATAAACAGCACACGAGTTGGATGTAGAAACCGTCTGCGATTGGGTATGCAACAGACACAGTTCGGTCAGACTACCCGTGTGCCACGCCCGTGCCCTGCAGTCTCTCACATCAGCACAGTAGATTGGGCTCCATGAGGCTTGCCTCCCGGTCTCGAAAATATCTACTGCATCATAATCTCAAAAATATCTACCACCTGGAAGGTTTTAATGTTTGATAGCACACGATTAGTTTGTGCGGACCGTGTGCGATGTCTGTTACTCCCGCTCTGCTTCAGTCCCTTGATTCAAATTTTTTGTAGCACCGGCATTTTACTCCCGCCTCTGCATCCCTCGCAATCTCAAAAATATCTGCTCGCCCTTGATTCAAATTTTCAGTTGACCCGCCTTGTTACTCCTGCCTCTGCATCCCTCACAATCTAAAAAATATCTACTCGCCCTTGATTCAAATTTTCAGTTGCCCCGGCATTTTACTCCCGCCTCTGCATCCCTCGCAATCTCAAAAATATTTGCTCGCCCTTGATCCAAATTTTTAGTAGCCCTGCCTTGTTACTCCCGCCTAGTAAAATTTTCAGTAGATGCGGTATTTCCTCAAACACCACCTTGCCCCCCCTCCACACACACCACACACTCCCCAAAACCTCCGCTCACACAGACACACACCACCCCTCCCTCGCTCGAAACCATTGGTAGGTCGCCGCAATCACCGCCGTCGCTACCGCCTCCATCCTCAACCTCTGCCTGTGTGCCGGGGAGCTCGAGGAGCCAATGGCCAAAAAGAGGTTTATCGCAGCCTCTTCACCCGACGCCGGTGAGGTGGCGCCGAGGTGTCCCCGTTGTCCTCCGCGGGCTCTTTATCGATCCGCCGTCGCCGGTCGCCCGATCCGCCCGCCGCCGCGCCCCTATGCCGGTTCGATGACTTCCCCGTCCTCCCTCGGGCCCGGCCGCCGCCGAGGTCCTACCTCGGGGTCCGGCAGCGGCGGTGGGGGACGTCCAAGAAGTCTCAAGCATCTAAGCTTGGGGATGCCCCGGTAGGCATCCCACCTTTCTTCATCAACAATTATCGGTTAGTCTCGGTTGAGCATAAGTTTTTGCTTCTTCACATGATGTGTCCTATCCTTGGAATTTCATTTTATTTTCATTTTGCTTGCTGTTTTAGTAAAAATACTTAGATCTGAAAGTTTTTAAATAAGAGAGAGTCCTCAATTAGCTACCCCTTTACTTAACTACTCGCTTGATCTTCACTTATATCTTTTTGGAGTAGTTTGTCATTTACTCTTGTGCTTCACTTATATCCTATGAGTAAATTGTTGAATGAATTGAATATCATGAAGTTGAAATTATATGTTCATATCATGCCTAGTACTAGCTTCACCTTGGGTTTAGAAAGTGAAATCTTTTGAAGCTTGACAATCACAATATTGGTCATAAAAGCAATTCATGAATGATTAGTATAAGGAAGAGAACTTTCACATATAAATATATTATCTTGGCCATCTATGATTGTGAATACTCATTAATTATTTTCAAACTTGAGCAAATTAGTTGAAGTTGGACAAGGAAGACAATGTAATGAGTTATGGTTGTGTATATTTGCATAGAAGTTATATTGCTATGGATCCTCCAACATGTGGTGTTTGCCTAGGATCTTTTGCTAGCCAAAAATTCATACTAAGTAGAGATACTACTTGTGCATCCAAAAACCCTTAAACCCAGTTTCTTGTAATGAGTGTCCACCATACCTACCTATGGATTGAATAAGATCCTTCAAGTAAGTTGTGATGGCAAAGTAATAAAAGCCCTCCTAAATATGTTTGATCTTTTATTGTAAGGGAAAATTGAGTGTTGTACGAACTTGTGATGGCAAAGTAATAAAAGCGACGGACTGCATAATAAAGGTTGCGATCATAAGGGGCAATATAACGTGACATTCCTTTGCATTAAGAGCTTGGGCATCCAACAATAAAAAGCGCATGACAACCTCTGCTTCCCTCTGCGAAGGGCCTATCTTTTACTTTTTAGTATTTACTTTTATGCAAGAGTCAATAGAATGAATTCTCATTTCAACCTCAATTATTCTCTAGTTGGCAAGCATCATGTGGTGGGGAAAGATCTAGGGACATATGGCCAGTCAAATATATTTGATCATGATTTATTATTGTTGACAATTATCTCTATGATAAATGAGTTGGGAGGCAAAATATTAAGCTCCTATCTTTCTCTGTGTTCGATGGATGCCATTTGTTCTAAAAATGTGCTTCGAGTACTATCAATCATGGAAGACTATATGATGATTGAGTATGTAGACCTCTTACTTAGACTTTGTTGAATAAGTCGAATTGCAATTGTTTGGTGACTAAGAATATAGGTTGTTGAGTTTCAAGAGAATTCATTGTTTGAATGTTAACATGTGAATTGGTTGCTACTTTAACAAGAGAAGTTTTATGAGAAATAATTTTTGTTATGATGCACTAGAGCCCAGCGCCGCGGTAGCGTAGGCCTTTTTCATTTTCTTTCTTCTTTTTTCTGTTTTTTGTTTTTTTAGCTTCTGTTTTGTAAATTGTTTGGCCACAGTTCGATTTTTGTAAAATATGTGACTTAACCACATAATTACAATGCAATATTATGCACTGTCATAAAATGGTTTGGTGAACAAATGATTTCATTTGAATTTTTCATAAATAGAATAGCATTTAAAAATGCTGAATTGGTGCTGTTATAATTGCTAGTGCTCATATTTGCACAAGAGTGATAATGTGTTCCTTAACAAATAATTGTTATGGAATTTCTGTCAAATGATGAAAAAAATTCTAGCAAGTTTTGAGCAACTTTATTTTGCACTTGAATTTGAATTGAATTCTGAGAGGAATTTGAAATGAGAGAATTATCCAACATGATTATCATTGCAAATCACAGTAGCTTAGAATCATCATGATGGATTACTGTGCCACCATTACATAGGGGTGTTACAATTCTCCTCCTCTAAAATAAATTCTCGTCCCGAGAATTCAGGAGGTAGAAGGAAAGAGGTCGGGGTATTCCGCTCGAAGGTTGTCCTCGCGTTCCCAAGTGGCTTCATCTTTAGTATGATTAGACCACTGTACTTTGAGGAACTTGGTAACCTTCTGACGGGTCTGACGTTCAGCGTGATCGAGAATACGGATCGGATGCTCCTTATAAGATAGGTCATCTTGCAATTTGAGCATTTCGTGATCCACTGCGCGGTACGGAGATTCCTTGAAGTAACGGCGAAGTTGCGACACATGGAAGACGTCGTGGATATGAGAGAATTGTGGCGGCAACTCCAGTTTATAAGCCACCTGACCATGTCTTGCAATAATGCGGAAAGGACCAATGTAGCATGGAGCTAACTTGCCCTTGATTCCAAAACGGTGAATGCCCTTCATAGGAGTGACACGCAGATAAGCTTGATCACCAGGTTGATAAGTCAAACCCCATCGTTTGTGATCATAGTTGCTCTTCTGGTGGTCCTGAGCCGCCTTGAGATTTTCTCGAACGATACGGACTTGCTCTTCGGCGTGTTGAATAATATCCAGACCAACGAGCGGTCGTTCCCCAGTTTCTGACCAATTCAGAGGGGTTCAACACTTACGTCCATAAAGTACTTCAAAGGGAGCCATTTTCAAGTTGGCTTGATAGCTGTTGTTATAAGAGAACTCGGCATATGGGATATATTCTTCCCACTTCTTACCGAAAGAAATAACACAAGCTCGCAGCATGTCTTCAAGCACTTGATTTACTCGGTCGACTTGGCCTTGGGACTGGGGGTGATAAGTTGAACTCCAGGTAATATGAGTTCCCATAGCTTCTTGGAAACTTTCCCAGAACTTTGAGGTGAAAAGTCCGCCACGATCAGAACTGATCTCCTTCGGAATACCATGGAGTGAAACAATTCTGGAGATATATAACTCTGCTAACTGACTAGCAGTGATAGTCTCCTTAACAGGCAGAAAGTGTGCAACTTTAGAAAGTTGGTCGACGACGACAAGAATAACATCGTGACCCTTCTGTGATTTGGGAAGGCCAGTAATGAAATCCATCTGAACCTTATCCCATTTCCATAGAGGAATAGGAAGCAGTTGCAGAATTCCAGCAAGCTTTTGATGTTCTGCTTTAACGCGACGACACACATCACATTTAGCAACATATCGAGCAATATCCTGCTTCATTCTAGACCACCAGTACCTTTGACGGAGATCACGATACATCTTGGTGCTACCCGGATGAATAGACAGCGGTGTATCATGTGCCTCCTTCATGACCTTGTCAGTCATAAGCTCGAAGCGAGGTACAACAATGCGGTCTCTGAAATACAAGGTTCCATCTTCAGACAGCGAGAAATCCCTGTACTTTTCAAGGTGAAGATCTTTCTTCATCAGATCAACTTCAGCAACTTTAGCTTGTGCACTCTTAATAGCCTTCTCAAGGTTTGGTTCAACAACCAAGGTTTTTAGGTATCCTTGAGGAACTATCTCGAGATTTTTCTTTCGAAGCTCTTCATACAGAAGTGGTTGCTGTAGCTGAACCTCAAGTTCACAGCAGTAGGATTTACGGCTCAATGCATCAGCCATTACATTAGCCTTGCCAGGGGTATAATAAATACCCAAATCATAGTCTGTAATGGTCTCCATCCATCTTTGCTGGCGGAGGTTCAGAGATGGCTGAGTGAACAAGTACTTCAGACTATTATGATCTGTGTAGATCTCGCAATGATTACCGAGGAGGTAATGTCGCCACAACTTCAATGCATAGATGACAGCTGCTAGTTCTAGATCATGGACATGGTAGTTCTCTTCATGAGGATGCAACTGTCGAGAGCCATAAGCAATCACCTTACGCTCTTGCATTAGGACACAGCCTAATCCTTCACGGGATGCGTCACAATAAATCACGAAGTCTTTGCGAGAATCTGGAGGAGCAAGTACTAGGGCAGATGTTAGCTTGTCTTTGAGTGTTTGAAAACTTTCCTGACATTTTTCTGTCCACTCAAACTTAACGCCTTTGTGAAGCAGATCAGTTAAAGGCTTAGCAATCTTTGAGAAATTTTCGACAAAGCGACTGCAATAGCTTGCAAGGCCGAGAAAACTTCTGACTTGCTTGACATTCTTTGGTGGAGTCCATTCAAGAATAGCCTGCACTCGTTCTGGGTTAACAGCAATGCCATCTTTGGAGATCCCGTGGCCGAGATATGTCACTTCAGACAACCAGAATTCACACTTGCAATACTTGGCATACAGTTGATGTTCACGCAGCTTTTCCAGTACAAGCCGAAGATGTTCGGCATGTTCTTCTTCATTCTTGGAATATATAAGAATATCATCCAAGTAAACCACGACGAATTTGTTGAGGTAATCCATGAAGATATAATTCATCAGGCAGGAGAACATAGCTGGAGCATTTGTTAAGCCAAATGACATGACAGTGTACTCATAAGAGCCATAACGAGTGACAAAGGCAGTCTTCGGAATATCCTCTTCGCGAACACGGATCTGATGATAACCCAACCTCAAGTCAAGTTTCGAGAACACAGAGGACCCAGCAAGCTGATCATAAAGATCATTGATCCGGGGCAGTGGGTATTTGTTCTGGATTGTGGCTTGGTTAATGGGCCGATAATCCTGAACCAATTGGTTAGTTCCATCCTTCTTCTTAATGAATAGTGAAGGTGCTCCCCAAGGAGAGGAACAGGGGCGGATGAAACCCTTCTTAAGTGACTTGTCGATTTCTTCCTTAAGCTCGAGAAGGTGGTGCGGAGGCATCTTATAAGGACGCTTCGCAATAGGAGTTGTGCCTGGTTTCAAGTCGATGACAAACTCGACTGCTCAAACAGGGGGTATTCCTGGAAGTTCTTCCGGAAAGACATCTTGAAAATCATGAACAACTGGAACATTCTCGATGCCTTCAAGATGTGAAGCATTCAATGCATTCAGAACATATATCTGATTTTTGGCATTCTGAACTGTTCGAGCTGAGTATTTGACTGTCTGGCCAGAAGGGTGAGTGAGCTGGACTGTCTTAGTAGCGCAATCAATCAAAGCATTATGGGCTATCAACCAATCCATACCAAGAATGATGTCTATGTTGGAAGGTCCGAGTACAATGAGAGAAGCCGTAAAAAGTAGACCTCCAATTTCGATTTGGTTGTGAGGGCTTACCATTGTGGTTTGCCACTTGGATCTCGGGGACTGAACCATTAGAGGAGTGGGTAATTTTTCCAAGTATAACTCATGTAACTGAGCAAATTGTTGGGACACAAAAGCATGCGATGCTCCAGAATCAAAGAGAACAGAGGCTGGTACTGAATTCACAGAGAGTGTTCCCAGCACGATAGTCGGTTCCTTCTGAGCCTTTTCAGCATTGACGTGATTGGCATGGCCAAGTACAACAGCAGATGGTATGATATTACGGTTTCTGAATTGGCGGTTTCGACAACTCTTCTTACGACCAATAGAAGGACAAGATGCATTCTGCGGCTGACCTTGGAGACAATCAAGGGTAAGGTGTCCTGACTGTCCACACTTGTGGCATAAGCCATCATTATGGGAAGGAGCCACAACATTGGACTGTCCACCCTGAATTGTTAGCTGTCTCGAAGGCGGAGGCAAACGAGGTGCAGCATAAGACGGCCTTGGCGTTGGAGCTGGTCGATGATGAACATTGTGTGGGATCCAGACTTGACATTTCCGAGTAGGCTGACCCAAAGATGAGCCGACATCTCGAGTACGCTTGAGCGACTCCTGGTATTTAGTCAGAGCAGTTTCAACTCAGAAAGTTTGGCTGACAAGCATTGCGAAGTCTGTGCAATCATGGACAGCAAGTGCGAGGTTTATATCAGTACGCAGTCCTTCACGGAATTTCTCTGGCTTGCGTGCGTCAGTGCAGACGTCATCTTCTGCATAGCGGGATAATTCAAGGAATTTCCTCTGGTATTCATCCACAGTCATTGTTCCCTGGGTGAGTTTGCGGAATTCCTGCTTCTTCTGGTCCTTCAGACCTTGAGGAATGTGCCGTGCACGGAAAGCTGACTGAAATTCCTGCCAAGTGGTTACAGTTTCAGCAAGCAACTTACCCTCATGGCTTTCCCACCATTGAGCAGCTGGACCCTTCAAGTGGAATGTTGCAAAGGTGACGTAATTGTCAGGAGCAACATTAGCTGAGTCCATCTCAAACAGGATGTCTTGGAGCCAGTCATCAGCATCCATAGGATTGGTGGAGTTGCGGAAAACAGACGGGTTGAGGCGCACAAATTCTTGCAGTGTTATTGGGGTAGGCTGTTGATGAGCATTCTAGTTTGGGAACTGAGCCAATATCCCAGTCATAACCTAACGGTTCAGTTCAAACTGCTGCATCATTGCGGCAATATAAGGTGGAGGTGGAGGATCATCAGCCATCCTGTCAAATCAACAGGGGCAGTTTAGCAAAAAAAATTGCATGTGTAAGAGGTCATTCATGATGTAACATGGGAAATGAACAAGGAGGGAATCAAGTACATATTAGCAGTCATTAAAGACATACAAAACTATGCACAGAGTGGGACATAAATGGCGGTAGGAGTTCAAAAACGCACGCGGCTAGACAAACTAGGCGGCGCGCATGCACACGGTGAGGAAGTACACAACAAGACATAGCAAAGGCTACATCAACGTCGGAGAAAACTGCTGGAGCGAGGAATCTGCAAGTGACAACACAGGGTGCCCTTGATAAAAGGATCTTGTAAGCAGAACCTGACACACAATCTTGAAGAAAGGGGGGTAATTTCAGAACTCCGGGTGGATGTGATCACGAGAACCTAATGTTGGAGTTAGTAAAATTTTAACCCGAAAGGAAGAGAGATCAGAGTCCCAGATTAAGGAAGAGGAATAAAAGATCCTAATACCACCCAATTGGTGACGTGGGCCCGTAAACCACACAACCATGTTAGTAAAAACAGTTTTCGGATACTAGACTCAACTTCGGCCAAGGAGTTGGAAAGGGGAATTCCTATAGGCAGTCAGCTCTGCTACCAACCTGTGACGCCCCCGGCTTAATTGTGCACTAACCATACACGCAAATGCACACGATCAAGCCTAAGGACTCACTTGAAGGAATCACAACACAACTCTAAAACATAAATAAAGTCATACAAGCTTTATATTACAAGCCAGGGGCCTCGAGGGCTCGAATACATAAGCTCGCATACAAGCGTCAGCGAATGCATCAGATATCTGAGTACAGATATGAAACATAAACAGATAAGCCTTTAGAATGGCGGGGCAAAACAAAAGCTACGATCGAAAAGGCGCAAGCCTCCTGCCTGGGACCCTCCGAACCTACTCCTGGTCGACGGCAAGCTCGTAGTAGTAACAACCCTCGGGGTGGCAGTAGTAGTCGTCGGCGAGGGCAGCTGTCTCCTGGGCTCCGTCATCTGGTTGCATCATTCGGGTATGGGGAAAAAGAGGAAGCAAATTAACCGTGAGTACTCATCCGAAGTACTCAGCAAGCAAGGATCTACACTACATATGCAACATTATCAAAGAATAGTTGTATATGTGGACTGGGCTGCAGAAATGCCAGAATAGAGGGAAGGCCTATTCCTATCGAAGACTAGCATCTTCATCGGTCTTGCAGCATTAGAAGAGTGTAGATTAGCACAGTATAATTTAGTAGCGGTAATAAGTATCAACCTCGGCCAGAGATCCTTTCTCGACTCCCTGCGAGAAAGCAATCCCAGAGCCATACTATCCATTTCTCATCACAAGTATCCATTTCTAGTTGTATCGATCGGGATACAACTCCGAGCGTCCGTTACCGAGGATCTGGCATGCATAGATGTTTTCTTCCCTGCAGGGGTGCACCAACTTACCCACCACGCTCGCTTAACTCCGGCCGGACACACTTTTCTGGGTCATGCCCGGCCTCGGCCAAACGACACACCGCAGCCCTACCTAAAGCTCAGCAGAGAGGTCCCCGTCGATCTATATCCTAAGCGCTCAGGGGTCTTGGGCCCTCACCCTGTGCACTCCGGGTCGTTGTGAGCAAGGTGGATACCAGCGCCAACGGCACGATCCGACCCGGCCGCCATGCTGAACTGGATGTCTGACAGATCTTTCGGCTGATGCATATGATGCAGAGTGCCCATAACTATTCCCGCGTGATGGTTAGTGCTATCGGGCCAGAGGCCCACTCAGATCACATATCCAAATCGTTAGTGTATTGGTAGTGCGGTAACGAACAGAGACTCACGATCGATGTGACCCCGTCGCCCCGTCTTGAGGACTTGCGGCAAGGGCTAAGAATGCCCGGCCACGCCTCGTATTTATCTCTCGGGCACCATCCAGGTCAACCCGTCTCCACATCACTCGCGGGTACCCCTCCGGGTTGAACCGCCTTTCCAAGTAACATTTGTATAGTCCAAGTATCCGTGTGTCCATAACATCAGGGAATCTGAGGTATCACCCTCGTTGGATTCCTACTCGATGTATCCGTCAAGGTGAACTTAGGAGGAATCACCCTCGAGGTTCACACTTGATGTGTTGCACGACAGCGTCGTTATCGGAAGTGGTGAAGGAGGAATCACCCTCGGTGACCACGACCAAATAGCTACTCTACAGAGTTAACATCAGAAGTGCTAAGCGAGGTATCACCCTCGGCACTCGATGGTAACACTGCAGTGTCGTACAACTAAGGGGGGTGATGTGCGGTGCCGGGGCCTGGTTGTCGATCATGCCGATCGAGTTATCTGATAATCCAGCGGGGGCAACTAGGTGAAAGTGGGGGGTCTCTGATGGGTCTCTACCCAGCCTATACTAAGCAGTTTAGGATAAGCAGGTAAGGTATCAATAGCAGGTTACAATAAACAGGCTAGGCATCAGAATAGGATAACTCAAAGCAGTAGCAAATTCTAATGCAAGCAAGAGGGAGAAAGTATAGGCGATATAGGCATGCTCAAGGGGGGGTGCTTGCCTGGAAGCTTTGCGGCAAAGGTCTGGTCGTCAGTAGTGTAGCCAATCACCGGAGCTGCGTCGGTCTCGGGGACTATGTCGGTACCGGGATCTATCGACAGAGAAGAGGGGAAGAAACAGATAAATACAAGGGAAACATATGCAACACAGAGCATGCTAAGCTAACATGCAGTGCAGGGTTTCCTAAAGACATGTCTAAATCATATTAGTTATTTTAGGATTTAAGTTGGATTTATTAACCGGTGTATATGCACTTTTCATCTACCGGAAACAGGATCAATGTTGTGGGTTCACCTCCGTAGAGGGTCCTGGCATGGAAACAACTAGCACGGTTGGATTCGTCTTGTCGTTCTGAGCAACTTTCATGTATAAAGTTTTTCGATCCAAGCTACGGTTTAATTTCTATGATTTTCTAGAGTTATAATCATTTTCTAGAATTTATTTTATTAATTTAAATGAACATTATCCAGAACAGTGTCTGATGACATCAGCATGAGGTAAAGGTGACATCAGCGGTCAACGGTCGGCTGACCAGAGTCAAACTGACATGTGGGACCCCACTGTCATAGACTCAGTCTTAATCCAGTGTTTAAATTTAAACTTAACTAATTAAACAGAGAGGGCCCCACCTGTCATAGGGTGTTTAGTTAACAAATTAATTAAATTAACTTAATTAATCATCAGGTTAATTAGAGAGGGGTGGGACCCGCATGTCAGCGACTGAGCCAGCCCAGTCAGCACAGTTGACTCGGTCAACTGGTCAAGAGGGCCCTAGGGCCCACAGGTCAGTGACCCAGGGGTGGCCCCGGGCCGGCCACATCAGCGCGGGTGGTGGCGCGCCGGCAACCGAAATCACGGCGGAACTTCGCCGGAAGTGGCCGGGATCGCGCCACGGGGGTCTCTGGACCTGCGGCTTGCCCCATTTGAACGTGGGGACCAAACCGCGTCGATCTACGGTGACGGCGCAAGCTAGGGTGGCCGGAGTTGGCTGCTGCGACGACGGCAGGCGGCTGTGACTCTCGGGCGAGGTGGTGAACAGCGATGCAGGTGACGGCAAAGTAAACGGACGGCGGCGTTGGGTTCCTACGCGTGCGCTGAGCATGAGTGCGAGCTCAGAAGCGAGCTGCGGGTCTGCTGGCTGCGGCAGCGCCATCGCCGGCGGCAATGAGCTTTGGCTCCTACGTCGTCAGTGGCTACGGGCACGAAAGCGAGCGGGGCAGAGAAGGGGAAGCACTCGGGGCTCACCGCCGTTGCTAGGAAGGCTTGAGGGAGAGTCGAGGTGGCTGGAGTCGTTGGCGAGCTCGCGGTGGCCGGAGTGGAGGGGGCGGCCCGATTCGCGGCCTGCGGTGCTCCCCAGCTGCAGCTGCTTGCTGCAGGTGACAAGGACGAATGCGGCGAGGTCGACGGGCACGACGAAGAGACGAGGCGACGACGGTGGCTACGCGCGCACGGCGTCGCAGCCACGACGGCGCTCTGGTGAGCTCGAGCGCTAGCGAGAGAGAGCGCGAGGAGAGGGGAGGAGTGGATAGGGACGTCGGGGAGGCTGAGGGGGCCGTTCTTATCCCCTCGACCGGACTGTAGCGTCACGGTGTCGGCCGCTCGCCGGTGCGAGCGCGCGCGTCCACGGCGGCGTCGACACGGTGAGGAGGGAGACGACGTGGGCTGGGCCGCGCGGTACTGTGCACTAGAGCCCAGCGCTGCGGTAGCGTAGGCCTTTTTCCTTTTCTTTCTTCTTTTTTCTGTTTTCTTTTTTTTAGCTTCTATTTTGTAAATTGTTTGGCCACAATTCGATTTTTGTAAAATATGTTACTTAACCACATAATTACAATGCAATATTATGCACTGTCATAAAATGGTTTGGTGAACAAATGATTTCATTTGAATTTTTCATAAATAGGATAGCATTTAAAATAATGCTGAATTGGTGCTATTATAATTGCTAGTGCTCATCTTTGCACAAGAGTATGTTGTGTTCCTTAACAAATAATTGTTATGGAATTTCTGTCAAATGATGAAATTTTTTCTAGCAAGTTTTGAGCAACTTTATTTTGCACTTGAATTTGAATTGAATTTTGAGAGGAATTTGAAATGAGAGAATTATCCAACATGATTATCGTTGCAAATCACAGTAGCTTAGCATCATCATGATGGATTATTGTGCCACCATTACATAGGGGTGTTACAGGCTTGATGACCGATGACTCGATCAACGTGATCGACGTCCAGAGCCCGACACATCACATTACACCCCCTTTGTTGGTTGACTCTGCAGAGCTACTATCGAGTGCCAAGGGTGATACCTCGTAACGCACTCCTGATGATAATTATGTAGTGTAGCTATTCGGTCGTGGTCATCGAGGGTGATTCCTCCTTCACCACTCCCGATACGACTCTGTCGTGCAACACCTCAAGTGTGAACCTCGAGGGTGATTCCTCCTAAGTTCATCTTGATGATTACATCGAGTGGAATCCATCGAGGGTGATTCCTCAGATTTCCCCCTTGATGTTATGGACACACAATTACCTTTACCTATAGCCCCCGTGAACTGTTACTGCAGGGCTGAAGGGACAGGCGGTACCATCCCGGTAGAGGCGGACCTGAGTTCCCGACAGTCTCTAGTTAGTCAGGTCAGCCCTGAGCGGTACCCGCGAGTTGATGTGAAAGTCGGGCGGGCCCGAAGAGCACCCGCGAGATAATTACGAGGCACGGCCGGGCAGGTAGACCACCCTAGAGAGAGAGGGTTGGGCCTGGCCCTTGCCATATTTCCTCGAGACGGGGCGACGGGGTCACATGATCGTGAGTCTCTGCTCGTCTCCGTGAGCTCCTAATACGCTAAAGGTTTGGGTATTTGTTTTGAGTTGGCCACTGGCCTTTACACACTAACCACCACGCGGGAACAGTTATGGGCACTCAGCGTCTTAGTATCAGCCAAAGCTTTGTCCGACGTCCAGTTCAGCATTGCGGCATGGCTGGGCCGACACCATCCATGACAGAGGTGGAGCCTCGGTCTGCCCTGCTCGCAACGACCCGGAGTGCAACGGGCGATGGGCCCAAGACCCCGGATTGCTTAGGATGTAGGCCGACGGGGACCTCTTTGTTGTTCCTAGGTAGGGCTGCGACGTGTTGATCTTCCGAGGCCGGGCATGGACACAAGAAGTGTGTCCGGCCAGAGTAATCAAGCATGTTGGGTAATGTGGTGCACCCCTGCAGGGAAGTTATCTATTCGAATAGCCATGTCCACGGTAACGGACGCTCGGAATGGTATCCTGATCTATTACAACTAGAAATGGTTACTTGAGATATGTGATGGATATGTAACCCCGGGATTGCTTCCTCGCAGGGAGTCGAGGAAGGATCTCTGGGCATTAATTCTACAACATGCTTGTTAAATGATAATATGCTATTCTTTACTCTTCTACATGCTGCAAGAGGCTTGGAGCTGCTTGAAGATGCTAGTCTTTGATAGGCTAGGCCATCCCCTCTATTCTGGCATTCTGCAGTATAGTTCACAGATACATCCCTTCATTTGATACCAATGCATACTTAGAATAGATCTGATGCTTGCGAGTACTTTGGATGAGTACTCACGGTTGCTTTGCTACCCCTTTTCCCTCTTGTTTCTTCTTTCCGGTTGTTGCAACCAGATGGTGGATCCCAGGAGCCAGATGCCACCCTCGTCGACTACTACTACTACCCCGATCGAGCCTACTACTTCGTGGAGACCGGCGACGACCAGGAGTAGTTAGGAGGTCCCACGCAGGAGGCCTTGCCTTTTCGATCATTGTTGCTTTTGTGCTTGCCTTCTTAAGGCAGTCTTGTTTAACTTATGTCTGTACTCAAATATTGTTGCTTCCGCTGACTCTTGTGTATCAAGCTATGTATTCGAGCCTCCGAGGCCCCTGACTTGTAATATAAAGCTTGTATTATTTTAAGCATTGCAATACCGTTTGGGCTCCGTTTTATCAATTGCCACCTTGCTGTTTTTTATTGTTCCTATTACAAAAATCAATATCTACTATCATTACTACGCTTGTATCACCATCTCTTCGCCGAACTAGTGCACCTATGTAAATTACCATTGTATTTGGTGTGTTGGGGACACAAGAGACTTTTTCTTATTTGGTTGCAGGGTTGTTTGAGCGAGACCATCTTCATCATACGCCTCCCACGGATTGATAAACCTTAGGTCATCCACTTGAGGGAAAATTGCTACTGTCCTACAAAACTCTGCGCTTGGAGGCCCAACACGAGTCTACAAGAATAAAGTTGCGTAGTATACATCAAGCTCTTTTCTGGCACCGTTCCTGGGGAGGTGAGTGCTTGAAGGTATATCTTTAGATCTTGCAATCGAATCTTTTAGTTTCTTTTTTATCACTAGTTTGGTTTATAAAAGAAAACTACAAAAAAATGGAATTGAGGTTGATCATATTGTTCATCTTTATAATGTCTTTCGTGCAAATGATGGAAAGGAAAATTGTGCTCAATTGATAGAGGAAGAATTCTTTAAAATGTTTGACAAAAAAATCTTTGAATGATGAGCATGATTGCAATGTTGTTGGTATGAACTCTTTGAATATCCATGATGCTAACGATATGCAAAGCCATAAGCTTGGGGATGCTATATTTGATGAAGATGATATTTTTAGTCCCTCAAGTTTTGATGAGAAAATTTATTATGATGAAAGCATGCCTCCTATTTATGATGATTATAATTATGAAAGTGGATTTGGAGAGGTCATGACTTTATTTAATGATGAATCCACAATTTTGGAAGAGGTCTCAATTGATTATGAAAAAAAAGTTCCTATCTATGATGATTATGGTGTTGACATGTATGCTATAAAGAATAATGATAACAATGAAACTTGTCATGATGATTTTAATGCTCAATATGATTATTCCAATAAAGTATCTCACGATAGTTATTTTATTGAGTTTGCTCCCACTACTATTCATGAGAATAATTTTGCTTATGTGGAGAGTAATAAAAAATTTATGCATGTGTTCATGAAAAGAATGCTTTATGTGATAGCTATATTGTTGAATTCATTCATGATGCTACTGAAAATTATTATGAGAGGGGAACATATGCTTTTACATAATGCAATAATATCAAGTTTCCTCTCCATGTACTAAAAATCTTGAAGTTTTGCTTGTTTTGCCTTCCTATGGTAGTTGATTATTGTTCCCATAAGTTGTTTGCTCACAAAATCCCTATGCATAGGAAGTGGGTTAGACTTAAATGTGCTAGTCATATGCTTCATGATGCTCTCTTTGTGTTTCAATTCTTATCTTTTATGTGAGCATCATTGAAATCATCATGCCTGGCTAAAAGGCATCAAAGAAAAGCACTTGTTGGGAGACAACCCAACATTTACCCATACTGTTTTTGTGTATTCACATGATTAGTCTACTGTATTAATCATGTTTTATAGCTTTTATTTTAATAAAGTGCCAAGTAAATCCTTTGGGATAGTGTGGATGATAGTTGACTTGATTCTGTGCAAAAACAGAAACTTTTGTGCCCAGTAACAGAATTATTAAACATCACTGGGGGGTCGAAAAACTCTGGATTTTTTACAGATGATTTATATACAAATTTAATACGTCTTCCTAAATTATTAGACGTTTTGGAGTTGTATAAGTATGACTAAAATTCAGATCTTTACATACTGTTCTGTTTTTGACAGATTCTGTTTTCAATGCATAGTTTGCTTGTTTTATAGTTTCTATGGCTTATATTACTTAATATAAATTGTGGAAATTGTAGAGTACATTATAAATTATGTGGAAACAATTATGAATCTTATCTTGACAGTACCAAAGTGAATGATTTGTCTTTATCATACTAACCAATCTCATGAAGTTCCGTTAACTTTTGTGTGATTGAAGTTTTCAAGTTTTGGGTGAGATATCGATATGAGGAGAATAAGGAGTGACAAGACCCTAATATTGGGGATGCCCAAGGCACCCCAAGGTAATATTCAAGGAATATCCAAGCAACTAAGCTTGGGGATGCCCCGGAAGGCATCCCCTCTTTCGTCTCCAACATTATCGGTAACCTCACTTGGAGCTACATTTTCATTCGTCACATGATATGTGTTTTGCTTGGAGCAGAATTTTCTTTTATTAGGATTTTATGTGATATAAAAGTAATTAATGAGACACAAAAGCTCAAGCTTGGGGATGCCCAAGGTATCCCAAGATAATATTCCAAGAAGTCTCAAGCATCTAAGCTTGGGGATGCCCCGGTAGGCATCCCACCTTCATCAACAATTATCGGTTAGTCTCGGTTGAGCCTAAGTTTTTCCTTCTTCACATGATGTGTGCTATCCTTGGAATATCATTTTATTTTCATTTTGCTTGCTGTTTTTATAAAATACTTAGATCTGAAAGTTTTTAAATAAGAGAGAGTCCTCAATTAGCTACCCCTTTACTTAACTACTCGCTTGATCTTCACTTATATCTTTTTGGAGCAGTTTGTCATTTACTCTTGTGCTTCACTTATATCCTATGAGTAAATTGTTGAATGAATTGAATACAATGAAATTGAAATTATATGTTCATATCATGCCTAGTACTAGCTTCACATTGGGTTTAGAAAGTGAAATCTTTCGAAGCTTGACAATCACAATATTGGTCATACAAGCATTCATGAATGATTAGTATAAGGAAGAGAACTTTAACATATAAATATATTATCTTGGACATCTTCTATGATTATGAATACTCATTAATTATTTTCAAACTTGAGCAAATTAGTTTAAGTTGGACAAGGAAGACAACATAATGAGTTATGGTTGTGTACATTTGCATAGAAGTTATATTGTTATGGATCCTCCAACATGTGGTGTTTGCCTAGGATCTTTTGCTAGCCAAAAAATTGTACTAAGTAGAGATACTACTTGTGCATCCAAAAACCCTTAAACCCAGTTTCTTACAATGAGTGTCCACCATACCTACCTATGGATTGAATAAGATCCTTCAAGTAAGTTGTCATCGGTGCATAAAGAAATAAAAATTGCTCCTAAATATGTTTGATCTTTTATTGTAAGGGAAAATTGAGTGTTGTACGAACTTGTGATGGCAAAGTAATAAAAGTGACGGACTGCATAATAAAGTTTGCTATCATAAGGGGCAATATAACTTGACGTTCCTTTGCATTAAGAGCTTGGGCATCCAACAATAAAAAGCGCATGACAACCTCTGCTTCCCTCTGCGAAGGGCCTATCTTTTACTTTTCAGTATTTACTTTTATGCAAGAGTCAATAGAATGCATTCTCATTTCAACCTCAATTATTCTCTAGTTGGTAAGCATCATGTGGTGGGCAAAGATCTATGCACATATGGCCAGTCAAATATATTTGATCATGATTTATTATTGTTGACAATTATCTCTATGATAAATGAGTTGGGAGGCGAAATATTAAGCCCCTATCTTTCTCTGTGTTCGATGGATGCCATTTGTTCTAAAAATATGCTTTGAGTAATAGCAATCATGGAAGACTATATGATGATTGAGTATGTAGAGCTCTTACTTAGACTTTGTTGAATAAGTCGAATTGCAATTGTTTGGTGACTAAGAATATAGGTTGTTGAGTTTCAAGAGAACTCATTGTTTGAACATTAACATGTGAATTGGTTGCTACTTTAACAAGAGAAGTTTTATGAGAAAGAATTGTTGTTATGATGCTAGGAAAAGTGATTGAAATTATCATTGATCAAACTTATGCACTTTACTAGCATTCACACTTCATAAATTATTTCTTTTATCGTTTACCTACTCGAGGACGAGTAGGAATTAAGCTTGGGGATGCTGATACGTCTCCAACGTATCTATAATTTATGAAGTATTCATGCCATGTTTACAAAAAAAATTATATGGTTTTGGTATGATTTGCATGCAGCTAACTTGAACTGACGCTGTTTTCAGCAGAACTATTGTGGTGTTGTTTTTTGTGCAGAAATGAAAGTTCTCCAAATGCAACAAAACTTTTTGACGATTTTTTTGGAACAAAAGAGGCACTAGAAGCTTTGTGGGAGGACCAGAAGGTGAAGGAAGTGAGCACAAGACACCTGGGAGCACCAGGAGGCCCAGGCGCGCCTAGGTGGGTTGTGCCCACCTCGAGGCCCATCTTCGCGTGATTCCAACGCTGAAAATTCCTATAAATAGAGAAACCATCAGGAATAACCCTAGATCAGAAGTTCCGCCACCGCAAGCCTCTGTAGCCATGAAAAACCAATCTAGACCCTATTTCGGCATCCTGCTGGAGGGGGAAATCATCACCGATGGCCATCTTCATCATCCCGGCGGCCACCATGATGAGGAGGGAGTAGTCCACCCTCGGGGCTGAGGGTTTGTACCAGTAGCTATGTGTTTAATCTCTCTCTCTCTCTCTCTCTCTCTCTCGTGTTCTTGAGATGTCACGATCTTGATGTATCGCGGGCTTTGTTAATATAGTTGGATCATATGGTGTTTTCCCCTCTCTATCTTGTTGTGAATTGAGTTTTCCTTTGAGATTTCATTCTTATCGGATTGAATACCTTTATGGATTTGAGAACACTTGATGTTAGTCTTGCTATGAATATCCATGGTGACAATGGGGTATCATATTGATTCACCTGATATGTGTTTTGGCACTCAACTCGCGGATTCCCGAGGTGACATTGGGGTAATCTATGCATAGGATTGATGCACGTTCTTGTCTTTGTTTCTCCGATAGAAATCTTGGGGAACTCTTTGAGATTCTTTCTGTTGGATTGAGTATTATGAATCTGAAATTGTTTGATGCATATCATATAATCAACTCACGGATACTCGCGGTGATATTGGAGTATCTAGGTGACATTAGAGTTGGTTGATGTGTATCATATGGTGTTATTTTAGTATGAACTCTTGGTTAGATCGATCGGAAAGAATAGCTTGGTGTTATTTTAGTATGAACTCTAGGATAGATTGATCGGAAAGAATAGCTTTCAGGTGGTTTCATACCCTACAAACAATTTCTTCTTATGTTCTCCGCTAGATAGGAACTTTGGAGTGATTCTTCATCGCACGTTGAGGGATGGTTATATGATCCAATTATATTAGCATTGTTGATAGATTGCACTAGCGAAAGTACGGACCCTAGGCCTCATTTTCAAGCATCTTCATCCTACGCCTCCCACGGATTGATAAACCTTAGGTCATCCACTTGAGGGAAAATTGCTACTGTCCTACAAAACTCTGCGCTTGGAGGCCCAACACGAGTCTACAAGAATAAAGTTGCGTAGTAGACGTCATGATTCAATAACCAAAAGACTTAGAATGAAACTATTGACCATTCACTTCAAAGTAATAGGGTTGATAGAAGTTTTGAATTCACACATCATAGTTCAATTGGCGGTATTCCGGTTAGAAACAACACGGGTCCAAGAAATGAACGGAGATGGCGAGAAGTATTACTATATCAAGAATTCTCAGGAGGTGGAGTAATTCTCACAACATCCTTGACAAAAAAGATGGTAATACTCCAAGGTAGAACATAACATAAGCTGGATAGCAAGGAACTCAAGGTACATCACAAAACCTGAACAAGTTTTGTGTTGGAGGGAAGGCAATAATGTTGTCGATGATAACACAAATCATCAAGGGGCAAGGATGGTATTTCTCATCATGAATTCGATTGATATCCTGGAAGAGTTCAGAATGTTGATGATGATCACGACACATTTGTCGAGAGGTTTCTTGAAGATGTAATCGATCAACAACGACATCAAGTAAAACAAATGATGAAGCGAAAGGTTATTGGAACCACGGATATGACACAAACTCGGAATCAAGCTTGATGTTCAAGGCAAAACGATAAGATGAGAAAGATCGACGTAAGCTTAGCTCATTGTCAAAAATTGGGCTCCGGGGATGAAGGACATAGTTAGCATGGCCAAGCATTAGCATGACGATGATGATGTAGCCAATCAGCTGGAAATGACATGATCGAGTACGAACTCGTAAGCAATGGAGATTACTAAGAGTTGTTGAATCACAGCGCGGACCCGATTTAGTTATCGGTGTCCTGGAGTGAATAACAGCTCAGAACCCGGGGAAAATTGGAATCGGTGAGAATTAATAATTGATGAAGAATTCATAAGAGGTTATGTAGTTCTGTGATATTCCCGAGATACTAGAGGGTAATACTCAAAGGTAGGGCAGAATAGAGGTTGGATAGGTGTATTGATCTGCAGAAGACAAGTACTTCAACTTGTCTAAGAAATGGGACCAAAGAAGAACAATATGGTCGGAACCACGATGGCAAAGGACCAATTCCCAGATATGATGAACTTACACCAAGGGGATAATTAATTTTAAAAGAAGCTTCCATGATAAGATCTACATTGTGTCAATGGGCATGAACACAAAGTTCAAGCTCGACTCCCACTTCTCCAATGCATAATCTTTCATTCACTTCTCATTTTCGAAGAAGTTGTAATGTTGAAATTTTATCTGGTAAAACACCAGAAGAGTATGACTAGTGATAACTCTCGGGTTCACACGGATTAGGGAAGGCATAGCTTCAACCCATAGGGGCATCTTAGGAACATATACCACAAGCTTCAATATTAAATAACACAAGCCCGATAGTAGAGCATGGGTGACAAACTAGAGGATACAATTTATCAAAGGCATTAGGTATTCAAGGAAAGACTCACAAGTTAATTAATATAGAGGACACTATCTGTCGTGGAATAGTCACGGCAGATGTCCTAATGTGAGGACTTAGTCGTGGAGCCATCGCAATGAGGTTAGTTTAAAGGGGTTAATGAAGACAAAGGACACAGGGAGTTTTATACTGGTTCGGCCCCTTGCGGTGAAGGTGAAGGCCTAATCCAGTTTAAGGTGGTATTGCTAGGGTTTCGATGACCAGGGAGCGAATACGCTTAACCTGACTCTCGATCTGTTGTCTCCTCCTCTAAACTGCCGTCGGGTCGTCCCTTTATATACACAGGTTGACGCCCGGCGGTTCACAGAATCCCGACCGGCTCATAAACATGTCTGGCTCGGTATCCGCTCTTTCCTATCTTACAATACAAGTCATATACTTATGGCGGTTTACATCTATGGGCCCTAATTCGCCTTTGGGCTTTGGGCCTTCTTATTAAGTCTCCTTCGTAAGTCGCCATCTTCTATGTCTTCATGGGCTTCGATACAGGTAAATCACTATGAGCATAACCCGGCCCCTCCTGGGCGGTTTATACTCAATAGTTATATCCCCAACATTAGGCCCCAGGTTGATTTGAACTTGTTCATGTCAATCTTCAACACTTAGGAAAATTCCCTCTTCATTACCTTCGAAAAAATTTGTAACTCGCCGTGACGTCATCTTCCGAGATCATGATAACCCGCCATGACATCACCTGTCATTAATTTTATAAACATCCAGAAATCATATATGCATCTCCTTTTTAATGAACCTCCAAAAATCGAGGCGTCAGCCCTGTCACATATCCAATTTGGAGCTCCTCGATTCCCGCGCATGCCACTTATCCATTCACCTTATAAATAGGGCCAAGGGTCCTTTTCACTTTCCCCCCTCGGCCTCTTCGTCTTCCTCGCGACACGCTGCTTCTCGAGTTTGGCCGCCGCCATCGACCCTCTCCTCTGCATCACCATTGGCCGCCGCAACAACCTAACTTGGTCCAGACTTTGCTCACGCGCCTCCGCCGTTCAACAGCCTTGGTAAGTTCTTCCTCCTTCCCCCTCCGTAGATCTCATTAGGGTTCGAACGAATTCATGGAGGTTTGGCACTGTTCTTCGCTGTAGCATGAGGTTTGACTCAAGCTTGATATTTATCCTGTGCGGCAATAATCCTAGTCCCTTTTTCCTCATCAGAGCATCCCTTTTAGGTAGAAAAATCTGATCTGGACCTTCATAAACTGCTCAAGTACCAGTATTTTAAGTCTGAATATATTTTCATTTTCTGACTCACGGTAGATCCAAAATTGCAATACCAATCTGTGAAACCTGTTTTTCATCACTTAGCCATTTTCCAACTTCAGATCTATACTTTCAATATCCATATAGGCGGTTTAACTTCAGAAAATAATAACCTGCCAGGTACCATTAGTCCCCTCTTAAACCGCCAAGTGCTCGTCTTTGTAATTTGATAACGTCACTGTCTGGTTTAACAATTATGCATGCTTCAACACTTTCTGCTTGTTAACCATGAACCTTAAACCGGCACAAATCTTTTCCAGGTTATCGTATAAATGGCCAAATCCTTTTATTCCTGTAACTGGGTTCAATCCCGGGTTACAGAAGAAGAACTGAATGGGTATGTTGCAACCGGCGCTTTAGCGAAAAACGAAGACATCCACTGGAGAGCCCCCGGTCCATAAAATCTTCCTGAGCCCAAGGATGAGGAAGTGATCGTTTTTGTTGATCATCTGAATCGAGGGTTCAGCCCTCCCGGATCAAAAAAATTCCGTGACGTGCTTCACTTCTTCCAACTTCACCCTCAAGATATTGGGCCTAACACCGTGTCCAATATTTGCAATTTTCAAGTGTTTTGTGAAGCCTACCTGCAAGAAGAGCCCACAGTCGACCTATTCAGAGATTTATTCTATTTAAACCGCCTTACTGAATTTACGGATGGGCCCAATACTGAACTTGGCGGGGTTTCAATTCAGAAGAGAAAAGATGTCAGCTTCCCTCACGCTAAGCATCATAGCCATCCCAAAGATTGGAATCAAACTTGGTTCTATTGCCAAGATACATCTCCAGCTGGCGAGAATCCTCTGCCAGGTTACCGTGCTCACCGGCTTACCGATGCACATCCATTCCCCCAAAGACTCAATGCAAAGGAACGGTCCAAATATGCACCACAGCTTTCAAAGCTCAGAGCCTTTGTGGCAAACGGTTTGACAGGCATTGATTTTGTCTGTTGCTAGGTATCCTGGAACATTTTGCCTTTAAGTCGTCGCTCCGGTTTAATGTGTGAGTACACAGGGGATGTGAAAGACCCTCAATGCCACACTGATATTCAGCTGACTGATGCTGAAATTACTGAATCTGTCAAGAAGATGTTGGATGAACCGGTGACCGACTGTAGCAAAACAGGACTTAGTCCTTTTTGCGCTTCAAATAAACCGCCAGCTGTAAGAATTGCCCCACTCCTGCTTTAATCCATATTCTTAATACTCCGTTATGATTTTTTTAATCTTTAAACAGGGTGATGACCCGTTCTGGAAGAAGAAACTGCAGGATAAACCGGCCAAAATACCTCGTGTCAAGACCAAGGTCAACAAGAAGCCCGCTAAGAAGAAAAACACCGAGCCTACCAAGTTAAACATTGACGATGATAATCCGGAGTTAGAGGTAGAACTTGATTCACTTGGCTCTTTTTTCATACATCTCATTGACGATGATTTTTATCAGGACGACGCAGAAGCTAGCCGCGCAAATGACGCAGAGGTAACTATTCTCTCATCCGGTTCAGAACCTCTGCCCACACAGAAAACCCGACAAGCAAGCCAGAAATTAAGATTTTCTCACCCCCTAGCTTACTTGGATCCAAACTTTCTTTTGAAGAAGCAGCAACACGAAGCTCGCCGCACAACCCGGCATGGCGGCCATGTGGTCACTTCTTCCGGTTTACCAAACTCGCCAGTTCGTAAACGCCGCCAGAGGTCTCTTCTATTTCTGACACATCTTATCCCAAGGCGGGCTATTTCTGACAACCTCTTAATCCGTCTGATTCAAACTATCAGGGAACTTCCCATTCATCCTCTGGCGAGTCCACAGGGACACAAATTCCAACCCTCAAAACTGTTCCTGGGTGAGCGTTTTTAACTAACCCCTTATACCTTATGCTTGATCATTATACTAACCTGTTATTTGCGTCTCTGTCAGAGCTAAGGCCAAACCCAGTAAAAAGGCCAAATTGAACAAACCGGCTGATGACAGCGCGCCAACTGATCCGGAAAAGAACCCGGAACAGTTTGAACCAAATACTGAAGCTATTCTTGATGATCCGCCACCGCAAGATCATGAAACCTTTGTTGAACAGATGGAAATTGATCCGATGGGCCATGCTGATAAACCGCCAAGCCCAACTAAGGTTGCTGATGATAAAGCCGACGATGTTGTAGTTACCGGTGTCGGGTGTACAGCCCCAGGCAACCCCACTGTTCTGTCAAAACATAGTGCCAAAGAAGAATTTTCTGCTATTGACAAGGGCAAGTGGAAGGTGGACTTGGAAAGCTATACCCACCTCAGCGCCCAAGATATTCATTCTGGGTTTTTAAACCATTTTGCACACAAGCCATGATTATGAAGCCGGTTTACTGAACATGATGAAGGAGCGATATGACGTAAATGCTGTTAACTCTGCATAAATATTCTTCCCTTAGCCGCCAAGTTTACTGGACATAAAAGAATAGAATGTTCTGCAAACTTTCAAGAACCATATAGATCAACTCCACTAGCCCGCAAGGGCCGGTTTATAATGTCAATATGAACCGGCACTTTAGAATAATAACTCTTCAATTTCGCCTGTGTAGCCCCCAAGGGTCGACTTAACAAATATGTTAAGTTGAGACTAATTATGCTGTAAGGCTCAAAATTCTTACTTAGGACCTTTATAATCCGGTTGACCATCAAGCTAATAGTTGTTATGTGCTTGGGACTTGTAATTTTTTTTTGATAAGAAGCAATAGACATTATCCCCCAAGTACCAAGTATATTACTTGTTATGTGCTTGGGACTTTGAATATGCACTGCTATCTAATTAATTACATGTCTCTTGCAGGCTGATCTTAACAAGAAGGAATCTCAAATCGCCGACTTTCAAGAAAATATCAAGTCACAACAAGCCGAGACCTCCAAAGCCAAGGAAGAACTGACCAGTGCCTTAACAGCAATGGAAAAACTAAAGGAGAGCTTTAAGAATGAGCGGGCAGGTTGGGATACAGAAAAATCAACTCTGCTGAAGAGGGCTGAGGATGCTTAGCCTGCCTTTAGTCCGGTAGTTGAGGAGCTGACTGGCTTGAAACAACAAATAAATGCCATGACCGCTGCCGTATTTGGTAAATAACTTCTTCATAAGCTTTGAACATGTATTATGTAAGAGACTGCCGGTTTACCGATGTTTTTGATGATGCAGGAACTCGCATTGCTCATCTTGGCTCAGATATGCGGCAAAAACTGAAAGCCGCCTATACACTTATAGAGCAATTATATACCGGCGTACAACGGGTTATCTGCATAGCTTCCCATAATAAACCGCCCCCAACCTTGATCAAGGAGACGTTGGAAAGGCTGGCGATGATGCCTGCACGGTTTGAAGAGCTAAAGAAGTCAGCTGGCAGGGCGGGTGCTCTTACTGCACTGACTCGGGCCAAAGCTTGCATATCTGATCTTGATCCGGCCGATGTGGGAAACGGCTACCCGAGCATAAAGGAGGACGGGTCAGAGTTTAATAACGATGACCTCAGAGCCTTGACGAGGGAAATGCGCCCATTGGCTAGCAAGTTGGCTGAAGAAACCGATCTTTCACATTATCAGTCGATTTATGATGCCAACAACAAGAGAGTTAACGCGCCAACTTATGATGCTCCAAATCTTATTCCTCCAATCCGTAAGCATACCTATGCCCCTGATGTTGATCCCTCTATACTTATAAGTGATGAAGCTGTATTCAAGGCCTTAACTGGGATCGATTGGACCACCATTGACTTCTAGCCACTGGGTAGAGAGGAGGAAGATGAACCGGCGCTGGATCATCCGCAACCTTCAAGTCAGCCAGGCCAGGACTTGTAAACCGGGAGCCGGTTTAGTAGCTGCTTTCTTTAAGACTTGTTAAAACAATTATTCGTTTGGGCACCAAACGCCTTGTAATAGGCTAGCTTAAACTCTTGTTCTGCTATGCCATCGTGCATATTTACTTTGCATGACACTGCTAATCCACCATGTTAAGATATGCCACTTATGCTTATAATATTAACAATGTGGAATCTGCTCCTGCATGCAACGGATTAAAAGTGTCCTGGCGGTTTACCACTGGACGGGTCATAACGCCCAATATAAAACCATGGAAACTAACATAGCTTATACCCAAGGCTGGACTTTCAGAATAACCAAATTTGAAATATATCATACCTGTGATATTTGATCACACTGTTGGTTTACCAAACCGGTGTAGTAACGGGGAGAACCCAAACTTTGAGCACTGGTAATTATCATAGATTGTTTGGCTTATGAACAAAACCAGGCCGGGTTAATAAACACCGGATATTATCTTATCTCATACTGGCGACTTATAGTCAAGAGCTAGGCCGGGTTAATAAACACCGGATGAATTATGATCATAAAGCATTATAAGCCTCATCAAATAAACCTCAAAAACTATGGAATAAAACAAACGAAAAAACGAGGCTTTTCATGGGCTGCCAGGCCGAAAATCGAGTGATTTCACGGGCCGCACAGCCACTGAGTTAAACCTATATAAAAACCTTATAAGATGGACCTCACATAACCAATGGTCGTTTTAACTTTGACAAGTTCAGGGTCTGTATAAGATTGACTTGTCAAACATTCGGCGGGTCATTCCAGGAATACCTGGGTGGAGTGGCTTACTTAAAAAGGCAGGATAACCCGGGGTTTTAGGTGAATAGACCTGGCTTCCAAGCCTGGCTTTTAAGCCTATTACAAGGGTTATACAAACTCTTTATTCTTTAGAATCAAGGAGCCCCCAAGTAATATTTTTGAGCTGTGCTCAAGGGGCACCTATGTTTGAGCTATGATTTTGCAACAGACTCTCTTTGGTACCTTTAACCTGGGTAGCAAGCCCCCAAGTTTTTTTTTCAGTTGGCTTATAAGACGGTTCAAAGGGTAATCATAACTTCGCTCATAAGCCGGAAGCCCCCAAGTAACCAAAAACTCATTAAGAAAAGACGACAGAGGCCCTGCTTTAGCAGGGGTGCCGGTTTAATATATACATTGTCAAAAATATGTACATCAGAAGAGCCAATGGCTCAGGTGTAGTAAGGCCGAAGATGAGCAATATTCCATGGCCGGCGAGTCTCTTCCTCCGACGTGCGTGAGTCCTTGTGGTCTCGAACATCAATAAGGTAGTATGACCCGTTGTTCAGATTCTTGCTGACCACAAAGGGTCCTTCCCAAGGTGGGGATAACTTGTGCATATCAGTCTGATCCTGGATAAGCCGGAGCACTAAGTCGCCTTCTTGAAAGGTTCTGGTCTTGAACCGGCGGCTGTGATAATGACGTAGATCTTGCTGGTAAATCGCCGAACGAGCCGCTGCGAGATCACGCGCCTCGTCTAACAGGTCAAGTGCATCCTGACGTGCCTTTTCATTATCAGATTCAACGTAAGCCACCACCCGGGGTGAGTCGTGACGGATGTCACTGGGGAGAACCGCCTCTGCTCCATAAACCATGAAAAAAGGCGTGTAACCCGTAGATCTGTTGGGCGTTGTGTTGATGCTCCATAGCACCGAGGGTAACTCCTCTACCCAACAACCCGGCGTCCTCTGTAAGGGAACCATAAGCCGGGGCTTGATGTCTCTCAGGATCTCTTGATTGGCTCTCTCAGCTTGACCATTAGATTGGGGGTGAGCCACCGACGATACATCAAGCCGGATATGCTCACGTTGACAAAATTCTTTCATAGCACCCTTGGAGAGATTAGTGCCATTGTCTGTTACAATGCTGTGTGGAAAGCCAAAATGGAAGATCACCTTCTTCATGAATTGAACCACCGTTGCTGCATCACACTTACTGACTGGCTCTGCCTCTACCCACTTAGTGAATTTATCAACTGCCACCAAGAGGTGGGTCTTCTTATCCTTGGACCTCTTAAAAGGTCCAACCATATCAAGCCCCCAAACTGCAAATGGCCAAGTGATTGGAATCATTCTCAACTCCTGAGCCGGAACAAGAGCTCGACGTAAAAACTTCTGACAACCATCACATTTTTTGACCAAGTCCTCAGCATCAGCATGAGCCGTCAGCCAATAAAAACCGTGACAAAAAGCCTTGGCTACAAGAGATTTAGAGCCGGCGTGATGACCACAATCTCCTTCATGGACCTCACGCAGAATCTCACAGCCTTCTTCAGGAGAAACACAATGCTGAAACGCCCCGGTAACACTGCAATGATGCAGCTCTCCATTGACAATTGTCATTGACTTGGACTGCCGGGTTATTTGCCTGGCCAAGGTTTCATCCTCAGGTAACTCGCCCCAGGTCATATATGCCAAATATGGAACTGTCCAATCAGGAATAACATGAAGAGCCGCCACCAACTGAGCTTCCGGGTCAGGAATAGCCAAATCCCCCTCTGTAGGTAACTTGACCGACGGGTTATGCAAAACGTCAAGAAAGACATTAGGTGGCACCGGTTTACGTTGAGAACCCAACCGGCTTAAGGCATCAGCCGCTTCATTTTTCCTCCGATCAACATGCTCAACTTGATAACCCTTGAAGTGACCAGCAATAACATCCACCTCTCGTCGATAAGCCGCCATGAGGGGATCCTTAGAATCCCAAGTACCAGAGACTTGTTGAGCCACCAAATCTGAGTCACCAAAGCACCTTACCCGGCTTAAGTTCATCTCCTTAGCCATCCGAAGACCGTGGAGCAAGGCCTCATATTCAGCTGCATTGTTAGTACAAGGGAACATCAAACGAAGAACATAACAAAATTTATCACCTCGAGGGGAAGCAAGCACAACTCCAGCCCCTGAGCCCTCCAATTACCTGGACCCATCAAAGTGAATAGTCCAATACGTGTTATTTGGTTTTTCCTCAGGCATCTGCAGCTCTGTCCAGTCATTGATGAAATCCACCAGTGCTTGAGACTTGATGGCCGTGCGAGGCATATACTTCAAACCATGAGGCCCAAGTTCAATGGCCCATTTGGCAACCCGGCCTGTTGCTTCCCTATTTTGTATGATATCTCCTAAAGGAGCAGAGCTAACCACAGTAATGGGGTGACCCTGAAAATATTGCTTGAGCTTCCGGCTTGCCATGAAAACCCCATATACAAGCTTCTGCCAATGTGGGTATCACTGCTTGGACTCAATAAGCACTTTGCTGATATAATAAACCGGCCGTTGAACCAGATATTCCTTGCCTGCCTCTTTCCTTTCAACCACAATAGCCACACTGACAGCCCGGCTATTAGCAGCCACATATAACAATAGCGGCTCCTTATCAACGGGCGCAGCTAGGACCGGCGGCTCAGCCAGCTGCTTCTTAAGTGCCTCAAATGCCTCATTAGCAGCGTCACTCCAGACGAAGTCATCTGTCTTTTTCATCATCTGATACAAAGGGATGGCCTTCTCATCGAGGCGGCTTATGAACCGACTTAGTGCCGCAATACGACCCGCCAGACGTTGAACATCATTGATACACGCCGGTTTAGCCAGAGAAGTAACGGCTTTGATCTTCTCTGGATTAGCTTCAATGCCCCTGTTAGACACCAGAAAGCCCAAAAGCTTGCCCACCGGTACACCAAAAACACACTTGGCCGGATTAAGCATCATCTTATAAACTCGGAGATTATCAAAGGTTCCCTTCAAGTCGTCTATCAACGTCTCCTTCTTTCTGGATTTCACCACAATATCATCCACATAAGCATGAACATTGCGTCCAATCTGATTATGAAGACAATTCTGCACACATCGCTGGTAAGTCGCCTGGGCACTGTTGAGCCCAAAAGGCATAGACACATAGCAGAAGGCTCCAAAGGGAGTTATGAAAGCTGTCTTCTCCTGGTCCTTAACTGCCATCTTGATCTGATGATAACCAGAATAAGCATCCAAAAAACTCAAACGCTCACAACCCGCCGTAGCATCAATAATCTGATCAATACGAGGGAGAGCAAAAGGATCAGCCGGACAAGCCTTGTTTAAATCCATGTAGTCCACACACATGCGCCAAGTGTCGTTCTTCTTAAGTACCAGCACCGGGTTAGCCAACCACTCAGGATGAAAAAATTCAACAATAAACCCGGCCGCCAAGAGCCAGGCTACCTCCTCACCAATGGCCTTACGCCTTTCTTCATTGAAACGACGAAGAAACTGCTTGACCGGTTTAAACTTGGGATCAATATTGAGAGTGTGCTCAGCGAGTTCCCTCGGTACACCTGGCATGTCAGAAGGTTTCCATGCAAAGATGTCCCGGTTCTCACGAATGAACTCGATGAGTGCGCTTTCCTATTTCGGATCCATATTAGCACTGATGCTGAACTGCTTGGATGAATCGCCAGGAACAAAATCAACCATCTTAGTGTCATCTGCTAATTTAAACTTCAAAACCAGATCATGCTCTGTAGTTGGCTTTTTCAAAGACGTCATATCCGCCGGATCAACATTGTCCTTGTAAAATTTTAACTCCTCCGTTGCACAAACCGACCCAGCATAAGCCGCATCACCCTCTTCACATTCCAAGGCTATCCTTCGGCTCCCATGTACTGTGATGGTCCCCTTGTAACCCGGCATCTTGAGCTGCAGATAAACATAACAAGGCCGTGCCATGAACTTGGCATAAGCCGGCCGTCCAAACAGAGCATCATACGGGCTGTGAATTTTGACTACTTCAAAGGTCAATGTCTCTGACCTAGAGTCATGATCATCTCCAAAGGCAACTTCCAGAGCTATCTTACCAACAGGGTACGCCGACTTACCAGGCACCACACCATGGAAAACTGTATTCGACGGTTTAAGATTTTTATCTGTCAACCCCATGCGATGGAAAGTTTCGTAATAAAGGATATTGATGCTGCTTCCTCCGTCCATGAGTACCTTGGTAAACTTATACCCTCCAACCTGGGGTGCAACCACCAATGCAAGGTGACCCGGATTATCAACCCGGGGCGGGTGATCTTCCCGACTCCACACGATGGGCTGCTCAGACCAGCGCAAGTAACGGGGAACCGCCGGTTCAACGGCGTTCACTGCCCTTTTGTGAAGCTTCTGATCCCGTTTGCATAAATTTGTGGTGAAGACGTGGTACTACCCACTATTCAACTGCTTTGGGTTACTTTGATACCCAGATTGCCGCTGCTGATTCCCCTGACCTGACTGTTGATGGTAGCCACCCTGATTGCCTTGATTGCCCTGATTACCTTGGAATCCAGAACTAGAACCGCCACCGCCGTAACCCGGCCCATGAGAACCGGACCCTGAACCACCACCCGGTCCATGATTGTCTTGAAAAAGATTGGAATTTTTATACTCCTTCATGATGTAGCAATCCTTCCAGAGGTGGCCAGACGGTCTTTCTCGCGTCCCATGCCTTGGGCAGGGCTGATTTAGGATCTGCTCAAGATTAAAGCCTGACCCTCCAGCCCGTGGGGGCGGTTTACCTTTACGACGCTGGCCGTTATTCTGTGCGTTGGTGTTAGCCACAAAGTCCAAACTATTATCAGCTTTGCGCTTACCATTGCCTCCCTGATTCGCCAGATTATGCTGCTGTCCTCTGGTGCTGCTGCTCTTCTTTCCCTTTCCTGACTTGTCATCATCAGACTCGGGGTCCTTGGTACCATCAGAGTCAGCGTACTTAACCAGAGCCGTCATTAGCTCTCCCATGTCATTGCAATGGCGCTTGAGCCGACCCAACTTCTGCTTAAGAGGCGTAAACCGGCAATTCTTCTCCAACATTATGACCGCTGAACCGGCATTTATGCGATCTGATGAATGTAAGATGGTCGAAACCCGGCGCACCCAATGGGTTGTGGACTCACCCTCTTCTTGGACACAGGCATCCAGATCCACAATTGACATAGGCTGCTTGCACGTATCTTTGAAATTCTGGATAAACCGGGCCTTTAACTCAGCCCATGACCCAATGGAGTTGGCAGGGAGCCCCTTCAACCAAGTGCGAGCCGTTCCATCCAACATCAGGGGGAAATATTTAGCACATGCCGCATCGCTAACATCTAGCAATTCCATGGCCATCTCATAACTCTCGATCCATGCTTCAGGAGGTAAATCGGCTGTATAGTTAGGCACCTTGCGAGGGCCCTTAAAATCCTTGGGCAGACGCTCATTATGTATGGCCGGCACTAAACATGGCACGCCCAAATTCCTAAAGGTTACACCTGGCTCCACTGAAGTTGTCGGACGAACCGGAGAAGGTTGACGGGCCGCATATTGTGCCGCCAGCTCGGCCTCTCGACGTGCTCTACCTTGATCCACCATGTTCTGAGCATTAGCACCAGCGCCCGCCGGGTTATGTCCACGAGGCTGGTTATGGTTCCGCCCACTACTTGACACAGCTGGTTCATCAATATGCCTACTGTAACTCCGGCTTGGGCGAGGGGTGGAATGAATCCGGCTTCGACTATAAGAATAAGCCTGCTGCTGAACCAATGCTGTCTGAAGGAGCTCTCTAGCCCTCCGCATCTCAACCACCGTTGGAGACTCGCCTTCCACCGGGATTGCTGCCAATCGTGACACCGCAGCGATCATGTTATCCAAAGGGTTAGAGTAATGACCCAGTGGTGTTGGCATGTGCTGCGGCGGGATATTGTTCTGACGAGGTGGATCCATTGTGCGTGGCTGAACCGGCGCTCCCGTCCCAGGCGCTTCAACCCGGTCCGCCACTGGTGGGTTACTGGTTCCTGCTCCTGGCGTGTTAAAGAGGTTCCTCGCCTCATAAACCGGTGGCAGGCAAGATTGATGCCTCCTCCTCATGACTTCGTTTGAAGCTTTCTGATCTAGCATGAGCCGGTAAGACTCCGACTGAATCCGCTGCGCCTGGGCATCCAACGTAACCCGCTCCGCAGCCATCCTAGCATCTTCAGCTGCCAGGTTTTCCTTAGCTTGAGCTATCCGATCTCGCAATTTCACGACTTCCGCGTTATGCTGATCTTGATTATCTGGGTTAACCTCCGTCGTCAACAGTATTGCCAAGGCGTCTAGTAAACCGAACAAGACTTGAGCCGGCGGGCGCGCAGGGCCTCCTGCCCCGGCTGCCGTCGCCGCTGCTGACCCGGAAATCAATGCCGCTGCAGTTGAAGAGTGCTGCACTGGCTGCGTACCGGCCATGAAGATTGCAACCCGGTTCGGCGGCTCGTAGGGGTCCGGAATACTATCGCCATCGGAACAGCCCCCAAGCCGACCGTCTTGCAGTCGGTACAATGACTCGGTTTCACCGGTGGATGACTCGCCATCAGAATAGACAACTGTCTCACCGTCAGATACTGATTTATCCTCAGATCCCGCACCATTGATGAATCCCACGAAGGCACGACTCATGGCGGGCTGACCTCGGGCGGGTTTTGCACGCTGAGCCGTCTCGATGATGTCGGTGCAGGTGTCCGGCTCAGGGCCCGTTTCGCCGATCTTGCCAATGAAGACGTGAATTCCACCAAAGGGGACCCGGTACCTGTACTAAATTGAGCCGGCCTCGGGGCCCCAGCCTTCGTCGTCGATGTAGAGCTTGCCGCGACAACTCTTGGTCATCCGGCCCACAGCGTATCCCTTGATCCCTTCGAAGTTGCCCTTCAAGAACTCGAAACCACCGTGCGCTGGCCCCATGGTGGGCGCCAACTGTCGTGGAATAGTCACGGCAGATGTCCTAGTGTGAGGACTTAGTCGTGGAGCCATCGCAATGAGGTTAGTTTAAAGGGGTTAATCAGGACAAAGGACACGGGGAGTTTTATACTGGTTCGACCCCTTGCGGTGAAGGTGAAGGCCTAATCCAGTTTAAGGTGGTATTGCTAGGGTTTCGATGACCAGGGAGCGAATACGCTTAACCTGACTCTCGATCTGTTGTCTCCTCCTCTAAACCGCCGCCGGGTCGTCCCTTTATATACACAGGTTGACGCCCGGCGGTTCACAGAATCCCGGCCGGCTCATAAACGTGTCCGGCTCGGTATCCGCTCTTTCCTATCTTACAATACAAGTCATATACTTATGGCGGTTTACATCTATGGGCCCTAACTCACCTTTGGGCTTTGGGCCTTCTTATTAAGTCTCCTTGGTAAGTCGCCATCTTCTATGTCTTCATGGGCTTCGATACAGGTAAATCACTATGAGCATAACCCGGCCCCTTCTGGGCGGTTTATACTCAATAGTTATATCCCCAACACTATCGGATAATAATCCAGCAATAGGTCTGATGGACCGCAAAGAATCTGATGTGGGTATCGATGTTCAACCAGAAGAAGAAATAATATGAAGGCATCGGATTATAGAAATATCTGGATAATTTTAAAGCTTAATCACAAAGGAATTATGATTTCCAATACGAAGGATCAAAAGCAAAAGCTCTAATCAAGGATGGATAAGTTTAATAAACTTAGGGGTACATTCGACGATAACTTGATTGGTCAAGAACCAACTCATGTTCAAAATGACGTCTGAGCCAGAAGGATGAATTCCAGGATTTGACTGAGGATTGTGAGCCTTCGCAACATATTGAATCAAGGGACTCAAAATGGAAATGACAAGGGATGTCAATGAAGATTACTATACATATGGATTTAACCATAACGCAAGCAGGCAAGAATTTCAAGAGCATCAGGCTGCTGAGGATTTTTGGGAGCTTAGATAGTATTTCAATATATCTAGTGAATCATATGAACAACTAGTAATGAACAATTCCTTGATAAGTGTGAAGAATTATTCGAAGGGGTACTCATGTGGCAAGGAACTGCAAGGCAGCAGGCACAATGGATTCTCGAAATATCAGAAAGTATTACAAGGTATCTTGTAATAACAAGAGCAATTGGAAACCAAGGTATGGACGGCAAGTGTATGTACCTATCCATAGGGATATTCGGTGGTAGGGAATTGCAATGGCTAAGGGCACAAGGGTCTCAGGAAAACATCAAAGAGTATCTTCAGAATCTTCTGATGAAGTAGGCGATCATCTGGAATGAGGGGCTCTCCGGGAGGAAGTGGTCACGTGATCCTAGAGTTAGAGTTAGTAAAATCTATAACCTAAAGAGAAGAGAGATCGAAATCCCAGAGTAAAGATGAGGAATAAAAGTACCTAATACCACCCATTTGTGATGTGGGGCCCGTAAGCCACACAATCAATGTTAGTAAAAGTTTTTCAAGGACTAGACTCAACTTCGGCCAAGGAGTTGGAAAGGGAGCTACCTACAGGCAATTGGCTCTGATACCAACTTGTGACACCCCCGATTCAATCGTACACTAATCATACACACAAATGTGTACGATCAAGATCAGGGACTCACGGAAAGATATCAAAACACAACTCTAAACAAAATTTAAGTCATACAAGCTTTATATTACAAGCCAGGGGCCTCGAGGGCTCGAATACATCAGCTCGAATACAAACGAGTCAGCGGAAGCAACAATATCTGAGTACAGACATAAGTTAAACAAGTTTGCCTTAAGAAGGCTAGCACAAAAACAATAACGATCGAAAAAGGCAAGGCCTCCTGCCTGGGAGCCTCCTAACTACTCTTGGTCGTCAGCGGCCTCCATGTAGTAGTAGGCACCCTCGGGGTAGTACAAATCGTCGGTGGTGGCATCTGGCTCTTGGGATCCGTCATCTGATCGCAGCAATCAGGTATAGGGGAAAAGAGGTAGCAAAGCAACCGTGAGTACTCATCCAAAGTACTCGCAAGACTGATATCAGATCTATACTAAGTATGCATCGGTATCAAAGGAATGGGCTTTATCTTTGGACTGAACTGCAGAAATGCCAGAATAGAGAGAAGGCCTAGCCTATCGAAAACTATCACCTTGAAGCATCTTGTAGCATTTAGAAGAGTAAAGAATAGCTTATTATAATTAGCAATAATGTTGTAACATCAGCGCCCAGAGATCCTTTCTCGACACCCTGCGGGAAAGCAATCCCAGAGCCATCATATCCATTTATCATCTCCAGTATCCAGTTCTAGTTGTATAGATCGTGATACAACTCCAAGTCATCCTGTTACCATGGACACGGTGTCGGGGTACACAAACAGGGGTGTTTATTCCCCCTAACTTGTGCACTGACGAAGATCCTCCACCCCGGCAGCCAAGGCTCGATGAAGGAATGGCTACCTCAAGCATACAAAGCAAGGCCAAGCCAGCGAAGCCGCTCTTCGTAAGAACAAGGAGCGCATAAGAAGAAGAAGACATCAAGACTCCACTTTGGGTAGGCCTCCCTTGTCGAGCAGGAGAGCTCGGCCAGGTCGAGACTGCCCCGGAAGCAAATCCAGGTTAACCCCAGCAGGCCTTCCAGGGTCGTCAAGACCAAAAATGCCGCCAGGACACCACCGCTCCACTGCACAGCGACGCAAGTCACTTATCGGTGTGGTGTCGATCCCGCAAGTGGTTAAGTGGCTTCCACTAAGCACGTGGCAGCATGTTGGAAGACAAATCACACCCATTTGACACCCGTCCAGAGGCGTGTCAAGATAGTGAGCAGAAGATGATTAAGCGGCACGGTAGGCTTGTCGGGCTTCACCCTCAGCATGACACCTAGCAGTGCATTTAATGCACTTTGTCCTAACTGCTAGAGTTAGGTATGATAGCACTGTTAGATATCTAATCATAGGATAATGACTGTTTTACCACTATGGTTACCCCTTGAGCTATAAAAGGAGGTCCAAGGCTACCTAGAAAGGGATTGGACATTCGGTCCTTTGCACACTTGTACGCGCGTAGCAGCTCTCCCCGAGGCCACCTTGCCGGGCTTGATCGCTGCGTGTTCATTGTGTTCCTCCATCCAATCCACCAAAGCAGGAGTAGGGTTTTACGCTTCACAGCGGCCCGAACCTGGGTAAAAATCACCAGAGTCCCATCGTCGTGCTGCATCATGGCCTCCGCTCTTTGTGCAACGTGATCTCCCCCTTGCCGAACCACAAAGGGGCCGGTGGCCCCATAAGTGATCATGTTCTCCCACGACATCTTTGGTGCGCCAGGTAGGCGGAATCACTTGCGCGAACCCGAGGTTGTGAACAGCATGTCGATCTCCATCATCGCCATCTTCGTCACGAACGAAGAAGAGAAGCAATGCTTCTCCTTAGCCACCTCCTTCCGAAACCCCATCGCACATCTCCGCCAACAGCAACGGCGGCGGCGAGCGCGTGCGACTTAGGCGCTACGAGTGGCATGGCTAGGTGTGGATAACATAGCCGCCGCGCCACCCGCAGTCAGAAGGCAGGGCAGGCCGGACAACGGCGCCAGCCTAATCACAGTCCTTGATCGAGCACACTTGATCCCAAGCGGTGCCGCTCGGTATGGTGGGCCAAAAACGGTGCATACTTGGCCTCCCTTCCCTCCTCCCTCGCCAATGATCTGGATGCATAGTGGTGATGCCACCGGCGTCGATAAGTTCACATGAAGCTTGGTCATGTATTTGTCCTGCTAAGGATAAATCATAAGCTGAATGTTAGAGTGAATCCGTCGGTTGTCACCCCCGGCAAGCAATCCACGGCAGGCCCTCGCGTGCCAGCGTGCCAATCGCGCCGGCCGCTGACGGGTCATTGGGAACCAGGGAGGGGAGGGTGGAACCAGTTCTCCTCGCTTCTCGAGATTTTTTCCTCAATTACAAATGTTTACGTTGACCCCTTTGGCTCGTGCCAAGGGTGAACATGTGACTAATGAACCTCCGAGTTCCTCCGTTTGGTCCCTTCCCGTTTTCCCCTCTTTCCAGGGCAAAAGTGGAAGTGTGTGCATGATTACGCCGGAAGACACGAAAAGGAGAGATAGCCACGGGATGAGAATGCGCTTAATCAAGATATTCCCCCACCGGCCGGGGGGGGGGGGATATGAACAAAAGCTAAGCTGGCGTGTTTAAGAATTTTATTCCAAGTTCACATATGCTATCCCTTGGTCAACCAAGGTTTCGTATGGCAAGTCTCCCGCGTGATGGAACCTTACCAAGTTTGTCTGCACCCTTGCTTTGTTTCGAGCCACGCTCAACGAAGCAGGTGGCTACGTCAAATGTTGAAAAAGAAAACCCCACCGGCAGCGTGTCCTTGCCAGCTGAATGCTAAGGACCCGCTCCTCAAAGCAATCGCGGCAACATGATGTTGGTAGGCAAAAAAAATGTCCAAAGCAACTAGCTATACGAATACCAGCGAGGAAACGAAGAGGGTGGCATACACGTGCACATAAATACCTGTTCAACGAGCATTAAAACAAAAATAGTGCAGAACCTAATACGGGATACATATTGTGTCTTAAGTACAGGGCGCACAGCAGCAAGAATGGCCTAATGATCGGTCCGGTGGCCTCCCGGGATCCTTGGGACAAAAAGGACCTTGTCGGCAAGGGGGTCGGCCTTTGCCGCGGCAGCAGAGACGTCGCTGCCTGGCGGCAGCTTCTTGAAGCCATCAGAAAGGTTGAGTTCTGGGTGGAAGTAGGTGAGGTTGCTGAAGACCAGAAAGAGGGCGTCACGGGCAAGCTTCCGGGATTCATCGGCAAAGCAAGCAGCCCGGTCGTCTTCATACATCTTCAACCCTTCAATCAGACCTTCAAAGAAGAGCGTCAGCTTGATGCTTGGAACTTCATGCTTGTCGATGGTGAAAGCCTAGCTCTTCATATCCATGGTTGCAATTTGGGCAGTGAGGCGCTCGGCGATGTCAACCATGTTCTTAATCCAAAGATCGCGTTGTTGAATCTGGTTCTCCAGTTTGTCTTTAGCATCCTTTTGGAGAGCTTTTGCATTGCTCAAGTCCTTCATCAACAGCTTCTCATGGCAACCATCGGATTCAAGATCCTTCTCAATAGTGGCAAGCCTGGCTTTCATGGTGGAGATAGCGCCGTTGGCAGTATCAAGATCTTGGCTCTTGGAGGAAAGCTGTGACTGCACGCTCTTCAGATTGGCCTCTGCCTTCTGTGCTTCCTCTTTGAGGGCCAGGATCTCCTTGCTACTCCCGGCAAGGTCCTCCGTCAACTTGCCCACTTGCTTTTCAAGATCAACCTTGGCGGCAGATGCAACAGCTAGCTCATCAGTAACCTTCTTCAATTGGACAGAAGATTCGAGGGTGAGTGTGTCAAGGGTGGCTTTGTGGCCATCCGCCAAGTCCTTGGTGCGCTGCTGAACAAGGGCCTCCAGCTCCTCGTCCTTGCTATGGGTGTCCCCTCCCGGGCGAAGATATCCTTCTCCTTGGCATTTAGAAGCGCTTCGTGCTCCGCCAACCGGGATTCTCAAGCAGCAATGTCCTCATTGGCCATGGTCAGCACCTCCTCTTGCTGCATGAGGGAATGGGACTGCTTCTTGCACCACTCGCACAGTTCGTTCCCTTTGTCCTTCAGCTTCTGATCCATGAGGTCGACAGAGTTGCGTTGCTCCTTGATTGCCTACCACTTGAGGCTGAACCTGTTCTGCACATCTTTGAGCCCTGCTGCAATAGATTCCAAGAAGGCTATATCCTTGGCGCTGTCAGCAAGGTCACCAAGTTCTTCTACTCTTTGGGACAACGGTTATAGTATGCGTCTGATTTCTTCATCAAAATTCGCGCCCGCTGAAGCAGATGAGCCCGAAGCGGCTGGCCCAGGATGTGCGAGGATCAGTGCCAGCTTGTTTGAGGATGGCTGTGGAACTGTGGCATGTGGGCAGTGCGGGAGAAGAGGTCCCATAGTTTGAAGAGGGGTTTTCTGCTCAACAACTGTCTCCGGGCCTGATATGCTGCCGAGGGTTTTCACTGCTTCCTTCGAGAACTCTTGGATATCCCCGGCAGTGTGCTCATGGCCTTCCGTGGCAGCAATCTTGACTGCTTCCTCGGCAGCACTCTTTCCAATGTTGGCCACTTCCTCCAAGAGCTTAAGCTCCTCAGTCAACGAATCTGCAAATAAAATCAAGCAGACAGAATATGGAGAAGTCAGACCCTATTGGATATAGACCAGGAAGATAAATCATTCAAGCAAGTAGAAGCGAAGACAAGAGGATTACTTGGTGGTGGCTGCTGCAAGGTGACATCTCCTTGCCCAGCAGCATAGGTTGCCAGCGCACGGTCCACAACCACTCCTTCAGTGGCTGTGGCCTCGACGCGAGCAGACCCCGTGGGGGAGGCCCTTCCGGGTGATGCCTCTGCTTGAACCTTGGTCGGTGGGGATCTTTGGGAGGGCCCGCCATGCTGACTCTCGCCCAACCCCTTGCCGGGGGATGATGGGCGTTCCTCCGCATCTCTGCGCGCAGACAAAACGTGCCCTACACCTTCACGCCGGGGGCTGGACTAGGGGCTAGGCGCAGGATCCTCTGCCTTATCCTCCGCTAGACCTGCGCTTGATGAATGGCCTGGCACTACCACATGCTTGGCCCGCTGAACTAGGGGTTCTTCATCTCTGCCAAGACAACAAGGCAAGATTAAATGAGCAACCAAGTGTGGGCTATTTCAATGAAAAGTTTAGTCGTTCTGCTTACTCTGGGTCCACGAGCATGGCACCCAGCGCGTACCCCGCAGGTGGCGGGGTCGCTCTGCCCCTTTTCAGGGTTGGAGGAGCAGAACTTCCCGGTAGCTTTGAACTCATCGGTGGGGCCGAGGTCTCTAGCGGGATCGAGATTTGCGAAGAAGCTGGGCTTGACTAGGGGCTAGGATCAACTCCCGTGACGGCGCGTCGCTTGGCGGGTGGGGTCTTGGCCTCTGACAGGCGAGTGGATTGGCGGCGTACCACCTCTAGCTTGTCGCCCTTGGAGACGGTCTTCTTCACCCTTTTTGTGGCCTACGAGGGAGCGGAGGCCGCTGGTCCCCGGCCGACCCGCTTGCGAAGGCGTCGACTTGGCTCTGGCCCTGGGGCTTGAGGACCCATTTCGAGCCCTTCCTCCTCCACCTCGGGCTACTCTGCCTGCTCAGCTTTGCCTTCTTCTTGGGCCCCTGCTACTATGGCATGAGGAATTCGAGCCCCGGCAAGTTCACGCCCGGCAGCCTCCTCCGCGGCGTGCTATCCACTCCCCTCATCAGAAGAGCCCTCACCTTCAACATCCTCATCTTCCTCCTCCTCTTCGGGCCTCTTTCCTCCAGCAGCCCGGAGCGCTTTGTCCTCCGCGATCCACTTTGCAATGAACTCTGCCTCTGCCTTGGAGGTGCGCTTGACAAGGTCGTTCTCCACCCTGGAAGCCCTTTCTTCCAAACCGGAGACCCAATCTATCTCCGCATCTAGTTTGGGCAGCTGCCAATCAGCCTCGGCTCCGTAGGCGTTGCAATCGGGCATCCATTTCAGAATCTGGTCCCGAGCAGAGTTGAGATGCAGTGGGACAACCTTTGCCGGTAGGTGGAATGGCCCAAGGCTGCCGAATAGCTGTTCGCACAGCCAGCCATGGCCGTATATCGACAGATTGTTGACAGGGCATGGGTATAGACGCATCCTGTCGGCAGAATCCCCGTATTCCCAGGCGAACATGTCCCTTTTCTGCAGCGATGCAATGCAGCGCTGAAGGAAGTTGGCCCCCACATGCTCGATGGTTAGCCTGGCAGCTTTAAGGCGAGCAATCCTATTCAGTGCCGGGCGAAGCATGTCGTCGGTGAGGCCCAACTTACTCCAGTCGCTGTCGCGCGTGGCGCCTTTAGCCCGCGCCACGCAGAACTCAGGAGCATCCTTGTCCTGGATCCAACACCAATCCTCCCTCCATTCTTGCCACCTGCTGCGCTGCTGGCCGAGGAGATAATCCCATTCATCCTTCTTGCCCCGGGGAATCCAACTTATGTTTCCCGAGCGGTGAGATTTGTCTTCTATCCGTGGGATGAAGAAGTGTCTGAACAAATCCACATTAGGGGCAACTCCAACAAAGTTCTCGCACAGATGGGTGAAGATTGCCATGCACGCCATTGCATTGGGCATGAAATCCAGGAGATGGAACCCATACACTGTCATCATGGCGCAGAAGAAATCGGAGAAGGGGGAGGTGAGGCCGCACAGGAAGTACGCGCTGAAAAAGCGGTACGAGTTCGACGGAATCTTGGCCCCCTCCGGCAGGACCACGGGCGCTCCATGACCTTTCGGGACTTCCCTCCCCACATATACTCATACCTCGCGATTAAGGTATATCCATCCAGGATCGACGGGAAGAAAACCACATGTTCCTGTTGCTTCTTGTACAATTCTTCCGCCCTCTTCTTCCTCCCCGTCGCCGAGGTGTCTTTTGCGGTGGCCGCCCGCTTCCCCTTCATGGTGCCCGTATTTCGCCCCATCTCTTGGGCTCATGGGATGGGCGAAAGATCTAGCAGAGCTTTGGAGGCGGATGTTGCCAGTGGAAGTGGTTGCTTGGCTTGAGGAAAAAGATGAAGGGAGAAGAGACAGATACGAATGAGCAACGCCCCCTCGCGTTGCCTTTTTATTGGGAACATGCGCGGGGGCTGGCTCTTCGCTATCTTTCCTCGAAAAGTTACCGTTTTTGCAGGCGCATTACCCATTAACTGCTACTGTTCCACGACCCCACGACCTATGGTAATTACGCTGAGTGGACGTTGGATTGACTAGTCATCATAACAACAACTGCATGGGCAGCATTTCTTCGACACGTGTCCATGCACTGTTTGGGGCCTAACCCAACGTGCCTAGCGACATGTATGGCTCAGGCCTGGGGGCTTCTGTCGGGGTACACAAACAGAGGTGTTTATTCCCCCTGACTTGTGCACGGACGAAGATCCTCCACCCCGGCAGCCAAGGCTCGACGAAGGAATGGCTACCTCAAGCATACAAAGCAAGGCCAAGCCAGCGAAGCCGCTGTTCGTGAGATCAAGGAGCGCATAAGAAGAACAAGACAGCAAGACTCCACTTGGGGTAGGTGAGGGAGTCATGGACTAAGGGGTCCTCGGGGTGACGGCCCATTGTACATGGGCCAGACTGGTGGAGCCGTATAATGATAGGAGATCTACGAAGTCGTGGTGTGCCCTCCAAGTCAAGAAGGCGGAGGATCTCTTTAATTCCTTATTGTAATCTATCTTCGGTAACCCTAACCCTACCAGTGTCTATATAAACCAAGGGTTTTTAGTCTTTAGGGCTAGAGCTACATTCATCACCTCATAGCCTTAGGGTTTAGCTCATGCTGATCTCGAGGTAGATCTACTCTGTAAACCACGTTATACATTCAATACAATCAAGTAGGACATAGGGTTTTACCTCTTCGAGAGGGCCTGAACCTGGGTAAACACTGTTTTCGTTGTCCCTTGTTACCCATCAATCCTAGATCCACAGCTTGGGATCCCCTACCCCGAGGTCTGTTGGTTTTGACACCGACAATGGTGCTTTCATTGAGAGTTCCGATGTGGGGTCGCCCAAAGGATCGATGGCTCGCCTGATCATAAGAGAAGGCATCAAGCCCGGGGACTTCTTCGTCCCCGGTCAACTCTTCGCGTTCTGCAACATTGTCCTGCACGCTGACCCGACAGGTCGTCTGGATCAGATTGACAACTTCGCCCCCGAACATCGAATTCCATTCAGCAGCCTGGAATACGTGGCGGACTCACGGGGCGATCTGGTCTTCGCTGGATTCACTACCCCTTCCCGCACCCACGCAGGCCTCGTCGTGCCCGCCCCGGAGTCTCCCTCCAATCTGATCTATGGATCGGCCCCAGTAGCTTCGAGCCAGGAGAGCTCCGCTTCGAGCGGCGGCCAGACTCCACCTTCACCTGAACCCATCATGTCCACGAAAGATTTGTCCTCGACCTTCGAGGCAGGATCAGGAGGCGGAAGTTAGGAATCAATCTTGGCCGAACAGTTCCTCCACAATGCTCACCCAGTCGTGAACTCCCATGATGAAGTGTCGGCCAATGGCCAGAAATTACTCCCGGCCCGAAGCAACCCGATCTCAAGCCCCAGCATGGAACCCACACGCAGGGATCAATATCCGTCCTTGACTTCCGATGACTGTCCGAACCCCCTCGAGGATCCGATCCTGCACCCAGAGCTTTGCTCGGCCTGTAGAAATCAAGGACTGGCTAGGGCATTGACTGCCCCCATTGTAACGGAATCTGGCCTAGAGCCCTCGAGTACGGTGACCCTCGCTATGATAAACGAGGCGTTGGACCAAATTCAGAAAATGACTATCCAGGAGGATCTCTCCCCCGCTCACGATCGTCAACCCGTCCAGGCGTACTATAGGGAATTTTGCGTCCCACCCACCACCCACTTGGTAGCCACAATCGATGATTTAACCGATATGCTAGACTATAATTCGTTACCGGCTGCTGGTTGGCCACTTCCACCTACGACATTTACATGGTGGACACCCCCAAGGACGGCGACGGCACCCCCAATCAGGACAAAGGCAGGCCCAGAGATGAGCCGCCCAAACGCCGAAAATAGCACCGTCGATCAAAGCCACGTCGAAGCCATGCAAGCAACATGGAATCTGCGGAGAACGGCACCATAAATAATACGGATGACCTCGCCAGAGACGCAGCCTTCGAACATCATCAGGATGACCTCGCAGGGCAGGAGATCCCGATCAATTCAGAAAACCCTGACGACTACGAGGATAGCAACTACCTCCCACTCTCTGAAGAGGAGGCCAGTCTTGGGAGGACGATTTCATTGTCCCCGAAGACCCTCTAGAGGAAGAACGGTTCAAGAGGAGGCTTTTAGCCACCGCTCGCAGCCTAAATAAGCAAAAACGCAAAATCAAGGCCGAACAGGACACCCTCAACGACCGATGGACAAAAGTCCTAGCTGCCGAAGATGGGTACGGCCGCGATCAGCCAAACAGGAGTTACCCCAAGCAAAACCTCCTGCCACAGTTCGACGATGAGGCCGTAGAGCCCACACGCCCAATATACACAAACGCCGAACAACCGGACCGCCCCCCAAGAGGGCGGGACAGGAAAGCTGACGAGGCCGAACACCCAGCCGCCCCACCTCACCGTCATGGCAAGGATCAAGTGCGGCCCACTTACGAGTACGACCTCCGCCATGACCTAGACGCTCATGGAGGTCGTACCAGGTCCATCTATGGACCCAGAGAGGACCTGCCCGCGTACCGGGAAGGATACTACGATCGGTTAAACCGAAACGATAGAGTCCGAGAGCAGCAGCAGATTAGGAGGGCCAAAGACCTCTGACATGATGAAGCCCGAGTTCGGGGCACCGCACACCCCTTGTGCTTCACAGAGAGGGTAATGCAACATCAATTCCCGGAAGGCTTCAAGCCTGTGAACATCGAATCATACGACGGAACCACAGATCCAGCCGTATGGATAGAGGATTTCCTCCTCCACATCCACATGGCGTGAGGAGATGACCTCCACGCCATTAAATATTTGTCGCTAAAGCTTAAAGGCCCAGCTCGACACTGGTTGAACAGCCTTCTCGAAGACTCTATAGGTTTATGGGAAGAGCTTGAGGACGCTTTTCAAGCAAACTTTCAGGGCACCTATGTCCGGCCTCCGGATGCTGACGACCTAAATCGCATGACGCAACAACCCGGAGAATCTGCCCGACAGTTTTGGAACCGATTTCTGACCAAGAAAAATCAAATCGTTGACTGTCCGGATGCCGAAGCCTTGGCTGCCTTTAAGCATAGTGTCAAGGATGAATGGCTTGTACGGTAGCTCGGCCAGGACAAACCTAGAACTATGGCAGCCCTTACTTCCCTCATGACCCGCTTTTGCGTGGGCGAAGACAGTTGGCTTGCTCGCAAGAACACCAACCCAGACACACCTGGTACCTCCGAGGTTCGGGATGGAAATGGAAAGCCCCGACGCAGCAGGAATAAACGTCACCACAATGACAGTGAGGGTGAGGATACGACAGTAAATGCCGGATTCCGAAACCAGAAGTTCGGAACCCGAAAGAAATCCCTTAAAGGCAACGGTGATGGCCCATCTAGACTGGACACAATTCTGGACAGGCCTTGCCAGATCCATGGCACATCAGAGAAGCCCGCCAACCACTCCAACTGAAATTGTTGGGTGATTAAACAGGCCGGCAAACTCACAGCCGAAGACTCGGGCAAAAGCCCACGAAGCGAGGACGATGACGAGCCCCCAGGCCGAATAGTGGATGCCAGAAACCCTTCCCTTCCGAGGTCAAGAAGGTAAACATGATTTAGCAACCCACATACCGAAGAAGGAGAGGAAGCGAGTGCTATGGGACGTATACTCCGTCGAGCCAGTCGCACCGAAGTTCAATCCATGGTCAGCTTGCCCGATCATGTTCGATCGCAGGGATCATCCCACCAGCATACGCCATGGAGGGTCCGCAGCCCTAGTGCTAGACCCCATCATCGATGGATTCCACCTCACTAGAGTCCTAATGGACGGAGGGAGCAGCCTCAACCTGATATACGAGGATACAGTGAGGAAAATGGGGATCGATCCATCAAGGATTAAACCCAGTAACACCACCCTCAAGGGGGTCATTCCGGGAGTGGAGGCCCGCTGCACGGGCACCGTGACTCTTGAAGTAGTGTTCGGATCTCCGTATAACTTCCAAAGCAAGGACTTGATCTTCGATATCGCACCTTTCCGCAGTGGCTATCACGCCCTCCTCGGTCGAACAGCGTTCGCCAAATTCAATGTCGTTTCGCATTACGCGTACCTCAAGTTGAAGATGCCTGGTCCTTCGGGCGTCATAACTATCAACGGCAACACAGAACACTCACTTCAAACCGAAGAGCACACTGCGGCCCTAGTGGCCTAAGACCACACTAGACCATATAGGCCTGGATGCCGACCCGTCGTAAGGGCCAGTGACAATAGTAAACGGGTTCGAACCCGTTCCCCATCATGGGAACCCGCATACGTTCGCCGCAAATAGGGATACCCGCCCCACGGCACGCCCACATTCTTCACGCTCCATGTGCCTCGTCAGCACAACTTCGCACTCAAAATACCATGGGCAGCCGTGAGGCATACATTAATCCGAGGTACATATTCGGTTAAATCAAACTTCGGAATTACCTCGTCTTCGGACGACCCAGGGACCAATTCCAGATATCCCCAAGCTTAAAGCTCCATCAGCAGGGTCCTCGCCCATCAAGGTCTCATCGAAGGTCCCAACCCCCACCTATCAGAGGCAAAGGCGCAGACGTGCAGCAGGGCACAGTGAAGGCTTCAACTCACGTATCAAGGCCCTGTGTCAACCTTTACTCTGTAAATTCTCTTTTTCTTTCTCTCTTACAATTACTGCCTTCGCAGTTCGAATTGTACCGTTAGACGTCCCGAGCTTACGAGAAATAATAAAAATACCCTTTACGGTGTTCGGATATCCGCATCTTGCAATTTTTCTGTATCTTTTCGGATTCTCCACTCGCTCTTCGAACAGCCCGGCATGAAAATATATTAACTAGTCAAGAGTTCGATTTATGTATCAGCTCAATATCTTCAAGTCCGGCACCGCTTTCCGCTAGGTGTTCGGTGTCTCGGATATTGCACTATATGCATCTGTTTCGAACTATGTCTTGGGTCAATAGTTGGGTTGCTCGGCTCCTGTGCTTGCCTCTTATGTTCCCCATGTTCGGCTAAGAGGGCAAAGGGAGAACCCCTGTGATTGTACTTCTGGTTCGCCCGGTCAAGTACCTCGGGAGGAAAAAGCCGAAAACTGACCATCATAGTAAGCGCGAACGGGTCCGCGATCCGATGACGAGGTTTGACTCTAAAAATCATTGGCAATTTCACCGTGTCACATGAAGGGTTTGTCTTAACACAAACCATGTGATCGGAAAGGGCAGGGTTTGATCCCCAAGTACATCACAATACACAGGAGGCTAGTCCCTAGTCCCCACCGTCAAGCTCCTAAGGCTAAGTGAAAGCAGTAAAACCGAATAGTCTGATTGCCCGGTTTCGCTCCTGCACTACCGCCTCCGGGCACCAAGACATTCGCTAAGGGTAACAGTGCGGGGACAAAACACCCCTCGTGATATTCACCTAGGGGCTGAAGCCGATGACTGGTAGCTTTCAGAATAAACATACGGCCACACAGGAGTCAAAATTTAACCATTACAATATCAACATAAGTCCGTCGGGCACATAATAAAACATAAGTCCCACGTGATACAAACTTAATACAACTACTCAAACATTACATCTTTCGAACACTGGCCCTCTATCGCCCGCGCTCCGGCTATCACCTGCGCGAAGTACTGCTCGGGGCGGCGATGCTCCTTCCCCTTGGGCGGAGGACCAGTGGCCATCTCCATTGGATTCATCCTCGGCCAATGAACCAGAGTCTTCGCAAACGCGAGCCTCGCCCCCTCAAGGCATGCTGACCGCTTTACGGCATCAATCTGGAGCGGCGCCTCCCGCAGGTTCTGCACAAGGCCGAAGTAGGTGTCCAGAATAGGCTCGGCCGGCCACAGGCTGACACAGAGGTCCTTCAAGGCCAGCTTGGACATCCGATGCATCTCCATCAGGTGCTTCATTTGATCGCTGAGGAGGGGTGGACGCTCGGAGTCCGGAAACTGTGACCAGAAGAGCCGCTGCATGGAGTCCTCCTCGAGGGTGGCATAGTGCCTCACCATGGCCACCGCATTCTTCGAAAGTTCGGTGAAGACGCCTGCGGAGCGCCAGACCCTCGTCAGCAGGGCGAATCTATTGCCTTCGAACACACTCTGCAGTAAATATTTCTTACAATTGGTAATTTGCGCGGCTTGCCAGAGCTCCTCCCGGACACCTCGAGCGTCACTCCTCGCCTCCTGAAGCTCCTTCTCCGTCTTGGATAGCCGGGAGGATTGCTCCTCCTGCCCCTTCTCAAGGGCCTCCAGCCTCTTGGCGGCATCCTGGAGCTCCACTTGGACTTCGGTCACCCGAGCCTCATGTTGCCCGGCAGCAAGCTTGGCCTTCTCAAGCTCGGCCACCGCCTTCTCAGCGGTCGTCTTCTTCTCAGACGCCTCGGCCTCGGCTTTCTTCAGGGCCTCCTTCAAGCTCTCGACCTCGGCGGCAGCAGCTACAGGGTCATCAAGACAAAGGATTAGCATACAGTCCGGATCGTCAATATCCGGCATCAAGCAAAATACACATCTTCTCACAAGGCTTACCTTGCATCTCATTATCGGAAAGCTTGAGCTTCTGATCCATATCCTCTAGCGCTGCGACATTAGTAGCCGCGACCACGGAAGATGCCCGCGTTAGCAAATAATATGTCAACATTATTATTCGGCCTACCGAATTTGATCCTCTGCAGGTCTCTCTGAGATCCTGGCAGAGTCTCGGGGGCTGCTATGTATACGGCCTACCTAAACTAACAATTACAACCGCATTATGAGGAAAGAGTATTACTTGACTTACCTCAAAGCCTGTTAGAAGGCCTTGGATAGTGTTGTTCAGCCTGGATTGGATGAAACGAACACTCTGCATAACCGCACTCATTAGAGTGCGGTGCCCATCAATGATGATGGAGCTGCTCACCAGCTCCTCCAGAACGTCTGGCCCGCCAGCTGCCGCCCGTGTGGAGGTGTTCGGCGCTGGCGTTGGCTCCCCAGCCCCTCCCCCGCTGGGAGGAGCCTGTGCCGTCGAAGGCCTTGGGGGCTCAGGAGCGGTCGATAGTTGGGGTCCGGATGGTCCGGACTCCTTTCCCTCACCAGCCGGGAGGGACACTCCCTCCTGGTCTTCGGTGACCAAGGTGTTAACCTTGGTCATTACGGCGTCCGCCTCCCCCTCTGTGTTCGGAGGAGGAGGAGTCCTTTAGGACCTCACCTCCTCAACCTCTTCGGGGATCAGAGGAGGCGTGGAGTGCGCCATAGACCCACTGTTCGCCAGTTCGGCGGGCGGAGACGTCTCCTCCGAACTCTGCTCGGTGGGGCGTTCACGTGGGAGACTGCAACTCGGAGGGGTTAACCTTCAACTAAAGCAAATTACTGAAAACAAGATAGCTAAAAATGCCAACGCCTTACCTACTGGCCGGGGGCTTGACCCGGGGATCCTTCTCCGGAACCTTCTCGGACACTTTGGAGTCTGAACTATCAAACAGAACCAGCTTGGGCTGGCATCGTCTCTTCGGGGCCGGAGAAGGTTGGACCTCCTCGATGTCCTCGGACGCCACCCTCTTCTTGGAATGCGAGGAGGCACTCTCCTCCTCATCCTCAACCTCGCCCCCATCCTGCATGGATGAGGCCATAGCGTCTCCGGACCGATTGCCCGGATGAATCCTACGGCGGAGGCCCTCCCTGGCCTCCGGCTCTCCTTTCTTCTTGCCCTTCTTGGCGGGCTCCTTATAAGGCACCACGACCAGCAGCTTTTCCAGCTGCTCTGATAGGGGCCCTTCTGGCAGAGGCGCTGGGCCACAGATCTTCTTGGCCTTGGCGAGCCAGCCCTGCAAAATCCACATACCAGGGTTAGACCGAATCAAACATGGTGTGAATATCCGAACACTTCTCGAAAAAGAATGCCGCTCACCTCCTTTGGGTGGTTTGCGGCGTCAAGACCGATGTCCTTCCCCTCGACCGGCCACTCCTTCTGGGGCTAGAATAATTGGCCCCATATCTTGTCAGGAGTCGTACCGTAGAGGTGTCGCACGGTGGCCAGATCCTCGGGCTCGTGCTCCCACATAGGCTTGGCCCTCGCCTGGCAAGGGAGGAGCCGGCGGTGGAGCATGATCTGGACCACGTCGACCAGCTTTGTGCCGGTCTCTATTATGGTTTCGATGCGCTTCTGCAGTGTTTTCATGTCGGCAACACACCCCTAGTCCGGGCTCTTGGTGGTCCAGGAGGCCAATCTGGTAGGGGGTCCGGACCTGAATGCGGGGGCCACTCCCCATGCGGCCTCCCTCGGCTCGATGATATAAAACCACTCCTTCTGCCACATCCGGACGGTGTCGACAAAGTGGCCGTCCGGCCACTGGACCCGTGTCAGCTTACTAATCATGGCCCCTCCGTAGTCTGCATGCTCACCGCCGACCACCTTGGGTTGACATTGAACACCTTCAGCCATAAACCGAAGTGCGGCTGGACTCAGAGGAGCGCTTCACAGACGACGATGAAGGTTGAAATGTGGAGGAGGGAGTTGGGGGCTAGATCGTGAAAATCCAGCCCGTAGAAGAACATCAGCCCCCGCACAAAGGGATGCAGGGGAAATCCGAGCCCCGTAAGGAAATGGGGGAGAAAAACTACCCTTTCGTCCGGCTCGGGCATAGGGATGATCTGGCCCTCTTCGGGGGCCAGATGGGCGACATCGGCCAGCAAGTAGCCGGCCTCCTTCAGCTTCAGAATGTCCTCGTTAGTGACGGAGGAGGCCTCCCACTTCCCATTGGCGCCAGATCAGGCCATGGTCGAAGGAGGTGAAGTGGGATTCGCTGTGGAGGCAGAGAGAAAGGGCGCTGGAGCTCTGAAGGTCTGTGTGAGCGGAAGGTGGAAGAGGGCATGGGATGCAGACTGTAGCGGCTCCCCTTTATAGACTGTTGGCAGGTCGGGGATTCCTTTTTCCACACCGCTGGCCTCTCCACTTCCCGATATCTCTGCAACATCATGAGCGGGGAGGGGAATCGAAATCATTAACCATAGCCCTCGAAAAGCGGGACACGATCTCCATCTTGAGGGGACGTGTTGAATGTGGCTTCAGCCTCGAGTCGCGCTTCAAGAAATAGTAACTGCTTGGCGTTATGGCCGAAAGCGACTCTTCGTTGAAAGAGAAAAAATTTGTCAGATAAAGGAACTATTTGTGCTTGAGCGATGTTATTACCTTGGGTGTTAAGTAAAACTACCATTTCAGACTCCGGACATCACTTGGTTCCGAACAGGGGAGAGACATACTGAGGAACTCTCCCCACAAGCCAAATACTGGTCTGATGGATGGATACCGGATACAAGTCTTGGCGTTGGAGGCAAGTTCGGGGCTACTGAGGGAGTCATGGACTAAGGGGTCCTCGGGGTGACGGCCCATTGTACATGGGCCGGACTGGTGGAGCCGTATAATGACAGGAGATATACGAAGCCGTGGTGTGCCCTCCAAGTCAAGAAGGCGGAGGATCTCTTTAATTCCTTATTGTAATCTATCTTCGGTAACCCTAACCCTACCAATGTCTATATAAACCGAGGGTTTTTAGTCTTTAGGGCTAGAGCTACATTCATCACCTCATAGCCTTAGGGTTTAGCTCATGCAGATCTTGAGGTAGATCTACTCTGTAAACCACGTTATACATTCAATACAATCAAGCAGGACGTAGGGTTTTACCTCTTCGAGAGGGCCTGAACATGGGTAAACACTGTGTTCATCGTTCCTTGTTACCCATCGATCCTAGATCCACAGCTCGGGACCCCCTACCCCGAGGTCTGCCGGTTTTGACACCGACAGTAGGCCTCCCTTGCCGAGCAGGAGAGCTCGGCCAGGTTGAGACTGCCCCGGAAGCAAATCCAGGATAACCCCGGCAGGCCTGCCGGGGTCGCCAAGGCAACACCGCTCCACCGCACAGCAACACAAGTCACTTGTCGGTGTAGTGTCGAGCCCGCAAGTGGTTAAGTGGCCTCCACTAAGCACGTGGTAGCACGTTGGAAGACAAATCACACCCATTTGACACCCGTCCAGAGGCGTGTCAAGATAATGAGCAGAAGATGATTAAGCGGCACTGCAGGCTTGCCGGGCTTCACCCTCAGCACGATACCTAGCAGTGCATTTAATGCACTTTGTCCTAACTGCCAGAGTTAGGTATGATAGCATTGTTAGATATCTAATCACAGGATAATGACTGTTTTGCCACTATGGTTACCCCTTGAGCTATAAAAGGAGGTCCAAGGCTACCTAGAAAGGGATTGGACATTCGGTCCTTTGCACACTTGTACGCTCGTAGCAGCTCTCCCTGAGGCCACCTTACCGGGCTTGATCGCTGCATGTTCATTGTGTTCCTCCATCCAATCCACCAAAGCAGGAATAGGGTTTTACACTTCACAGCGGCCCAAACCTGGGTAAAAATCACCAGAGTCCCATCATTGTGCTGCATCATGGCCTCCGCTCTTTGTGCAACGTGATCTCCCCATTGCCGAACCACAAAGGGGCCGGTGGTCCCATAGGTGATCGTGTTCTCCCACGACACACGGCTATTCGAATAGATAAACTTCCCTGCAGGGGTGCACCACATTACCCAACACGCTCGATCACGTTGGCCGGACACACTTTCCTGGGTCATGCCCGGCCTCGGAAGATCAACACATCGTAGCCCTACCTAGGCTCAACAGAGAGGCCAGCACGCTGGTTTACATCCTAAGCGCGCAGGGGTCTTTGACCCATCGCCCTTTGCACTCCTGCACATTGCGCACGTGGCCGGTGAGCAGACCTAGCCCCCTTATACAAGCGCAGGCTTACACAGTCCAACCCAGCGTGCGCCACTCAGTAGCTGACGTCTAAAGAGCTTCGGCTGATACAAACGATGCTGAGTGCCCATATCTGTTCCTGTGTGGTGGTTAGTGCGTATAGGCCAGTGGCCAACTCAGATCAAATACCCAATCTCCTTAGTGTCTTGGGAGCGCGCGGTAATGAGCAGAGACTCACTATCATGTGACCCCGTCGCGCCGTCTTGTGGACTTACGGCAAGGGCCCGGAATGCCCGGTCGTGCCACGTAGAAATCTCGCGGGTACCCTCCAGGTCAACTCGACTACACATCAACTCGCGGGTAACCCTCAAGGCCGACCCGACTTCAACATGGTTCTGTGGTAAAGTCAAAGTATCCGTGTGTCCAAAACACCAAGGGGGAATCCGAGGAATTACCCTCGATGGAATCCACCTGATGTAATCATTAAGGTGAACTTAGGAGGAATCACCCTCGAGGTTCACACTTGAGGTGTTGCATGATAGAGTCGTGTCGGGAGTGGTGAAGGAGGAATCGCCCTCCGTAGACCACGACCGATTAGCTTCACTATAGAGATCTCATCAGAAGTGCTATACGAGATATCACCCTCGGCACTCGATGGTAACTCTGCAGAGTCATACAACTAAGGGAGGCTGTGATGTGATGTGTCGGGATCTGGACGTCGATCACGTTGATCGAGTCACCTGGTAATCCAGCGGGGGAAACAGGGACAAGATGAGGAGTCATTGATGGATCATTAACCAACCTATACTAAGCATATAGGATAAGCAGGTCAGGTACAAAAGCAGGCTATGCATCAGAATAGGAGCAATCAATTACAGTAGCAAAATCTAATGCAAGCATGAGAGAGAATGGAATGGGCGATATAGGAATGATAAAGGGGGGTTTGCTTGCCTGCTTGCACTGATGAGAAGGAGGGATCGTCGCCGATGTAGTCAATCACCGGGGTATCGGCAGCAGTCTCGGGGTCTACCGGAGAAGGAGGGGGGAAGAAACAATAAATAACAGGCATACAAATGCAACAGAAAGCATGACATGACAGTACGGAGTGCTAGGCGTGTCCTAACGCAATGCTAAGTGATACAGACGAAGAGGGAAAACATCCGGAGGGATTTTCCCGGCATTTGGAATTTTTCGGGCAGATGAAAAGAGGCGGACGGTTCCATGTTCCACATGCTAGGGGCATGTGACAGATGAACGGACTTCATATTCGGATTCGTCTAATTTTTCTGATCATCTTTCATATATAAATTATTTTCATCCGAGTTACAGATGTTTTTCTATGATTTTCCAAAGTTTTAATCAATTTTCTGAAATTCCTTTTATCTATTTACTCTAATACTAAATAACAAAAATACTTTTTACACCAACTAGGGGGCTAGCCAAGTGTATGACAGCGGGGCCATGGGGTGCAAGTTGACCCAGTCAACGTCCAGTCAGTAGTCAACTAGTTTGACTGTTGACTGGGTCAAACTGACAGGAGGAGCCAACATGTCATAGAGCATCCTTTTAACAGTTTGTTTTATTTACCTAAGTTAGTAGTGGGGCTCGGTGTCATAGACTGAAAGTGGGGTTGGGTGAGTAATAAAGGGGGATTAATCCTAAAAGTGGATTACCCCTAACTAAACTAGGAAGGCCCCGGGGGGGATTTGTACGCTCGTGCCCACGAAGGCGTGCTGGCGGCCACGAAGGAGGAGGCGGGCGCAGGGGCGCGGCGAGGCGATGGACGAGGCGTGCGTCAGGGGCGGCCAGCAGTGGCGGCGCAAGCGGCGGCCGGCGGCCAGGGACGTGCATCAGGGGCGGCCAGCGTGGGCGAGTGCTGGGAGGTTTTTGATTGTTCCATGCAATTATATTATCAATCTTGGATGTTTTATATATAGTTTCAAGCAATATCATTTTTTAAGACTAACCTATTAACTTAGTGCCAATGCAAGTTGCTATTTTTTGCTTGTTTTTGGTTTCGCAGAATATTAGTACCAAATGAAGTCCAAATGCCACGAAACTTTTTGGAGATTTTTTCTGGACAAAAGAGACACTAGAAGCTTTGGGAGAAGACCAGATGATGAAGCATGGGCCCACGAGGCACCAGGGCGCTCCTTAGGGGGGTAGGCACGCCTTGTTGGCTCATGGGGCCCACGAGGCTCTGTTTGACCTAACTCTGCCTCTATAAATTCTCTAAGATCATGAAACCAACAGAGGAGTCCACGAAATACTTTTTTCGCCGCCGCAAGTTCCAGAACCACGAGATCTCATCTGGAGGCCTTTTCCGGCACTCTGCCGGAGGGGGATTTGATCACGGAGGGGCTCTACATCATCCTTGCTGCCTCTCCGATGATGCGTGAGTAGTTTACCACAGACCTATGGGTCCATAGTTAGTAGCTAGATGGCTTCTTCTCTCCTTTTGATCTTCAACACAATGTTCTCCTCAGTGTTCTTGAAGATCTATTCGATGTAATGACTTTTTGTGGTGTGTTTGTTGGGATCCGATGAATTGTGAGTTTATGATCAGATCTATCCATGAATATTATTTGAGTTTTCTCTGAACTCTTTTATGCATGATTACTATAGCTTCATATTTCTTCTTCGATTTATTGGTTTGGTTTGGCCAACTAGATTGATTTATCTTGCCATGGGAAGAGGTGTCTTGTAATTTGTTCGATCTTACGATGCTCAATCCCAGTGATAGAAAGGGACATGACACGTATGTATCATTGCTATTAAGGGTAAAAAGATGGGGTATATTCATACGTGAGTTTATCTTGTCTACATCATGTCATCTTGCTTAAGGCGTTCCTCCGTTTTTCCATGAACTTAATACACTAGATGCATGCTGGATAGCGGTCGATGTGTGGAGTAATAGTAATAGATGCAGAATCATTTCAGTCTACTTGTCTCAGACATGATTCCTATGTATGATCATTGCCTTGGATATCGTCATAATTATTTGCTTTTCTATCAATTGCCTAACAGTAATTTGTTTACCCACTGTATGCTATTTTCTTGAGAGAAGCCTGAAAACTATGGCCCCGGGTCTATCTTTTATCATATATTAAAACCAAAAATACCTTGCTGCGATTTTCTTTTATTTATTTTATTTTGTATTTTTGTCTGATCTATCTATCAAAAACTATACAATTTAATCTTACTCGTAACCGTTGAGGGATTGACAACCCCTTTGCGCGTTGGGTTGCAAGGATTTGTTGTTTGTGTGCAGGTGTTGTTAACGAGTCGTTGCTTTGTTCTCCTACTGGATTGATAACCTTGGTTTCATAACCGAGGGAAATACTTATCTCTACTGTGCTGCATCATCCTCTCCTCTTCGGGGAAATCCCAACGCAGCTCACAAGTAGCAGGAAGAATTTCTGGCGCCGTTGCCAGGGAGACATCATCAACAACTATCAAGTACCTACGCATAAACTTTCATCTCCTTTCATTTACATTATTTGTCATTTGCCTCTCGTTTTCATCTCCCCCACTTCTAAAAAGTTTTTACAAAAATACAAAAAAATATTTTTAGTTTGCCTTTTTGCTTGTTTGCTCGTTTGCTTGCTTTTTGCCTTCATGTAAACACTCAAAAACAGAAAAGTAAATAAGAAAATTTAAGATGGATCCTCATCCTCTTGCTAATCTTTTTAAAAGATCCAATTATGATGAACCAATTGCTAGTGAGTTGAGTGCACTTGATTATCTCTATGAAGTTTTGCTTGAAAATCATGAATTTGAAAATTGCAATCAAGTGTTAAACGAAGAAATTTATAAAGTGATTCATGATAGCTCCTTGAATAAAAAGCATGAGTGCAATGATGTTATTATAAATTCTATTAGTGTCAATTGTGTTAATGATATGCAAAACCCCAAGCTTGGGGATGATGAATTTGTTATGTCCTCTACTTATTGTAATGATCATGATTGGGGTGATGCTTCTTATGATTTTGAAAATTTATTTAAGCCTCATGATGAATATGAAATTGATAATAATGGTTGCAATATTATTGAAAGTGGGTTTGGAAGACTGACAACTCTAGGTAAAAACAATCCCACATATTTGGAGTGTGTTCAATCTTGTGAAATTTTTGATAAAAGTGGGTTTGCAGAGGTCATGACTTTAGTTGATGTTAATCCCACTATTTTGGCAGACTATAAAAAATTTATGCATGCGGATCATGGAGAGAAAATTTTATATGATAGCTATATTGTTGAATTTGATTATGATCTTGCATGTAATTATTATGAGAGAGGAAAATATGGTTGTAGAAATCTGCATGTTACTAAATTACCTTTCTTCATGTTGAGATTGTTATTGTTTCTTTCTTGTTGCTTGCATATGCTAGATATTCCGTGTATTGATAGTTTGTTTGCTTATAAAATGTCTATGCATAGGAAGAGAGTTAGACTTAAATGTGTTTGTCTCATGTTTCATGATGCTCTCTTTGTGTTTCAATTATTATCTTTCATGTGAGCATCGTTGAAATCTCAAGCCTATCTTAATGGCTATAAAGAAAGAGCTTATTGGAGACCACCCAATAACTATATTTTCTATTTTCTTGTGTTCACACAATTATGCTACTGTTATGATTGTGTTTATTATGTTTTAGTTAGTGATTGTGCCAAGTAAAGCCTTTAGGATGGTTTGGATGATAGTTGACTTGATTCTGTGGAAGAACAGGAACTTTTGCATATAGTAGTAGGATTGTTAAAAATTTCTGAAGCGTGAAAAAATTGGGAATGTTTTACACATAATTTATATACAAATTGCCCACGTCTTCCTAATTTTTTAGAAGTTTTGGAGTTACAGAAGTATGAGCATAATTCAGGTTTCTACAGACTGTTCAGTTTTTGACAGATTCTATTTTTGATGCATTGTTTTGCTTGTTTTGATGGAACTATGGATTGTATCGGGGGATATAAGCCATGGAGAAGTTAGAATATGGTAGGTACAATACAAAAATAAATATTAATGGGTTTGCAATAGTACTTAAAGTAGTGATTTGTTTTCTTATACTAACTGATCTCATGAAGGTTTTGTTAAGTTTTGTGTGATTGAAGTTTTCAAGTTTTGAGTGAGATCACGATGAATGAAGGAATAAGGAGTGGCAAGACCCTAAGCTTGGGGATGCCCAAGGCACCCCAAGCTAATATTCAAGGACTCCCAAGCAACTAAGCTTGGGGATGCCCCGGAAGACATCCCCTCTTTCTTCTAACGCCCATCAGTAATTTTACTTGGAGCTATATTTTTGTTCGTCACATGTCATGAATTTCGCTTGGAGCATTGTGTATTATACGAGTCTTAGCTTATTTTGCTTTTTAGTTTGTCACAATCATCCTTGCTGAACACACTTGTTTGAGAGAGCCACCCGCTTATCATAATTTCTTAGAATACTCTATGTGCTTCACTTAAATCTTTTGAGCTAGGCAGTTGCTCTAGTGCTTCACTTAAATCTTTTTAGCACGGCGGTGGTTATATTTTAAAGAAATGCACTCTCATGCTTCAATTATATTATTTTGAGAGTTGACATGATTAAATTTTAAAGAAATACACTCTCATGCTTCATTTATATTATTTTGAGAGTTGAATTTTTTTGAAGAAATATTTGCACTCTCATGCTTCACTTATATCTTTTTGAGAGTTGATAATAGCAAAGGTAATTTGCACAAGATATGGATTTCATCCCAAAGTGATGGATATCCAAGAGGGATATAATAAAAACTTTCGTATGGATCATTGGATATGATAAGCTTGATTCCTTGCAATAGTTTTGCGATATGGAGATAGTAATATGTGAGTCATGTTGGTGAGTAATTATGCTTTAGTAAGAATATTGGTGTTAAGGTTTGTGATTCCCTATGCATGCACGAAAGTCAATAGTTATGCAATGAAGTTATATCCAACTTATGGTGCGTTATTCGGTGTTAGTTATTTTCAATGCATGCTTATGACCATTTTTGCTTTTTGGTTGGTCGCTTCTCAATCTATTTGCTAGCCTTCATTTGTACTAAGCGGGAATGTTCTTGTGGATCCAACTCCTTAAACCCAAAGTTGTGCCAAATGAGTCCACCATACCTACCTATATGCGGTATTTCCATGCCGTTCCAAGTAAATTTGCATGTGCCAAAACTAATTTTTCAAAATGAATTTCTGTTTTGTGTGCCCGTACCACTCATGTAGTGGTAGGGGGTGGCCAATATCTTCCATGTTAGGTGGGTTATTCTCACGATGAGTGTTTATTCATTTTTTACTGCATGAGAGTATGGCAGGTAATAGGGATGCCCAGTCCTGAAATGAAGAAAAATATTGATTTAATAATAATAACTTCCTTGGAAAGTGTTGGTATGGAAGGCACCCGTGGATACGGCTAGCCATGGCTTGTGAAAAGAAAGGTGGAAAGAAAATGAACTTTTTTTTGGAAACCGCCTACGATTTGTCTAGTGAAAGCACAAGTGCTCCCTGGGTGATTTTGGTAATCAATGTCAACATATCTCTTGTTCGACTAATGCTTTTATCTAGTGTATTTCAGACAAGTTCAACAATGGCGTGGAAAGGACAAGAGGATGTGGAACCCCTTCAAGGTGTCAAGAACATGCATTGGTTAAAGCTCTAGACTCTTCATTTCTATTTTAGTGATCCAAGATCACATTGAGTCCATAGGAAAGACAATACTATTAAAAGGGGATGAGGTGTTGCTTAATGGCTTGCTTGCTCAAATGCTTAGTGATATTGCTCCAAATCCCTCAACCACTTTCTCATTCCAAATATGTCAAAATACTAAACTCCAACTCGGCCCCACCGATTCTTTCTATCCGGCGCCACCAAGTTCATATGACATAGCCACTGCGAGAAACCCTAACAGCTCGGTCATATCGATACGGATCTCGGTCTCACCGAGATGGCCTTGCAAACTCTCTGTTGCCTGTTGCAATTATTTCGGTCTCACCGAAATGTGCAATCGGTCCCACCGAGTTTGCTTGACCAACTCTCTGTTGCTCTATTGCTTCACTTCGGTCTCACCGAGTTGATGCAATCGGCGCCACCGAGATGAGGTTTGCCCTAAGCCCTAGCACATCTGTCCCACCGAGTTGTTCCAGTCGGTCCCATCGAGATTCCTAACGTCCACATTTCGAACTAAATTGGTCTCACCGAGTTCATCTATTCGGTCTGACCGAGTTGTGTCAAATGTGTGTAACGGTTGGATTTTGTGTGGAGGCTATATATACCCCTCCACCCCCTTCTCCATATGTGAGAGAGCCATCAGAACATGGCTACACTTCCAGCATACATTTTCTGAGAGAGAACCACCTACTCATGTGTTGAGATCAAGATATACCAATCCTACCACAAGAATCTTGATTTCTAGCCTTCCCCAAGTTGCTTTCCACTCAAATCATCTTTCCACCATATCCAAATCTGTGAGAGAGAGTTGAGTGTTGGGAAGACTATCATTTGAAGCACAAGAGCAAGGAGTTCATCATCAACACAACATCTATTACCTTTTGGAGAGTGGTGTCTCCTAGATTGGTTAGGTGTCGCTTGGGAGCCTCCGTCAAGTTGTGGAGTTGAACCAAGAAGTCTGTAAGGGCAAGGAGATCGCTTACTTCGTGAAGAACTACCCGAGTGAGGCAAGTCCTTCGTGGGCGATGGCCATGGTGGGATAGACAAGGTTGCTTCTTCGTGGACCCTTCGTGGGTGGAGCCCTCCGTGGACTCGCACAACCATTACCCTTCATGGTTTGAAGTCTCCATCAACGTGGATGTACGATAGCACCACCTATCGGAACCACGCCAAAAATCTCCGTGTCTTCATTGCGTTTGCACTCTCCAAACCCTTCCCTTTACCTTCATATGCAATGCTTTACTTTCTGCTGCTACACTCTTAGAATTGCATGTCTAGGTTGATTGCTTGACTTGTGCTAATTGCTAAAATCTGCCCACAACTAAAATTGGGAAAATGTTAGATTTTTATTTGGTCAAGTAGTCTAATCACCCCCCTCTAGACCTACTTTCGATCCTACAATTGGTATCAGAGCTTTGGTCTCCATTGCTTTGGTTTAATCACCATTGGAGGAAGATGGATGTGTCTACGATCGGGAGTATTAGACGTAGAGTGCCTATGCTTGACAGAGAGTTCTATAATTCTTGGAAGAATGAGATGCTTGAGATTTTCAATGAATATGACTTGAACAAGTATATTACTAGCCCTTATGCGCACCCCATTGATCCTTTGCATCCTACCCCCGATGAGTATCTTGACATGACCCGAAATCTTAGAACTATTGATCTTATCATTAGAGGATTGCCTAGAAATTTGCTTGTATGCTTTCCTACATTTGAATGTGCTTATAGTATATGGAAATATCTTGAGGAGCACTTTCCAAACTATTCCTTGAAAAATCTAGGTGAGATTCTTCAAAAGTCTATTGCTTTTCATAACATGAATCCTAATGATCCTAAGTTTTGGTGAATGTCTATTTGAGTTCCATGATCTTATGCGTGCCAAAGGAGATGTTGGAGTCATTAGTAGCATCATCTCACAAATTATTAGAATTCATAAACATGCACATTGTCATGGTCATAAATCTAATGAATCACTCTCTCTAGGTGATGATCATTTACATGATATTGTTGAGCATGGATATTATGATGAGGATGAAGATAGTGACTTTGACCTTGATGAGTCGATGAGACACTTTGGTCTTATGGCAAACCTTCGTGGTTACATGGCCGGAGGAAAGGAATGGATTCTCGATAGTGGATGTATTGATCATATGACCGGAGACAAGGACATGTTCCGTGAGCTTGCTAAGAACGATGGTCCACGCAAGTATGTCACTTTTGGAGATAACTCCAAGGGTAAGGTACTTGACCTTGGTAAGGTGGCCATTTCCAGTGATAGCTCTATCCAAAATGTTATGCTCGTTGAATCCCTTGGTTACAATCTACTTTTCGTGTCTAGACTAGCTGACTTCGGTTTCAACGTTCTATTTACTGAGGTAGATTGCCAAGTGTTTCGTAGAGATAATCATAATATGGTCTTTACCGGTATTCGTAGAGGTGACCTATACAGTGTTGATTTCACTATGAAAGCTCAACCTCGTACTTGCTTGGTTGCTAAATCTTCTAAAGGTTGGTTATGGCACAGATGGTTAGGTCATGTGGGCATGCAAAATCTTGATAAGCTTATTAAAAGTGATCATATCCTTGGTGTTAAAGATGTCATATTTGACAAGGATAGACTTTGCAGTGCTTGTCAAGCAGGAAAACGGGTTGGAGGAAGTCATCCCATGAAGAACATCATGACCACAAGAAGACCGCTTGAGCTACTTCATATGGATCTTTTTGGTCCCAACGCCTACAAGAGTCTCGGTGGTAATTCGTTTGGATTGGTCATTGTTGACAATTTTTCAAGATTTACGTGGGCGTTCTTTCTTGATGATAAATCGCATGTCCAAAAGATCTTCAAGAACTTCGCTAGGAAGGCCCAAAACCAATTTGAAGTGAAGATCAAGAAAGTTCGAAGCGACAATGGAACGGAGTTCAAGAACACCAATGTGGATACCTTTCTTGACGAAGAAGGGCTCTCATATGAGTTCTCGGCTACATACACGCCTCAACAAAATGGTGTTGTTGAGAGGAAGAACTGGACACTTATCGAGATGGCAAGAACGATGCTTTATGAATACAAGACGCCAAGACACTTTTTGGCGGAAGCGGTTGAGACAGCTTGTCATGCTATGAATCGACTATATCTTCACAAGCTTCTCGGCAAGACGGTAAACAAGCTTCTCACCGGTAACAAACCCCAAGTTGGATACTTTCGAGTATTTGGCTCAAAGTGTTACATTCTTGATAAGCATCGCTGCTAGAAATTTGCTCCTAAGTCTCATGAAGGTTTCCTACTCGGTTATGACTCAAACTCTCACACTTATCGTGTCTACAACAATTTCACCCGAAAGGTTGAAGAGACGATAGATGTGAAGTTTGATGAATCTAACGGCTCGCAAGTAGAGCAATTGCCACTTGATTTAGGAGACAAAGATCCTTCGGAAGCAATCCAAGATTTGTCCATTGGCAAGATTCACCCAACGGAGGTGAAGGAGAGTACCTCTTCCGTTCAAATGGAAGCCTCAACTTCACATCAAGGTGAACGAGAAGTTGATTTGGAGGCATCCACAAGTGGAACACATCAAGACAGAGAAAATGAGGAAGTACAACAAGTCGAACCACCTCAACCTCCCTCTCCACCTCCACAAGAGAATGACAACGCCAACAACAATGAAGAAGGAGGAGAAGAAGAGGAAGAAGAAGAAGACAATGAAGAGGATGTCCCACCTCAACCCAAACAAGACCTCTCACGAGCTAGAGCAAGAGTTACAAGAGATCATCCCGTCGAACAAATCTTCGATGACATTCAAACCGGGAGAATCACTCGCTCTAAAACTCGTTTGGCTAACTTTTGTGAACACTACTCATTCATTTCTAGTGTTGAACATTTGAAGGTTCAAGAAGCTCTTGAAGATCCGGATTGGGTGAATGCTATGCACTTAGACCTACACAACTTCGAGAGGAATCAAGTGTGGACATTGGTTGAAAAGCCCGACGGCAATCAAAATATCATTGGAACCAAATGGGTGTTTTGGAATAATCAAGATGAAGATGGACAAGTTGTACGCAACATGGCCCGTCTTGTCGCTCAAGGCTACACTCAAGTCGAAGGTATGGACTATGGTGAGACATATGCCCCCGTTGCTAGACTTGAGTCCATACACATCTTACTTGCTTATGCCAATCACCATGATATCACTCTATATCAAATGGACATTAAAAGTGCTTTTCTTAATGGAGAAATTGAGGAGGAGGTGTATGTTAAACAACCTCCCGGATTTGTAAATCCCAAGAAACCTAATCATGTCTACAAACTTCACGAAGCTCTTTATGGTCTTAAACAAGCTCCTAGAGCATGGTATTAATGCTTGACCAAGTTTCTTATTGAAAAAGGCTTTGAAATTGGGAAGATTGATTCTACACTTTTTACTAAAAGGGTTAATGGTGAATTATTTGTGTGCCAAATTTATGTGGATGATATCATATTTGGTTCTACTAACCCCCATTTTAGTGAAAAGTTTGGAAGGCTAATGTCGGAGAAGTTTGAGATGTCTATGATGAGTGAATTCAAAATTTTCCTTTGTTTGCAAATCAAGCAAATTAAGGAAGGTACCTTTGTCTCTCAAACAAAGTATACCAAGGATCTTTTCAAGAATTTCAATATGCAAGAAAGCAAAGGCATGAAAACACCCATGCCTACTAGCGGACATCTTGCCTTGACCAAGGATGGCAAACTGGTTGACCAAAAGGTTTACCGCTCCATGATTGGTTCATTATTATATCTATGTGCCTCCCGTCCCAATATTATGCTAAGTGTGTGCATGTGTGGACGATATCAAACAGCCCCTAAAGAGTGTCATCTTAAGGCCGTGAAAAGGATAGTGAGATACTTAATTCATACCCCAAACTTTGACATTTGGTATCCTAAGAGGTCATCTTTTGATCTTGTTGGCTACTCCGATTCGGACTATGCCGGTGACAAGGTTGATAGAAAGTCCACTTCGGGTACTTGTCAATTTCTTGGAAGATCCCTTGTGTCTTGGTCCTCCAAGAAACGAAACTCGGTATCCTTATCTACTACCGAAGCGGAATACATTGCCGCCGGATCATGCTGTGCTCAATTACTTTGGATGACCCAAACCTTTAAGGATTATGGGATACATGTGAAACATGTTCCATTGCTTTGTGATAATGAAAGTGCTATTAATATTGCTCACAATCTCGTGCAACATTCTCGAACTAAGCACATTGAAGTTCATCATCATTTCATTCGAGATCATGTTGCTAAAGGAGACATCAATCTTAAGCATGTTTGTACCGATAAGCAATTGGCGGATATATTAACCAAACCGCTTGATGAGAAAGTATTTTGCTATTTGAGAGGTGAATTGAATATCATCGATGCCTCAAACTTGCAGTAGAAACTCCATTTGGATACATGCAAGGCATGAGCCTTTTTATGACTAATCCTTGATATTTCTCTTATGATGATGATCATATGTCTTGGATCTATACTAGCACCCTTGCATGTTATCTAACCCTTGTAGGTACTTGGGTGAACCCAAATCTATGAGATTGCAAGTCACTCACACTTTGAGCAATCTCTACATCACCAAGTTCCTATGATGTGGTTGTTGAATACAAGGAAGCATGAACTCACTCAACATATCCTTTGACCATCTTTTGATGATTGTTAATTTGGATACACAAGTGCTTTTCCTTGCAAGACTAACCAATGTAGGGAGATGAACTCAAACTACTAGTGGTGCTCCCAACTCTTGATGGACAACAACAACATTGAGCATCCAAAACAAGTTCGACTACATGATCAAGATCAACACCACAACCCAAGGTATGTCATTCAATCTTAGAAAAGCTTTGCTCCAAGTAATGAGAAAAAGCAACTCAACAAGGTGTGAATACATCAAAATGCTTAAACGAAAAATGGTAACCCCATTTTGAGCTTAATCGATGAGTATGACCTACGATCAAGTGCTATCACTTGAATCCTCAGTCAATATACTCTAACATAGGTGACTTTGTCGCCGACCCTTTCTAGATGAAGTTCTCTAATGTTCTTTTGCTAAGATGATTTCTTTTTCATTCGTATGTTTTTCTTGTCTTTTTATCTCCCTCTAAAACAAAAAAAAACTTCATATAGATCCTCTTATCTTTCTGCTCTTTAACAGTGTTTAATTCATTGCAAATCTTTATGTTAATTCCTTGCATATCCTTGTGAGATGTCATTTTCCAAGTGAGCTGAGTTGACAAAATCTTTACTCTGTGTTGAACTCAGTCCCTCCGATCTAATCCCATCGGCTCGACCGAAATACAAGGTCTCCTTGTAAATAAATCATCGGTACAACCGACATGGACTGACTCGCTCTCACCGATGGGGACCTAATGTGACTCTGTCATCTCGACGTCATCGATGGAAAACGAATTGGCGTCACCGATTTCAACTCCAAGAAAATGTTTTGCCATTTCTTACTGCCTATTTTCTTCAGCTCCACTCAATGATTCTTTCCTCTGTCAGCATCATAAGCTACTCTCCAGGATCACACCTACTAGACTCATACTCCAGAAGTACCGTTCTTGGAAATTGATGTCAAAGGGGGAGAGAGAGCACATCAAAGCTTATCATATGAGCACACCTAAGCTCTTCTATAGATGCTTGTTAACAAAGAGGAGAGAAGTCACATGTCTTTAAGAGGGGAAAGACATGTCAATATGTTTGATCTTAGCTATTGCTAAAATTCTTGTTGCTCTGATTTTGGTTGATATTACCCTATCTTGCTCTTATTTTATTTCACCCTATCTTCTCCCATTATCCAATATTAGATTCAGGGGGAGAAAGAGTCCATGTCTAAGGGGAGAAAAACCTTTGGAATTCATTGCACATCTTTAAATCTTTGGGGACATGTCTATGTCTAAATGCAGTACTCAGTACTCACCCATTACATGTCATCCCAATCTTGGTATTCTTGTGGTTCCTTAACATGCTTTATTAGGAGTGTTCTTGTGTTATCTAACCCTGTTTTCTCAAGTCCACTCTTTCCAAATTCAACTCAAGACCACAAGGTAAGTATATGCATCACACTCATGTGCATGATGATCTCTTGCTGGTGTACATATTGTTTGCAAGAGGGATTCATAAACATGGCAGTACATTTCTAAATCATATCATTTGCTCTGATGCATATAGCCAAGATACATGTAACTCTCAGCTTGCTCTGTCATGATTATGCATTCACATGTTAGTATATTCTATCTTCACATGATTGCATACATGTAGGGGGAGCTTATGCATGTTACATGTCTCTCCAAAGCTTTACCCGTTACTCTTCATATCATTTACCTAAAGATTTGATGTATGTTGTCATCAATTACCAAAAAGGGGGGATTGAAAGCACAAGTGCTCCCTGGGTGATTTTGGTAATCAATGTCAACATATATCTTGTTGGACTAATGCTTTTATCTAGTGTATTTCAGACAAGCTCAACAATGGCATGGAAAGGACAAGAGGATGTGGAACCCCTTCAAGGTGTCAAGAACATGCATTGGTTAAAGCTCAAGACTCTTCATTTCTATTTTAGTGATCCGATGTCATGGGAAACCACGGCCACCTATGGGGCCATCAGCCCCTTTTGGTTCGGCAGGGGGATGGACACATTGCACAAAGAGCGGAGACGCGTCGCGTAGCACGGCAGAGATCACACGGGCAATCTTTACCTAGGTTTGGGCCGCCGTGAGGCGTAAAACCCTACTCCTGCTTTGGTGGATTGATGGTGGATAATGGTGGTGAAACGTAGCACACTCGCCCGGCAAGGTTGCTCTGGGGGCGAGAGTGGCCATGCGCATATGGATGTGCGAGGATCCAACCCTTTCTACGGTCGCCATGGGCCTTCTTTTATAGATTAAGGGGTCACCACAGTGGCAAATCATTCTTTGTGTACTGATTAGATAGCTAACAGTGCTATCATATCTAACTCTGCAGGCTGACAGAGCGCATTAAATGCGCCGCTCAATGTCACATCACAGCTTGCCCGGCAGGCCTTGCCAGGCTATTTTGCCAGCTTCGTGCCTGCTTGCTTGACACGTCTAAGGACGGGTGTCATATGGTGGTGTTTGCTATAGGAAGTGGCTGCCATGTGGCAGAAAGCAGCCACTTAGTCACCTTGGAGCTTGGCACCGCTTCGATTACTGACTTGCGTTGGTTGTGAGGTGGAGCGGTGGAGTGGCTTGCCTCCGCCAGCCCCGGCAGGCCTGCCGGGACGATCTGGGAGCTTGCTTCCGGGGCAAAACCCAACCCTGCCAGGCTCGCCTGCCCGGCAAGGTAGGTCCTTCCCTTAGCGATGCCTCATTCCTCTGGCTCGCCTTGGCCTTCTTGACTCGCACTTGGATCCTTCAAGGGAATTGATCCTCCTTGTTTGGTTTGATCTTGGTCTTGCAATCTTGTATCTGGCCTGTGCACAGTCCGTGCAATGGACCCAGGGTCTGTTGCACCAACAGGAGCCCCCGGGCCTGGCACGGGGCACGCCGTTGGGCGCTGTCGGGGTAGGCCCTAACCAGTGCATAGGCAGAAATGTAAGGGCGGCTCCGCCCCTTGAGATCTTCTTTGCTTCTTCATTAACTTGAGCTCAGGTCAGTTTCCGGTTTTCCCGCGTGTCGCGCAGTGCCAATTGTAGTGGGACCATTCTTGTAATGGCCCGTGAATGACTTTAACGCACGGGTGGGTAACTGCCAATTCACCCTTCCCACCGCGCCCTTATCCTTAGCCACATATGCTGCATGCATTGAGTGGGGTAGGTAATGGAGGCGCGTGGTGTGGGAGAGCATCAAAGCAGGGGCCCGATCTTCTTGGATTGGTGGAGGAGGACGGCGGGTACTCGCCGGGGAATCAGCCCCCGCCCCCAGCTCGCCTATAAAAGGAGGAGCGGGGGAGGAGCAGAGGCATTCATCAACATTCCACTCCTCCTCCGCCCTCGGTTTCTTCTGAGTATGCTAAAAGGAAGAGCCTGGGGCGAGCCCCCGGGCCCTAGCTTGGTGTTTCGTGTGAGCCCCATGGGGGCGCTCGGGCGGCACGGCGGTAGCACCGGAGGTGGCAACTCTGGTGCGCTCGTTCGTGGCTTCAACTCTAGTGAGAGGCGACGCAAATGACACCATGCCGAGGCCCAAAATGGGCAGAAGGTGTGGTAGTCATTTGCGGCCTATCTCCCCTTTTCCTGTGGCATTGGAGGGAGGTTGCAAAAATGGTTCGCCATTGGTGAGGGCGGGCCCTATCTCCCCGTACTCTGCCCGTCTGGCGCATGGGAGAGCCTCTAGTCCTTGTGCATGCTTCCTTAACGGGCGGGGTCTCCGTGTCATCGGGCCATAAGGGACGCCCATGCTCTCTGTGGGGGTATCCTGGGACGCACGGCACTCGCATCGAAGGTGGCGGCAACCCACGACGTGTTAAGAACGGGGGCGACCGTTCCGACGAGCCGTGTTTGCCGGTGACTCCGTCTAAGTTCCCAGCAGTGCCACCGCCAGCGCCTGCCCTTCGGTTTCTTCCTCTTAACCCGTCGGCGGCGTTCTCCTGATCATGGGGAAGTGCCGAATCCAGGACCGTCTTCCGCCTTCTCCGTCCCTTCCTGCGATTTCCTGAAGGAGATGGACAGGGGCAAAGGCATCACGGGGCAGTTATCTTTTTTCAGTCTTAAATCTGTAGGCACTTGCCAAATTTTAGTTCAAATAATGTAATCTCTTGTATCCATGTTTATGTTTCGTGAGACTTGTACTTGTTGATCAGCATATTAATGAAAAACGTAAGCTTGCCGGGCACTTGTGCATGTATGATATCCATGCAGAGGTGAAACACCTCCATACTTTCACGTAAACAAGTAGGCCCCGATAAGCTACCTTGCCGGCACCCCATAGGACTACTGCCGTGAGGCTGAGCCTGCCGGGCGCAGATCCTATTGGGAGAGACCAGCCCCCCGCCAACCCCTTTTAGCCAAAGGCCACTACGACCATCCTGACCGAAGCAGCGTTCGTGCCAGTAGATGGGAGCACCTTTGTTTCCGAGGCAGCGAGGTTTTTGTATGCACAAGTTCTACTCACGGAACATGTAAGGATAAGAGATGGAACTTATCTGTTTTTGCTTGCCGGAGATCACAGTGTTGGCTTGTCTTCGCATCCTCTTCCTAGGACTAGGTCCATGGCAGGAGCGTGCAGTTTATGCAAATGAAGATGATGCCAGATGCAATCTATCTACATGATCATGCAACCTATCTACATGAATCATGCAATGCTTATGAAATGCTTATGCATGCATGCAACTTGTCGGGGGCCCCCAGCGCTTCATTTATTTCTCTGTTGCTCAGGGTCTTCGCCTGGCTTTGTACAAGAGGTTACATGCAGCTGAGGCAAGGCCTGTACAAAAGGGTGGCTGTCGGGCAGGGCCCGACAGCTGCGCCTTATGGGTAGAACTTGCAGAGATGCTCAGTATTCCATGAGTTTTGCAATTGAATGCCATCTCCGGTCTCCAGACGGACTGCGCCAGGTCTGGTGACTCGTACTACCCGGTAAGGGCCTTCCCACTTCGACGATAGCTTGTTTGTACCCTTGGCGGACTGAACGCGCCTAAGGACAAGGTCACCTTCCTCAAAACACCGGGCATGAACCCTGCGGCTATGATAGCGATGCAGGGCTTGCTGATAGCGTGCAGCACGCGTAGCAGCCCGGAGACGGTTCTCCTCGAGAAGCACGGCGTGGTCACGCATGTGCTGTTCCTGTGCTACTTCATCGTAGGCAAGCACTCGAGGTGACCCGTAAATGAGTTCCGTGGGGATAACTACTTCTGCCCCATAGACTAGGGAGAAGGGAGTCTGCCCGGTAGCGCGGTTTGGTGTCGTTCTAAGGGACCAAAGAACCACCGGCAGCTCATTGATCCATTGCCTGCCATGCTTTCGCAGCTTATCAAACATTCTTGTCTTGAGTCCTTGCAGCACTTCAGCATTCACCCTCTCAGCTTGTCCATTGCTTCTGGGATGTGCGACAGATGCAAATGAGATCTTGCTTCCGAGGGCATGAACATATTGCATGAAGGCGCGGCTCGTGAACTGGGTGCCGTTATCGGTGATGATCCGGGTAGGAACCCCAAAGCGGCACACCAATCCTTTCAAGAACTTGATAGCTGACTAAGCAGTCACCTTTCTCACGGCATCTACTTCCGGCCACTTTGTAAACTTGTCGATGGCAACGAACAAGAATTCAAAGCCCCCGGCAGCTCGGGGGAAGGGGCCGAGGATATCGAGCCCCCAGACCAAAAATGGCCATGACATAGGGATTGTCTGGAGTGCTTGGGCAGGCAGATGGATATTTTTGGAATGGAACTGACAGGCTTCACACTTGGTGACGAGCTCAACCGCATCTTGGAGGGCTGTGGGCCAATAGAATCCTTGCCGGAATGCTTTCCCAACCAAAGCCCTTGATCCAATATGGGAGCCGCACATGCCTTTGTGTATCTCTGCCAGCAGTTCCTTTCCTCCTTTCCGGCAAATGCACTTCAATTTCACACCATTGGGCCTTCTTCTGTATAGTTTGTCATCGACAAACTGATACATACTGGCCCTTCGGGCTACTCTTTCAGCTTCTTCTTGCTCTTCGGGAAGTTCTCCGGTTTGGAGGAAATGGACTATGTGCCTTGGCCAAGTTGGAGCCTGAGGCTCAGCAACGAGGACTAGAGGCACCTCCTCATTCGTGGGGGCACATCCCTTGACTGCGGGGACCAATGGCCCGGCAGGAGGGTGCAGCCCGGCAAGCGAAGGGGAGTTGTTTCCGGCAGGGTCCCTGCCAGGAGCCCCGAAAGGCTCTACCGGGAGAGGCTTACCGGAGTCCAATTTCCTCCTCTTTCGGGCCATTGTGGTCGGGGATACGGAGGGCTGAGTGAGATGGATAACAAAAGTCCCTGGTTCCACAGGAAGCTTCTGCGCAGCGCACTTCGACAGGTGATCAGCAATGTTGTTTTCCGCACGGGGTACATGTTCTGTTTGCAACCCGTCAAAGCGCTCCTCCAATCTTCCCACTTCCTCGGCGTATGCCTCCATCAATGGGCTTTGGTAATCCTTGCTGACTTGTCTCACCACCAGTTGTGAATCTCCTCGAATGATCAGCTTCTTGATTCCCAATTCTGTGGCAATTCTGAGCCCAGCAAGAAGCCCTTCATATTCTGTTGTATTGTTGGTTGCCTCCTCCTGGGGAAAGTGCATCTGGACAACATACCTCAGGTGCCCTCCAGTGGGAGCCACGAGAAGCACGCCAGCCCCTGCACCTCATAGGGAGAAGGCACCATCAAAATACATGATCCATTCTTGGGCGCTTCCTTGCCGGGGATAACTATTTCCTGTACTTCTTCATCAGGGGTTGGCGTCCATTCTGCAATAAACTCTGCCAATGCCCTGCTCTGGATTGTTGATGTGCTTTCAAACTTCAGGCCAAAGCTAGATAACTCCAATGCCCACTCCACTATCCTGTCGGTGGGCTCTGGGTTTCGAAGTATCCTTTGCAATGGGAAGCGGGTGACAACCATGATCTCATGGGCTTGGAAGTAGTGGCGCAGTTTCCTTGAGGCCATGACAAGGCCAAAGATCAACTTTTGCACGCCAGAATACCTGGATCTAGCCCCGTGCAACAGGGAGCTGACGAAGTATACTAGGCACTGCACCACTTTCTTCCTTGTCGTGTCCTTGGGGTTGCTTCCGCTGCCGTGCTCTTCTTTGTCCTGATCCGTATCTGGCCTTGCCGGGCCGCTCTCTTCCTCTTCCCCTGGTGGGATACTTGCTGAGGTGGCTGTTTCTTCTACTTCTCGCTATGCTACTAGGGCCGCACTAACCACTTGATTAGTTGCTGCCAGATATAGCAGTAACGGCTCTCGTGGTTTGGGTGCAACCAAAGTAGGCACAGAAGACAAGTAGGCCTTCAAATCCTGCAGCGCAGCATCTGCTTCCGGGGTCCACTTCATGGGTCTTGCCTTCTTCAAAATCTTGAAGAACGGCAAGGCGCGCTCGGCAGAGTTGGAGATGAAACTGCTAAGCGCGGCAATGCATCCTGTCAAACGCCTCACATCCTTAACTGTCTTGGGTGCCTGTATCTGCTCAATAGCCTTGATCTTATCGGGGGATGGCCTCTATCCCACGGTGGGACACAAAGAAACCAAGTAGCTTGCCGGAGGGAACGCCAAACACGCACTTCTCCAGATTCAGCTTCAAGTTGATCTTGCGCAGATTAGCAAATGTCTCTTCTAAATCCTGAATGAGGGTTGATCTGTCCTTGGTCTTGACCACAATATCATCCATATAGGCTTCAATGTTCCTGTGCAACTGTGGTTCAAAGCCAATCTGGACTGCTCTTGCAAAAGTGGACCCGGCACTCTTCAACCCGAAAGGTATGCGCACAAAGCAGTACGTGCCGCATGGGGTGATGAATGAAGTATTTTCTTCGTCTTCCTTGGACATAAAAATCTGATGGTATCCAGAATATGCATCCAAAAAAGAGAGCAACTCACATCCTGAGGTAGAATCCACGATCTGGTCGATGCGCGGCAAGGGAAATGGGTCCTTCGGGCATGCCTTGTTTAGATCCGTAAAATCTATGCAAAGCCTCCATTTTCCATTAGCCTTGCGCACAACCACTGGGTTTGCTAACCATGTTGGATGCAGTACTCCTCTGACCAAACCAGCTGCTTCAAGTTTCTTGATTTCCTCGGCAATGAACTGCTGCCGTTCGAAGGCCTGCTTCCGAACCTTCTGCTTAACGGGCCGGGCATGTGGGCAGACAGCAAGGTGGTGCTCGATTACCTCCCTGGGAACACCGGGGATATCAGATGGTTGCCAGGCAAACACATCGATATTCGCCCGCAGGAAGGCAACGAGCGTGCTTTCCTATTTGTCATCAAGGGTGGCGCTAATAGTGAAAGTACCATCAGCGCCAGCCAGCCCTGCCGCGACCTTTTTCACTTGGGGTGGAGTAGCCTTGGATCTCTTGCTGTTGGAACTCTCTGGTGTGTCATCAACGGGCGCGGCACATTCCACAGAGGTACGCTTCCCGAATTCCTTGCCAGTGCCTCTGCTATGCTTTTCCTTGGCGGGAACTGTGGCTTCCGTGACCTCTGCCGTGACCGCGTCCCGGTACATCCTATCCACGCAAATAATTGCATCTTTCTTGTCCGATGGAACGAAAATGACGCCCATCGGCCCTGGCATCTTCAAGGTGTTCTAAGCATAGTGGGATGTTGCCATGAATTTGGCCAGGGCCGGGCGCCCAAGGATCCCGTTGTACGGCAGAGGGAGGTCAACCACATCAAACACAACTTTCTCAGTCCTGTAGTTCAACTCCCCTCCAAATGTCACTGGCAACGTAACCTTTCCCTTAGGACGGCTCCTGCTGGGACTGATTCCTTGAAATGTGCCTGTGGCCTTAAGTTATTCCTCTGCTATCTGGAGTTTGCTGATAACCTTTGGGGAAATCAGATTCAACCCGGCCCCGCCGTCAACCAGCATCTTTGTGACCTTGAGGTTGCGAATTGTTGGTGAGACCAACAATGGCAAGCACCCTACCGCAGTGATGCGGTCAGGGTGGTCATCTTCATCAAAGATGATGGGCGTGCGTGACCACTTGAGCGGCTTCCAAGAATCTGCCGCTGGCTCCATGGCATTGACTTCACGCGCCCATTGTTTAAGTTGGCGGTGATAGGAGTGCAAAGATGCACCCCATCAATGCATAGGGAGTCAGTGGCCTTCTGGAATTCCTGCTTGCTGGTTTCCTCTTCATTCCCTCCATCACTCTCATTACTGCAATCCTCCTTCTCTTGGCCCTTGGCGGGTTTTCCTTGGTTCCGAGGAGCTTTGCCGGGGCGATTTGCTTCACCACCCCGGCCCTTCCCGCCAGCGCCATTCTGACCTTTTTCCTTATCACGCTTCTCATACTCAGCCTTCTGTCTCTTGACGAGCTGTTCCACTTGATAACACTCCTGGAGATCATGGCCCTTGGTCCGATGAATCTTACAGTACGGCCCATCACCTTTCCCAGCTTTCTCAGCAGCCGCCGCCTCCCGGTAGTCAGCGCATGCAGTAGCTTCCTTGCCGGGGGCTTCAGCCTTGGCCTTCTTGCCGGTACTAGGCGTGCCTGACCCCTCAACAGCCATCACTGTCTTATCCTTGCACTTCTTGTTGTGCTTCTTGTTCTTCTCCTTCTTACTGATGGTTTCGTTGTCATCTTCTGAGTCGATGTCGACGCAGTCTTCTTCCCCAGGAAGTTTCCTCCCCTCCTCCACCCGAGCACACTTGTCCACCAAAGTGTAGAGCTCCTTCACAGTCTTGGGCAACCAAATGTTCATCTTGGAACGTATCCTGCGGTTGTGCATGTTGGATTGGAAGGCAGCTATCACGGCAGCTGGGTGGATATCTGGGATATTGACTCGACTGAATCTCTGCATGTACTTCCACAAAGATTCTCCTTCTTTCTGTCGGAGAAGCTGCAAGTTGCTGGGCCGCCCTGGTTCCTGATGGCCACCCGTGAAGGCACCAATGAACTCGTGGCACAGGTCAGCCCAGGTTGAAATGGAGTTCTCCGGCAGGTGCATCAGCCAAGACCTCACATCTGACTTGAGGGCCCAAGGGAAGTAATTGGCGAACACCTTCTCATCTCTTCCCCTGGCAGCTTGAACAGCGATGGTGTAGATGCTCAAGAACTCTACCGGGTTTAGTCTCTCATCATACTTCTCAGGTATCTCTGGCTTGAACGTGCGAGTGGACGGCCAACGGACTTGCTGCAGCTCACGGGTGAACGCAGGGCACCCAACCTCGAAAGGCAGGCACCCACTATCTCTGAGCGCGGGCTCGTCGACGTCGGGGCCATTGCACCCATTGGTCTGGTTGGGGTTGTCGCGGCGCCGCTCGTCGATGAAGCGCGCGCCTTCCCTTCGTCTGCCCTCCGGGGCACGCTGTCGGCCTTGACGCGCTCGAGGATCTGACGAGGCCATCGAGACGTCATCGGGCGCCTGGACTTGCGGCTCCCGGGCGGCTTGCCGTGGCGGGGATTGCACCGTGAGGGTGGCCCCTCCTGCACGACCAGCCGCACGAGCCATTGTTGCTACCTGGGGAGGCCGTGGCGGTCCGGCCTGCTGTGATCCTTCCGCCTCGGCAAAACCAATCAAACTTTGGATGGTAGCTCGCCACTCATCCATCTGGTCTGCCGCCGGCGGAAATCTCAATAGTAGTTGGGCTCGCGCCATGGCCTCGGAGGCGGTGCTTGGCATAGGTGATGATGATGTAGATCGTAGTGTCACTCGGCTCCTGACGTTGCCGGTGGCGACTACGCCGCGCCCTTGCTGCTGTGAACCAGCCGTTTGGACGGCATGGTGACGCGGCGGAGGCACCTGAGGGCCAGCGGCTTCATTGGGCACAGTAGCTGGGTCAGCCCACCTCAGGGGTGGCGCGTGCCCTGCGGTCGCGCCCGCAGCGGGGGCGGCCGAAGGGTTGCGATTCGCCCCAGAGTGAGCATCATCACTGCGGCTGTGCCCGTTGGCGAGGAGAAAGGGTTCAGGCGGAATGATCCCTCCATCCGTACCTCGTGGAGCATGGCCGTCAGGATGTTGCTGATGCTGTCCTTCCCCGGTACCTTCCGTTCCTGCTTCGGCCGTGGGGGAGGTGGCGATGGCGCCGTCTACACCAACCATGTCCCCCGCAGCATCCACACCCTCGCGAGCCCCTGCATTCCCCGTGACGTCGGCGGTCGCGGGCGGCGGAGCCTTCGAGGTGGACGGGTGATTTGCAGCTCCAGGCTTCCTCTTGGGCGCCATAGTGGATGACACCGTCGATGATGAAAATGTCGATGAAGATGACGTGCAACGTACGCTCTCAGTTTCGCGCACGTGATCCCCCTACCTGGCGCGCCAAAGATGTCGTGGGAAACTACGGCCACCAATGGGGCCATCAGCCCCTTTTGGTTCGGCGGGGGGATGGACACGTTGCACAAAGAGTGGAGAAGCGTCGCACAGCATGGCAGAGATCACACGGGCAATCTTTACCCAGGTTCGGGCCGCCGTGAGGCTTAAAACCCTACTCCTGCTTTGGTGGATTGATGGTGGATAATGGTGGTGAAACGTAGCACACTCGCCCGGCAAGGTTGCTCTGGGGGCGAGAGTGGCTACGCGCGTATGGATATGCGAGGATCCAACCCTTTCTACGGTCGCCATGGGCCTCCTTTTATAGATTAAGGGGTCACCACAGTGGCAAATCAGTCTTTGTGTACTGATTAGATAGCTAACAGTGCTATCATATCTAACTCTGCAGGCTGACAGAGCGCATTAAATGCGCCACTCAATGTCACATCACAGCTTGCCCGGCAGGCCCTGCCAGGCTGTTTTGCCAGCTTCGCGCCTGCTTGCTTGACACGTCTCAGGACGGGTGTCATATGGTTATGTTTGCTGTAGGAAGTGGCTGCCATGTGGCAGAAAGCAGCCACTTAGTCACCTTGGAGCTTGACACCGCTTCGATTACTGACTTGCGTTACTTGTGAGGTGGAGCGGTAGAGTGGCTTGCCTCCGCCAGCCCTGGCAGGCCTGCTGGGACGATCTGGGAGCTTGCTTCCGGGGCAAAACCCAACCCTGCCAGGCTCGCCTGCCCAGCAAGGTAGGTCCTTCCCTTAGCGATGCCTCGTTCCTCTGGCTCGCCTTGGCCTTCTTGACTCGCACTTGGATCCTTCAAGGGAATTGATCCTCCTTGTTTGGTTTGATCTTGGTCTTGCAATCTTGTATCTGGCCTGTGCAGAGTCCGTGCAATGGACCCAGAGTCTGTTGCACCGACATCAAAGATCACATTGAGTCCATAGGAAAGCCAATACTATTAAAAGGGGATGAGGTGTTGCTTAATGGCTTGCTTGCTCAAATGCTTACTGATATTGCTTCAAATCCCTAAACCACTTTCTCATTCCAAATATGTCAAAATCCTAAACTCCAACTCGGCCCCAACGATTCTTTCTATCTGGCGCCACCGAGTTCATATGACATAGCCACTGCCAGAAACCCTAACATTTCGGTCATACCGATACGGATCTCGGTCTCACCGAGATGGCCTTGCAAACTCTCTATTGCCTATTGCAGTTATTTCGGTCTCACCGAAATGTGCAATCGGTCCCACCGAGTTTGCTTAACCAACTCTCTGTTGCTCTATTGCTTCACTTTGGTCTCACCGAGTTGATGCAATCGGCGCCACCGAGATGAGGTTTACCCTAAAGCTCTAGTACATCGGCCCCACCGAGTTGTTCCAGTCGGTCCCACCGAGATTCCTAACATTCACATTTTAAACTAAATCGGTCTCACCGAGTTCATCTATTCGGTCTGACCGAGTTGGGTCAAATGTGTGTAATGGTTGGATTTTGTGTGGAGGCTATATATACCCCTCCACCCCCTTCTCCATATGTGAGAGAGCCATCAGAACGTGCCTACACTTCCAGCATACATTTTCTGAGAGAGAACCACCTACTCATGTGTTGAGATCAAGATATACCAATCCTACCACAAGAATCTTGATTTCTAGCCTTCCCCAAGTTGCTTTTCACTCAAATCATCTTTCCACCATATCCAAATCTGTGAGAGGGAGTTGAGTGTTGGGGAGACTATCATTTGAAGCACAAGAGCAAGGAGATCATCATCAACACAACATCTATTACCTTTTGGAGAGTGGTGTCTCCTAGATTGGTTAGGTGTCGCTTGGGAGCCTCCGTCAAGTTGGAGAGTTGAACCAAGAAGTTTGTAAGGGCAAGGAGATCGCCTACTACGTGAAGACCTACCCGAATGAGGCAAGTCCTTCGTGGGCGATGGCCATGGTGGGACAGACAAGGTTGCTTCTTCGTGGACCCTTTGTGGGTGGAGCCCTCCGGGGACTCGCACAACCGTTACCCTTCGTGGGTTGAAGTATCCATCAACGTGGATGTACGATAACACCACCTATCGGAACCAGACCAAAAATCTCCGTGTCTTCATTACGTTTGCACTCTCCAAACCCTTCCCTTTACCTTCATATGCAATATTTTACTGTACGCTGCTACACTCTTAGAATTGCATGTCTAGGTTGATTGCTTGACTTGTGCTAATTGCTAAAATCTGCCCACAACTAAAATGGGAAAAAGGTTAGATTTTTATTTGGTCAAGTAGTCTAATCACCCCCCTCTAGACCTACTTTCGATCCTACAATTGGTATCAGAGCTTTGGTCTCCATTGCTTTGGTTTAATCACCATTGGAGGAAGATGGATGTGTCTACGATCGGGAGTATTAGACGTAGAGTGGCTATGCTTGACGGAGAGTTCTATAATTCTTGGAAGAATGAGATGCTTGAGATTTTCAATGAATATGACTTGAACAAGTATATTACTAGCCCTTATGCGCCCCCATTGATCCTTTGCATCCTACCCCCGATGAGTATCTTGACATGACCCGAAATCTTAGAACTATTGATCTTATCATTAGAGGATTGCCTAGAAATTTGCTTGTATGCTTGCCTACATTTGAATGTGCTTATACTATATGGAAATATCTTGAGGAGCGCTTTCCAAACTATTCCTTGAAAAATCCAGATCAGATTCTTCAAAAGTCTATTGCATTTCATAACATGAATCCTAATGATCCTAAGTTTGATGAATGTCTATTTGAGCTCCGTGATCTTATGCGTGCCAAAGGAGATGTTGGAGTCATTAGTAGCATCATCTCACAAATTATTAGAATTCATAAACATGCACATTGTCATGGTCATAAATCTAATGAATCAATCTCTCTAGGTGATGATCATTTACATGATGATGTTGAGCATGGATATTATGATGAGGATGAAGATAGTGACTTTGACCTTGATGAGTCGATGAGACACTTTGGTCTTAAGGCAAACCTTCGTGGTTACATGGCCGGAGGAAAGGAATGGATTCTCGATAGTGGATGTATTGATCATACGACCAGAGACAAGGACATGTTCCGTGAGCTTGCTAAGAACGATGGTCCACGCAAGTATGTCACTTTTGGAGATAACTCCAAGGGTAAGGTACTTGGCCTTGGTAAGGTGGCCATTTCCAATGATAGAGCTATCCAAAACATTATGCTCGTTGAATCCCTTGGTTACAATCTACTTTCCGTGTCTAGACTAGCTGACTTCGGTTTCAATGTTCTATTTACTGAGGTAGATTGCCAAGTGTTTCGTAGAGATAATCATAATATGGTCTTTACCGGTATTCGTAGAGGTGGCCTATACATTGTTGATTTCACTAAGAAAGCTCAACCTCGTACTTGCTTGATTGCTAAATCTTCTAAAGGTTGGTTATGGCATAGAAGGTTAGGTCATGTGGGCATGCAAAATCTTGATAAGCTTATTAAAGGTGATCATATCATTGGTGTTAAAGATGTCATATTTGACAATGATAGACTTTGCAGTGCTTGTCAAGTAGGAAAACAGGTTGGAGGAAGTCATCTCATGAAGAACATCATCACCAGAAAAAGACCGCTTGAGCTACTTCATATGGATCTTTTTGGTCCCAACGCCTACAAGAGTCTCGGTGGTAACTCGTTTGGATTGGTCATTGTTGACGATTCTACAAGATTTACGTGGGTGTTCTTTCTTGATGATAAATCGCAGGTCCAAAAGATCTTCAAGAACTTCCCTAGGAAGGCCCAAAACCAATTTGAAGTGAAGATCAAGAAAGTTCGAAGCGACAATGGAACGGAGTTCAAGAACGCCAATGTGGATACCTTTCTTGACGAAGAAGGGATCTCACATGAGTTCTCGGCTACATACACGCCTCAACAAAACGGAGTTGTTGAGAGGAAGAACCGGACACTTATCGATATGGCAAGAACGATGCTTGATGAATACAAGACGCCAAGACACTTTTGGGCGGAAGCGGTTGAGACAGCTTGTCATGCTACGAATCGACTATATCTTCACAAGCTTCTCGGCAAGACGGCATACGAGCTTCTCACCGGTAACAAACCCCAAGTTGGATACTTTCGAGTATTTGACTCAAAGTGTTACATTCTTGATGAGCATCGCCGCTCAAAATTTGCTCCTAAGTCTCATGAAGGTTTCCTACTCGGTTATGGCTCAAACTCTCACACTTACCGGGTCTACAACAATTTCACCCGAAAGGTTGAAGAGACGGTAGATGTGAATTTTGATGAATCTAACGGCTCGCAAGTAGAGCAATAGCCACTTGATTTAGGAGACAAAGATCCTTCGGAAGCAATCCAAGATTTTTCCATTGGCAAGATTCGCCCAACGAAGGTGAAGGAGAGTACCTCTTCCGTTCAAGTGGAAGCCTCAACTTCACATCAAGGTGAACGCCAAGTTGATTTCGAGGTATCCACAAGTGGAACACGTCAAGACGGAGAAAATGAGGAAGTACAACAAGATGAACCACCTCAACCTCCCTCTCCTCCTCCACAAGAGAACGACAACACCAACAACAATGAAGAAGGAGAAGAAGAAGAAGAAGACAATGAAGAGGATGTTCCACCTCAATCCAAACAAAAGCTCTCACGAGTTAGAGCACGAGTTACAAGAGATCATCCCGTCGAACAAATCTTCGATGACATTCAAACCGGGAGAATCACTCTCTCTAAAACTCATTTGGCTAACTTTGGTGACCACTACTCATTCATTTCTAGTGTTGAACCTATGAAGGTTGAATAATCTCTTGAAGATCTGGATTGGGTGAATGCTATGCACGAAGAGCTACACAACTTCGAGAGGAATCAAGGGTGGACATTGGTTGAAAAGCCCGACGACAATCACAATGTCATTGGAACCAAATGGGTGTTTCAGAATAAGAAAGATGAAGATGGACAAGTTGTACGCAACAAGGCTCGTCTCGTCGCTCAAGGCTACACTCAACTCGAAGGTATGGACTATCGTGAGACATATGCCTCTGTTGCTATACTTGAGTCCATACACATCTTACTTGCTTATGCCAATCACCATGATATCACTCTATATCAAATGGACATTAAAAGTTCTTTTCTTAATGGAGAAATTGAGGAGGAGGTGTATGTTAAACAACCTCCTGGATTTGTCAATCCCAAGAAACCTAATCATGTCTTCAAACTTCACAAAGCTCTTTATGGTCTTAAACAAGCTCCTAGAGCATGGTATAAATGCTTGACCAAGTTTCTTATTGAAAAAGGCTTTGAAATTAGGAAGATTGATTCTACACTTTTTACTAAAAGGGTTAATGGGGAATTATTTGTGTGCCAAATTTATGTGGATGATATCATATTTGGTTCTACTAACCCCCATTTTAGTGAAAAGTTTGGAAGGCTAATGTCGGAGAAGTTTGAGATGTCTATGATGAGTGAACTCAAATTTTTCCTTGGTTTGCAAATCAAGCAAACTAAGGAAGGTACCTTTGTCTCTCAAACAAAGTATACCATGGATCTTTTCAAGAAGTTCAACATGCAAGAAAGCAAAGGTATGAAAACACCCATGCCTACTAGTGGACATCTTGATTTGACTAAGGATGGCAAACCGGTTGACCAAAAGGTTTACCGCTCCATGATTGGTTCATTATTATATCTATGTGCCTCCAGTCCCGATATTATGCTAAGTGTGTGCATGTGTGGACGATATCAAGCGGCCCCTAAAGAGTGTCATCTTAAGGCCGTGAAAAGGATAGTGAGATACTTAATTCATACCCCAAACTTTGGCATTTGGTATCCTAAGAGGTCATCTTTTGATCTTGTTGGCTACTCCGATTCGAACTATGTCGGTGACAAGGTTGATAGAAAGTCCACTTTGGGTACTTGTCAATTTCTTGGAAGATCCTTTGTGTCTTGGTCCTCCAAGAAACAAAACTCGGTATCCTTATCTACTACCAAAGCGGAATACATTGCCGCCGGATCATGTTGTGCTCAATTACTTTGGATGACCTAAACCATTAAGGATTATGGGATACATGTGAAACATGTTCCATTGCTTTGTGATAATGAAAGTGCTATTAAGATTGCTCATAATCTCGTGCAACATTCTCGAACTAAGCACATTGAAGTTCGTCATCATTTCATTTGAGATCATGTTGCTAAAGGAGACATCAATCTTAAGCATGTTCGTACCGATAACAATTGGCAGATATATTCACCAAACCGCTTGATGAGAAAGTATTTTGCCGTTTGAGAGGTGAATTGAATATCATCGATGCCTCAAACTTGGAGTAGAAACTCCATTTGGATACATGCAAGGCATGAGCCTTTTTATGACTAATCCTTGATATTTCTCTTATGATGATGATCATATGTCTTGGATCTATACTAGCACCCTTGCATGTTATCTAACCCTTGTAGGTACTTGGGTGAACCCAAATCTATGAGATTGCAAGTCACTCACACTTTGAGCAATCTCTACGTCACCAAGTTCCTATGATGTGGTTGTTGAATACAAGGAAGCATGAACTCACTCAACATATCCTTTGACCATCTTTTCATGATTGTTAATTTGGATACACAAGTGCTCTTCCTTGCAAGACTAACCCATGTAGGAAGATGAACTCAAACTACTAGTGGTGCTCCCAACTCTTGATGGACAACAACAACCTTGAGCATCCAAAACAAGTTCGACTACATGATCAAGATCAACACCACAACCCAAGGTATGTCATTCCATCTTAGAGAAGCTTTGCTCCAAGTAATGTGCAAAAGAAACTCAACAAGGTGTGAATACATCAAAATGCTTAAACGAAAAATGGTAACCCCATTTTGAGCTTAATCGATGAGTATGACCTACGATCAAGTGCTATCACTTGATTCCTTAGTTAATATACTCTAACATAGGTGACTTTGTCGCCGACCCTTTCTAGATGAAGTTCTCTAATGTTCTTTTGCTCAGATGATTTCTTTTTCATTCATATGTTATTCTTGTCTTTTTGTCTCCCTCTAAAACAAAAAAAACTTCATCTAGATCCTCTTATCTTTCTGCTCTTTATCAGTGTTTAATTCATTGCAAATCTTTCTGTTAATTCCTTGCAAATCCTTGTGAGATTTCATTTGCCAAGTGAACTGAGTTGACAAAATCTTTACTCTGTGTTGAACTCGGTCCCTCCGATCCAATCCCATCGGCTCGACCGAAATACAAGGTCTCCTTGTAAATAGTTCATCGGTACAACCGACATGGACTGACTCGGTCTCACCGATCGGGACCTTCTGTGACTCTGTCATCTCGATGTCACCGACGGAAAACGAATCGGCGTCACCGATTTCAACTCTGAGAAAATGTTTTGCCATGTCTTACTGCCTATTTTCTTCAGCTCCACTCAATGATTCTTTCCTCTGTCAGCATCATAAGCTACTCTCCAGGATCACACCTACTAGACTCATACTCCAGAAGTACCCTTCTTGGAAATAATTGTCAAAGGGGGAGAGAGAGCACATCAAAGCTTATCATAAAAGAACACCTAAGCTCTTCTACAGATGCTTGTTAACAAAGAGGAGAGAAATCACATGTCTTTAAGAGGGTAAAGACATGTCAATATGTTTGATCTTAGCTATTGCAAAAATTCTTGTTGCTCTGATTTTGGTTGATATTACCCTATCTTGCTCTGATTTTATCTCACCCTATCCTCTCCCATTATCCAATATTAGATTCAGGGGGAGAAAGAGTCCATGTCTACGGGGGGGAAAACCTTTGGAATTCATTGCACATCTTTAAATCTTTGGGGACATGTCTATGTCTAAATGCAGTACTCAGTACTCACCCATTACATGTCATCCCAGTCTTGGTATTCTTGTGGTTCCTTAACATGCTTTATTAGAAGTGTTCTTGTGTTATCTAACCCTGTTTTCTCATGTCCACTCTTTCCAAAGTCAGCTCAAGACCACAAGGTAAGTATATGCATCACACTCATGTGCATGATGATCTCTTGCTAGTGTACATATTGTTTGCAAAAGGGATTCATAAACATGGAGGTACATTTCTAAATCATATCATTTGCTCTGATGCATATAGCCAAGATACATGTAACTCTCAGCTTGCTCTGTCATGATTATGCATTCACATGTTACTATATTCTATCCTCACATGATTGCATACATGTAGAGGGAGCTTATGCATGTTACATGTCTCTCCAAAGCTTTACTCATTACTCTTCATATCATTTACCTAAATCTTTGATGTATGTTGTCATCAATTACCAAAAAGGGGGGATTGAAAGCACAAGTGCTCCCTGGGTGATTTTGGTAATCAATGTCAACATACATCTTGTTGGACTAATGCTTTTATCTAGTGTATTTCTGAAAAGTTCAACAATGGCGTGGAAAGGACAAGAGGATGTGGAACCCCTTCAAGGTGTCAAGAACATGCATTGGTTAAAGCTCAAGACTCTTCATTTCTATTTTAGTGATCCAAGATCACATTGAGTCCATAGGAAAGCCAATACTATTAAAAGGGGATGAGGTGTTGCTTAATGGCTTGCTTGCTCAAATGCTTAGTGATATTGCTCGAAATCCCTCAACCACTTTCTCATTCCAAATATGTCAAAATCCTAAACTCCAACTCGGCCCCACCGATTTTTTCTATCCGGCGCCAACGAATTCATATGACATAGCCACTGCCAGAAATCCTAATAGTTTGGTCATACCGATACGGATCTCGGTCTCACCGAGATGGCCTTGCAAACTCTCTGTTGCCTGCTGCATTTATTTCAGTCTCACCGAAATGTGCACTCGGTCCGACCGAGTTTGCTTGACCAACTCTCTATTGCTCTATTGCTTCACTTCGGTCTCACCGAGTTGATGCAATCGGTGCCACCGAGATGAGGTTTGCCCTAAAGCCCTAGCACATCGGTCCAACCGAGTTGTTCCAGTCGGTCCCACCGAGATTCCTAACGTTCACATTTTGAACTAAATCGGTCTCACCGAGTTCATCTATTCGGTCTGACCGGGTTGGGTCAAATGTGTGTAACGGTTGGATTTTGTGTGGAGGATATATATACCCCTCCACCCCCTTCTCTATATGTGAGAGAGCCATCAGAACGTGCCTACACTTCCAGCATACATTTTCTGAGAGAGAACCACCTACTCATGTGTTGAGATCAAGATATGCCAATCCTACCACAAGAATCTTGATTTCTAGCCTTCCCCAAGTTGCTTTCCACTCAAATCATCTTTCCACCATATCAAAATCTGTGATAGAGAGTTGAGTGTTGAGGAGACTATCATTTGAAGCACAAGAGCAAGGATTTCATCATCAACACAACATCTATTACCTTTTGGAGAGTGGTGTCTCCAAGATTGGTTAGGTGTCGCTTGGTAGCCTCCATCAAGTTGTGGAGTTGAACCAAGAAGTTTGTAAGGGCAAGGAGATCACCTACTTCGTGAAGATCTATCCGAGTGAGGCAAGTCCTTCGTGGGCGATGGCCATGGTGGGATAGACAAGGTTGCTTCTTCGTGGACCCTTCGTGGGTGGAGGCCTCCATGGACTCGCGCAACCATTATCCTTCATGGTTTGAAGTCTCCATCAACGTGGATGTACGATAGCACCACCTATCGGAACCACGCCAAAAATCTCCGTGTCTTCATTGCGTTTGCACTCTCCAAACCCTTCCCTTTACCTTCATATGCAATGTTTTACTTTCCGCTGCTACACTCTTAGAATTGCATGTGTAGGTTGATTGCTTGACTTGTGCTAATTGCTAAGATCTGCCCACAACTAAAATTGGGAAAAGGTTAGATTTTTATTTGGTCAAGTAGTCTAATCACCCCCCTCTAGACCTACTTTCGATCCTACATCTAGCATGGAATATATTGGGAACTCTCGGTCGTAGTGTTGACAAGAAAATCATGCCTCTCAAAATAATTTTATCTCTAATTTAAGCTTTGAGCTCTGGGACCTATGCAAATCTATGCTTCCCTCTGCGAAGGGGCTACCTATTTACTTTTGTGCAATTTTTATTTTTAATTTGAGTCTCCATCTTCTCTTATAAAGCACCTATTGGGGAGCACTATGGTCATACTTTTTCATTGGATGTGGCTAATGTGAGTGTGTTTTATGAATGGATCATTGATTGAGCATAATGGGTTAGGGATAGCTTTCTTTAGCGTTGATATTTTGAAAAACATGGTTGCTTGTTGGCATGCTTGAGTATTGATGTCTTCATGTCAAATTATAGACTATTGCTTTGAATCATTCAAGTCCAAATATCCATGCTACAAAAGAAAAGAATATATGATGAATATGTTAGGTAGCATTCCACATCAAAAATTCTGTTTTTATCATTTACCTACTCGAGGACGAGTAGGAATTAAGCTTGGGGATGCTTCATACGTCTCCAACATATCTATAATTTTTTATTGTTCCATGCTATTATATTATCAATCTTGGATGGTTTATATACACTTTCAAGCAATTATATATCATTTTTTTGGACTAACCTATTAACTTAGTGGCCAGTGCCAGTTGTTGTTTTTTTTGCTTGTTTTTGGTTTCGCAGAATATCAGTACCAAATGCAGTCCAAATGCCCCGAAACTTTTTGGAGATTTTTTTCTGGACAAAAGAGACACTAGAAGCTTCGGGAGAAGACCAGATGATGAAGCATGGGCCCCACGAGGCACCAGGGCGCGCGCCCTGGTGGATCGTGGGGCCCACGAGGCTCTGTTTGACATAACTCCGCCTCTATAAATTCTCTAAAATCGTGAAACCAACAGAGGAGTCCATGAAATACTTTTTTCGCCGCCGCAAGTTCCAGAACCACGAGATCCCATCTGGAGGCCTTTTCCGTCACTCTGCCGGAGGGGGATTCGATCACGGAGGGGCTCTACATCATCCTTGCTGCCTCTCCGATGATGCGTGGGTAGTTTACCACGGACCTATTGGTCCATAGTTAGTAGCTAGATGGCTTCTTCTCTTTTTTTGATCTTCAACACAATGTTCTCCTCGGTGTTCTTGGAGATCTATTCGATGTAATGACTTTTTGCGGTGTGTTTGTTGGGATCCAATGAATTGTGAGTTTATGATCAGATCTATCCATGAATATTATTTGAGTTTTCTCTGAACTTTTTTATGCATGACTACTATAGCTTTGTATTTCTTCTCCGATTTATTGGATTGGTTTGGTCAACTAGATTGATTTATCTTGCCATGGGAAGAGATGCTTTGTAATGGGTTTAATCTTACGGTGCTCAATCCCAGTGACAGAAAGGGACATGACACGTATGTATCGTTGCTATTAAGGGTAAAAAGATGGGGTTTATTAATACGTGATTTTATCTTGTCTACATCATGTCATCTTGCTTAAAGTGTTACTCCGTTTTTTCATGAACTTAATACACTAGATGCATGCTGGATAGCGGTCGACGTGTGGAGTAATAGTAGTAGATGCAGAATCATTTCGGTCTACTTGTCTCGGACGTGATGCCTATGTATGATCATTGCCTTCGATATCATCATAATTATTTGTTTTTCTATCAATTGCCCAACAGTAATTTGTTTACCCATCTTATGTTATTTTCTTGAGAGAAGCCTCTAGTGAAAACTATGGCCCTCGGGCCTATCTTTTATCATATATTAAAACCAAAAAACCTTCCTGCAATTTTTCTTTTATTTATTTTATTTTATATTTTTGTCCGATCTATCAAAAACTATACAATTTAATATTGCTCGTAACCGTTGAGGGATTGACAACCGGGTTGCAAGGATTTGTTGTTTGTGGGCTGGTGTTGTTAACGAGTCGTTGCTTGGTTCTCCTACTGGATTAATAACCTTGGTTTCATAGCTGAGGAAAATACTTATCTCTACTGTACTAAATCATCCTCTCCTCTTCGGGGAAATCCCAACGCAGCTCACGAATAGCACTCCCCGAACCTCGTTATCGCCCAAACACAGAGGTCGTGTGCAACTGCCCCGACCCGTGTTGGTGAACTGTAGCAAAGTCGACAGATTACATTTTTGCGTACTACAATTTCTCAAGAAAAAAATCAAGTAGTAGAAATGTTTTGAAAAATCATAGAACTAAAAATGAGAATTTGTTTAGAAACTTTTGAACAACTTTTTAAAGATTCTGCTCATTTTTAACATGAACGCCTTTTTAAGAAACAAAATATTTATTTAAGACTTTGAGTTCTTTTGGAAAACTGAATATGTTCAAAAGTTTTATGTGTATTTTTTTTTCTAAAAATGAATATTTTTTAAAAAATGAAAACATTTTAAAAAAACTCTTGCCTTTCTAAAATTTTGTGAAGATTTTTTAAAAAAATGAATGTTTTGAAAGCTTTCGGAACCTTTTTTTGGAAAGGAAAATACATAAAGGGAAACACAAAAGCAAAAAGGAAAAGAAAATAGAAGATGAAAAAAGGAAATCAGAAACCGGTGAAAACCGCTAGAGAAAAACATAGGAAAGAAACCCTGGAACAATACCTTCCAGAAGTTTCCTAGGAAAATGTGATCTAAATTGGAACCATGTGTAGCGGTAACTACTCACTCCATTTCTAAATATAAGCCTTTTTAGAGATTTCAATATGAATTATGTACGGATGTATATAGACATATTTTAAAGTGTAGGTTCACTTATTTTACTTTATATGTAGCTCATATTGGAATGTATAAAAGGTCTTATATTTAGGAACGGAGGAAGTACATATTAGGCCAACAACATTTATTCTACGTGTGTTTCCACGAAAATTGGGAGCGGGAATCTATTCCCTGCGCGGGGAGAGGGATAGTGACCAAACGCGCACCCCGCCTGTGGTAATAGGCCAGCCCGTTAGTCTGTTTCTGCGTTTTTTCTATCTGTTTTCTTTCGTTTTCTATTTCTTTTTCCGTTTATCTTGTTCTTTTCTGTATTACAGGCTGCTTTTACAAATTTGTGAAATTTTTTCAAAATAGCGAAGAACTTTCAAATACATGATATTTTTGAAAATCGCAATTGTTTTTCAAATTCATGCACAATTTTTAGGTTCATAAACTTTTCGCAAAAATGAAACACTTTTCAAATTGGAGATTTTTTAATTTTTTTTAAAAAAATTCATGAATAATTTGTATACTCGTTAACAGTTTTTGAAGTATGTGAATACATTTCAAGCTCTCAATTTTTTTAAATTGATGAATATGTTTTGAATTCTCGCCTATTTTTTGAAATTTATGAACATTTTTCAAAGTTGCTAATAGTTTTTTGAATTCATTAATATTTTTTAATTGCATTTTTTTAATTCACAATTTTTTATGGAGTTTGCGAAAGTATTTTGGTAGAAAAACAGGCAAAATAAATAAATTATGTTCTAAAAACCGTCTCCAAAAAATAACAACAGAAACATTAGGGAGCGCCGCATGCGCAGTTGTGCCCACCTATTCTTGGAGGAGGTATGTCTTTGCTCAGTTTGCAGTGCCCAGGTCTCCGGAGAGCACAATTCCTATTTGGCGCTTGTAGCGCCGGTTACAGTGCTTTTCCAACGCGGCTCACACGCTCGCTTCGATCGTTTTTTTTTGTGGGCCGGCCTATTAATATGTACTCGAGCGCAAGTTCAAGCCCTTGATTTGGGAAGCTTCCCGGTTGGTTTTGGGAAGCTTCCGGCTTTTCTTTTGTTTTTTCAATTTTCTGAAACATTTTATTTTAAAATGAATAAACTATTATCAAATTCAAAAAACATCATCAAAATTGTGATTATTTTCTAACTCAGCGAACTTTTTTTTTAAATCAGTAAACCTTTAAAAAATTCATGGCATTCTTGCAAATTCAAAAGTTTTTTATATTCGTGAACTTTTTTTGTGAATTTTTCAACTTCGCAATTCATGAATATTTTTCTTATCCACGATTTTTTTGTGTGTGTTTTCGCCAACTTTCTAGTGAAATTTTTTCTGTTTATTACAACTCTTTTTTCAAAATCAATGAACTTTATTCAAATCTGTTTTTTTAGTCCACGAACTTTTTTCAAATTTGTGAAGTTTTTTAAGAATTGATATACTTTTTCCTTATCCACATTTTTATCAAAATCACCGTGAACTTTTTGAATTCGTGTACAATTTACCCATATCATGAACTTTTTAAAATCTGCGAATTTCTTTGAATTTACAAAAAAAAATTTACTTTGTATTGTCTCCTTTCTAAATGTCGATGATCGACCGGTCAACGATGATCGAGCGAACCAAGGCATGTCTTGGTTGATTGAACATGTTGCCATGATGTTGAGCCGGCCCAGAAATGTGAGCGCGTGGGCGATGGTTCTCCTAGTCGGCTCTTAAGGGGCCGACTAGGAGGCCCCTGAAACGTGCGTCCAGCCATCATCACATGTCGTGTGCTTGGGGCTTCCTTCGAATTTTTTTAAATATTTTATCCACATTTTTGGGTTTTAGTTGGTTTTTTTTGGCTTTTCGCTTGGTTGTCCCTAGGTTTTGGAGATTTCTTTCAAAACACGGTTGTGCTTCGCCGGGAAAAAAATCCGTGCTTTCATAAGCATCACATATTTGCTTCATGTGGAAGCACATATTTGCTTCGGGTGGAAGCACGAATTTGCTTCCGTGTTGTGCTTCTGGTGCAAGCACATATTCTTTTTTTGAGAAGCACAGATGTGCTTGCACTATGTTTCTCGTGAAAAAGAAAAACTAAGCTGTCACGAGAAGTACATATTTGCTTCTCCTAAAAGCACAGATATGCTTCCGAGAGAAGTGTAGCTGTTCTTCTCGGGAAGAAAATGTGCTTTCACGAAAAGCACAGATTTGCTTCTCATGGAAGCACCTTGTGCTTTACGGGAAAAAACGTGCTTTCACGAGAAGCACAATTTTGCTACTCATGAAAGCACGGATTTACTTCCACCTATTCTTCTCCCCAACATGGAAAAAGCACAGCATGTGCTTTCAAAAAAATGAAAAACCTTGAACTAGTTTTTTCTCAGTTTTCGTTTGTTTGGATTTTCTTTTTTTGGTTACAATTTTCGGTGAAAAAAGGTTTATCAAAACCTATTAACATTGGATTTAGTTTCGAAGATCTCAACCCGAGAAATCCAACAGGAAAACGTTTTGGTATTTAGACGCACAATTCAATAGATAAAACATTTAAAAACGAATCTACGAAAAAAAAACTCACATGTTAGAACAAGTGGCGCACATGCAGTACGTCATTTGTTAAAACAGAGAAGGTATGAGAGTGACGTTTACAAGGAGTACTCTTTACTATAGTGATTTCGACTTTTAGGTTTTTCTAGCCTTTTAGGTGGCATGGGGTCAGCCGACCCGCAGGCATAGGCTCCTAACGGGAGCATATATATCTCGCTTTGTGCAAGGGTCATGCACCCATCGCCCTCGCCAAAGGCTTAGACGATGGGCTGCACCACAACATTCTGTGCAGCCCACTACACACACGTACACTTTTTTCTCCATTTTTTCTAAAATTCAATTAAATGTTTCCCACCATCCGGATAGTATCTGTGAAAACGGATAAAATAAGTTGTATATAAGAATATTTTGGTGTCATATATATTTTTATGTATTATCACGCGTTTGGTTCCGGCTCAGGTAACATAATGGGTTCCGGTATGGAGAAGCATTGCTTCCGATTTTCTTTTATGGAATACTGGCTTTGTTTGATTCGTGTTGTTTTGTCTGGTTTCCTAATCACCTTCCGCTCAGCTGTTTTGGACTCTGCGAAAGCCCGTATCAGAAAACGCTGCCAGCGAATACGTAGTACGCGAACCAAACGTAATATGCCGTTTCAGAAAGTGTGGGGATCGGAAACCGCGGCCAAATCGCCGAAACAAACGCATCGTATGTACTATTTTTAGTATGATGTTTTATTCTTACAAACATAAAGGTATTTTGAAATATACTAAAATCTATGGACTCACATACAAAAAAATTCAGATAACAAGCTTCGGAGAATCTTAAATATAGCATATGAAGATACTTACAATAATAAAATTGTATATGTACCACCATATGATAATATATGAGATTTCAAATCTTTTCTATTTAGTAGTCTAAGTTCCTCGATGAGGATAATTAATTCGGTCGGTGTGGTCGGACTCTATTATGGATTTCTGACTATATTCTCCATAGGTCCGTCTTAGATCTTCTTTCTCCAATCTTGGATTAGGGAAGAAGGAGATATGCGCGACTACCGGCGGTTTCATTATGGGGCAGGATGTATTCTCCCTATATATATATATATATATATATATACACACACACACACATACATACATACTAGTGGCTAAGTTGCACCCTGGGCGCACATCTTGAGGTGTTATTGTGCGCACTAATCAGACTGTTATAATTGTTAACATATTAAAAGTGCACATCAACGAGAGTTGTTAAAAATATAACGCAATCCTTTCTCACATATAATTAGAAGTATAACAATGCAATCTTTTCTTCGAGATAACTTGCGATCTATTTATGAATTGTCAAGGTAGTATAGAGAACATTAGAAGTAAAAATTACATCCAGGTCCATTAAATGGTTAATTTTTTTTGAAGATAAATGGATTTTTACTTGATAAGAAATAAGATTACACTAATAGAATAACAATGTTATCCCTCTAAGAAATTTCATAGACACAAGAAGTTCTTTGTCCATACAACCACCTTTGCCACCTTGCAATAGCCATATATTTAAACCATCATACGAACACCACAAGATACACAGATGGAAAGTTTAAATGGAACCACCTCTCTGGTATTGCCACAAAACAAAATCTCGGTTGGCTGAAACGGTATGGAACACTTGCCAACTAGTGCTCGTAAAGCAGAATGATAACATTGTATCCTTTGATCAATTCATGACGTAAAGTAGATAAGTTATATACAGTGATGCATACCTCTGATTAATTCTTATATTGACCTTTCTAATTATGTGCAAAAGAGCAGACACCCTGAAATAAAATAACACAAACCACATGAGCATCTCCTAGAACAAGGAAAAAAAATCCAAATTGTGTCAATGTTTATTGTTCTCAACTCCCGACATTTGAATTGGCATGCAAAAAATGGCTAATTATGAGTTAATTCTGCAAGCTGTCAAAAGTACATATTTTCTAGAGAACATAATAAAGATTAAAATTTTATAAACAATATGCTTACAGCTTCATATATAAGTGTCCCACAAAAAAAACTTCATATATAAGTCAGAGAACAACCATGTTGTGGCTCCGCTTACTCCTCGCGTTACAGCTCATGCCCTTCATAGTGTGTCACTTCTCTACTTTGATGACTTCTCTTAATATCTTCCCTGCTTCTTTTCGGAATATGTATGTAGCATTTTTAGCTCTTGTTCCCATCAGTTCAAGCCTTGCCTATACATAGTGCATTGCAAAGATTCAACCAAACTATATCAACCAAACAATTCCCCATTACAGACTACACCCTTGACCAAATTATATCTAACCACATGACATGGATATGTAGACTGCATTGTAATGGCCTCATTGTATTTGGCTGTGACACCCTGGTTTTTGCCACTTTTCTTTTCTAGAGTTTATTGCATATTTGGTTTGAATTTGGATTTTTGACTTAACTCATTTGGACATAACACTTGGGTATTCTTTTGGTTATCACCCAAGTGACTCCCATCACTCCCAAAAATATCTCTTGATCTCCTATCTCTCAAAATGATGCCATGGGAATATTTTTCTCAAAGGCATAATATTCATTTTCTCTTTGAAAATGAGTATTTTTCACCTTTGCTCCAAAGCAACCCCTATTTTTCTTGCTCAGAAAAATCTAAGAAAATTCTCAAATATTCTTTAGGTCATGCCTCACCAACCAGAACCTTTTTGAGCTGAAATTTTTATAGCTTAATGACCCTCCAACCAGAACCTTAACCTCCAAGTTTCAGCTCTTAACTCCTTCTAGATTTCTCTCAAATGACTGCAACATTTCCTGTCCAGAAACTTGTCAGTGATCTCAAGTCACTTCTGGTCGACCTAACAATGAACCAACATATCAATGTGACCTAGCTCTGCAGGGACTTGAGACATGACAAGGTGTTGCAGATCTAATGCACCGTGTTGCACCAGTGCACGCAGTCACCGCGTGTGTCCACGGCGCCTGGCATGCGTTCGGCGCGCTCTGCGCCGGCAACGCCTCTGCTCCTCCCGTGCGTCCACCCTGAGCCGAGCTGGCATGTCAGTTATCCTCTGGGGCCTCGATTCGTCCCTCCCGACTACTCCCTGGTGCTCCCCGACACCGGCGACAGCAGCTACGGACGCGGACACGGCAGAGCAGAGAGCATAGTGCTCCCGCGTGACCGAGTTGTCCCTCTCCCGCGTCCTGTGCTTGGCTCTACCTCTTCACTGTACCTGCGCGATCCCCAGTGAACCCTCCCATCGCTCTGAGCCTCTCTCGTCGCCTCTCGCCGTCTCCAGAACCTCTCCGGCAGAGCCGAGCTCGGCCACCTCGCTCCCCTATAAATACAGCCCTCCCCGGGCCTCTCCATCCATCCCAAGCTCCTCCACTGGCCACAAATCATCTAGTTTAGCTCTGCGGCAAGGCCGGGCGGGCCTCTGACCGCCGTTCTTCCCCGGAGATCACCGCAGACCCCCCTCGGTGTTCCACTCCCTCCGGCGATCTTCGACCTCTCCCATCTACTCAGGCGTGCTCATGTGATCCTTCTGGTCGAGACGGAGCTGCCGGACCGAAGCTAGCTCGCCGGGAACGCCAACTCCGATGAGCCCCGCCGCCCGCCGCCTCTGGAGATGATCGCCGCGACGCCATCCGTCCATCCCAGCCCTCACCTCGGGTACGTACGTGCTCATCTCCGAGCGTCGCGTCCATCTATCCCTTCGCCGGCGGCCGCCGTGGTCTCCTCGCCGGAGAACCACCGGCGACAGCGCCGCCGTCCTCTGACTCTCTCTCTGTCTTCTAAACCTGACAGCGGGACCCACCTGTCAGTCTCTCTCACTCTCCCTAAGCCGTATAAGTGGAGGCGTAAACCCAAAATACGCCTTCGACGTCACCCCTTCTCTAATTTCTGAAAATTCATTTTAATTCAAAATTTTGACCCAACTTTGACAAGCTATAACTTTTATTCTATAAGTCCAAATCAGTTGAATATTTTTGCCTTATTTTTTTCTTGAGCTCCTCTATCAGCATGCAAATTTTGAGAATTTTGCTTGCTGTTTATAATTTTTGGTGCATTTAAATGTGTTATGTGACATTTTCTTTATTCCATTTTGGTCATTTTCAGAAGAGCAAACTTGTCTTGAAGAGGACCAGGAGTTTTGTGACCCTCCTCTAAACTAAGGCAAGCCACCACAAACATTTGCAAGAGTGACATTGCAATGGTTATGATTTTACTTGAATTTAAATTCATATAATGCATATAGTTATTCAAATGATTTCACTTGTGCTAGTTTCACTTTCATATTATGCTTGCTGTGTTTACAAAACTATGTTGGCTACTGGTTTAAGTTTATGCAGTAGAGTTGATATAGTCATGAGCTTGCTTATGTTAACACCGTCATTATGCTGAAATGGTGCATATGAATATCATGGCATTTTTCATGGCATACTAAGGCTCGAGTAGGTTTTATTTCAAGTTAAACATGATAATAATACAACTTGAACATGCTGTTGATCGAGTCATGGTGCCACCGAATCGAGCTTCCCAGTGCAACCACATTTGCCTTTATGGGAAGGCCCTTATTCGGTCTGTTGTCATGCCTCTCGCCGGTGCCTCCAACTAGGGAAGGTTATGCGCTGCCCTGGCCCGGTAGGCAGGCATAGCCTTGTGTGCCCGTAGTTGTTTTGGTACCATTGTCCCCGTTTGGGACCATTTTTGTTTTGCCACTACGGTGGTCGGTGGATGTCACGCGGTGACATCGGGGCCACCCAGGACTGAGCCAAAAGGGGAGATGGTCGGAGTGGCCGGGAGAGTGTCATGTAATAGATCGGTTCTGTCGGAACGCCGTTGGTCCACCCGAATGGGAGCATGAGGCCATGGGTTCTGTGGCGTGGGTACAATGTACTAACCTCTGCAGAGTGTGTTTAATCTATAGATAGCCGTGTCCTCGGTCATGGAGACAGTTCGTAGTAGGTCACACCGTGGGTCAACAGAAATAATTAACTTGCACACTAATGTTATACTTATGGCACTTGATATGATGGATAAGGTGTTGGAACCATCAAGTTGGTTTCTGTTGTGATCCGGAGGCGATCACCATGGAAAGATGATGTTTGTGGTTACGAGGTAACCAAGATGGTAAGGTGGTCCGAGAGACCCTGATTGCAAGCACTTTCACTTCATGAGTAGCATGCCATGTTCTTGCATCTAACTTGCTTAAATATCATGTTATTGTTTGTCATTGCTGTATTGTTTGTTGTGAGCTTGCGAGTACATTCCAAGTACTCACCTGGTGTGTCATGCCAGTTTCAGGAGAAGCCATACCAGGAGTTGAAGTTGCATCGTGCATCGCAGTCTAGGCCGTGTCCACATCAGTGTCCCTGTGAGATGGAGTCCTACTATGCCATCTTTCTGCTGCCACGTAGCTGTGTCGTTATCTTCGAGACCCCCATCATGTCCACTAAATAATGTACATATGTGCAGCAGCACCCTGTGTGCCGCTTGGCCTCACTACCTTTTGTATCATCGAACCTATGTTCCGGCAATATATCAATTAAGCGGTTGCTTTTCTGTACCAAGTTGTTGTGTGTTGCCAGAAGACATGATCTCTGGGCTGGCAATGCAAGGTAAACCGGTTGCTCTAAGCCGGTCTGCCACAACACTTGGTATCAGAGTCGCGCTGACTGTAGGACACCCTAGACAGCCACCGCGCTAGTTAAATGGTAGTTAGTAGTCTCGAGTGCCGGTAGTGTGTATTTGCATCTGAGTGTTGCATTGCATGCATTCTGATTATTTTATTACTAACGGACTAATAGTTGTGAGTGTAGATGGATCCAGTGCCGTACCCGTACCAGTCTGAGCCAATAACCTTCACTTCTCCGCACCTTCTTCGGAACATGTGGCTTCGACTCTACCCCGACGGTGATGACCCAGTGTACCAGGTGTATCGGGAGCGACTAGCGGACTTGGTGTACGAGTACCACGCGGAGGTCACCTTGCACAAAGTTCTCTGACCGGCACCTACACTCGTTCTTCTAGGAGTGGTTTCGCTTCTACCCCCGATTAGGCGGTTCAGTACGCCGCATTCGAGGCTCTCGTTGACCTGCGCTACAACGAGGTCCGGATGCAGACTCACCAGGTTTCCACTTCTACCCGTCCATGTTCAATGATGGGCATATTCGCTTCCCTTCCATTGATCCGGTGTGCGATCGTTCCTCCAGCCACCTCTCGCGCTACATAACTGCTAGTTACCTTCTGGTTTTCAACTTGGCCCAGGAGCTGACTCGTGCACGAGCAGCTCTAGCTACCGCTAGATCGGCTTTCACTCCACCCTCACTTGGTTTTACCCCACTCGTACCCCTAGCTACTCCAGTTACCCCTCAGAGTAACTCGGACACCTCGACAGTGACTCCCCACGAGTCTCCTGCTGAGTGGGCTTTACTTCTCGCTACTCCCACCGCTCCTATGCTTCAGTCTCACCCAGCACCTGCCCCCGAGGGAGAGCCCTCAAGGCAGCACCATCATGTTTCCTTTGATCCGGAGGTTTCCGTTAACGTCGTCAGTTCAGGATCAAAGACCGAGACGGAGGAGACCCCAGTAGGATTTGCAGAGCACTAGTGCGGTCACGAGTAGGCAAGGTTGTCATGATGCTTGGTTGTATGAGTTTAGTCGTACTTGTCATGATGTTTCCCTTTCATGTATGAGTCTATGTATAATTATGTTGGAACTTTTTATTCGTGTTGGTTTTTCGTCGCTTTTTCTCTTGGGTTTGTCGCTTGCTTTTCTTCCTTATTTATGGATGTTGCTCATCTCGATGCTTCATATTGGGAAACAAAAATAGGATGACAAGAGGTTGTAGCAGCAGCCATGGGGTGACGATATTCCTGTTCGTCGCTCCGCCTGGCAAGCCGGACATTCCCCAGAACGTTATCAACCACCACCACATCCTCCACCACATCCACCCTCAACAGAACAGATCATGCGCATGCTCGAAGAAAGGAGGAACCAATATTTGATTGTACTACTGAAGAGTGTACAGGATATGGTGGGTCAGAATAGCAATCAGAATGGTAATCACTCCAAGCTGTCAGATTTTCAGAGGACTAAGCCTCCCAGCTTCAATCAAGTGGTCGACCCTATGGAAGCTGACGATTGGATACGAACCATTGAGAAGAAACTAGAAATTGCTCGCGCCGAAGAGGTTGACAAGGTCCCATTTGCTACTCACTATCTTGAAGGAGCTGCTGCTATATGGTGGGATAATACTAAAGCCATGTGGCCCACAGAAGACGAAATCACTTGGGATAAATTCAAGGACAAGTTCCGCAAGTACCACATTCCCGCTGGTATTATGAAGGTCAAGCAGCGTGAGTTCCTCTCCCTCATGCAAGGGAACATGTCAGTAAGTGAATATTTAAACAAGTTCAATCACTTGGCTCGATATTCCCTTCATGATGTGGCCACCGAAGAAAGGAAGATAGACCGATTCCTTGGAGGACTCAACTAGAACCTCCGATGCACACTCAGCATGCTCGACTTTCCAGACTTCCAGACTTTGGTGAACAAGGCCCTTATCACTGAAAGAGAGCACAAGCTCGTCCATTATAACAAGCCAGTTTATGAAGACCGCAAACGCAAGTTAGAGCCCAAGAAAGACGGACAAGTGATTCAGAAGGCTCGTACATGGCAGCACCCTCAGTTTGAGTTCAAGCCAACGTGGCAGTAGAATGCCAACAAGACCGACAATCGAGTCAAGAATATTGTGACCAACCCCATACGAGAGGATTGTCAGTGTAGCAACGCATGCTTCGCTTGTGGACAGACCGGACACTATGCAAGACAGTGTCCCAAGAACGACAAGCCGAATACACCACTCAAGCCACAAGTCAACAACATGGGATCGTTCCCCGCGCAGAAGCTTATCCAAGGGCAAGTGCGTCACCTCTCCGCCGAAGTAGCCCAAGAAAACCCCGATGTGGTCATTGGTATGTTCCCTGTTAACAACATACCTGCAACAATTTTATTTGACTCTGGGGCTTCCCATTCCTTTATTTCGCGGAGTTTTGTTGCCCAAAACAAGCTTTCTTGCTCTCTTCTTGAAAAATTCATGGTGATACAATCTTCGGGATCCCTGCAAAAAATAAATGTGGTATGCCGTGGCTTGGAGATAAATATCCATGGAGTTATCTTCCCTGCCACCCTGGTATCAATTGAATCCGTGAAGTTGGATATTATACTGAGAATGGGTTGGCTGACAAGACATCAAGTCTGTATAAACCATGCAACAAGAGAAGTTACATTAATAAACCCGGCAGGACAAGCATCGCAGTTTGTGGCTCGCAGAACCGTGCCTAAAAAGGATATGATTTTCACAGCTGTAACCTCAGGCATGGAGTTAATTCCAGTGGTCAACGAGTTCCCAGATGTATTCCCTGAAGAATTGCTAGGAATGCCACCAGATCGTGAGCTCGAGTTTGCCATTGATCTCTTGCCAGGGACAGCACCCATATACAAGAAATATTACCGTATGCCTTCATCCGAGCTACTTGAGTTAAAGAAGCAGCTGGATGACATGCTCAAGAAGGGGTACATCCGCCCTAGTGCTTCACCATGGGGATCACCTGCCATATTTGTGGACAAGAAAGATATAGTCTTCGAATGTGTGTAGACTACCGCCAGCTTAATGATGTCACTATCAAGAAAAAGTACCCGCTCCCCAGGATTGATGATTTGTTTGATCAACTGAATGGAGCTCAAATATTCTCCAAGATTGATTTAAGGACCGGGTACCATCAGCTCAAAATCAACAAGGAAGACATTCCTAAGACCGCATTCACCACTCGATACGGTCTGTATGAGTACATAGTCATGTCTTTCGGTCTAACAAATGCCCCTGCCTTCTTCATGCATATGATGAACAAAGTGTTCATGGACTTCTTGGACAAGTTCGTGGTGGTCTTTATCGACGATATACTTATATATTCCGAAGGAGAAGAACAGCCCAAACAACATCTCCGGGCAGTATTGCAAAGGCTCCGAGATCACCAGTTATATACAAAATTCAGCAAGTGCGAATTCTGGCTTAAGCAAGTAGGCTTCTTGGGTCATATCCTATCAGCAGAAGGAATAGCAGTAGACCCAAGTAAAGTCAAAGATGTTCTAAAATGGCCAGCACCAATGACCGTAACCAAGATCAGGAGTTTTCTGGGGCTTGCCGGTTACTATCGTCGATTCATTGAAGGCTTTTCCAAGATTGCTAAACCAATGATAGAGCTGCTCAAGAAGGGTCAGAAGTTCATATGGTCTGAAGACTATGAGAGAAGCTTTAATGAGTTGAAGACTCGGTTAACTTCAGCACCTGTGTTGATGCTTCTGGATATTTATCAAAGCTTTGACATGTATTGCGACGCATCCAGAAGAGGTATAGGGTGCGTACTCATGCAAGATGGCAAGGTTATAGCTTATGCATCCAGGAAGCTACGACCCCATGAAGGAAATTATCCTACTCATGACTTGGAGTTAGTGACAGTGGTACATGCCTTAAAAATCTGGAGGCATTATCTCATCGGCAAGCGGTGCCAAATATTCACCGATCACAAAAGCCTCAAGTACATATTCACTCAACCCGACTCGAATCTCCGACAAAGAAGATGACTAGAGTTGGTCAAGGATTATGATCTCGGGATCAACTACCACCCGGGTAAAGCTGATGTGGTTGCCGATGCTCTCAGCCGCAAACCAGCCACATTAAATGCACTAATGGAATCTTTGCCTCCTGAGCTACAAGAAGAGATGGCCCAGCTCAACCTGGTCATTGTTGAAGCTGACTGCACCGCTATGCTAGAGGTCACTCCCACTCTTGAGGAAGAGATTCGCAAGGCCCAAGCAGAAGACCCATTGCTGCAACACCATGTCACACGAATGCAAGCCGGCAGGACTCAAGATTTCCTGGTGTTTGACCAAGGTACCCTAAGATTTCTAGGGCAAATCTGTATACCAGACACAGAAGATCTGAGGAAGAAGATATTAATAGAGGCACATGAATCCTCGTACTCGATCCACCCAGGCGGTACCAAAATGTCTGAAGACCTCAGGCAAATATTTTGGTGGGATGGAATGAAGAAGGATATTGCATATTTTGTCGCCTGCTGTAACATATGCAACAAAGTGAAGGCGGAACATCAGAAACCCGTCGGGCTACTTCAACCTTTACCCGTCCTACAATGGAAATGGGACGACGTCTACATGGATTTCATCACCGGACTTCCCAAAACTTCTCAAGGAAATGATGATGTATGGATTGCGGTGGACATGCTGACCAAGGTAGCCCTCTTCATTCCAATCCGGACCACATACCGAGCAGATCAACTTGCTCAACTCTATGTGTCCAAAATCGTCAGTTTGCATGGAGTGCCAAGAACCATCACCTCCGACCGAGGGTCTCTTTTCACCTCGGCATTCTGGTCATGTCTTCATCAAGCCTTGGGAACAACCCTGAAGTACAGTACGGCTTATCACCCTCAGACAGATGGGCAAACCGAACGAGTAAATCAGATTCTTGAAGGCATGCTTCATGCATGTGCTCTTGCTCAAGGACCCAAATGGGGAGACAGTCTACCATACGCGAAGTTTTCCTACAACAAAAGCTATCAAACCGGTCTCAATATGTCACCATATGAAGCGCTGTATGGACGTAAGTGTCGTACTCCATTAAACTGGTCTTAGACCGGAGATAGCCACATCTTTAGGACTGATTTGATGATGGAAGCTGAGAAACAAGTAAGAGAAATCCGAGACAGACTTCAAGTGGCCAAGTCCCGTCAAAAGAGTTACTATGATTCCAAACATCGACAGATCAGTTTTGAACCAGGTGAATATGCCTACCTCCAAGTCACACCCATGAAAGGAGTCAAAAGATTTCAGACTCGAGGAAAGCTTGCACCAATGTACATTGGCCCTTTCCCTGTCATGTCCAAGGTCGGTGCAGTGGCATATCAACTGGAACTTCCACCTGAGTTGTCCGAAGTACATGATGTCTTTCACGTATCGCAGTTACGAAAGTGCATCTCACCGCCAGAGAAACGGACTGATATGACAGAGATAGAGCTTGCTTAGGATCTGACTTATGAGGAGAAACCCTTCTGGATACTGGATGAGATGGAAAAAGTCACCCGCAGCAAGTCAGTTAAGTTTTACAAGGTGCAGTGGGAACACCATACCAAGGATGAAGCTACCTGGAAAAGAGAGGACTTCTTGAGGACTGCATACCCTAAATTGTTTCTCGAGCAACAAAATCTCAAGGATGAGATTCATCCTAAGGGGGGAGGTTTGTGACACCCTAGTTTTTTCCACTTTTCTTTTCTGGAGTTTATTGCATATTTGGTTTAAATTTGGATTTTTGAATTAACTCATTTGGACATAACACTTGGGTATTATTTTGGTTTTCACCCAAGTGACTCCCATCACTCCCAAAAACATCTCTTGATCCCCTATCTCTCAAAATGATGCCATGGGAATATTTTTCTCAAAGGCATAATATTCATTTTCTTTTTGAAAATGAGTATTTTTCACTTTTGCTCCAAAGCAACCCCTATTTTTCTTGCTCAGAAAAATCTGAGAAAATTCTCAAATATTCTTTAGGTCATGCCTCACCTTCCCATGCAAAAATATCTCATGGTCATGAGAAGTATTTTTGCTCTAGAAAATTGTTTCTCTTCTGGTCAGAAAAGTCACTTGTGAAGGAAGTGTATTTTTGCCTGACCTTTTTGAGCTGAAATTTTTATAGATTAATGACCCTCCAACCAGAACCTTAACCTTCAAGTTTCAGATCTTAACTCCTAGATTTCTCTGAAATGACTGCAACATTTCCTGTCCAGAAAATTGTCAGTGATCTCAAGTCACTTCTGGTCGACCTGGCAATAAACCAACACATCAATGTGACCTAGCTCTGCAGGGAGTTGAGACTTGACAAGGTGTTGCAGCTCGGTGCACCACGTTGCACCAGTGCACATGGTGACCGCGTGTGTCCACGGTGCCTGGCATGCGTTCAACGCGCTCTACGCGTCGGCAATGCCTCTGCTCCGCCCGTGCGTCCACCCTGAGCCAAGCTGGCATGTCAGTTATGCTCTGCGGCCTCGACTCGTCCCTCTCGACTACTCCCTGGCGCTCCCCAACGTCGGCGACGGCCGCTGCGAACGCGGACACGGCTGAGTAGAGAGCACAATGCTCCCGCGTGACCGAGTCGTCCCTCTCCCGCGTCCTGTGCTTAGCTCTACCTCTCCACTGTGCCTGCGCGATCACCAGTGAAACCTCCCATCGCTTTAAGCCTCTCTCGTCGCCTCTCACCGTCTCCAGAACCTCTCTGGCGGAGCCAAGCTTGGCCACCTCGCTCCCCTATAAATACATCCCTCCTCGAGCCTCTCCATCCATCCCAAGCTCCTCCACCGACCACAAATCGTCTAGTTTAGCTCTGCGGCAAGGCCGGGCGGGCCTCTGGCCGCCGTTCTTCCCCGGAGATCGCCGCGGATCCCCCTCGGCATTCCACTCCCTCCGGCTCTTCGACCTCTCCCGTCTGCTCAGGTGTGCTCATGTGATCCTTCTGGTCGAGACGGAGCTACTGGACCAAAGCTAGCTCGCCGGGAACGCCAACTCCGACGAGCCCCGCCGCCCGCCGTCTCTGGAGAGGATTGCCGCGACACCGTCCGTCCATCCTAGCCCTCACCTCGGGTATGTACGTGCTCATCTCCGAGCGCCGCGTCCATCTATCCCTTCGCCGGCGGCCGCCGTGGTCTCCTCGCCGGAGAACCACCGGCGACAGCGCCGCCATCCTCTGACTCTCTCTCTCTTCTAAACCTGATAGCAGGACCCACCTGGCAGTCTCTCTATCTCTCTCTCTCCCGAAGCGGTATAAGTGGAGGCGTAAACCCAAAATACGCCTTCGACGTCACCCCGTCTCTAATTTCTAAAAATTAATTTTAATTCAGAAATTTGACCGAACTTTGACCAGCTATACCTTTTATTCTATAAGTCCAAATCAGTTGATTCTTTTTGCATTTTTTTTGTCTTGAGCTCCTCTATCAGCATGCAAATTTTGAGAATTTTCTTGCTGTTTGTAATTTATGGTGCATTTAAATGTGTTATGTGACATTTTCTTTATGCCATTTTGATCATTTTCAGAAGAGCAAACTTGTCTTGAAGAGGGCCAGGAGTTTTGTGACCCTCCTCTAAACTAAGGCAAGCCACCACAAACATTTACAAGAGTGACATTGCAATGGCTATGATTTTACTTGAATTTAAATTCATATAATGCATATAGTTATTCAAATGATTTCACTTTTGCTAGTTTCACTTTCATATTATGCTTGCTGTGTTTACAGAAGTATGTTGGCTACTGGTAAGTTTATGCAGTAGAGTTGATATAGTCATGAGCTTGCTTATGTTAACACCGTCATTATGCTAAAATGGTGCATATGCATATCATGGCATTTTTCATGGCATACTATGGCTCGAGTAGATTTTAGTTAAACATGATAATAATACAAATTGAACATGCTATTGATCGAGTCATGGTGCCACCGAATCGAGCTTCCCAGTGCAACCACATTTGCCTTTATGGGAAGGCCCTTATTCGGACTATTGTCATGCCTCTCACCGGTGCCTCCAACTAGGGAAGGTTATGCGCTTGCGTTGTCCTGGCCCGGTAGGCAGGCCTAGCCTTGTGTGCCCGTAGTTGTTTTGGTACCATTGTCCATGTTTGGGACCGTTTTTGTTTTGCCACGACGATGGCTGTTGGATGTCACATGGTGACATCGGGGCCACCCAGGACTGAGCCCAAAGGGGAGTTGGTCGGAGTGACCGGGAGAGTGTCATGCAATAGATCGGTTCTGTCGGAATGCCGTTGGTCCACCTGAATGGGAGCATGAGGCCATGGGTTCTGTGGTGTGGGTACAGTGTACTAACCTCTACAGAGTGTGTTTAATCTATCGATAGCCGTGTCCTCGGTCATGGACACAGTTCGTAGTAGGTCACACCGTGGGTAAATAGAAATAATTAACTTGCACACTAATGTTATACTTATGGCACTTGATATGATGGATAAGCTGTCGGAACCATCGAGTTGGTTTATGTTGTGATCCGGAGGCGATCACCATGGTAAGATGTTGTTTGTGGTTACGAGGTAAATAAGATGGTAAGCTGGTCCTAGAGACCCTGATTGCAAGCACTTTCACTTCATGAGTAGCATGCCATGTTCTTGCATCTAACTTGCTTAAATATCATGCTATTGTTTGTCATTCCTGTATTGTTTGTTGTGAGCTTGCGAGTACATTCCAAGTACTCACCTGGCGTGTCATGCCAGTTTCAGGAGAAGTCGTACCAGGAGTTGAAGTTGCATCGTGCATCGCAGTCTAGGCCGTGTCCACATCAGTGTCCCTGTGAGATGGAGTCCTACTACGTCGTCTTTCTGCTGCCACGTAGCTATGTCGTTATCTTCGAGGCCCCCATCATGTCGACTAAATAATGTACATATGTGCACCGTGTGTGCCGCTTGGCCTCGCTACCTTATGTATCATCGAACCTATGTTCCCGCAAGATATCAGTTAAGCGGTTGCTTTTCTGTACCAAGTTGTTGTGTGTTGCCAGAAGACATGATCTCTGGGCTGGCAATGCAAGGTAAACCGGTTGCTTTGAGCCGGGGTGCCACATTGGCACACACACAAACCTGCATGTTATAACTGATCAAAACAATCACAGTAGATCTACTATAAAAGGGTTTATGAACATTTAAAATACGTGAAACATATTTTTTAGAAGTACGTGAAACATGTTTTGGATTCATGTTGTTTATAATATGAAATCTTTTCAAATACCGATTTTCAAAAATTATGAACATTTAAAATAAATATAATAACTTTTTTAGAACATATAATACAATTTTTTAACACAATACAGATGCAAGCGCTTATATATACGCGCAAACACTCACACCTATGAACGCTCGCGCGTGCACACACACAACCTGCCCCTATGAGCAACTTCAAGAGACTGAGCCGGCATATCATCTTGAGATTTATGAAGTCATCATAAGCGCCTCATGGTCAACAAGAACATCTCCTCCCACTGAACGTGCACTATCGGAAATCTTGAACTAAATCTAGGAAGAATACAGAGGAGAGATCAGTGGCAGAGGTAGGGACCAGCCAGTCCCCCAACCCTCCCAAGATCAGCTACCCCTTGTATTTTTAATACAAACAATATTGATTCCCTTATATTTTTTAGTATATTTCTATATTGCCTCCTCCCCCTGAACATCAATAATAAATAAATCCTGTTTCCGCCATTGGGAGAGAGGGGTGCAAACATGCAATGGCGTGCTTGAAATTATATGCATAAAAAAGTATTTGTTACAGTCTGAAGCTTTGTCGAAGACATTTGGCCTTGTTTTTTTTAAAGATCCAACAAATTGCTGGTTTCAATTAGATTTAGCAGAAAGCAGCGGAAGAATAATATGGAGAGGATCCGAAGATCAAAGAAAAAGAAGAAGAAAAACGGCAACCCTATTGGCTGCAGAACAACACTAAGCTTACACGGTGGATCGCCCTCCACTCGCAAAAGGGCAACACAGCTCCGACTCCGGCAAAGAACTGCAGAGAAACTAGACAAGGTTGGCATAACGGGAGATCGCCGAACGGACCACCTGTCGCATGTCATCGTACGCCACCGGATGAGACATTTGGCCTTGTAGAATGGATGATTCGCTTTAAACATGTAACGCTTGTTGTTTCTTAGATGTACTACTGTCATGTGCAGTTTGGGAGACGAGTCCAAAATTGTTGGCTGAAAGCCATGGTCTGTTGGACCTAAAAGCTTGGATGTTGTCTTATTAGTTCTATGGAAATGATAGTAAAGAAGACTGGTTCCTAATCGAAAAGAAAATACAACTTGCAAATTCCTAGGCTGTTAGCCAACAAATTATTATTTTTGCACATGTAATCCACTCAATGCGGAAAAGATAATCTCAATCCTCTGTAGTTGAAAGTTGAAACTCAATACTCCTTGTGATATTATTTTTGAACGAATCTATTTAATAATGATATTATTGCATGGATTGAGATTAGAGCATTGAGACCTTGGGGAAGTGGTATTAGTTGTTATAACCAGCCTTGTTATCACGACCAACTGTTCCATGGCATGGGTACATGATACGTCTTCAACGTATCTATAATTTTTTATTGTTCCATGCTATTATATTATCATTCTTGAATGTTTTATATTTATTTTATAGCAACTTTATATCATTTTTTGGGACTAACCTATTGACATAGTGCCCAGTGCCAGTTGCTGTTTTTTGCTTGTTTTTTTACTTCGCAGAATATCCATATCAAACGGAGTCCAAATGTAGCGAAACTTTTTGGACACTTTTTCTGCCCAGAAGACAACTTGGGAGCCAAGGAAGTGCACGAGGGGAGGCCCGTGGGGCCCATAAGACACCAGGGTGCACCAGAGGCCCCTGGCGCACCAAGGTGGGTAGTGGGGCCCACGGGAGTCCTTTCCACCACCTCTCAGTTCTATAAATACCCAAATATTCCAGAAACCCTAGGGGAGTCGACGAAACACAATTCCAGTGGCCGCAAGTTCCAGAACCACGAGATCCAATCTAGAGCCCTATTCCGGCACCTTGTGGGAGGGGAACATGATCACGGAGGGGTTCATTATTGAAAGTGCGTTATATCGACTAGAGGAGGGTGAATAGGCGATTTTTACAAATTCGTCACTGAGGAAATACTACTTGAGGAATTTGCTAAGTGACGAAATACAAGCAGCGGATAAAGTACTCAGGTGCATGCATAACAAGACAGTAGCATAGTCATCATGATGAAATGAAACATACACAGAGCACAGGTAGCGTGTAAACAGGATAAGCAGGTAGAAGACAAAGTGACTGAAGAAATAGGATTGAGGAAATTGAGAAAGCCTTCAGTCAAAGTCTTCAAACAATAATGATCAATTTCATCAACAAGTAAATGAGGAATTGAAAGAGTTGAGGAAATAGAACCAGTAGCTCGGTGAAGACAGTGATTTGGCAGACCAGTTCCAACTGCTGAGACAGTTGCACGTCTGGTTGGAGCGGCTTCGTATTTAAACCAAAGGACACACAGTCCCAGGACACACAGTCCTTACCGTATTCTCCTTGAGCTAAGGTCACATAGACCTCGCCCAATCACTCGTGTGACTTCCAAACCTTCACAAACTTGGTCACTCGGCGATCCACAATTCCTCTTGGATGCTCTAGACCATGACGCCTAACCGTCTAGAAGATGCACAATCTTCAAAGGTAACAAGCGTTGGCTCCACATAGGAACAATTTCTTCAGTGATGCTCAATCACTTTGGGTTTTAGGTGTTGGGGTTTTGGGTTTTTCCTCACTGATGATTTTCTCTCAAAGTCCTCGGAGGATGGGATGCTCTAAATGACAAGTGTTAATCTATCTCTCGGAGCAACCAACCAGCTAGTGGTTGAAGGGGGCGGATATTTATAGCCGGGGAGCAGCCCGACATAATAAGACATAAACGCGCCTAATGATATGACCGTTATGTGGATAAGATATTTGGGACATGTGGCACCCCGGCTCAGAGAAGACTGGAACGCCCCGTATTCCAGCCCAGGGACAAGTCCTCTGGAATACGGCACTGTTGGCATAGAATAAATCAGCTCTTTATTACAAATAGATATGGTTACAAAGGGTATAAGGATTACATCGACACGGTGACACTACGCCTGCCCGGGGTAGCTCTATGCTAACAGCGGAGTAACTCTCTCGGCAGCGGAACAGCGACGGCGGTGATGGACTCCACTCCGCAGGGACTTTGGCTAGAACGCGTACCCTAGCTCGCAAACTCAGGATCCTCGACAAGCAAGCAATCACGGCATGACCTGCAAACTGGCATGACACGCCAGGTGAGTACTTTGAATGTACTCACAAGCTCACAGCAAACATCAGCATTAAGGCAAGACAACATCATAGCAGTCAAGATTAACAAGCATGGCTATCTAGTAAGGTAGCTACTGAAATAACCGTAGTAAGGTAAAGCATGTTAACTCCATACTCCAAATAATCTCAGGATCCAATTCGAACCTGCTCCAAGTCCAATCATGTGGTCATCCGACCACTCATCCCTTTGCCATCCCATGGCTAACATATCATATTCCTGATACCATCTGCACCACAAGTCTGACAAACTTACTCTCTTCCGGGTTGTCTCACAACCCTCAGAATACTCACGATCCACCGAGTACTTCTGATCATACGACGAGTTCTTCCATCATTATCACTACTATGGTTGACCACCTAAAGAGGTCTGGACGGACTGTCCAATACCATGGACGCGGCTATTCGAATAGATTTTACACTCTGCAGAGGTTGCGCACTTTACCCACACCATGGAGCACCTGACCTCGTGATCCCATTCGAGTGGACCAGCGTTGCTCCAACGAAACCCGCCTGACCCGTGACTCTCCCATCATACCACCAGTGATCATCCTCCCCCGGAGTCCTGCCCTGGGTGGCCCCTGTGTCACCGTGTGACACCTACCACCGTCGTGGCTAACGGGGACCTGGTACCATATAACTCAACTGGGCTCACAAGGTTATCGCCGCCTACCGGGCCAGGGTAGCGCGCACGCATAACCTTCCCTGTCGGGCGGTACCGGTGAAATAGCATGCGATCAGACCAAGTCAAGGCCATCCCATACCGGCAAATGTGGCTGCACGGATAAGTCCGGACAGGTGACTCTGGATCAACCATGAAATATCTAATCTCCGAACGATAATTCTGTCATGGCTGACACTCTACTCATCTCCACGAACTGCCGGATGAAATTCCAAAGTAAATATAGATGGTGATCTCAACATCATGGCATCAACGAGTGGGTAAACTACTAGTCACTAACAATTCGGTATTCAACATGGTAGTCACCTATCCAAGAATTAACTCAAGCATTGTATGATCCAATCCATTTACGAATACCTCATACTTGTTGTTAAAATAAATAGTTAAACTATGATATTGCAATACGATGATGCAGATGAGAGTTGTGGCTTGCCTGGGGATGAAGGAACCATTGGGGAGAAGTGCGGAGAGTCCGCGAAAACGATTGCCGGAAACAGTTCTCTCCCGGAGGGGGCTGTTTACGGGCAAGGGCAAAATGATCATTTTCATAGTAGGAACACATAGTGAAAATGATACCAACATGTCGGGCTCGACGAGACGAAGAAGTGAGCATTGGAATCACCTCGATCGGAGTCTCGGAGAAAAAGTTGTGAGGGTTTGACTGCAGAAGGACCTTGTTGTGAATAAAATTATTACATTCAGGTCCAGCATTTTTTTTTTCCAGAGAAAAGAATAAAAAGGCTGCGTCGCTGGGCCGTGCTGGGCCGAATACGGCCGGTGCCTGGACGCTGGCTGGGCCGTGCGGGCGTCACTGCTCCACCTGGGCCGGCCCACCCGCACCCACCCCCACTTAAATGACGTGGCGTGGTGGTGGGTCGCTGCCTGGTGGGGTCGAGAGGAGGCGGGGCCTGCCTGGCCTGACCGTCTTCAACCTCCCGCTCGGGAGCAGTCCTGGCCGAGGGAGACGCGCGCCCCAACGGTGACTGCCGGCGCGTCCGGCCACCATCCGCGGCGTGCGACCTATCCAGACGCTCAGGAGGACGAGGCGCACCAGTTCCCAGCCTTGGAAGTCGTCGGGGAGCTTGGGAACGGCGGTGGTGTTGACTGCGGCGGACGGTGACTCGGCCGGAGTTGGGCTCGTGGCCACAGGCCACCGGAGAAGGAGCTGATGACATGGGAGGGTCCGCTGGGCTCCAGGGGATGCTGCAGTGGTGGTGGAACGGAGAGGGGCAGCCTGGTTCGCCGGAATTGCAGAGGCCAGGGGCGGCGGCCATGGCAATGGTGGTGGGCTGGGAGAGCTCCTGGAGCTCGGGCAAGTGGCCGGGGAGGGGTAGAGGAGCGAGGTGGAGCTGGTGGTGAGGTCGAGGGACTCGGGGGCAGCCTATAAATAGGTGTTCGACGAGGAGGGGATGAGCACGCCACCGTGGCATTCTTGTCGTCGCACTGGAGCGTCAAGGCGACGTGGCCGGCTGTATACGACATCGGGAAACATCGCGGAGGAGCGGAGAGGGTTCACGCGTAGTTGGGAAGGCTCGAGGGAGAGGAAAGCGACGACGGTGTCACGTGCGCTCACGGGCAGAACAGCGACAGCGATCGCCGTGGCGCGAGGAGCAAGAAACTGGAGGGGGAGAGAGTTCCAGAGTGAGAGTGAGGCCAAGGGGAAGCTCCTGGACATGGTGAGGTGTCGAGGGAGAAAGGGAAACCAACGAGGCCAAGGGTACAACTGCCAGAGTGCGCTGGTTGGTATGCCAGCCACGTAGTCACCGCATGAACTGGCGCACGCGGTGCACCCTGACCAGCCACATCATGTCCAGTGGGTAGTCCCTCCAAGCTACATTTCAAATGAGGTGATAGATTGATGATAGGAACTGTGGTTAGATGGGAGTGTTCACCTGAAGTTTGCTGTTGCAAAATTGACCACACCACTGAGATCAACAGAGAAGTGATAAGGTCAACATGAGATGTCTGGGAGGTTGAGGGTAGGAAGGACTACAATCCTATGAAATTTGGAGAGATATGGACCAATATTTAATATAGTTTCTTTGCAACTGACCAATCTGGTCCAGAAACTCAATCTTGATGTGCCACTCACATGGAGTAGCCAATTGGGCTGAAATTTGGTAGAACATGATGATTTGGTCATATGAGAGTGCCATAAAAATTTCATGTCATTTGGACAAGCCAAAATGGTACTTCCTTCACAAGGAACCTCTCTGACCAGAATCTTAGGAAAATTCTAGGGAATTATTGGGAAGATCAAATGAGCCCAAATTTTGTGCAGATAGATTATATGGATATAAGAATGCTCTGGTAAATTTTCAGCAATTATGGAGCAATATAAAATATAGTTGCTTCACAATGTGAAAATCTAACCAGAAACCAAGATTTGAGGCTGTGCTCACATAGAGGATTGGATAGGGTTGAAACTTGGTGGAGAGTCATTATTTGAGCATATAAAAATTCTTGCAAATTTTAACTCATTTGGATACTCCTAACTAGCACTTGCTTCACAGAGCTTTCATTTGACCAGGAACTTTGGAAATTAGCCAAGGGAGATTTAATATCCAAATGAGGTTGAATTTTGGCATGTGGCAATGATATGGATAGTAAAGAATGCCCAAAAAGTTTGAAACGAAGCAAGCAAATACAAAGGGTACTTGCTTCTCAACTTGGCAGCTAGGGCAGAATCAGAAAAGGAATATTTGTGAAATAATTTTGAACATGGCAAGGAAGGGTTTGACATATTTGTGGAAGATCTGACCCAAACAATTTATGGGAATTATTTGGGAATTTTGGGAATGACGGAAATGTGGGTTGCTTCACAACTCAGGGCAAACAGGGTTATTCCTTTAATAGAAAAAGGAATATTCCCAAGGAAAAGAATATTGGGATTGGCCCAAGATAGAAATGACATGGTCTTGGGATGATTTTGAAGTTGGCAAGCTACTTAGGAAGAAGAATGAAGAGTGATCCCTCCAGGTTGCAAGACCACTGAGCCACAGAAAAGCGAATCCGAACAAAAAATCAAAAGAAAAAGAAAATGGGCAAAATCCAGGGTGTTACAAACCTACCCCCCTTAAAGAAATCTCGTCCTCGAGATTTGGTTGCTCAGGGATCAAACATGAATATTTTCACTTGAGGAAACCGTTTCCAACTCAGGTTTCCTTTTTACCTTTATATCCTGTTCCCACTGAGTTTCATATGACTGACTGCCTTACTTCGGGGTGCTTTGCTTCACTAGACCCTTTTTCTGGCAAATCTTACCTCATATGTTACTCTGACTCCAATCCTTTTATGTCTGCTGACCTGTCTGGGGCAATAAATTATCCTAACCCAACTATGTGCCCTGCTCGTAAGTCCGAGGGGGTTCCTCATGGACGTGTCGTGACGGAGTCCAATACGAAAGACCGTTCACTGAGTTGTGAACAGATTTTCTTGGTGGACATGAAATCTTTTACTCATTGCATTGGGTGACTTCAAATGGATGTGTGTCCTCCAGGCTTAAAACAGTACTGTGAATCGTACCATTCTCCTGGCGGAATCTGACTTCTCACAAGGATTGCTGGGTCATCTTGGGTATCTGCACTGTCTTGGGTATAAGGCTACTACCAAATATTTGACTGTCACCTGTCATGACCAGCATAAAGGTGTACGATGATATTATCCATAGACTTGACTGACAGCGGTCCTGGCAGCAAAATCTTGTTCACAGCAGGTTAGTTTTTTAACTGATTCCCATCTGTGAGGACACATGCTTCGAGACTGTTGTTCATCCTTCTGATTACTCAGTCTGTCGGTATCTCTATATGGATGGTAGGCCGTGTAATGCTTTAACATGGTTGCTGAATTTGAATTGCTGAATTAATCCTTCGGCTGACCTGACCAGCTTAGTTGCCCTCTTCTGACAATTCTGAGCATATCTGGTTGGCTGGGCGGGTTGTCTCGATATGGAGTCCTTGTAAATGGAATAGACCCCGTGGGTGTGTACCCATGGTGACTGGTACCGAGCCAGACTATCTGGAGTATTTGTACCATTACCATTACCTTACCTGTTTGGACAACCTTGCTTTTTCATTATAGTTCTCTTTGCCTGGCCCCTTTGCTGAAAGAACTTGGCCTAATATGCCCTTGATTCTTCGGGTGACCATGGGTGTTGTCAGGTGCAATATTCCGGTAGGCACATCACTTTACAAGTTGTAGCTGTAGGGTAACGACCGTCTGAACCCTTGGATAAAAGCGGCAAATAAACCAGTAGCCACCAGAACGGTCTTTACAACTCAGATCTGGGACATTACTGGAGTAACTCAACCCCGACTCAAGACAGCTGAAAAGCAGCTCAGAGCATGAGACGGTGTCGATAAGAAGAAAGTAGCAACTCCCTAAGACGGCCAAAAAATAGCTCAGAGCATAGGGTCATTGCTACGAAGAGAAATTCAACAGCTGCCCGAGACGGCCGAAAAGCAGCTCAGAACACGGGCCAGTTGCTGACAAGAGAAATAAAAATCGGCATCCACCCCGGACGGCCGGAAACAGCTCAGAACACAGGCGTGGTGCCGTTACCAAAGAAAGACGGGCAAGGGTTCATCCGCATCCCAAAAAACTCACTATTATGCATACAGGGTATTCAGCTATCCTTCTTGCTGAACACTAAGTTCATAGCACATTCTGGCTTGCTTCCAAGACATAGCAGGGTTCAAATTGTACTCATAGCAGACTCAAACCTTGTATATATGAATCATACCTTTGGCACAGAATGCACTGTGGATCATATACACAATTTGCCTTCTTGCTCATTACTGTTGTGAAAGTTGCACTGACTTGATGCTGATAACCAATCCAGCCAGGATATCATTTATATTCAGGCCCGATATTCTCGGTATAACACAGTCTGCTGAAAATTCCATATTGCTGAGCTGAGCTTCCAAATGATTGTCTCTTCACTGACTCTTTGGGTTCAGTGTCGGTGAGCAACTTCCATAAGGGGAAACTAAGGTAACACCAAGGGCCCAAATAAAAAAACAAAAGAAATGTCTAAACAAAAGCACGCAAAGCAGCAAGATCACACACACAAGCAATATCACATTCTACAGCTATTCACAGCAATAAAATGCATTCCTACTTAAGCATACAAATCTCGCAAGAACTCCGGTATTACGGTCTAACATGCTGTGGCGATGTGCACGAAAGTGAATCAATGTGTGGAAGAAAATTGGTGTAAACAAGGCTACACCAAATACGAGCTTAACACCGGTTCCATCTGGACGGACACGGTGGCCAGGACGAACTCGGTGATCGGGGGTCGGAACACAGAGGTTACGACCACATCATCATCAAGCGTACGGAAGAAAACCGTACACGTCTAGAGAATAGGTGGCGGAATGAGATAGTGGTGGAGAGAAAGGCTTGCAGGCATTGCCCTTTTCTGATAACAAGGATCAGTAAGGGTTGCCGAAGAGGCTAGTGGAATGGCACGATCCGGGATAGAACTTGTCTATCACCGAAACGATAGGGGTAACTGAAGAGAATATATTGGTGTGGTACCGGTGCATCAATCCGACAAGGGATCTACACCACCAAGCACCTTGGCATCACTCCGCTGGGACGGAGATAACACCACACCAAGGAACAAATATGCAAACTGGAGAGAGCAGGTAGTGAATTGAAATCGATGCCACCTACACTCGCCAGATCCATCGTTAGTGATAAGATATCTAGTCTATATGCATGCTATGCACAAACAAATGCAACAAACAAGTGCAGCAAACCACTGGATCCTATACTACCGGTTACTAACGCTCGTGCCTAGACCGCACGTCCTATAGCCAGACCTGCTCTGATACCAACTCCTGTGGCACCCCGGCTCAGAGAAGACCGGAACGCCCCGTATTCCAGCCCAGGGACAATTCCTCTGGAATACGGCAATGTTGGCATAGAATAAATCAGCTCTTTATTACAATAGATATGGTTACAAAGTGTATAAGGATTACATCGGCACGGCGACACTACGCCTGCCCGGGGTAGCTCTATGCTAATAGTGGAGTAACTCTCTCGGCAGTGGAACAGTGACGGCGGTGATGGACTCCACTCCGTAGGGACTCTGGCTAGAACGCGTACCCTAGCTCGCAAACTCAGGATCCTCGACAAGCAAGCAATCACGGCATGACCTGCAAACTGGCATGACACGCCAGGTGAGTACTTTGAATGTACTCGCAAGCTCACAGCAAACATCAGCATTAAGGCAAGACAACATCATAACAGTCAAGATTAACAAGCATGGCAATCTAGTAAGGTAGCTACTGAAATAACCATAGTAAGGTAAAGCATGTTAACTCCATACTCCAAATAATCTCAGGATCCAATCCGAACCTGCTCCAAGTCCAATCATGTGGTCATCCGACCACTCATCCCTTTGCCATCCCATGGCTAACATATCATATTCCTGATACCATCTGCACCGAAAGTCTGACAAACTTACTCTCTTCCGAGTTGTCTCACAACCCTCAGAATACTCACGATCCACCGAGTACTTCTGATCATATGACGAGTTCTTCCATCATTATCACTACTATGGTTGACCACCTAAAGAGGTCTGGATGGACTGTCCAATACCGTGGACACGGCTATTCAAATAGATTTTACACTCTGCAGTGGTTGCGCACTTTACCCACACCATGGAGCACCTGACCTCGTGATCCCATTCGGGTGGACCAGCGTTGCTCCAACGAAACCCGCCTGACCCGTGACTCTCCCATCGTACCACCGGCGATCATCCTCCCCCGGAGTCCTGCCCTGGGTGGCCCCTGTGTCACCGTGTGACACCTGCCACCGTCGTGGCTAACAAACTGTCCGAAACGGGGACCTGGTACCATATAACTCAACTGGGCTCACAAGGTTATCGCCGCCTACCGGGCCGGGGTAGCGCGCACGCATAACCTTCCCTGTCGGGCGGTACCGGTGAAAGAGCACGCGATCAGACCAAGTCAAGGCCGTCCCATACCGGCAAATGTGGCTGCACGGATAAGTCCGGATAGGTGACTCTGGATCAACCATGAAATATCTAATCTCCGAACGATAATTCTGTCATGGCTGACACTCTACTCATCTCCACGAACTGCCGGATGAAATTCCAAAGTAAACATAGATGGTGATCTCAACATCATGGCATCAACGAGTGGGTAAACTACTAGTCACTAACAATCCGGTATTCAACATGGTAGTCACCTATCCAAGAATTAACTCAAGCATTGTATGATCCAATCCATTTAGGAATACCTCATACTTGTTGTTAAAGTAAATAGTTAAACTATGATATTGCAATGCGATGATGCAGATGAGAGTTGTGGCTTACCTGGGGATGAAGGAACCATCAGGGAGAAGTGCGGAGAGTCCGCAGAAACGATTGCCGGAAACAGTTCTCTCTCGGAGGGGGCTGTTTACGGGCAAGGGCAAAATGGTCATTTTCATAGTAGGAACACATAGTGAAAATGATACCAACATGTCGGGCTCGATGAGACGAAGAAGTGAGCGTTGGAATCACCTCGATCGGAGTCTCGGAGAAAAAGTTGTGAGGGTTTGACTGCAGAAGGACCTTGCTGTGAATAAAATTATTACATTCAGGTATAGCAGTTTTTTTCTCCAGAGAAAAGAATAAAAAGGCTGCGTCGCTGGGCCGTGTTGGGCCGAATGTGGCCGGTGCCTGGAAGCTGGCTGGGCCGTGCGGGCGTCACTGCTCCACCTGGGCCGGCCCACCCGCACCCAACCCCACTTAAATGACGTGGCGGGGTGGTGGGTCGCTGCCTGGTGGGGTCGAGAGGAGGCAGGGCCCGCCTGGCCTGACCGTCTTCAACCTCCCGCTCGGGAGCAGTCCTGGCCGAGGGAGAGGCGTGCCCCGACGGCGACTGCCGGCGCGTCCGGCCACCATCCGCGGCGTGCGACCTATCCAGACGCTCAGGAGGACGAGGTGTACCCGTTCCCAGCCTTGGAAGTCGCCGGGGAGCTTGGCAATGGCGGCGGTGTTGACTACGGTGGACAGTGACTCGGCCGGAGTTGGGCTCGTGGCCACAGGCCACCGGAGAAGGAGCTAATGATATGGGAGGGTCCGCTGGGCTTCAGGGGATGCTGCGGTGTGGTGGAACGGAGAGGGGCGGCCTGGTTCACCGGAATCGCAGAGGCCAGGGGCGGCGGCCATGGCGATGGTGGTGGGCAATGAGAGCTCCTGGAGCTCGGGCAAGTGGCCAGGGAGGGGTAGAGGAGTGAGGTGGAGCTGGTGGTGAGGTCGAGGGACTCGGGGGCAGCCTATAAATAGGTGTTCGGCGCGGAGGGGATGAGCACGCCACCGTGGCATTCTTATCATCGCACTGGAGCATCAAGGCGATGTGGCCGGCTGTATACGGCATCGGGAAACAACGCGGAGGAGCGGAGAGGGTTCGGGCGTAGTCGGGAAGGCTCGAGGGAGAGGAAAACGACGACGGTGTCACGTGCGCTCACGGGCAGAACAGCGACGGCGATCGCTGTGGCGCATGGAGCAAGAAACTGGAGGGGGAGAGAGTTCCAGAGTGAGGGTGAGGCCAAGTGGAAGCTCCTGGACACGGCGAGGTGTCAAGGGAGAAAGGGAAACTGACGAGGCCGAGGGTACAACTGCTAGAGCGCGCTGGTTGGTATGCCAGCCGCGTGGTCACTGCGTGAACTGGCGCACGCGGTGCACCCTGACCAGCCACATCATGTCCAGTGGGTAGTCCCTCCAAGCCACATTGCAAATGAGGTGATAGATCGATGATAGGAACTGTGATTAGATGGGAGTGCTCACCTGAAGTTTGCTGTTGCAAAATTGACCACACCACTGTGATCAACAGAGAAGTGATAAGGTCAACATGAGATGTCTGGGAGGTTTAGGGTAGGAAGGACTACAATCCTATGAAATTTGGAGAGATATGGACCAAGATTTAATATAGTTTCTTTGCAACTGACCAATCTGGTCCAGAAACTCAATCTTGATGTGCCACTCACATGGAGTAGCCAATTGGGCTGAAATTTGGTAGAACATGATGATTTGGTCATATGAGAGTGCCATAAAAATTTCATGTCATTTGGACAAGCCAAAATGGTACTTCCTTCACAAGGAACCTCTCTGACCAGAATCTTAGGAAAATTCTAGGGAATTATTGGGAAGATCAAATGAGCCCAAATTTTGTGGAGATAGATTATATGGATAGAAGAATGCTCTGGTAAATTTTCAGCAATTATGGAGCAATATAAAATATAGTTGCTTCACAATGTGAAAATCTGACCAGAAACCAAGATTTGAGGATGTGCTCACATAGAGGATTGGATAGGGTTGAAACTTGGTGGAGAGTCATTATTTGAGCATATGAAAATTCTTGCAAAATTTCAACTCATTTGGATACTCGTAACTGGCACTTGCTTCACAGAGCTTTCAGTTGACCAGAAACTTTGGAAATTAGCCAAGGGAGATTTAATATCCAAATGAGGTTGAATTTAGGCATGTGGCAATGATATGGATAGGAAAGAATTCCCAAAAAGTTTGAGACCAAGCAAGCAAATACAAAGGGTACTTGCTTCTCAACTTGGCAGCTAGGGCAGAATCAGATAAGGAATATTTGTGAAATAATTTTGAACATGGAAAGGAAGGGTTTGACATATTTGTGGAAGATCTGACCCAAAAAATTTATGGGAATTATTTGGGAATTTTGGGAATGATGGAAATGTGGGTTGCTTCACAACTCTGGGCAAACAGGGTTATTCCTTTAATAGAAAAAGGAATATTCCCAAGGAAAAGAATATTGGGATTGGCCCAAGATAGAAATGACATGGTCTTGGGATGATTTTGAAGTTGGCAAGCCACTTAGGAAGAAGAATGAAGAGTGATCCCTCCAGGTTGCAAGACCACTGAGGCACAGAAAAGCGAATCCGAACCAAAAATCAAAAGAAAAAGGAAATGGGCAAAATCCAGGGTGTTACAGGACAGCTGGCGCGAAGCACAACAACGGTCAGAAATTTGAGCTCTCAAATTCCTCAGGGCTATCATGTTCCTCATAGTAGGCAATTCGCACTGGCGAATTCCTAACTCCTCAATCAGAACAAATTCCTCAGAGACCAAAAGAACTTCGTCTCTGTCACTGAAGACCTTGACTGAACTGCAAGAGATTTCCAAAAGCTTCACTCGAAGGATTGGGTATGTGTAGGCTTTGAGATGAGCATCACTTGGAAATCTTTCCTTAGTATTACCTTAACCCCCTTTAATAGTATGGTGTTTCCTATGACTCAAGAAAGGAAAATGAAACTACGAAAACAAAAGTCTTCACGCTTCATAGTCCTCGCATCAATATCAATATCTTCAAGGTCACACAAATTTTCTCATTTTCAAAGTCTTCAAGAAAACCAAAGTCTTTATCTGAAGACTTTCATTTTTAGGGGTTGACTTTCATCAGATATATCAAACTCCTTAGAGACTTATACGGCCTGTGTACACTCACAAACACATTAGTCCCTTAACCTATAAGTTTTCAATACACCAAAATCACTAAGGGGCACTAGATGCACTTACAATCTCCCCCTTTTTGGTGATTGATGACAAATAGGTTACGTTTTCAACGGGGATAAACATATGAAGTGTAAATACTGATATTGAGGAATTTGATTGCAAGATATAGAAGAACTCCCCCTGAAGATGTGCATATTTGAGGAATTTGCTTTGGAATGCAAATGCACATGGTAGGATAAAATCTTGGAGATCTCCCCCTATATCTTGTAATCCATTCACGCATTTAACATATAGTATGAAGAATTTGAAATGCATGATGGAAAATGGTGTCTGACGTAATTCAGTATGCGTGCATTAAGTAACTTGAGGAAATAAGAATGAAGAAAGCAGTTCAAAAGTATCAGACCACCATCGGACTTAAGTTTACAACTCATCAAAGCAAACACCTCAGAAGACCGAGAGTTGTAACTTAAAGAAAAAACAGCCCATATATAGAGACCCGCTTGAAGACTAAATCAAATTTCTCCCCCTTTGTCATCAAATGACCAAAAGGGACGAAACTTGAGGATTAACGCCCCTGAAGAATATCAGCTTCTGGTCGGTGGAGGAGCGCCAACGTTGTTGGGATCGTTTGTCGATGTAGGGCCTGCCGCAGTGTTGTTGAGATCCTCAGCTTCATCCGTCTCAAGCGATGAAGAATATGAACTTGTGGCCAACTGAGGAACTTTGACCTTTTTGAATTTCTTTGAAGGAGGATGTCACCAGTCAAAGTTCTGTTAAAAGTCCATCTGCTTGAGGTCTTCATCACTGTAAAGATGGGAAAGTATAGCCCAAGTGCGTTCAAAGATTTCATGCACATAGTAGTGATTCTTCTTCACAGTATTCTGCGTGACAGTCATGTTCTAAAGAATTGAGCCAAATTGACGCTTGACCCACTTGTGATTGCGATCGACTTTCTGGTGAAGACTTAGAAGAAGCTCACTATCAGTCATCACACATGGAGCAGTGGCTTGAGGACTTTGATTGGTGGCTTTAGCGGCAGAGTCCTGGGTTGCAAAGTCATCATTGGTGGAGTAAGATGCAGCCTTACGGAATTGACCATCCAATGGACGAGTGCCTTCATCAATAACAGCAGCTTTGCCTTTTTCATCAACTGAGGAAATAGTCCTTTTGAGGACTTCAATAGGAGGCAGAAAGCTGAGGTGATTTTGAAAGTCAGCCTTGTATGGAATTGAAGACCTGGTTCTGATGAATTTCATAATCCAAGGAGCATAGGGCTTCAATTCAAATGACGACAGCGCAACATTGGCCAAAGTCCTCATGAAGAAATCGTGATAGTTAATGGGAATACCATGAATGATGTTGAACAACAGATTTTTCATGATGCCAACAACTTCTTCTTCTTCAGAGTTGTGGCCTTTGATTGGACTGAGGGTTTTGGTCAATATGCGGTAGACGGTCCTTGGCACATACAACAAATCTTTCACGAGGAAAGTGGTTCTTGGAGCTTGGCCAGGGCGCAAAGGCTTCATCAACACTTGCATGAGATGATTTTGAAGTTCAGGTTCCTCATACATGAGCCTTGCACCTTCTGCAGGGGGACTGACTGGGATGGCATGAAGTAATTCAGAGGCCGGAGCTTTATAGTGAGTGTTTTCAGTCATCCAGTCCATAACCCATGAATTGACATCTGAGACATTTCCAGTGAGGTGCAGAGTCGCATAAAACTGAAGAATTAGCTCTTTATTCCAATCAGAAATGTCAGCACAGAAACTGAGGAGTCTAGCTTCATGAAGAACATTCAGAACTGGTTGAAAGCATGGAATGGACTCCATATCCACATGAGGAATCTGCCTATGTTGGAAGACTTTGTCCTTGTCAAACAGAACTGAGGCATAAAAATTCATTTGACTTGTAGTCCAAAACCTCTTGCGCCTTAGTCTTGCTGAGTCATAAGGTTTTCATCAGTGAAGAAATGATGCTCAGCGAAGAAATCGGCATTTTTGAATTTTGGCCTCCTTGTGCCAGACTAGGGATTTTGAGGCTTGGGCTGAAGATTAGCAGTAATAGGCCTCACAACCTCTTGAGGCACAACTTCTAGTGCAGCAGTCTGAGGAATTGAAGCGGCAGATTCATCAACAGCAGTCTGATTCTCCATTTCTTCAGCTATTGCAGCTGGAATTTCTTTAGGAATGGATTGGAGTGGAGTTACATGACCTTCAGATCAAATAAATATTTCTTCAGTCTGCATAGGGGACTGAGGAACTTGAGTAAGAGGTGTGGTAATGGGTGAATTTGGGTGAGCTGTCTCCCAATATTCATCATTAATAAGTGGAGTAGTTGAACCAATATCCACATCCTCATCAATTTCTTCTAGGCCCGCCTCATCAGCAGTGAACTGAGGCACAAGCGATGATACCAGTGGGGTTGAAGCAACAACTTCCACTTCAATTTCTTCATCAATCTGATCTGAGGAAGCAGCAAAATGATTTTCTTCATCATTGTCATCTGGAATGACATATTCTTCACCATATGAAACAATCTCCTTTGATGGTATGACAGAAATGGGAACAACATCAATTGGTTCACTGAAAGAGCTTGTCAAAGTCCTCATTTTCTTAGGAGCTGAGGACTCTGCAGAGGTTGATGCTTTCCTTTTCTTCACGGCTTCCTTCTCCGCAGCCTTTGTTTTCTTCACTTCTGATGCAGAAGGAAGTGTGATGTTCTTCACCTTTGAAGATTTTGCAGGAGGAGCAGATGAAGTTGGTGCATTTTCTTCAGGCACGACTAGTGCAATTGCCCTGGCATTCTTAGTTTCTTCAAACACAGCTGATTCTTCAGCTGGCCTAGGTTGTTCTTCAGGCGCAACATTGGTGGTTGCCCTGACAGTTTCTTCAGGAGCTGGGATTTCTTCAGCAGCCCTGGTACTTTCTTCAACAGCCTGAATTTCTTCAGCTGCGCTTGTAGTTTCATCAGTAGGCTGAGCAGATGCTTCAGCCTGAGGAATTTCCTGTTGCGATGGAGCTACAACATTTACCTTGAGGTTCTTGGAGAGGTTGACAAATCTGACCTTGGCACCGAGCCAATCCGCATGGTATCGGTCAAATTCATCACTGAGGACTTTGATTTCCTTCTAAACGCTGACAAGTTCTTCAGGAGACAAAGTGAGAACGTTGTTCCTTAGAAATCGCTCCTTCTTGTATTGGTCCTTCTTTACTCTCTTGGCCTTCTCAAATTTCCATTTTTCTTCGCCTATGAAGGCGGTCAGCATGTGACTTTGTCCAGGAGTCAAGTTCAGGTCAGGGAGTGGGGTATTTGGATCCTTGTGCCATATGTCAATGAAGTCAAGGATCTTCTTCGGATCCATCATAAGAGGCACAGAGCTGCCTTTGCCTCTCGCAGCCCTTTCTTGTCTGTCCTTGATGATTTCAGCAAGTTCTTCATCATTTGCTTCATCATCATCAGATGGAACATGGAAAGCCACTTGTTTCTTATGAGGTCTTGGCCTCTTTCCACGTCCAGCAATGGCTTTGACCTTCAGCAGAGATGGACCACATGAGGATTATGGTTGAGCTGAGGAAGTTGCAGATCTCCAGATGCAATTGAAAAACCATCAGTCCGCTGACACGTTGCAAGATGCACAGGTGTTGAGGGCTTTGTGGCAGCAGCTGAGGATTTTGTAGCAACAGAAGAAGTTGGCGCTGCCTTTGAGGAAATTGCCCGAGGTATTTGCCCTGAGGGCTTTTGATGTAGGGTAGAACCCTAGATGCTCGATCTTTCACGATTGGAGCGGATCCCGTGGAGAACACGAAGAACACGAGGGAAACACGAGAGGATTCACTCAAACCAACAAGATTCGATTACACATGTGCTAGATCCTCGAAACACAAAGAGATACACGATCCAAAGACAACAAAGGAAATATACAAAGGTAACTAGTTCATCTCCGTGAGGAGGTCTTGATGATATCCTAGACGGATCTTCCCGTTAGGGGTCTTGAATCCAAGATGGATCTTCTCTGAAGAGGCCGCGGTCTCTCTCGGTGGAGTAGATCTGGATGGATGAGCAAAGCTCTATCTCTAAATGAGCTATCACAATGCTAACCCTAAAATGATGGAGGTGGAGGAGTATGTATAGTCTAGGACCACGAAGGGGTAAGTGAGGGGCGAAACAGGTACATGGGCTTCGGCCCGAGTGTCTGCGCGCAGGTAGGGCCGGAAGTTCCGAGGACGACCGGAAGGTTCGAGCGCCGGAGGTTCTGGGCGAGGGTCCGGGTTATCCAGAGAGTTGGCACGGTCCGGGACAGCGTCGGTGTAGCAGGGCCGGAGGTTCCGGGCTGTGGCCGGAAGTTCCGGGCTTGGCAGAAACTCTGCAGAAGTCTTGACGCTAGTTGTTCCTCCTCCTTCAGTCCTTGGTTCCTGAACACATGTAGTGTCTTTGCATTAGGTAGCAACCATGTCTCGTGTGAATGGAAAGGGGAAGGACTTAGGAACGAGTTCACCTTGTGTCCAATGGCGTATGCTCGAGGTCGAGGTCTCGCCGTAGTGTACGTGGGGATGGTCGTAGGATGCTCCGCATCATCTCCCCCCCCCTTGGGAAATATCCGACCTCGGATCATGATCCTCATCACCATGGAAATGGTTGTCGTGGATGGACTTGTAGTTGGACAGAGTTGAAGACATTGCACAATCCAAGTACTCCAAGGTGTCGTCAGGATGGTATACATACAAAACGAGCAAACACAAGCGACACTTGGAAATACAATGGTTAGCGCACACAAGGTGTCCATCAAGTAGGCATGAATCCGTTTGGCAAGATTGTTCATGACAAAGCGCATGAAGCTTAGCAAGATGATATGGAATGAGATGTAAAGAATTCATGGGAGCAAAAGCATTCATTGTGCACACAAATGTATTGTGAATGTGATCAATGCAACCATTGTGCAAAATGATGTCATAATGGGACGGTTTATCCAAAGCATGAACATGGTAATTGGTGCTCAATGTGAGTATGTGATCATGCAATTGATGATGGGCAATATGATCATGATGTATGAATATGCCATCAAGGAAGATCACAACAAATTTGCTAAGGAAGTGCACAAGCTCATATACCATGGATGACATAGAAATACAAGATGCAACAAGGCAATCATAATGTGAGGCAATCCATGCATAAGATGCAAATTTGTTATGGGTGGTGTTGTACCATGGCTCAATGTCATGGTAGAAGTAGTGGTCCGGTGGTGCTTCCAAAGTAGGGGCATCCACTAAGTGTGAGCACTCCTCAACTTGAAGGTCCATAGGGTCTATCTCCAATGTCGGTCCTCCATCCAATAGATGTATCATGTAGACAAGAAGAAGGAGACAACAATGAAAGAATGACCCATCCAATATGCATATTTGAGGATGGCTCAAATGGAAGGAGTTCACCATTAGGAGTTTCTCAAAGATGTTGGAGTTGCGCATCATGTATGCCTTCACATAACCAATATGTCTCGTGATGGTAACGCCTTGTGAATCCTTCAACATGAAAGAACATGACAAACACTCGGAAAAAAAAATGAGGTTAGTGCAAATGCAACACCTATCATCCGTGTGGTGAAATACCCAACAAGTGTTTTCATCATGCTTATCATAAGGAAGTACAAGGGTATAGTTCATGGTATGTAGGCATAAGATGCTAGAACAACCAAAGAGATTAAGCTCAATCAAACAAGCATGCATCACAAGTAATATGTCCAAGTCTCCATGATCAATAAGCATAGCAAGTTGGCACTCAATACAAGAGGATATGAGAGATGCAACTAAGGGAGACAAGTGACAATGATCAATATAAATCATGTGAGAGGCATGAACATTTATGTCATCAACCCAATGCAATGAGCAATTATGTATCGTGGGTGATGCGAGAAAGCAAGCAATCATAGTAAACAAGTCATGCAAGCTAGTAGTGCGAAGATGCAACATACTAGAAGGAATTATGGCGAACATGTCATGTGTGCAAATAGCGGGCATACATAATGCACATGACATAGCACAAGCATGAAAGCAAGATATGAGTAAAGTATCATCATTGTATTGGCAAGAGGTTCTATGTAAATAACAATGGAACATCATGACTCTCCCAACACAAGAATCAACAATAGCATGTGGCACATGGTAAACATGGCAATAGCAACAAGGATCTCCACCAAGTATGAAAATACACATAGTAGTAAAATGGTGGCTCATGGGTAAATGCAAACAAGGGTCACAATTGCATGGCAAAGACATAGAAATAGGCATAACATGCAAAGTGAACACGGTAAAATGGGAATAAGGTAACAAGTGGTAAATAACCCATAGTCATGTGAGAGCCAAGTAAAAGAAATGCGCAAAGTTCTTGCGCGAAGGGAACGATGGTAAGGATATCCACGGGATCCCAAATCATCGTTGCTCTCAAGAGCTCATTTCGTCAACTCTTGGGATTGAGAAGTTGATGAGTATATGTGAGTACCTACACAAAACAAAGGCAAAGGAAAAATTGTGTGTGCGTGGTAGATGTACACATCATCCATTATGATGCATACGTGCATGTGTTGGTTAGCACAAAATATCCAATGCTCAAATAAATGAGATGCATGATATAGAAACATGTCATCCATCATGTGAGGTTTGTTATTATGTATAGCATAATGGAGACTCAAATTGTGTAATGCATCATGAGAAATATGTAGAGCATTGTTATTCATGGAATGCATATGGTGCACGCAATCATGGGAAACATGCAAAGTATGGAATGCATCAAAATCTCCTAATATGTATGAGGAAACTATGGGGGTATCCTTATGAGCATTAGTGGAAAAATCACATGGAGAATATTGACAACATCTAAAACAATGCATATCCGAAGCAATGTGTTCATGGTATGGCATAGTAGATGAATTGCGAAAATCATGTAAAGGAAGCATGGCAATATCATCGCATGAAAAACAAAAGCCAATGACCATCATCTTGTCATCTATGCCATAAGTGCAAATGGGATTTATTTTAATGGGGCATGCATAGTTACTATGTTGAGATTGAAATAATGCAATATTGGAGATCTCACTCATAGCATATGACAAGTTTAAAGGGTTGTCAACATGATGTGACCAAAAGATTTTTCACATGATATCCTATGGAGCATAGCATCACAACTAGGCAACTCAACATGCTCATCATCATATTCATCATAAATTGGTAAGTTATGACATGAGGAAGTCGCCCTAGCATGAAGCATGGTAATAGGTGTGTCAACATCATGCAAACAATCATTGATAAGATAGTCCACTAGTGGGACAAGTGAAGCACCATCACCTATGTTACCTTTGGAGCGTCGCTCATGTGTTGTAGGTGAGGTGTCAAAGATCCACTCATTGTCATCTTCATCTTGATGGAACCATGTGGGTGGTGCAATATCGTCCATCATGGCCATCGGTTTTCCCATTGGAGGGATGGACTCGTTAGGGTAGGCATGTCATCATGTAGGAGACCTAGCACCAAAGAAAACACACTCGAAGTAGAGGTTAAGTTGTTAGAAATCATAGTGGCCTCACGTGCCCTCTCAACTACCTCACTCACTAAGTGTTGTGGCTCACTCACTCCCGATAAGATGCTCTCACTCATATGATTGGTGGAGTCACTCAAATGGCTCTCAACCTCACATAGGATGTGTGGCATGCTCTCAAGTGTGGGGCTAGTGGTGGTCACACTCATCCTCTCATAGGAAATGCACTCAATGTCATATATGGTGGAGTTACTCATCTCGCTCATGGGGTGGTGGCTCTCCTCACATGGCAATTGGGGCATCTCGTCATATGTGGGTGTCGGAGAGATGTAGGTGCAAATGTCTCCATGCTCAACTCCTATCGCCGCCTTGGTTGAAGGGATAGTCCCATGCTCAACCTCCTCATCCATAACGCCTCCAAAGATGAATGCCGTAGGAAGTGGCAAATCATCGCTCTCCTCTGAGACCAAAGAGAGGGTCTCATGTGCGGTCTCGTAGCTTGACTCGGGGTAGGAGACATATGGGGGCGCCGTCTTCATGTTGTTAAAGAGGTTCGTGCTCGTCGCCATGGTCGAAGGGGATGACCCTAGCTCGACCTTCTTGTCACTGTCTTGTTGCTGGAGGCCCATATGATGTGGCACCTCGTAGCTCGTCTCCATGACCGAAGGGAATTTCCCATGCTCGGCCATCTTGCTTGAGGGGTTTCCGAAGATGGAAGGGTCGCCCTCACTTGTATTTGGTCGCCTTGGACTTGATGAAGTCGATGTAGGCGTACTCATGGGAAGTAGGCGAAGATGCCGTACGTCCAAAGGCGAAGATACCTTGATAACACTTGGCGAAGATGCCGAAGTAGTGGTGGTGGTGGTAGCCGTAGCTTCTTCTTGGTGGTGCTTGTCTCGCTGTCTTCTCTTGTGCTCATGAAGTTTGGACGTAGCTTGATGTAGAGCTTGTTGGGACTTGTAGGTTTGTGCGTCTCGAGCATCTTTATGTTGATGGTGTCGTTGTCGTGCTTGAGCTCGATAGCGTTCATCTTCGTCGTGCACATGATGCTTGGAGGTGACTTGCCCTTCATGACGATGTGGATCACGAATGTGATGGTGGTCGCCATGGAGATGTGGACGTGGACGAATTGCGCTTGCATCGCTTGGGCGCTCCGAAGATGATCGACTTGCTCGCCGCCGCCTTGAAGATGACGAAGGGGAAGAACGGTTGACCAACAAAGCCCGAATCTTCTCCATCCTTGCATCTTTATCCTTCTTTTGTGCGGAAAGCTTGTTGTCGAAGTAGTCTCTTGTATGTGCTTCGGAGTGTCGTATGTCGATGGTGAGGTTGTCGATGCGCTCTCTCAATCTTGATTGTGCGGCTTTCGTTGCTCGTTGTAGTTCAAAGATTGACGATTTGGTGATGTAGTTGTTCGCGCCGTCGTTGTTGTGGAAGACCGGAAATGAAATGCCTTGCCTATCCATCACAAGACTCGAGCAAATATGAGTGGGAGAAAGGGAATAACTAGACCAAATGTACCTTATCGAATGTTGAAAATGGATCAATGATCACTCAATAGTGTAGCAAGGAAATAGCACAATTGGTACCGATTCTTGTTAATTCTCACACCTACAAAGTAAAGCTTTTTGTGGAGCTCGGTGAGGATAGTGGCACAAAAAAATTGATGCAAAATGTTAGCAAGAGTCAATAATGTTGAAAGAGATTCACAAATTCGCGAGTGAAACAAGTAGACCAATAGCAATATGTGGCACACGGAAACACACACACGGATAGATAGATGGGGTCGTGCAACCAAGGAATGAGCTCAAAATGTGGAATCCACAGAAAATGCTCTTGGTGCACAACTCTAGAGAGACGCTAGCACGATTGCTCAATAGGCGGATAAGACACTTGTGCACAACCTATAGGAGACAAAAATGCAACGACTTCTATCTCAAGTATGCTATGTATATATGGTTCCCGGTGTTCCTCTCAAGATGATCCAAGATGATCTTATATGCAATGTGGTATGATGCTATGGCTATTGCTTACAAGCTCTTTGCTCTCTCTTTGCTTAAAAGCTTATTCTTTCTCTTTTTTTTATATGGCCACGATGCACAAACCAAGATAGCAATTGTGTATATGCGAGAACAATCTTGTGACACAAGAGATGATATGATGATACCAAGATGATACCAATATGATATGGTATGTATGCAATGGAAGGTGTAGATCGATGATCACTAATGTGCACAAGTAACGTTGCCAGCAATACTCAATGGCTAGTCTCGATTGGCAAGTGACACAAAATGGGCTAGGGGTTATCAATGCAATGGCAAGAATGAATGTACAATGATGGGATACCACGATACCAAGATGATATAGAGGTTACCGTCAATGGCGATGATGAGTGGCGGTGTTCTTGATGAAGATACCAAGATGATGTAGACCCGTCCCTAATTAGCCGAAACACCTTAGGAAACGGAAAAAACCGCAAACTCAAAATCTCGAATGTCAAATGGTGGTAGCGGAATGCGGTGGTGGTTGCAAAAGTATTGGTGGAAGCCCACTCAAAATGGGTTAAGGTGGCGGAAGAGTATGGTGGGGCTATACATGTTGTAGGAGTTGAAGTCACGGTCCCTAAGTAGCCGAAACACCTTAGGAGACACAAACCAACACTCAAACAAGCTCAAACAAAATTGGGTTAAATTGGAGTGGCGGAAGTGTATGGTGGGCAAGCCTATGCGGAAGTTATGGTGATGGTTGATGAAGAAGCAACCGTACCTTAGTAGCCGAAACACCTTAGGAGACTCAAATCACTACTCAAACAACCACAAATGCAATGGGGATCAAAATGGGTTAGGTTGCGGAAGGCTATGGTGGTATGGTAGATGTTATGGCGGAAGCCCTAGGCAAAGATGCCAAAGTTCCAAAAATTTTATGGGGTCAAAAGGTGATGAAACCAAGGTGAGGTCCTTGGGCACGTCGATAGCTTCAAAACGTGCCAAAGAACACTCAAATTGGAGTTCGGAGCGAAAAGTTGTGATGAAAACGGTGAAAGAGGCTGGTGCTGAAATTCTGTGTAAAGTCTCTGGTTAGGACGGAAGTTCTGGGGTTAGGGCCGGAAGTTCCGGGATCCGGAAGTTCCGGGGGGTGGCCGGAAGTTCCGGGGGTCACGAAAAAAGTGCGGGGAGTCAGGGGGATTTTGGGGTAAACTCTCTGGTTAGCCCGGAAGTTCCGGGGGATGGAAGTTCCGGGTGATACCGGAAGTTCTGGGGGTCGTGGAATTTCTTCCGAGATGAACCCTAAATTCTGGATCTGAGAATGGGGGCGGAAAAACATTATTTCCCGGGGCAAAATTGAGAAGATTACATGGATGGAAAGTGGGGAAAAGATGGGGAAGGCTAGATCCACTTGAAACACACCGAATCCATGGATCAAAATCAACAAAACATCATCAAACCAACAAATCACAAAAAAAAAATTGGGGCTATTTTTGGTGGGGATTTTCAAAATTGGGGAAGAATACAAAAAAATTAGGCTAGAAAAAGAGAGGTAGGGGCTCCAAATTCATGATCAACGTGGCTCATGATACCAAGATGATATAGGGTAGAACCCTAGATGCCCGATCTTTCACGATTGGAGCGGATCCCGCGGAGAACACGAAGAACACGAGGGAAAACACGAGGGGAAACACGAGAGGATTCACTCAAACCAACAAAATTCGATTACACATGTGCTAGATCCTCGAAACACAAAGAGATACACAATCCAAAGACAACAAAGGAAAGATACAAAGGTAACTAGTTCATCTCCGTGAGGAGGTCTTGATGATATCCTAGACGGATCTTCCCGTTAGGGGTCTTGAATCCAAGATGGATCTTCTCCGTAGAGGTCGTGATCTCTCTCGGTGGAGTAGATCTAGATGGATGAGCAAAGCTCTATCTCTAAATGAGCTATCACAATGCTAACCCTAAAATTATGGAGGTGGAGGAGTATATATAGTCTAGGACCACGAAGGGGTAAGTGAGGGGTGAAACAGGTACATGGGCTTCGGCCCGAGTGTCTGCGCGCAGGCAAGGCCGGATGTTCCGGGGACGACCGGAAGGTCCGGGCGCCGGAGGTTCCGGGCGAGGGTCCGGATTATCCAGAGAGTTGGCACGGTCCGGAACAGTGTCGGTGTAGCAGGGCCGGAGGTTCCGGGCTGGCCGGAAGGTCCGGGGGCCGGAGGTTCCGGGCTTGGCAGAAACTCTGCACAAGTCTTGACGCTGGTTGTTCCTCCTCCTTCAGTCCTTGGTTCCTGAGCACATGTAGTGTCTTTGCATTAGGTAGCAACCATGTCTCGCGTGAATGGAAAGGGGAAGAACTTAGGAACGAGTTCACCTTGTGTCCAATGGCGTATGCTCGAAGTCGAGGTCTCGCCGTAGTGTACATGGGGATGGTCGTAGGATGCTCTGCATCAGCTTTGCCGTTGAGGAATCTGGCCGTGAGGGCACAACTGTCTTCTTGAGAATGGCCTTCTTTGGTGCAGCTCTACTGGCAAAGGCCTCAGCAGCAGCAGCTTGAGAATCCTCATTGAATTTTCTCACTGCTTCAGCTGCAGTTTTTTGGAGCTTTGCTTGGCGCTTGGCCCATTCTTTTGGAAATTCCTCACCACACTTGATGCTGGTAGGATCAGCTCGTTGGCCAGCAGCTAGAGGTGGTCTTGGGCATGGAGGATTTACAGCGAATTTCTTCATGTATTTGAGAGTAACATAGCGGTATTCCTTCCATTCCTTTGCCCATCTCCTCTCAATCCTCTGAATGTGCACTTTGCGCTGATTCTTGTTTTCTTTCCCATAAGTTTCTTCATCTGGTGTGCAATATTCATCATAGATATCCTCAGGGATCTCAAATGTTGTGATTGTCTCTAGCCTTTTTCCTCCTTTCTGAGGTCTTTTCCCTTCTGCCATTGTCCTCACTTGAGGATTTTGAACTTTTGATGATTCTGAGGAAGTATGCAATTTTTCTTCGAGGTACGCTGCAAATGAGTTAAGTTGATGAGAATCTAGTGATTCATCAGCAGACATTTTGTACCTGTGAACAGAGTATAGGTGCAAAGAATTTGAAGAGGTCATATGCGTTCTCAAAAAATTTTCAAAAAGATTATCAAGTTGAGGAGTTTGACCATAGATGTCTTGAGGAATTTCAATAAGCGTTCTTGACTCAGGTTCCAGAGTTGTACAGATTTGAAAATTCACACAATTGAGGAATCTTGAGGAAAATCATAGCTTAGAGAAATTTATCAAGGGAAAGAAGCATTGAGGTGTTTAAGGAGTAGATTGTTGAAGAATAAACACCTTCTGAGGATTTTGTGAAAATCATAAGAATCAAAGTAGGGTAGTAAAATCAGATTTTAATTAAACAACACGATGAATTGGGAGTGGAGATGGATAAGTTTGTTAGTTCAGATCTCCCACGCCCTAACTCGGTAGCGGGAGACAGCCACGGCGGCGGCGGAGAGAGGATTTCCGCGGCCGGCGCGAGTACGACGGCGACGAGGTCGAGGCAGTGAAGCTCTTCCTCACCAGCGACGATGGAGTGTAGCGGCGGCGCTAGGTCTGAGCTCGAGTGAGGAGAGACGAGGTTGAGCGGAGTAAATGAGGTCGGAGGAGGGTAAGGGGTATTTATAGCCATAGTGAAAAACTATTTGCCCAAAGAATTTGGACGAACATGCCCCTGACCCTTACTATGCTATCGACAAGTGTCACCCACGTACTGAGAGGTGGAGATCGTGGGGGGTCGTGGGTGAGAATTATATTCCATCGTGGGAAGTGGAACGGTTTGAGCGGCAACAGCCCAGAATTTGATATGAAAATGTTTCATTCGCAAATTCTTCAGCTGTCAAGGACACAGTGAAGACTTTGAACTGGTTTCAAATAGAACGCACATGAAGAATTTATGAACAGACTGGGGTGAGTTTAGCATAGAGGGGGAACGGGTCCAATCACATTCACTTACAGGAAAAACAACATGAAGAATTAGCAATAAGTGAATGCTATTGAGGACATTGAAAACTCAAATATACATATATATATATATATATATATAGTCAATGAAGAACACCAGTCGAAAGGTTGAAGAAATTGCAAACTTGAGGAATTTGAAATTTTGAAGAATTTGCAAAATGATGAAAAACTCAAATTTGAATATTTTCAACTTTGGTTGGTGGCGTGACCCACCGTATAAGAATGATGATTTCAGACACCGCATACAATTGTCGTAGGGCTCTGATAATCAAAGTCTTCATTAATTTCTTCACACTTAGAGAGTTAGTCTTCATTGATTGAAGAAAAACGTTACTTCGTGTGTTGCCAATCTAAGTCATCGATTTTGCATAAGTGTTAGGATGTGTGTCCTTTCAAAGAATATTCAAAGAATCTAAGATATTTAGCTCACACCGCAACTTGCAAAATCTCTTTTCATCCAAGGGCTTTGTGAAGATATGGCCAGTTGTTCTTTAGTCTTCACGTGGTCGATGGAGATATCACCCTTCAGCACATGATCACGAAGAAAATGATGACGAATCTGGATGTGCTTAGTCTTCGAGTGCTGAACTGGGTTATGAGCAATCTTGATGGCACTCTCGTTGTCGCAGTAGATAGGCACGTTCTTCACATTGATGCCATAATCCTTGAGGGTTTGCTTCATCCACAACAATTGTGCACAGCAAGAACCAGCAGCAATGTACTCAGCTTCAGCAGTAGAGAGTGATACGCAGTTCTGCTTCTTCGAGGACCAACATACTAAGGATCGTCTGAGGAAATGGCATGTGCCTAATGTTGACTTGCGATCCACCCGATCACCAGCATAGTCAGAGTCAGAATATCCAATGAGATCAAAATCCGAGCCCTTGGGATACCATAATCCAAGTGTTGGAGTGTGAGCTAGATATTGAAGAATACGTCTCACAGCCTTGTGGTGTGATTCCTTCGGTGTAGCTTGAAATCGGGCACACATGCAAACACTAAGCATAATATCTCGCCTAGATGCACCTAGGTACAATAAAGAGCCAATCATGGAGCGGTATACCTTTTGATCAAAATCTTTACCATTTTCATCAGTGCATAGATGGCCATTTGTGGGCATAGGGATTTTGACGCCTTTGCAATCTTGCATGCCGAATTTCCTCAGTACATCTTTGAGGTATTTCTCTTGAGATATGAAGATGCCATTGCGCTGTTGACGAATTTGAAGACCTAAGAAGAATTTCAATTCTCCCATCATAGACATTTGATATTCTTCACTCATCATATAGGCAAATTCATCACTGTAACGTTTGTCAGTACAGCCAAAGATAATATCATCCACATATATTTGGCACACAAATAATTCATCATCATAAGTTTTTGTGAAAAGAGTTGGGTCAAGTGAACCGGGTTTGAAGCCTTTCTTCATGAGGAATTCCTTCAGCGTATCATACCACGCCTGAGGGGCCTACTTGAGGCCATAGAGGGCCTTATTGAGTCTGAAGACTTTGTCAGGATGCTTAGGATCTTCAAAACCTGGGGGTTGAGCAACATATACTTCTTCCTCAAGCTTACCATTAAGGAATGCACTTTTCACATCCATTTGATATAAGATGATATTATGATGGTTAGCATAACCAAGCAATATGCGAATAGCTTTAAGTCTAGCAACAGGTGCAAAAGTTTCATCGAAGTCAATTCCTTCAACCTGTGTGTAGCCTTGAGCTACAAGACAAGCTTTATTCCTCACCACTTGGCCATTTTTGTCTTATTTGTTGTGGTAGATCCACTTGGTACCTATAATATTGTGCTTGCGAGGATCTGGTCGCTCGACAAGCTCCCACACATTGTTGAGGTCGAATTGATGCAATTCCTCTTACGTTGCTTGAATCCACTCAGGCTCTAGAAATGCTTCATCAACTTTGGTGGGCTCTGTGATAGAGACAAAAGCGAAGTGCCCACAAAAGTCAGACAAATGTGAAGCTTTTGAGCGTGTGAGAGGATCTGGTGCATTGATGTCGTCGAGGATTTTGTCAATCTGCACTTCATTTGCCACGCGAGGATGAGCAGGTTGATGACTTTGATTGGGCTAAGCATTTTCTTCAGCACCATTTTCCTCAGAAGCACCAGTATGATTTTCTTCACGATTTGGAATAACTTCTTCAGCAGGTTCTTCAATGGGTATGACATCCTCAGTAGCCTTGAGCTTAATGGATTCTTCAGGACGTACTTCATCTAGCATAGGAGGTAGGTGCTCTCTTTGCGAGCCGTTAGTCTCATCGAACCGCACATCTACAGTTTCAACAACCTTGTGGTGATAGGTGTTGAAGACCCTATAGGTGTGCGAGTCCTTTCCGTAACCAAGCATAAAACCCTCATGTGCTTTCGGTGCAAATTTAGAATTGTGATGAGGATCTCTAATCCAACATTTAGCACTGAAGACTTTGAAATAACTCACATGGGGTTTCTTGTCACTTAGGAGCTCATATGAAGTTTTCTTGAAGAATTTGTGAAGATATACCCTGTTGATGATGTGGCACGCAGTATCAATAGCCTCAGGCCAGAAGTGACGAGGCATCTTGTATTCATCAAGCATAGTGCAAGCCATCTCAACAAGAGTCCTGTTCTTGCGCTCCACGACGCCATTCTGCTAAGGAGTGTATGGGGCAGATAGATCATGAGTAATACCAAGTTCATCAAGATAGTCATCAAGACCAGTATTCTTGAACTCGGTCCCATTGTCACTCCTGATATGCTTGATCTTCACACCGAAATTCATCGAGGCCCTTGAGGAAAATCATTTGAAGACCTCCTGCACTTCAGTTTTGTAAGTGATGATATGCACCCAGGTGTAACAAGAATAATCATCAACAATAACAAAGCCATATAGAGTTGTTGCATTTGTTAGTGTGGCATAATGAGTGGGGCCAAAGAGGTCCATGTGAAGCAATTCAAAAGGACGAGAGGTAGTCATGATAGTCTTCAAGGGATGCTTGGATCTGGTCATCTTTCCAGCTTCACAAGCCCCACAAAGATGGTCTTTGAGGAATTTGACACCCTCGATGCCGATGATGTGCTTCTCCTTCGCCAGTGTGTGCAAGTTCCTCATGCCAGCATGACCAAGTGGTTGATGCCATAGCCAGCCTTCCGAAGCTTTTGCAAGTAGACATGTGGCAGGCTGTGGTCCTGTAGAGAAATCAACAATATATAAGTCTCCCCTCCTAAAGGCTTCGAAGACTTTGGAATTGTCAGATTCCATGAGTACTATGCAATGATATTTGCCAAAGACGACAACCATATCAAGACCACAAAGCACTGAGACAGACATGAGGTTGAATCCGAGGGACTCGACAAGCATGACTTTGTCCATGTGTCGATCCTTTGAGATTGCAACCCTACCTAGACCCAATACCTTGCTTTTTCCTTTATCAGCGTAGGTAATATGCTTCAGATGCGATGGAGATAGTGCAGAGTCCATCAGTAAGTTCATGTCACCAGTCATGTGATTTGTACATCCACTGTTGAGGACCCACTCAGTAGCTTTGATAGATTCATCCTGCAAACGAATTAGTGCATCTTACAAACTCATATACTTCAGAGTGAAGAATATGACATCAAATTCATCAGACAGAATTTCATCAAGCAGTACAATAGATACAACAATATAAGGACATGAGAAATGAGTAATTCATTTCTTCATGATTAGCTTGCATCCTTTCAAGCACTCTCAGGTCTCCAGCAAATTCTTCAGACGTTCAAGTTCGTCTGGAGACCTGACCCTGCATAAGAGATTAGTTCTTTTTCTTCACCACCCACATCTGGAGGGGTGGCAAAGAGTTCATCATTCTGCGAGCTCCATAAGAGAAAGGTGGCATTGAAGCAAGTGCACTTCATTTCACAGAAGAGGGTTTAGAGTATGCATATGAATAAGTAGAGAAATTCTTCGAGGACTTATGAACATAATGATTTGAAGAATAATGCACATATTCATGACCCTTAGATTTTCCCTGCGAAACAGATGCATTAACATGATGATGATCATATGAGGAATTTGATCCATGTGAGGACTTTGATCCATATGAAGATTTTGATCTGGGTTCTTGTTCTTTACAGGTGGTGTCATGAGGACATTCACCTGAAGACTTTCAAGGCACCTTTTGGGAACCCAGATTTTCTTCATAGGGGGGCCATTCCTGCAGTTAGTTCCAACATATCTGGCAAATACTTCACCATTCTGGTTTTTGAATAGTTTATAGTTGGAGTTAACTGACTCATCAGAGGAACATGAAGATTCACATGTAAAACCAGATAGAGTAGAAGGATCTACAGGAGGTCCTTTTGCAGCAACCCATGTAGTTTTGGGATACTGCTCAGGTTTCCAGTAGGACCCATCAGCATTGAGTTTCCTCTCAAAGGTAATACCCTCTTTCCTAGGGTTTCTGTTCAGGATCTGCTTTTTGAGCACATCACAAAGAACCTGATGCCCTTTGAGGCTTTTGTACATGCCTGTCACATACAATTCCTTCAACCCTGCATTTTTGTCAGTGATACTTGTGGTATCCTCAGATGAGGAATTTGTGACCACAGAAATAGTTGAAGAAGTTGCAGCAATAGAAGCATTTGAACTTTTAGGTGAAGAATTAGCAGATTCACGTTCGATGCATTTCAAACAGGGTGCAATAAATTCTTCCTGAGCTGTACTGATCTGTTGAGCAAGCAAAGAACCATTTTCCCTTTGAAAATCTTCATGACTCACCCTTAGTTTCTCAAGATCTTGCTTTCTTTGAAGAAATTCATAAGAAAGCTTCTCATGATCGGCTAAGAGTGTTTCATGACGACCTTGAAGGTTATCAAATTTAGACTGTAGTCATTGAAGATTATCAGTCAGGGTTTGAGTTCGATTCAGTTCCTCACCCAATAGGTCATCGCTTTTGTCTAGCAAATTTTGAATCCTTTCCAAAGCTTTTTGTTGTTTAGTGGAAATATTATCAAGCTTGAAATAGCTAGGTTTGAGGTTTTCATCAGATTCATCTTCACTAGATTCAGAGGAGGGATATTTGAGTACTTTGGCACCTTTTGCCATGAGGCATGGCGCTGAAGAAGATGAATCAGGTTTGAAAGTCATCATTTTGAGGGACTCCTTAAACTCGAGGAACCAGGGGTCCTGATAGGTTGATGACCTTCATAAACATCAGAGATCCGGTCCCATATAAGCTTTGCATTGCAAAGATGCATAATGCGCTTGAACTCATCTCTGGATAAGCTATAGCAGATGATATCCCTCGCCATAGTATCCAGCCGAGTATACTTGTGAATGTCATCAGCATGCGCCATCTTGCATAGATCGGTAAGACCAATCTCAGTGACGGTCCACAGCTCACTGTTCATCGCCATGAGCCATTTCCTCATCATGGCCTTCCACTTGGGATAATGATGACCATCAAAGATGGGGCATGCAGCGGACACTTTCTTCATACCTGCGGTCGACATAACTAAAACTCCAGGTGGTTAAACCAAAATCACACAAAACAAGGAAGTACCTCGCTCTGATACCAATTGAAAGTGCATTATATTGACTAGAGGGCGGTGAATAGGCGATTTTTACAAATTCGTCACTGAGGAAATACTACTTGAGGAATTTGCTAAGTGAAAAAATACAAGCAGCGGATAAAGTACTCAGGTGCATGCATAACAAGATAGTAGCATAGTCATCATGATGAAATGAAACATACACAGAGCACATGTAGCGTGTAAACAGGATAAGTAGGTAGAAGACAAAGTGACTCAAGACATAGGATTGAGGAAATTGAGAAAGTCTTCAGTCAAAGTCTCCAAACAGTAACGATCAATTTCATCAACAAGTAAATGAGGAATTGAAAGAGTTGAGGAAATAGAACCAGTAGCTCGATGAAGACAGTGATTTGGTAGACCAGTTCCAACTGATGTGACAGTTGTACGTCTGGTTGGAGCGGCTTGGTATTTAAACCAAAGGACACATAGTCCCAGGACACACAGTCCTTACCGTATTCTCCTTGAGCTAAGGTCACACTGACCTCGCCCAATCACTCGTGGTAAGTCTTCAAGGTGACTTCCAAACCTTCACAGACTTGGTCACTCGGCGATCCACAATTCCTCTTGGATGCTCTAGACCATGACGCCTAACCGTCTGGAACATGCACAGTCTTCAAAGGTAACAAGCGTCGATTCCACACAGGAACAATCTCTTCAGTGATGCTCAATCACTTTGGGTTTTAGGTGTTGGGGTTTTGGGTTTTTCCTCATTGATGATTTTCTCTCAAAGTCCTCGGAGGATGGGATGCTCTAAATGACAAGTGTCAATCTATCTCTCGGAGCAGCCAACCAGCTAGTGGTTGAAGGGGGCGGCTATTTATAGCCGGGAAGCAGCCCGACATGATAAGATATAAATGCCCCTAATGATATGACCGTTATGTGGATAAGATATTTGGGACAGCTGGCGCGAAGCACAGCAACAGTCGGAAATTTGAGCTCTCAAATTCCTCAGGGCTATCATGTTCCTCACATTAGGCAATTCGCACTGGCGAATTCCTAAGTCCTCAGTCAGAACAAATTCCTCAGAGACCAGAAGAACTTTGTCTCTATCACTGAACAACTTGACTGAACTGCAAGATATTTCCAAAAGCTTCACTCGAAGGATTGGGTATGTGTAGGCTTTGAGATGAGCATCACTTGGAAATTTTTCCTTAGTATTAGCTCGACCCCCTTTAACAGTATGGTGTTTCCTATGACTGAAGAAAGGAAAATGAAACTACGAAAACAAAAGTCTTCAGGCTTCATAGTCCTCGCATCAATATCAATATCTTCAAGGTCACAACAATTTCCTCATTTTCAAAGTCTTCAAGAAAACCAAAGTCTTCATCTGAAGACATTCATTTTTAGGGGTCGACTTTCATCAGATATATCAAACTCCTCAGAGACTTATACGGCCTGTGTACACTCACAAACACATTACTCCCTTAACCTATAAGTCTTCAATACAACAAAATCACTAAGGGGCACTAGATGCACTTACAATCATCCTCATTGGTGCTCCTTCGATGATGCGTGAGTAGTTTACCGTAGACCTACGGGTCCATAGGCAGTAGCTAGATGGCTTCTTCTCTCTTTTTGATTCTCAATACAATGTCCTCCTCGATGTTCTTGGAGATCTATTTGATGTAATGACTTTTTGCGGTGTGTTTGTTGGGGTCCGATGAATTGCGAGTTTATGATCAGTTCTATCTATGAATATTATTTGAGTCTTCTTTGATCTCTTATATGCATGATTGTTATAGCCTCGTATTTCTTCTCCGAAACTTTAGTTTGGTTTGGCCAACTAGATCAATTTTTCTTGCAACGTGAAGAGGTGCTTTGTGATGGGTTCGATCTTGCGGTGTTCTCACCCAGTGACAAAAGGGGTAGCGAGGCACGCATGTTTCGTTGCTATTAAGGATAAAAATATGGGGTCTATTCCTACATGAATAGTTCTTTTCTACATCATGTCATCGTTCTTATTGCATTACTTCATTTCTCCATGAACTTAATACACTAGATGCATGCTGGATAGCGGTCGATGTGTTGAGTAATAGTAGTAGATGCAGGCAGGAGTCGGTCTACTAATCTTGGATGTGATGCCTATATACATGATCATTGCCTTGGATATCGTCATAATTATTTGCTCTTCAATCAATTGCCCAACATTAATTTGTTTACCCACCATATGCTATTTTCTCGAGAGAATCCACTAGTGAAATCTACAGCCCCCGGGTCTATCTTTTATCATATTGTTTTCAGATCTATTACTCCAAAAAAACCAAAAATACCTTGCTGCATTTTTTTCTTTCTTTATTTTATTTTGTGTTTTTGCTAGATCTATTTATCCAATCTCATACAATTTTATCTATCTTATTACCAAGGAGGGATTGACAACCCCTCTTACGCGTTGGGTTAGTATTTTTTATTTGTGTGCAGGTACCGTTTACATAGTGTTGCTTGGTTCTCCTACTGGATTGATAACCTTGGTTTCATAACTAAGGGAAATACTTACCGTTGTTGTGCTGCATAATCCTCTCCTCCTCGGGGAAATACGAACGCAGATACAAGCAATCAGGAAGAATTTCTGGCGCCGTTGCCGAGGAGACATCATTAATGTCTATCAGGTTCCTAATCACAAATCTCATCTCCTTGCAATTACTTTGTTTGCTTTTTTGCCTCTCGTTTTCATCTCCCCCACTTCACAAAAATATTTGCCTTCTTTTTTGTTTGCCTTTTTCTCGTTCGATCTTTTGTTTGCTTGTGTTGCCATGTGCCTTCTATTTGCTTGCATCTTCGCTTGCTAAAAATCTATTGATATGGATCCTCATTCACTTGCTAATCTTTTTAAAAGATCCAATTATGATGAACCAATTGCTAGTGATTTGAGTGCACTAGATTATCTTTATGAAGTTTTGCTTGAATATCATGAATCTAAAAATTGTGATGAAGTGTTCAACGAATTTATTTATAAAGTGATTCATGATAGCTCCTTGAATAAAAAGCATGATTGCAATGGTGTTATTATAAATTCTATTAAAGTCAATTATGTTAATGATATGCGAAACCCCAAGATTGGGGATGATGATTTTGTTATGTCCACTACTCATTGTAATGATCATGATGGGGTGATGCTTCTTATGATATTGAAAATTTATTTAAGCCTCATGATGAATATGATATAGATAATAATGTTTGCAATAATATTGAAAGTGGGTTTGGAAGAGCGTCAACTTTAGGTAAAAATAATCCCACATATTTGGAGAATGTTCAATCTTATGAAATTTTTGATGAAAGTGGGTTTGGAGAGGTCATGACTTTAGTTGATGTTAATCCCACTATCTTGGAAGATTGTAAAACTTTTATGCATGTGGATCATGAAGAGGAAATTTTATATGATAGCTCTATTGTTGAATTTGATAATGATCCTTCATGTAATTACTATGAGAGAGGAAAATATGGTTGTAGAAATTTTCATGTTATTAAATTTTCTCTCGTTATGTTGAGATTGTCAATGTTTTATTCCTCTCCTTTGCGTATGCTAGATATCTCTTGTCTTGATAATTTGTTTGCTTATAAAATTCCTATGCATAGGAAGTATGTTAGACTTAAATGTGTTTGTCACATGCTATATGATGCTCTCTTTGTGCTTCAATCTTTTGTCTTTCATGTGAGCATCATTAAAATTATCAACGCCTAGCTAAAAGGCTTTAAAGAAAAGCGCTTGTTGGGAGGCAACCCAATGAATAAAATATTTTTTTCTCTTTGTATTTCTGTTCTTGTGTGTTTACACAATTATGCCTCTATTATGATTGTGCCTTTTATGTTTTAGTTAGTGTTTGTGCCAAGTTAAGCCTTTGGGATAGCTTTGGGTGATAGTTGATTTGATCCTGTTGAAAAACAGAAACTTTTGCGTCCAGTAGCAGAATTGTTAAAATTCACAGAAGAGACAAAAAAATCTGAATTTTTTACAAAAGATTTATATACAAATTGGCTCTGTTTTCCTATTTTCTCAGTATTTTTAGAGTTACATAAGAATGAGTAAAATTTGAGTCTTTATGGACTGTTCTGTTTTTGACAGATTCTGTTTTCGTTGCATTGTGTGCTTATTTGATGAATCTATGGATTGTATCGGGGGGGGGGGTATAAGCCATGGTAAAGTTAGAATAAAGTAGGTATAATGCAATAACAAAATATTAATGGTTTGCAACAGTACTTAAAGCAAAAATTGGTTTTCTTATACTAACGGATCTCACGAAGGTTTTGTTAAGTTTTGTGTGATTGAAGTTTTCAAGTTTTGGGTGAGATCTCGATGGATGAAGGAATAAGGAGTGAAAAGAGCCTAATACTGGGGATGCCCATGGCAACCCAAGGTAATATTCAAGGAGAACCAAGCAACTAAGCTTGGGGATGCCCCGGAAGGCGTCCCCTCTTTCTTCTAACAACCATCGGTAATTTTACTTGGAGCTATATTTTTATTTGTCACATATCATGAGTTTTGCTTGGAGCGTCTTGTATTATATGAGTCTTTGTTTGTTTTTCTTTTTAGTTTGTCGCAATCATCCTGCTGGACACACTTATTTGGGAAAGCCATAATGATGCTATGATTTGTTAGAATTGCTCTATGTGCTTCACTTAAATTTTTTGAGCTATGGAATTGCACTAGTGCTTCACTTATACCTTTTTGAGCACGGTGGTGCTTTAATTTTTGAAAAGTACTCTCATGCTTCACTTAGATTAATTTGAGAGCTAGTAATTTTTTTGAAGAAATACTCTCATGCTTCACTTAGATTAATTTGAGAGTTAGTAAATTTTTGAAGAAATTATTTCATGCTTCACATAGATTATTTTGAGAGAAGGAAAAAAATTATTTATGCTCATGTTATTCACTTAAATTTATTTGAGAGCTTGTCAAAAGCAATGGTAATATATTAATATAGTCCCAAAGTGAAAGATATCGAAGAGGGATATAATAAAAACTTTCATGAAAGATCATTGGACAAAATAAACTTGATTCTTTGTAATAGTTTTGAGATATGATGATAGATATGTGAGTCATATTGGGGAGTAATTATGCTTTAGTAATAATATTGGTGTTAAGGTTTGTGATTCCCTGTGCAAGCACGAAAGTCAATAGTTATGCAATGAAATTACACTCTACTTGTGGTGCATTATTCGGTGTTGGTTATGCTTAATGCTCGTTTATGAGAATTTTTGCTTTCTGGTTGGTTGCTTCTCAATTTATTTTCCAGCCTTTCCTTGTACTAAGTGGGAATACTACTTGTGCATCCAAAATCCTTAAACCAAGTTGTGCCATATGAGTCCACCATACCTACCTATATGCGGTATTTCCGTGTCGTTCCAATTAAATTTGTATGTGCCAACTCTAATGTTCAAAATGAATTTCCTTTCTGTGTGCCTGTACCGCTCATGAAGCGGCAGGGGGTGGCCAATATTTTTCCATGCTAGATGTGTTATTCTCAAGATGAGTGTTTATTCACTTGTCATTGCACGAGAGTGTGGCGGTAATAGGGATGCCCAGTCCTGAAATGAAAAAGAAATTTACTTTATGTTGTCAAATAATAAATTCCTTGGAAAGTGTTGGTATGGAAGGCACCCGTGGATATGGCTAGCCATGGACTGTGAAAGAATGGTGGAAAAAGGAATAAACTTTATTTTATGTTTGGGAACCGCCTATGATGTATCTAGCATGGCAAGTATTGGGAATTCTCGGTCATTTTCGTTGACAGGAAAAGCATGCCTCTCAAAATATTTTATCTCTCAATTTAAGCTTTGAGCTCTGGCACCTCTACAAATCTCTGCTTCCCTCTGCGAAGGGCCTATCTATTTACTTTATGCATTTTTTATTTTTATTTGAATATCCATCTTCTCTTATAAAGCACCAACTAGGGAGCACTATAATCATACTTGTGCATTGGATGTAGCTAATATTCGAGTGTGTTTCATGAATGGATCAATGATTGAGCATGATGGGCTAGGGATAGCTTTCCTTAGTGTTGATATTTTGAAAGACATGGTTGCTTGTTGATATGCTTGAGTATTGAAATATTGATGTCAAATATAGACTATTGCTTTGAATCATATAAAAGTCCAAATGTCCATGCTACAAAAGAAAAGAATATGTGATGAACATGTTAGGCAGCATTCCACATCAAAAATTCTGTTTTTATCATTTACCTACTCGAGGACGATCAAGAATTAAACTTGGGGATGCTGATACGTCTCCAACATATCTATAATTTTTTATTGTTCCATGCTGTTATATTATCATTCTTTGATGTTTTATATTCATTTTATAGCAACTTTATATCATTTTTTGGGACTAACCTATTGACATAGTGCCCAGTGCCAGTTGCTGTTTTTTGCTTGTTTTTTACTTCGCAGAATATCCATATCAAACAGAGTCCAAATGCAGCAAAACTTTTTGGAGATTTTTTTCTGCCTAGAAGACAACTTGGGAGCCAAGAAAGTGCGCGAGGGGAGGCCCGTGGGACCCACAAGACACCAGGGCGCGCCAGAGGCCCCTGGCGCGCCCAGGTGGGTAGTGGGGCCCATGGGAGTCCTTTCCACCGCCTCTCAGCTCTATAAATACCCAAATGTTCCAGAAACCCTAGGGGAGTCGACGAAACACAATTCCAGCCGCTGCAAGTTCCAGAACCACAAGATCCAATCTAGAGCCCTATTCCGGCACCTTGCCGGAGGGGAACACGATCACAGAGGGGTTCATCATCCTTATTGGTGCTCCTCCGATGATGCATGAGTAGTTTACCACAGACCTACGGGTCCGTAGGCAGTAGCCAGATGACTTCTTCTCTCTTTTTGATTCTCAATACAATGTCCTCCTCGATGTTCTTGGAGATCTATTTGATGTAATGACTTTTTGCGGTGTGTTTGTTGGGATCCGATGAATTGCGAGTTTATGATCAGTTCTATCTATGAATATTATTTGAGTCTTCTTTGATCTCTTATATGCATCATTGTTATAGCCTCGTATTTCTTCTCCGAAACTTTGGTTTGGTTTGGCCAACTAGATTAATATTTCTTGCAATGAGAAGATGTGCTTTGTGATGGGTTCGATCTTGCGGTGTTCTCACCCAGTGACAGAAGGGGTAGTGAGGCATGCATGTATCGTTGCTATTAAGGATAAAAAGATGGGGTCTATTCCTACATGAATAGATCTTGTCTGCATCATGTCATTGTTCTTATTGCATTACTCCGTTTCTCCATGAACTTAATACACTAGATGCATGCTGGATAGCGGTCGATGTGTGGAGTAATAGTAGTAGATGCAGACAGGAGTCGGTCTACTAATCTTGGACGTGATACCTATATACATGATCATTGCCTTGGATATCGTCATAATTATTTTCTCTTGTGTCAATTGCCCAACATTAATTTGTTTACCCACCGTATGCTATTTTCTCGAGAGAGGCCACTAGTGAAATCTATGGCCCCCGGGTCTATCTTTTATCATATTGTTTTCAGATCTATTATTCCAAAAATACCTTGCTGCACTTTTTTATATTTATTTTATTTTGTGTTTTCGCTAGATCTATTTATCCAATCTCATACAATTTTATCTATCTTATTACCGAGGAGGGATTGACAACCCCTCTTACGCGTTGGGTTGCAAGTATTTGTTATTTGTGTGCAGGTACCGTTTACTTAGTGTTGCTTGGTTCTCCTACTGGATTGATAACCTTGGTTTCATAACTGAGGGTAATACTTATCATTGCTGTGCTGCATCATCCTCTCCTCTTCGGGGAAATACTAACGCAGATACAAGCAATCAGTACATAGTAAACGTTATGACACTGGTTGTGTGCAGTATCCACGATACATATTTCAAAGGGTGATAACTAAAGCTTCTATTTAGAAAAAGGGTTAATTTGATAAATGCCACTACAAATCTGGTGATTCCAAGAAATGCCACTCAATTTCCAAACTTTGAAAAATGTCATTTCATGCCATTTCCAGTGGCATTTTTCGAAGTCTGGAGTGGCGTTTTTCAAAGTTTGCAAAAATTGCAGTGTCATTTTTCAAAGTTTGAAAATTGCAGTGGCATTTTTATGAATTGCCATAATTGGAGTGGCATTTATCTAATTAAGCCTTAGAAAAACATGAACAATAGTGGAGTATGTTTCTTGGCCGCCTGCCATTTAACCGAGGCCATACTCTACATCTCCTTAGGAACATCTATTGGGTAGCGATAGATGCAATCTTGCCATGCCTTATCAATACTGTTTGTTGACTGGATGCACTTCAACACCTCACTGTTACACTTGTATCCTGAGCCAAACCCAGTCATTCAAACTCGGTCCCCCTTCCTCATTCGACCCTTGGCCTCACTCTAGGCCAGCTCATACCATACCGAGCTACTCGATGTGTTCCCAAACCTGTGAAGTGTCATCCTTGATGGCTCAAAATGCTCATCTAGCAGACCGAGGCTACACTGCACTGCGTCAATTACCGCTCATCCACCCGCATGGACGCACAAATGCTCGAAAGCTGTGCGGAAATCTGGCACATATGGCTTGGCGGTTCCATTTAGCATCTTCCGTGAGATGGATGAGAGCAAAATTGCAATCTTAACTGATAATGGAAGAATAAGCGGTCCAATCATCGTGATCTTAGCCCTGAGAGCCTTGCCAGCAATGTCCACAAGGTTCTTGGATAAATTGAGACCAAGATTCCCCTCGTCATCTTCCTCATGGAACACACATTAGTATGCATTGTCTTGGGACCCGGTGCATGTCCGAATTACATGCGCTAGCTGAAAACGAGCTTTGGTATTAGAGGTTGACAGGAGCACCATGGAGCCACCCATGCGGAATCGAAGCATCGCTAGAGACGCAGAGACTGGAACGAAACTCCTCGAAGGTGGAAGTCGGCGGTCCCTTAGTCATCACATCGGCGAACTGTTGTGCGATCGGAACATGGAGAACCCGAATGCGTCCAAGGGCCACCTGTTCACGCACAAAGTGAATGTCCAGCTCAATGTGCTTGGTCCGGCGATGATGAACGGGGTTGGCGGAAAGGTACACCGCAGAGACGTTGTCACAGTAGACAACCGTAGCCTGGGAGACATCATGATGCAACTCCTGAAGTAGCTGTCGTAGCCAAGTGCACTCGGCAACTGTGTTAGCCACTGCTCTGTACTCAGCCTCCATGCTAGAGCGCGAAACTGTGGGTTGTCGCTTGGATGACCACGAGACGAGGGAGGGACCGAGGTAGACATAGTAGCCAGACGTGGAGCAATGTGTGTCGGGGCAGCCAGCCCAATCAGCATCGGAATAAGCCACTATATCTAGAGAAGTGGACGCCGTGAGAGTGAGTCCAAGAGTCATCGTGCCACGGATGTATCGGAGAATCCGTTGCACGAGTGTCCAATGGGAGTCACGAGGGGCATGCATCTGGAGACACACCTGCTGAACAACATACTGTAGATCCGGCTGGGTGAGGGTCAGATACTGGAGAGCACCGACGATGGACCGGTAGAACGGAGCATCCGACGCGGGAGAACCCTCGAGTGCAGAAACCTTGGCTTTCGTGTCAACACGAGTAGCAACAGGATGACAGTTGAGCATGCCGGCATGCTCAAGTAGCTCATGCGCATACTTCTGCTGATGAAGAAAGAAGCCGTCGGGTCGCCGATCGACCTCAATGCCAAGGAAATAATGGAGAGCGCCCAAATCCTTGATGGCAAACTCGTCACGCAGCCGGAGAGTGATCTGCTAAAGAAGGGCTGCGGAGGAGGCCGTTAGGATGATGTCATCGATGTAGAGCAGCAAATAAGCAGTCGTGTCGCCGCAGTGGTAGACAAACAATGAGGCATCCGAGCGGGTGACGCAGAAACCCAGTGTCTAAAGAAACCCGGTGATACCCTGGTACCAGGCGCGAGGTGCTTGCTTGAGACCGTAGAGAGACCGGGACAACAAGCACACATGGCCAGGATGAGAGGCGTCGACGAAACCGGTGGGCTGCGCACAGTAAACCTGCTCCTCAAGGTGGCCATGAAGGAAGGCGTTGGAGAGATCCATCTGATGAACCGGCCAGCCATGGGAGACTGCCAGCTAAAGGACGGTGCGGATCGTGCCCGGTTTGACAACCGGTGCAAACGTCTCAGTGAAGTCAATGCCAGCCCGCTGCCAAAACCCACGGACCACCCAGCGCGCTTTGTAGCGCTCAAGTGTGCCATCCGAGCGGGTCTTATGACGAAAAACCCACTTGCCGCTGATGACATTGGCGTGAGAAGGCCGGGGAACCAGTGTCCAGGTACGGTTCCGCTGAAGAGCGTCGAACTCTTCCTGCATCGCAGCAAGCCAGTGAGGATCACGTAGGGCTGCTCTGGCAGACGCAGGAATCGGGGACGACTCGGTGGTGGAGGCAGCGAGGAGGTACTCGTCGCTGGAGTACCGCAGGCTCGGGCGGTGAACGCCGGCTCGGGCCCGAGTGAGGGGGCGAGACGGCAACTCCGGGACCGGTGAGGGCGCCGGAAAGGCGGCCGGCGAGGGCACCGACGAGGGTGCTGGCGAGGCCGCCGGTGAGGCATCTGGAGAGACGGCCGGCGAGGGCGCCGACCAGGCGGCCAGCGAAGGGGCCATGCCTGAGGCAGCTGGGGAGGGCGCCGACGGCGAAGCCGGCAGTGACGACGAGGGCGGCGTGGGGGCGCGAAGCGCAGCTCGTCCCACGGCGCGAGGACCGCCAAAGCCCGGAGGCGATCCGAGAGCCAAGCGGGGCCGTCCACCTGACGGGGTCGCCGAAGAGCCGCCGGTGGCCGGCGGTGACGGGGCGACAAGAGGTACCTACTGCTGAAAGGGAAACACCTTCTCATCAAAGTAAACGTGTCGGGAAGTGAATACATGATGTGAGACAGGGTCGTAGCAGCGGTAGCCTTTAGTGTTAGGTGGGTAGCCGAGGAAGATGCAAGCGACGGAGCCGGGTGCAAGCTTATGAGGCGCAGTGGCGGCGATGCTAGGATAGCAGAGACAGCCGAAAATGTGAAGCTCATCATAAGAGGGTGGTGCACCGAAGAGAAGATGATGAGGTGCAGAGTTCCCGCGAGTACGACAAGGGCGAATGTTAATGAGGAGTGATGCAGTGGCGAGAGTGTCAGGCCAAAAACGCGGAGGCACATTGGCATGAAAGAGAAGCGCCCGAATGCAGTCATTAAGAGTGCGGAGGACGCGCTCAGCGCGACCGTTCTTTTGCGAAGTGTACGGGAATGTGAGACGAAAGGTCGTGCCATGTGTGGTGAGGAGAGTGCGAACAACTAAGTTGTCGAACTCCTTCCCGTTATCTGTCTGAAATGCAAGGATGGGACGACCAAACTGTGTGAGAACATAGGAGTAGAAGGCGGCGAGAGTGGAGATAACATCGGACTTACGTCACAACGGGAAGGTCCACACATAGTGCAAAAAATCATCAAGAATAACAAGGTAATAAAGGTAGCCTGTATTACTCGCAACTGGAGAGGTCCAAACATCACTATGAATTAACTCAAACGGGTACGATGCAAAATGAGAAGACGCCCTAAAAGGAAGACGAGCATGTTTGCCGAGGCGACATGCATGACAAGAGTGATCATCGATCTTATTACACGTGAAAGAAAAACTCCGAAGTATATGACGACGGGTGGCGGGGCTGGGATGACCCAAGCGAGCATGCCAGAGATCCACACCGGTGGCAAGGGCAACAGGGGCGGCGGAGGTGGTGGAGGCGGTGGAGTGGACTGGGTAGAGGTCGTCGGGGCTGTCACATCGGTGGAGCACCATCCGGGTACGAGCGTCCTTAACAGAAAAACCACACTCGTCAAACTCAACGGTAACAGGATTTTCACATGTAAAAGAATGAACAGAGACAAGATTTTTAATAAGATAAGGAGAAACTAGGATGTTAGATAATGATAATGCAGTAGATATGGATGGAAAATATGCATGTCCTATGTGAGTAATGGGAATGGAGGAACCGTCACCGACGGTGATGCGAGCGGAAGTGTGGACGGGATAGGAGGTGTGGAGGTTACCGGGATGAGCAGCCATATGCGCGGTAGCTCCAGTGTCCATATACCAGTCGACGCCACCAGTGTAGGTGGACGGAGAGGGAGCGGAGTGCAGGACCGCCAAGAGAGCCGGGTCCCATGGCGCGGGTGGGAGCGCAGGCTGCTGAGGCGGCGCCGTCAGGGGCAGCAGCGGCAGCCCTCCTGGCTGCGGCGGTTGCCCGTGTAACACCTCTATGTAACCTAGCACTGTGACTCTCTGTTAAACATGCCAAGTCATCATCTATGCAATGCTTGATCACAGTGTTAGCTCAACTCAATTCAAATTTCTCTCTGCAAGTCAATTCAAATTCAAGTGCAAAATAAAGTGGCTCAAAGTTTGCTGGAAAAATGTTCACCTTCTAGCAAATATTCCAAAACCATTTGCTGTTAAGGAATACAACATCACCATCAATTCTAAATGGGACAGAGCATTTAATCCAGTACCAAAACAACACTTTAAATGTCCTATTCATTTTTGAAAAATCCAAAAGGATTCCAAAACTCCTCAAACTTTTTGGGGCAGTGCAGAATATTCCACTGTATTTTTGTGACCAAGTTTCACATTTTTACAAAATCATTTGGTGCCTCAAAATATTGCCTAACCCTTTCTGAAAAAAGAAAAACATAAAACATAAAAAGAAAAAGGAAAAAGGCCACTGTGCACTGGGCCTAAGTGCACAGTGCCTGAGGCCGGCCCATCTCTCTCTCCTCCCGCTCTCTCTCCTGTGCGTGTCGCCTCGCCCATGGTCGCCGCCGAGGGGATAAGGGAGACCCTGTCCACTCCCTCGCCGTTCCTATCTATTCCCCCCCCCCTCCTCCATCGTCTCTCTCCCTCTCGATCCCAACCTCGCCCGATGCGGTCGCCGCCGCACCTCCGACGAAACCGCGGCCACCGGCGTCCGCTCATCCCTCCGAGCTGTCCACGGGCTCCGCCGGCGACCTCCACTTCCTCCTCTACCAGCTACGGAAGCCGGGGAGCCCTGCAACGCCTGGATCGAGCCGCCCCTCTTCGTTTCGGTCTCCGGCGATCCCCGTCGTCCCCAGCCTCGCTGCGCTCCTAAACTTACACGGGCCACCTTGAGCAGCCCGGTGAGCCTCCACCCTTGCCTCTCTCTCTTTCCCGAGCTCACTCCCGCGCTCCAGCCACGGCCGCCATGGCCACCCGAGCTGAGCTCCGCCGCTGTGGCTGCTGCCATCGCCATAGCCGCTGTCGAGCTTGTCTGAGCTCGCAGTCGTGCTTAGCACCGCTGTAGGAGCCGAACGCACCCGCGCATGTGCTTCCCCGCGCCCTCTAGCACCCAGCATGGCGAGTGCCCGAACGCACCCCCGCCTCTGCTCGCCGCCGGCGCCCTTCCGGTGAACTTTTGGTCACGGGCTCGCGCCCATTGTGCTCGCCGCGTCGCGCAGCTCCTCCCTAGCTTCTCCGTTCGCTTTGTAGCGCGCTGCGACACCGTCTCCGTCACGCGCCCGTGCACGCCGCCGCCTCTGCCGCTCGCCGGCGCCGTTTCCGGCCACCCCAGCTCCGGCTATCGCTATCGTTCGGCGCGGCATCAAATGGCCGTTCGAACGAACCCAGCCGCGCGCCGAACGGCGCTGCATAGCGCGTTTCCGGCGAGGTCCCGAGGCCCTCCGCCGCGTTTTTGCGTCGCCGTCGGCGAACCGCCAGCCACCGCCGACGTGGCCTACTGGGGCCCACCCCTAGGCCACTGCAGTGGGTCCCAGGGGGCCCAGCTGACCATTGACCCCGGTCAACTGTGCTGACTGGGCAGCACAGTCACTGACCGGTGGGCCACCACCCCAACTAATTAACAGAATAAGTTAAAACTAATTTAATTAGCCTAATCTAACACTGACAGGTGGGCCCAGAAGCTTAATTAACTAAAACTAGTTTAAATCTAAACTCTTTTAGCCCCCTGTGTATGACATGTGGGCCCCACATGTCAGGTTTGACCTGGTCAGCCAACTGTTGACCGCTGACCTCACCTTTACCTCATGCTGATGTCATCAGACACTGTTCTGGATAATGTTGATTCAAATAAATAAAATAAATTCCAGAAAATGTCTAAAATCTTTAAAAATTCATAGAAAATAAATTGTACCTCGTATGGAAAAACTTTATACATGAAAGTTGCTCAGAACGACGAGACGAATCCGACCGTGCCGTCTGTTTCCATGTGGGGACCCTCTATGTAGGTGAACCCGCAACTTTTAGCCTGTTTCCGGTAGATGAATAGTGCATATACACCGGTTAATAATTCCAACTTAAATCGTAAAATAACTAAAATGATTTAGACATGTCTTTAGGCAACCCTGCACTGCACGTTAGCATAGCATGCTCTGTGTTTCATATGTTTGCCGTGTATTTATTTGTTTCCTCCCCCTCTTCTCTCTCGGTAGACCCCGACACCGACGTTGTCCCCGAGGCCGACGCAGCTCCGGAGACCGACTACACCGTTGACGACCTTGCCCTTGCCGCAGAGCAACCAGGCAAGCACCCCCCCTTGAGCATGCCTATATCGCCTATTCTCTTCTTTCTTATGCTTGCATTAGAATTGTTGCTGCTACTGCTTTACCTATTCTGATGCATAGCCTGTTTATTGTAACCTGGTATTTGATACCTTACCTGCTTATCCTAAACTGCTTAGTATAGGCTGGATAGAGACCCCAGTGACCCCACTTGTCCCGGTTGCCCCGCTGGATTATCGGAAGACTCGACGACCAGGCCCCAGCACCGCACATCACCCCCCTTAGTTGTACGACACTGCAGCGTTACCATCGAGTGCCGAGGGTGATACCTCGCTTAGCACTTCTGATGTTAACTCTGTAGAGTAGCTATTCGGTCGTGGTCATCGAGGGTGATTCCTCGTTCACCACTTCCGATAACGACGATGTCGTGCAACACCTCAAGTGTGAACCTCGAGGGTGATTCCTCCTAAGTTCACCTTGACGGATACATCGAGTAGGAATCCAATGAGGGTGATACCTCGGATTCGCTGATGTTATGGACACATGAATACTTGTACTTTACAACTGTTAATTGCAAAGGCGGGTCGACCCTGAGGCGTACCCTCTTGTGATGTGGAGACGGGTTGACCTGGAGGGTGCCCGTGAGGTAATTACGAGGCATGGCCGGGCATTTCTAGCCCTTGCCGCAAATCCTCGAGACGGGGCGACGGGGTCACATCGATCGTGAGTCTCTGCTCATTACCGCACAACCCCAATACATTAACGGTTTGGATATTTGATCCGAGTGGGCCTCTGGTCCGATAGCACTAACCATCACGTGGGAACAGTTATGGGCACTCTGCGTCGTATGCATCAGCCGAAGCTTAATGGACATCAGCGATTGAGCGGCGCGCGCCGAGTTGGACCGCGTAAAGCAACCGCCTTGATAGTGTGGGTTGCCAGGTCTGCTCTCGGCCGTGAACGTAACGTGCAGGAGTTCCCGGGGCGATGGCCCAAGACCCCTGGGGGCATAGGTTTAGTCCGGCGTGCTGACCTCTCTGTTAAGCCTAGGTCAGGTTGCGGCGTATCGTTTGGCCGAGGCCGGGCATGACCCAGTAAAGTGTGTCCGACCGAAGTTAATCGAGCGTGGTGGGTAAGTTGGTGCACCCCTGCAGGGAAGAACTAATCTATGCATAGCCGGATCCTCGGTAACAGACGCTCAGGGTTGTATCCCGATCGATACAACTAGAACTCGATACTTGTGATGAGAAATGGATACTAGGGCTCTGGGATTGCTTTCTCGCAGGGAGTCGAGGAAGGATCTCTGGGCGAGGTTGATACTGATTACTGCTACTACTTTATACTGTGCTAATCTACACTCTTCTAATGCTGCAAGACCGCTGAAGATGCTAGTCTTCGATAGGACTAGGCCTTCTCTCTATTCTGGCATTTCTATAGCCCAGTCCACATATACAGCCTTTCTTTGATAATGTTGCATATGTAGTGTAGATCCTTGCTTGCTGAGTACTTCGGATGAGTACTCACGGTTGCTTTGCTTCCTCTTTTTCCCCATACCCATTTGATGCAACCAGATGACGGAGCACCAAAGCCAGCTGCCCCCGTCGACAACTACTACTACCACCCCGAGCGTGGCTACTACTACGAGCTTGCTGACGACCAGGAGTAGGATCGGAGGGTCCCAGGCAGGAGGCCTGCGCCTTTTCGATCGTAATGTTTTCTTTTGCCCCATCTTCTAAAGGCCTATATGTTTCTCTTTTATATTTGTACTCAGATATCGGATGCTTCCGCTGATGCTTATATACGAGCTTATGTATTCGAGCCCTCGAGGCCCCTAGCTTGTAATATAAACCTTGTATGACTTTATTTATATTTTAGAGTTGTGTTGTGATTCATTCAAGTGAGTCCTTAGGCTTGATCGTGTGCATTTGCATGTATGATTAGTGCACGATTAAGCCGGGGGCGTCACAGGTTGGTATCAGAGCCGACTGCCTGTAGGAATCCCCTTTTCCAACTCCTTGGCCGAAGTTGAGCCTAGTCGTCCAAAATGTTTTACTAACTTGGCTGTGTGGCTTACGGGCCCACGTCGCCAATTGGGTGGTATTAGGATCTTTTATTCCTCGTCTTTACTATGAGACTCTTATCTCTCTTCCTTTCGGGTCAAAATTTTACTAACTCCAACATTAGGTACTCGTGATCACACCCACCCGGAGTTCTGAAATTGCCCCCCCCCCCTTTTCTTCAAGATGGTGGGCCAGGTTCTGCTTAAAAGATCCTTTTATCGAGGACACCCTGTGTTGTCACTTGCAGATTCCTCGCTCCAACAGTTTCTCCAACGTTGATGTAGCCTTTGCTATGTCTCATTGTGTACTTCCTTACCGTGTGCCTGCGCGCCGCCTAGCATGTCTAGCTTCTAAATTTGTGCCGTTATGCTTTCTGCATGAACCCGACTCAGTGTATGGATCTGTACATCTTAATTGACAACTGTTAAGTATCTATTACACTGCTAAACTATTGTCGTGTTACATCATGCTTGCCGCTAAACACTTGCAATTGCTTTCACTAAACTACCCCTGTTGAAACTTAGCAGGATGGTTAGACCAGGTGGTCGTGGTCATGGTCGTGCCCCTGAACAGCCACCACCGCCAGATTATATGGCAGCTATGATGCAACAATTCGAGCTCAACCGTCAGTTCATGACTGGGATTATGGCTCAGTTCCCGCACCAGAACAACCAGGACCAGAACCCTGCTTCAATAACTCTGTCAGAATTTGTGCATCTTAAGCCCACCCAGTTCCGCAATTCTGAAAAGCCACTGGATGTTGATGACTGGATTCGCGACATCACTCACGAGATGGAGTCTGCTAATGTCTCCCCTGCCAACTTTGTCACCTTCACGTCCTTCTTCTTAAAGGGTCCCGCTGCTCAATGGTGGGACACACACAAGCGTACACTGCCTGCTGGAACAGCCGTTACTTGGCCAGAGTTCCAGGCCGCTTTTCGTGCCCGATATATTCCTCAGGGAATCATGGACCAGATGAGAACCCAGTTCCGCAACCTCACTCAGGGCAACAAGACTGTCGAAGCCTATCAGCGGGAATTCCTTGACATGTCCCGCTATGCTCAAGAAGACATCACCACAGATGCTCGTAGACAAGAGAAGTTCCGTAGTGGACTCCACCCAGACATCGAGCTTGCACTTGCTGCTCAAGCCTTCACCGACTTTGCTACCCTTGTGAACAAGGCTATTCTGGTTGAGACCGCTCAGATCAAGCATAAGGAGTCACAGAAGCGCTATCGAGATGTTGACTCATCTTCGGGCTCGTCTTCACAGAAGCGCCGTATCTGGATTCCCCACAGCATGTATTGTCCAACTACACCTGCACCAAGGCCGTACCATGCTGCACCACGTCTGCCTCCTCCACCACCGAGGCAGCCTCTTCGAGCTGCACCACCCCAAGCTCCTGCTCCCAATCCCAATGATGGGCTGTGTTACAAGTGTGGCAAACCAGGTCATCTTGCCAGGAACTGCTACCAGAATCAGAAGCAACTGGCTCCGCCTCCTAATGCCCGCAACAACAATGCCAGACCTTATGGTCGTGGTCAGGCTTATCATGTCAACATGAGTGAAGACCCGGACCAGCCAGCTACTGTGATGGGTACACTTCCTGTTAACTCAGTACCAACTTCTGTTTTATTTTATTCAGGAGCATCTCATTCATTCATGTTAGAACATTTAGCACTCATGCATGACGTTAAATGCGAAACGCTACACCCATCCTTAATGGTAAACACTACCGCGGGTTAATGTCAAACATCTTTATTCAGCCCCGAAGTCACCATTGAGATTGAGGGGTTGAAATTTCTTGCTTCCCCAATTATGCTAAGGTCTTGCGGTATTGACCTCATTCTGGGAATGGATTGGTTGAAGGCTCATTACGCCTCAATCAATTGTGCCACTAAGGTTGTACACCTCCTACACCCATTATATGAGCTAGTGAATTACCGTGCCCAGATAACCCAAAATGCCGAGTCTCAAATCTATGCCTTGAATGCATTGAACGCTTCTCCGCTTGAGGGAGTCAAAAACATTCCAGTTGTTCATGACTTCCAGGATGTTTTTCCAGAAGAACTTCCAGGAATACCCCCTGTTAGAGCTGTTGAGTTTGTCATCGACTTGAAACCAGGCACAACTCCTATTGTGAAGCATCCTTATAAGATGCCTCCGCACCACCACCTCGGTCAACTGTGCTGACTGGGCAGCACAGTCACTGACCGGTGGGCCACCACTCCCACTAATTAATAGGATTAGTTAAAACTAATTTAATTAGCCTAATCTAACACTGACAAGTGGGCCCATAAGCTTAATTAACTAAAACTAGTTTAAATCTAAACTCTGTTAGCCCCATGTGCATGACATGTGGGCCCCACATGTCAGGTTTGACCTGGTCAGCTACTGTTGACCGCTGACATCACCTTTACCTCATGCTGATGTCATCAGACACTGTTCTGGATAATGTTGATTTAAATAAATAAAATAAATTCCAAAAAATGTCTAAAATCTTTAAAAATTCATAGAAAATAAACCGTACCTCGTATGGAAAAACTTTATACATGAAAGTTGCTCAGAACGACGAGACGAATCCGACCGTGCTGTCTGTTTCCATGTCGGGACCCTCTATGTAGGTGAACCCACAACTTTTAGCCTGTTTCCGGTAGGTGAATAGTGCATATACACCGGTTAATAATTCCAACTTAAATCCTAAAATAACTAAAACGATTTAGACATGTCTTTAGGCAACCCTGCACTGCACGTTAGCATAGCATGCTCTGTGTTGCATATGTTTGCCGTGTTTTATTTGTTTCCTCCCCCTCTTCTCTCTCGGTAGACCCCGACACCGACGTCGTCCCGAGGCCGACGCAGCTCCGGAGACCGACTACACCGTTGACGACTTTGCCCTTGCCGCAGAGCAACCAAGCAAGCACCCCCCCTTGAGCATGCCTATATCGCCTATTCTCTTCTTTCTTATGCTTGCATTAGAATTGCTGCTGCTACTGCTTTACCTATTCTGATGCATAGCCTGTTTATTGTAACCTGCTATTGATACCTTACCTGCTTATGTTAAACTGCTTAGTATAGGCTGGATAGAGACCCCAGTGACCCCACTTCTCCTGGTTGCCACGCTGGATTATCGGAAGACTCGACGACCAGGCCCCAGCACCGCACATCACCCCCCTTAGTTGTACGACACTGCAGCGTTACCATCGAGTGCCGAGGGTGATACCTCGCTTAGCACTTCTGATGTTAACTCTGTAGAGTAGCTATCCGTGCAACACCTCAAGTGTGAACCTCGAGGGTGATTCCTCCTAAGTTCACCTTGACGGATACATCGAGTAGGAATCCAACGAGGGTGATACCTCGGATTCCTTGATGTTATGGACACACGGATACATGTACTTTACAACTGTTAATTGGAAAGGCGGGTCGACCCTGAGGGGTACCCGCGAGTGATGTGGAGACGGGTTGACCTGGAGGGTGCCCGTGAGGTAATTACGAGGCGTGGCCGGGCATTCCTAGCCCTTGCCGCAAGTCCTCGATATTGGGAAACGTAGCATGCAATTTCAAAAAAATTCTACGCTCACGCAAGATCTATCTAGGAGATGCATAGCAACGAGAGGGGGAGAGTGTGTCCATGTACCCTCGTAGACCGAAAGCGGAAGCGTTAGCTTAACGCGGTTGATGTAGTCGAACGTCTTCTCGATTCAACCGATCAAGCACCGAACGTACGGCACCTCCGAGTTCTGCACACGTTCAGCTCAATGACGTCCCTCGAAATTTTGATCCAGCAAAGTGTCGAGGGAGAGTTTCATCAGCACGACGGCGTGGTGACGGTGATGGTGAAGTGATCCGCGCAGGGCTTCGCCTAAGCACTACGACAATATGACCGGAGGAGTAAACGGTGGAGGGGGCGCCGCACACGGCTAAGAACCATTGGTGTGTCCTTGGAGGCGCTCCCCGCCCCCGTATATAAAGGAGGGAGAGGGGAGGAGGCCGGCCCTAGGGGCGCCCCAAGTGGGAGGAGTCCCACTTGGGCTCCTAGTAGGATTCGGCCCTCCCTTTCCTTTTACCGGAGGGGGAAAGGGGGAAAGAGAGAGAGAGGGAGAAGGAAAGGGGGGCGCAGCCCCCTCTCCTAATCCTATTTGGCCTCCTTCCCTGTGGGGGGCGCGCCACCCCTTTGTCGGCTGGTGTGCCTCCCTCCTATGGCCCATATGGCCCATATCTTCCCCCGGGGGGTTCCGGCAACCCCCCGGTACTCCGATAAGTACCCGATACATTCCGAAACACTTCCGATGTCCGAATACTATCGTCCAATATATAAATCTTTACCTCTCGACCATTTCGAGAGTCCTCGTCATGTCCGTGATCTCATCCGGGACTCCAAACAATCTTCGGTCACCAAAACAAATAACTCATAATACAAATCGTCATCGAACGTTAAGCGTGCGGACCCTACGGGTTCGAGAACTATGTAGACATGACCGAGACACATCTCCGGTCAATAACCAATAGTGGAACCTGGATGCTCATATTGGTTCCTACATATTCTACGAAGATCTTTATCGGTCAAACCGCAATGACAACATACGTCATTCCCTTTGTCATCGGTATGTTACTTGCCCGAGATTCGATCGACGGTATCTCCATACCTAGTTCAATCTCGTTACCGGCAAGTCTCTTTACTCGTTCCCTAATGCATCATCCCGTAACTAACTCATTAGTCACATTGCTTGCAAGGCTTATCATGATGTGCATTACCGAGAGGGCCCAGAGATACCTCCCCGATACTCGGAGTGACAAATCCTAATCTCGATCTATGCCAACCCAATAAACACCTTCGGAGACACCTGTAGAGCATCTTTATAATCACCCAGTTACGTTGTGACGTTTGATAACACACAAGGTGTTCCTCCGGTATTCGGGAGTTGCATAATCTCATAGTCAAAGGAATATGTATAAGTCATGAAGAAAGCAATAGCAATAAAACTTAACGATCATTATGCTAAGCTAACGGATGGGTCTTGTCCATCACATCATTCTCCTAATGATGTGATCCCATTCATCAAATGACAACACATGTCTATGGTTAGGAAACTTAACCATCTTTGATCAACGAGCTAGTCTAGTAGAGGCTTACTAGGGACTCGGTGTTTTGTCTATGTATTCACACATGTATCAAGTTTCCGGTTAATACAATTCTAGCATGAATAATAAACATTTATCATGATATAAGGAAATATAAATAACAACTTTATTATTGCCTCTAGGGCATATTTCCTTCAGTCTCCCACTTGCACTAGAGTCAATAATCTAGTTCACATCGCCATGTGACTTAACACCAATAGTTCACATCTTTATGTGATTAACACCCATAGTTGCAATCGCCATGTGACCAACACCCAAAGGGTTTACTAGAGTCAATAATCTAGTTCACATCGCTATGTGATTAACACCCAAAGAGTACTAAGGTGTGATCATGTTTTGCTTGTGAGAGAAGTTTAGTCAACGGGTCTGCCACATTCAGATCCGTATGTATTTCGCAAATTTCTATGTCTACAATGCTCTGCATGGATCAACTCTAGCTAATTGCTCCCACGTTCAATACGTATCTAGATTGAGACTTAGAGTCATCTAGATCAGTGTCAAAGCTTGCATCGATGTAACTCTTTACGACGAACTCTTCATCACCTCCATAACCGAGAAACATTTCCTTATTCCTCTAAGGATAATTTTGACCGCTGTCTAGTGATCTACTCCTGGATCACTATTGTACCCCCTTGAAAAACTCATGGCAAGGTACACAACAGGTTTGGTACACAGCATGGCTTACTTTATAGAACCTATGGCTGAGGCATAGGGAATGACTTTCATTCTCTCTCTATCTTCTGCCGTGGTCATGCTTTGAGTCTTACTCAACTTTATACTTGAATACAGGCAAGAACTCTTTCTTTGACTGATCCTTTTTGAACTCCTTTAAAACTTTGTCAAGGTATGTGCTTTGTGAAAGTCCTATTAAGCGTCTCGATCTATCCCTATAGATCTTGATGCTCAATACTTAAGCAGCTTCACCGAGGTCTTTTTATTGAAAAATTCTTATTCAAGTATCCTTTTATGCTATCCAGAAATTCTATATCATTTCCAATCAGCAATATGTCATCCACATATAATATCAGAAATGCTACAGAGCTCCCACTCACTTTCTTGTAAATACGGGGCTTCACCATAAGTCTGTATAAAACCATATGCTTTGATCACCTTATCAAAGTGTATATTCCAACTCCGAGATGTTTGCACTAGTCCATAGATGGATCGCTGGAGTTTGCACACTTTGTCAGCACCTTTAGGATCGACAAAACCTTCTGGTTGCAGCATATACAACTCTTCTTTAAGAAATCCATTAAGGAATGCAGTTTTGACATCCATTTGCCAGATTTCATAAAATGCGACAATTGCTAACATGATTCGGACAGACTTAAGCATCGCTACGAGTGAGAAACACTTTGAACTTGTCAAAACCCTTTTGTGACAAGTCATGCTTTGTAGATAGTAACACTACCATCAGCGTCCGTCTTCCTCTTGAAGATCCATTTATTCTTAATGGCTTGCTGATCATCGGGCAAATCCACCAAAGTCCACACTTTGTTCTCATACATGGATCCTATCTCAGATTTCATGGCCTCAAGCCATCTGTCGGAATCTGGGCTCATCATAGCTTCTTCATAGTTCGTAGGTTCCCCTTGGTCTAGTAACATGACTTCCAGTACAAGATTCCCGTACCACTCTGGTGTGGAACGTACTCTGGATGACCTACGAGGTTCTGTAGAAACTTGATCTGAAGTTTCATGATCATCATCATTAGCTTCCTCACTAATTGGTGTAGGCATCACGGGAACAGATTTCTCTGATGAGCTACTTTCCAAATTGAGAGGAGGTACAATTACCTCATCAAGTTCTACTTTCCTCCCACCCACTTCTTTCGAGAGAAACTCCTTCTCTAGAAAGGATCCATTCTTAGCAACAAATATCTTGCCTTCGGATCTGTGATAGAAGGTGTACCCAACAGTCTCTTTTGGGTATCCTATGAGGACGCACTTCTCCGACTTGGGTTCGAGCTTATCAGGCTGAAGCTTTTTCACATAAGCATTGCAACCCCAAACTTTAATAAATGACAGCTTAGGTTTATTGCCAAACCATAGTTCATACGGTGTCGTCTCAACGGATTTAGACGGTGCCCTGTTTAATGTGAATGTAGCTGTCTCTAATGCATAACCCCAAAACGATAGTGGTAAATCGGTAAGAGACATCATAGATCGCACCATATCTAATAAAGTACGGTTACGACATTCGGACACACCATTATGCTATGGTGTTCCAGGTGGCGTGAGTTGTGAAACTATTCCACATTGTTTTAAATGAAGGCCAAACTCGTAACTCAAATATTCGCCTCCGCGATCAGATCGTAGAAATTTATTTTCTTATTACGATGATTCTACACTTCACTTTGAAATTCTTTGAACTTTTCAAATGTTTCAGACTTGTGTTTCATCAAGTAGATATACCCATATCTGCTCAAATCATCTGTGAAGGTCAGAAAATAACGATACCCACCGCGTGCCTCAACACTCATCGAACCGCATACATCAGTATGTATTATTTTCAATAAGTCATTAGCTCGCTCCATTGTTTCGGAGAACGGAGTTTTAGTCATCTTGCCCATGAGGCATGGTTCGCAAGTATCAAATGATTCATAATCAAGTGATTCCAAAAGCCCATCTGCATGGAGTTTCTTCATGCGCTTTACACCAATATGACCTAAACGGCAGTGCCACAAATATGTTGCACTATCATTATCAACTTTGCATCTTTTGGCATCAATATTATGAATATGTCTATCACTACGATCGAGATTCAATAAACCATTTACATTGAGTGTATGACCATAGAAGGTTTTATTCATGTAAACAGAACAACAATTATTCTCTGACTTAAATGAATAACCGTATCGCAATAAACATGATCCAATCATATTCATGCTCAACGCAAACACCAAATAACATTTATTTATTTAGGTCCACACTAATCCCGAAGGTAGAGGTAGTGTGCGATGGTGATCTTATCAACCTTGGAATCACTTCCAACACACATCGTTACCTCATCATTAACTAGTCTCTGTTCATTTTGCAACTCCTGTTTCAAGTTACTAATGTCAGCAACTGAACCGGTATCAAATACCCAGGGGATACTATGAACACTAGTAAAATACACATCAATAACATGTATATCAAATATACCTTTGTTCACTTTTCCATCCTTCTTATCCGCCAAGTATTTGGGGCACTTCTGCTTCCAGTGACCATTTCCTTTGCAGTAGAAGCACTCAGTTTCAGGCTTAGGTCCAGCTTTGGGCTTCTTCACGGAGTGACAACTTGCTTGCCATTCTTCTTGAAGTTCCCTTTCTTTCCCTTGCCCTTTTTTTTGAAACTAGTGGTCTTGTTAACCATCAACACTTGATGCTCTTTCTTGATTTCTACCTTCGCCGATTTTAGCATCGCGAAGAGCTTGAGAATCGTTTTCGTCATCCCTTGCATATTATAGTTCATCACGAAGTTCTAGTAGCTTAGTGATAGTGACTAGAGAATTTTATCAATCACTATCTTATCTGGAAGATTAACTCCCACTTGATTCAAGCGATTGTAGTACTCAGACATTCTGAACACATGCTCACTTGCTGAGCTATTCTCCTCCATCTTGTAGGCAAAGTACTTGTCAGAGGTCTCATACCTCTCGACACGGGCATGAGTCTGAAATACCAATTTCAGCTGTTGGAACATCTCATATGCTCCGTGGCGTTCAAAACATTTTTGAAGTCCCGGTTCTAAGCCGTAAAGCATGGTGCACTAAACTATCAAGTAGTCATCATATCGAGCTTTGCCAAACATTCATAATGTCTGCATCTGCTCTTGCAATAGGTCTGTCACATAGCGGTGCATCAAGGACATAATTCTTCTGTGCAGCAGTGAGGATAATCCTCAGATCACGGATCAAGTCCGCATCATTGCTACTATCATCTTTCAACTTAGTTTTCTCTAGGAACATATCAAAATAAAACAAGGAGCTATACGCGAGCTATTGATCTATAACATAGATATGCAAATACTATCAGGACTAAGTTCATGATAAATTAAGTTCAATTAATCATATTACTTAAGAACTCCCACTTAGATAGACATCCCTCGAGTCATCTAAATGATCATGTGATCCATATCAACTAAACCATGTCCGATCATCACGTGAGATGGAGTAGTCTTCAATGGTGAACATCTCTATGTTGATCATATCTACTATATGATTCACGTTCGACCTTTCGGTCTCCAGTGTTCCGAGGCCATGTCTGTACATGCTAGGCTCGTCAAGTTTAACCCGAGTATTCCGCATGTGCAAAACTATCTTGCACCCGTTGTATGTGAACGTAGAACTTATCACACCCGATCATCACGTGGTGTCTCGGCACGACGAACTGTCGCAACGGTGCATACTCAGGGAGAACACTTATAACTTGAAATTTTTGGTGAGGGATCATCTTATAATGCTACCGTCGTACTAAGCAAAATAAGATGCATAACAGATAAACATCACATGCAATCAAAATATGTGACATGATATGGCCATCATCATCTTGTGCCTTTGATCTCCATTTCCAAAGCACCATCATGATCTCCATCGTCACCGACATGACACCTTGATCTTCATCGTAGCGTCATTGTCGTCTCGCCAACTATTGCTTCTACAACTATCACTAACGCATAGTGATAAAGTAAAGCAATTACATGGCGATTGCATTTCATACAATAAAGCGACAACCATAAGGCTCCTGCCAGTTGCCGATAACTTTTACAAAACATGATCATCTCATACAATAATGTATATCACATCATGTCTTGACCATATCACATCACAACATGCCCTGCAAAAACAAGTTAGACGTCCTCTACTTTGTTGTTGCAAGTTTTACGTGGCTGCTACGGGCTTCTAGCAAGAACCGTTCTTACCTACGCATCAAAACCACAACGGTGATTTATCAAGTTTGCTGTTTTAAACTTCAACAAGGACCAGCCGCAGTCAAATTCGATTCAACTAAAGTAGGAGAAACAGACACCCGCCAGCCACCCTTATGCAAAACTAGTTGCATGTCTGTCGGTGGAACCGGTCTCATGAACGTGGTCATGTAAGGTTGGTCTGGGCCGCTTCATCCAACAATACCGCCGAATCAAAATAAGACATTGGTGGTAAGCAGTATGACTATCATCGCCCATAACTCTTTGTGTTCTACTCGTGCATATCATCTACGCATAGACCTGGCTCTGATACCACTGTTGAGAAACGTAGCATGTAATTTCAAAAAAAAATTACGCTCATGCAAGATCTATCTAGGAGATGCATAGCAACAAGAGGGGAAGAGTGTGTCCACGTACCCTCGTAGACCGAAAGCGGAAGCGTTAGCTTAACACGGTTGATGTAGTCGAACGTCTTCTCGATTCAACCGATCAAGCACCGAACGTACGGCACCTCCGAGTTCTGCACACGTTCAGCTCGATGACGTCCCTCGAACTCTTGATCCAGCAAAGTGTCGAGGGAGAGTTTCGTCAGCACGACGGCGTGGTGACGGTGATGCTGAGGTGATCCGCGCAGGGCTTCGCCTAAGCACTACGACAATATGACCGGAGGAGTAAACGGTGGAGGGGGGCGCCGCACACGGCTAAGAACCATTGGTGTGTCCTTGGAGGCGCCCCCCGCCCCCGTATATAAAGGAGGGAGAGGGGAGGAGGCCGGCCCTAGGGGCGCCCCAAGTGGGAGGAGTCCCACTTGGGCTCCTAGTAGGATTCGGCCCTTCCTTTCCTTTTACCGGAGGGGGAAAGGGGGAAAGAGAGAGAGAGGGAGAAGGAAAGGGGGCGCAGCCCCCTCTCCTAATCCTATTCGGCCTCCTTCCCTGTGGGGGGCGCGCCACCCCTTTGTGTGCTGGTGTGCCTCCCTCCTATGGCCCATATGGCCCATATCTTCCCCCGGGAGGTTCCGGTAACCCCCCCCCCCCCCCCCCCCCCCCCCCCCCCCCCCCCCCCCCCCCCCCGGTACTCCGACACGTACCCGATACATTCCGAAACACTTCCGGTGTCCGAATACTATCGTCCAATATATCAATCTTTACCTCTCGACCATTTCGAGAGTCCTCGTCATGTCCGTGATCTCATCCGGGACTCCGAACAATCTTCGGTCACCAAAACACATAACTCATAATACAAATCGTCATCGAACATTAAGCGTGCGGACCCTACGGCTTCGAGAACTATGTAGACATGACCGAGACACATCTCTAGTCAATAACCAACAGCGGAACCTAGATGCTCATATTGGTTCCTACATATTCTACGAAGATTTTTATCGGTCAAACCCCAATGACAACATACGTCATTCCCTTTGTCATCGGTATGTTACTTGCCCGAGATTCGATCGTCGGTATCTCCATACCTAGTTCAATCTCATTACCGGCAAGTCTCCTTACTAGTTTCATAATGCATCATCCCGTAACTAACTCATTAGTCACATTGCTTGCAAAGCTTATCATGATGTGCATTACCGAGAGGGCCCAGAGATACCTCTCCAATACTCGGAGTGACAAATCCTAATCTCGATCTATGCCAACCCAACAAACACCTTCGGAGACACCTGTAGAGCATCTTTATAATCACCCAGTTATGTTGTGACGTTTGATAGCACACAAGGTGTTCCTCCGGTATTCGGGAGTTGCATAATCTCATAGTCAAAGGAATATGTATAAGTCATGACGAAAGCAATAGTAATAAAACTTAACGATCATTATGCTAAGCTAACGGATGGGTCTTGTCCATCACATCATTCTCCTAATGATGTGATCACATTCATCAAATGACAACACATGTCTATGGTTAGGAAACTTAACCATCTTTGATCAACGAGCTAGTCTAGTAGAGGCTTACTAGGGACTCGGTGTTTTGTCTATGTATTCACACATGTATCAAGTTTCCGGTTAATACAATTCTAGCATGAATAATAAACATTTATCATGATATAAGGAAATATAAATAACAACTTTATTATTGCCTCTAGGGCATATTTCCTTCACTCGAGACGGGGCGACGGGGTCACATCGATCGTGAGTCTCTGCTCGTTACCACACAACCCCAATACATTAACGGTTTGGATATTTGATCCGAGTGGGCCTTTGGCCCGATAGCACTAACCATCACGTGGGAACAGTTATGGGCACTCTGCGTCGTATGCATCAGCCGAAGCTTAATGGACGTCAGCGATTGAGCGGTGCGCGCCGAGTTGGACCGCGTAAAGCAACCGCCTTGATAGTGTGGGTTGCCAGGTCTGCTCTCGGCCGTGAACGTAACGTGCAAGAGTTCCCGGGGCGATGGCCCAAGACCCCTGGGGGCATAGGTTTAGTTCGGCGTGCTGACCTCTCTGTTAAGCCTAGGTCGGGTTGCGGCGTATCGTTTGGCCGAGGCCGGGCATGACCCAGTAAAGTGTGTCCGACCAGAGTTAATCGAGCGTGGTGGGTAAGTTGGTGCACCCCTGCAGGAAAGAACTAATCTATGCATAGCCGGATCCTCATTAACGGACGCTCGGAGTTGTATCCCGATCGATACAACTAGAACTGGATACTTTTGATGAGAAATGGATACTAGGGCTCTGGGATTGCTTTCTCGCAGGGAGTCGAGGAAGGATCTCTGGGCGAGGTTGATACTGATTACTGCTACTACTTTATACTGTGCTAATCTACACTCTTCTAATGCTGCAAGACCGCTGAAGATGCTAGTCTTCGATAGGACTAGGCCTTCTCTCTATTCTTGCATTTCTGCAGCCCAGTTCACATATACAACCTTTCTTTGATAATGTTGCATATGTAGTGTAGATCCTTGCTTGCTGAGTACTTCGGATGAGTACTCACGGTTGCTTTGCTTCCTCTTTTTCCCCATACCTGTTTGATGCAACCAGATGACGGAGCCCTGAAGCCAGCTGCCCCCGTCGACGACTACTACTACCACCCCGAGGGTGGCTACTACTACGAGCTTGCCGACGACCAGGAGTAGGATCGGAGGGTCCCAGGCAGGAGGCCTGCGCCTTTTCGATCGTAATGTTTTCTTTTGCCCCACCTTCTAAAGGCCTATCTGTTTCTCTTTTATATCTGTACTCAGATATCTGATGCTTCCGCTGACGCTTGTATGCGAGCTTATGTATTCGAGCCCTCGAGGCCCCTGGCTTGTAATATAAAGCTTGTATGACGTTATTTATGTTTTAGAGTTGTGTTGTGATTCATTCAAGTGAGTCATTAGGTTTGATCGTGTGCATTTGCGTGTATGATTAGTGCACGATTAAGCCGGGGGCGTCACAGTCCGTAGGAGAGGCGCCCGTAGGGCGCCGCGTAGGGCTGCGGCGCGGCGTAAAATGCCTGATGGGAGGGAGGCCGCGTGCCGAGGATACCCGGAGCAGGGGCGCGGGGAACCGTCTTGGAGTAGGCATGCACAACGCTGGTCCATGGGTTTTGGCCGGCGTACCACGGGGCCAGTTGATACTGTTGCTGGGGGCGGGCTGCTCCTCCCGGAGCCCCAGCGCCCTGCTGCTGCTTGCGGCCACCGCGGCGGCCACCGCGGCGACCCCTGTTAGCGGCAGGTGGGTGTGGCGGGAAGGGGGCAGCCGGCGCCTGTGGGAAGGCCGGCGCGGGCGGGAGGGCCGGCGCGGGACGCGGCGCCAAGCCTCCGCGGGTGCCGGCGACGAGGGCGGTGTGGGTCGCCCGAGTCCGGACCATCTTCATCCGTCGCTCCTCCAACTTGAGATACGCCACCACCTTGGCAAAGGTGGGCTCCGGGATGAGGGTGAGGTTGGAGGTGGCGTTCCCAAAGTCCTCGTTGAGACCGGTGATGAGAGTGCTGATGAGGAGCTCGTCGCCGACCGTCTCGCCGAGATCGCGGAGCTCATCGGCAAGCTTTTTGAGGCGCATGCAAAAATCGTCGATGGACGAGTCAAGCTGCTGGCACCCATAAAACTCGCCGTGGAGGAGGACCTTGCGCTGCAGTTTGTTGTCGATGAAGAGGCTGTTGAGCTTGGTCCTGACGGCGTAGGCGTCGTCGTCATCATCCACCACCGTGTGGAAGAGGTCCTTGGAGATGGTGAGGTAGAACCACTGGATGATGGTGGCGTCGAGGATCATCCACTCCTCGTCGTGGATCATGAGGTCGGAGTCCACGGTGCCATCGACGTGGCTGTGGAGCAGGTCCTTGCGAAACACCAAGGAGAAATACCGCTTCCAAGTGGAGTAGGACGCGGTGGATTGATCAAGAACCACCGAAACACACTCGTGGATCTTCAGATCGCGAACGAGGGTGACATCTGGACCAGCGAAGGGGTCGAAGATGGTGGAGGAGGAGGAACTCATGGCGCGGCTGGGAGGAGTTGGGGGCGGCGCGGCGAGGGTGGAGCGGCTAGGGTTGGGGACGGCGCGGGTTGGGGGCGGCGCGGGTTGGGTGGGGCGGCGCGGGTGGGAGGTGGGGCGGCGCGGTTGGTTTGGTGGGGAGGGGGGTGCGGAAGCGGGAGAGGAGCGGCGTCGACCGGCGGCGGCGGCGGCGGGTGGCGGCGGCTTCGGGTGGGTAGGGCAGCGGCAACCGCCGGCGGCGGCGGCAACCGGAGGGGACCGGCAGCGGCGGCGGCGGCGGGTGGCGGCGGCTTCGGGTGGGTAGGGCAGCGGCAACCGCCGGCGGCGACGGCAACCGGAGGGGACCGGCAGCGGCGGCGGCGGCGGGTGGCGGCGGCGAGTGGAGGAAGCGGCGGCGGCGCGGTGGAGGCGCGGCGGCGGCGGCGGCAGCTAGGGTTAGGACCGACTTGCGTCTGATACCATGTAGAAGACTAAGAATAGGCCGCGCAACACAATTGCATTGATCGGTGCACTGAACACGTGTATATGATGTACAGGATGGAGGCCACAACCTCAACTATACAGGAGAACTAGGAGGTTGACCCAAGACACAATATACATGCACACAATATATTCAACACGGAACAACATGTTGAACAACTGCATTTCACGCTTCCTCCCAGTGTAGTAGGTCCTATTCATGATCTCCATGGACATAACCAAGGCATGCGCGTCAGAGGAAGCGGTCTGTAGGAGGTCCTTCGCAAGACCCACCGCGATTAGCCCTGCACTGCAGCCCATCCCAGAGAGTTGCACGTTGCAGATATCATCTCGAAGCTTGTATCTTTTCATGATCATGTCAGCGAGGGATGGAGTTGGGTTGAAGACGCTGCAGTTCACAATGAGTATGGAGATTGTATCAAGGTTGATAGATGTCTTCCCGAACAGGTCATCTATGGTCGTGAAGATGGACAATTCCGCCTCTGCACGGGCTTCACTTAAAGAATAATACGGTGGGATATAATGGTGGGGAGGCGGGAGGTAGGTCTCATCACCAAGGCCTGACCGTTCAGAAATACGGGTCAAGAAGCGATGGTTGTCGTTGTGGTCAGACCGGGAGTGGTGAATGTTCTCAATCCATGCGGCCTTGCTGATGCGGTGGTTGGCATTAGGCCGGAAGCAGGCATAATCGACAAGGTATACAGTGCGCGAACGATTCATGAGGTACAGGGTGACCGCAGTGGTGGCACACAGAAAAAGTATGAAGATGCGGATGTCCGCGGAAGCATCATGCCAGATGAGAAATAGATTGTCTAGGAGTACCACTACCATGGCGGTGGTGGTGAGGTGGCAATGAAAATTGTGAACGTCTACACGGCTACTACCTGGTAGATGAATCGAAGCAAATTAAGAGGAAGTGGACAGCTGAGAACGTATTTATAATTTTATTAGCAAATATGCTCGTGCGTTGCAATGGGAAAATAATTTATCTTGCCTCTTGCCCAATAAGAATAACTCAAAACTTTCAGCAGGTTCATGTCATATGTTTCAACACGCCACTCCACCTTTAGTGCATATCCTCCTTCTCACCCTCAGCAACAATGATAGCGGTGTTTACCTGATCACAATGCATCCGAACGTGGTAAATCCGACGACAATGAACTCGCCACCACATGTCACACCTTTCATTGCACCCACATAAGGGAATATTTCACAATGAAAACTTTAAAAGACTAATATGATCGAAATGGGCGTAATGGCTGCCCTCCAAGATTCACTCTGGTACATACACCTTCCCTCATATTCCTACCCATTTTTTGCACAACGCCCATGCTTCACTCATCAAGTCAGGATTGGTCGGATCAAAGAACTAGGTCGCGGCACATCGCCAAGGATGGAAGGCGTATTGAGGGTGGAGTTGGAGGGAAGTACGCAAAAACCGGATGGAACATGGCGGGATTGGGAGGCTGGTCATTTCATCAGATGTTGCAATCGCTATCAATTCTAATAATTTCATATACATTGCAGATGGCATCCCCTCCTGGAAAGCTAGGTATGGGCGTAGCTTGCAAACGAACACAACACATAGATGCAATACCGTAGCTAAAAAATCTAATCTAATGACTAAAAGTATGTCCTTGTGTTTAAATTCCAGACGATCACGTACCAATCATGTGCCCCCCATGCCTCCTGTGGCTCGTTTCCCTTGTAGCCTAACTGTCAGTCGCAGCTTGTTCTATGCTCTGTCATCTACCTGCACGTGACCATGATGATGTGCTTTTAGGGCCACACACATTTGTAGGGGTGAAACCAGATCGGATTCGGACGGATAATCCTTATACCATATCCTATTTCATATTTATTTTCGGATTCGGAAGCGGAACGGATGCGGATTCGAATAGCGGATTATGCGGATTCGGACACGGTACGGTAACGGAACGGCGTCGGATCGGAAACGGTCATTTACCATATTCATATACGAGGAAGATATAAATGCTTCAAACTAAAAGTAAACATAAACAATGAGTAAATTTTAATACTTATACACGTTAAGAACACATAAAGCACTAGATGGTATTAAAATAAGCCAAATAAATCACTAATAAACATATGTCTTGTCTCATAAGTAAAGATAACATTCATGTATTGCTATTTAATACTTACAAATTCACCCATAAATCGGATTCGGAAATTAAAAGGTCGGATTATCCGGCAAGAAAAAAGGATTATCCTAATTGATCGTATATTAGCAATACCATATCCTATCAATCGGACTCGGATTCGGATCGGATTATTGTCGGATGTGAAAAATCTCTTACCGTATCCTATAAAAACGGATTCGGAAACGGTTTCGGACGGAAAATTATTCTTACCACTTTCACTCTGACACATTTGCATGACATACATGTGCGACCGGTGAGTGGCATGGCTGGGTAATGCAAGAAAAATGCAGATGGCACCCATGTGGTCGCTAGGTTGGATCACGTGGTGCAGGGGACAGGTTGAGGACGACAGGGTATTACAACGGGACAACAACGTGCGCCGTGGTGCGCTGGTGCTGTTGTGCGCCGTGGTGCGCTGGTGCTGGAGTACATGTCCGGCGGCACTCTGGCCGACCAGCTCCACTCCACCACGCCTCCGCTCACCTATCGCCACCGCATGCGAGTCCTCCATGATGTGGTTGTTGCACTGGAGCACCCCCACGACGACATCTCCGTGGTGAACGGCGACATGTCGGCCTCCAACGTGCTCATCGACAGCGATGGAAGCGCGAGGCTCTGGGGTCGGCCTGTGAGGGCATCTTCTCGGTCGCCATCGCGCCGGCGATGGGCTTGCCGGGTACGCGGATCACTTCTTTCTCTGCACGGACATCGTGTCCAAGAAGTCCGACATGTACGGCTTCGGCATGCTGCTGCTCGAGGCCGTCACTGTCTCGCCGGCTGCCGGAGCGCCGGGTCTGGACGGCAACGGCCAGTACACTACTAGGAAAAGGCTTATTAGTAGCGCACCTGTTTTGGCCATTAATGACGCACTACAGGTGCGTCACTATCATCACACCACTAGTAACAAATACTAATGGCGCACCCCTGATGCGTCATTAGTATACAAGACAATAGTGACGCACCTGGCAGTGCGCCATTACTATGTCAAATGGTGCGCCATTACTATCTGACTTAGTAATGGCGCACCACATAGAAGTGCGCCATTACTAGCAATTTTTTTTCAATTTTTTTTTCTGACTTAGTAATGGCGCACCACATAGAAGTGCGCCATTACTAACAATTTTTTTTTAAAAAAAATTTCTGACTTAGTAATGGCGCACCACATAGAAGTGCGCCATTACTAACAATTTTTTTTCAAATTTTTTTTTCAAAAAAATTTTCTGACTTAGTAACGGCGCACCACATAGAAGTGCGTCATTACTAACAATTTTTTTTCAAATTTTTTTTTCTTAATCTCGGGTCACTATGGCTTAATCTCGAGTCAATATGCTTAATCTCAAGTCAAATCGCACTAAGTGGTCAAACTTCCCGGAAGGTCACTCATCCTCACACTACTCCAGCCTGAGCACGCTTAACTTCGCAGTTCTATCAACCCCAGCACCACCTCACTTAACAAGCACTTGTTGATATATCTATCATATCAATCCTATTAAACCTTGTTGATGTCTAGGACTTTGTCCATGTTCATGAGTGTGATGAAATTTTGAAAAAATATTTCAAACTTCCCGGTCATATTACGTATCATATTTTGAAAAAAAAAATTCCAAAAAAAAAAATCGAAACCAATTTTTTTTCTGTTACTAGTGCCGCACCTAGCAAATGGTGCGCCACTAGTAAGTTTAATTTTTTTTCTATTTTCCCCTCTCTAGATCTTAAAAGCCCCGTATCTTTCGTTCTGTTAGGTTTTTGGGGATTCTGAAAATGTTCAACGGGGTTCCCCCAGTTGAATTCGGATGTAACTTTTCGAGTAGATGATTTTTCATATAAAAAACTTTTTCATCGGAGTTCGTATGCAAAAATTATGCCCATTTTACAAATTCTCGAGAGATTTTGCAAAAAACTCGAAAATTCATGTTTGTAAATTTTGCTAACAACTAGACCACATATCACATGGGAATCTTATTTTCTTTTATTTTTTTGACATTTCTATCATTTTTTTTTTGAAACTGAAAAGGCGGTCCGGGGGGGGGGGGGGGGGTGGCATTTGTTGAATTTTTTGTAAGACTCAGAAAGTTAGTAATGGCGCACCACTTTTCCAATGCGCCATTAGTAACCAGTAACCCTGGTTACTAATGGCGCACCTGTTACGTGGTGCGCCATTACTAGTTTTGCAAAAAAATATATATATATAATTATTAGTAGTGGCGCACTGTGGTTGTGGTGCGCCATTACTAGTTTGAACTAGTAATGACGCACTTCACACAGGTGCGCCATTACTAGTTTTGAAAAAAAAAATTGTTAGTAGTGACGCACGGAGCGTGTGGTGCGCCATTAATAGTTAAAACTAGTAATGACGCACTGTGCCCTGGTGCGCCATTAATAGTTTTGGAAAAAAAAATTTGCTAGTAATGGCGCACCGTGTGTCTGGTGCGCCATTAGTAACGAGGACATTAATGGCGCACCTGTATCTGGTGCGCCATTAATGTCCATATCAGCTATAGCCCTTTTCCTAGTAGTGGTACCTAGCGGTGAAGGTGCTGCCGCTCATGGCGGCATCCGGGGCGGCGGGGCTCAGGGACGGCAGGCTGGACGACGACCACGATGCCGTGGAGGTGGGCGACATCGCGCGGATCAAGGTCGATCGCGTCATGGCGCAGTCGGGGCTCTGGCCGGCGATGGCGTAGGTGCGGGCGGACCTAGCGGAGAAGGCGGCGAAGTCCATCTCAGGGACGGACGACGTGGATATGATGGTGTCGGCACCCGCCGTGCACTGGACGACCAACTTTAGCGCCATTGCATCCAGATCGCCTTCCGCCCGGGGTGGATTACCAGGATATTGTTTTGATCTGGGAGAGGTATTTATGAGATGGGGAAGAACTCGGGCGTGGCGTGAGAGTTTGCATATATCAACTCGAACGAACTGACGTGTTGGGATCACCTTCTCTTAATAAACGAGATGATGAATAAAAGAGACGACGGACGAACTCATAGATTTTTTTTTTAGAAAACGAACGCATAGAGTTTTTTATTTTTTTTGAGAATCCAAAACAAACTCATAGTTTTTTTTTTTTGAGACAAAAAACGAACGCATACATAAAAGCCAAAGTATGGCTCGTGTCCTATAGGAGCCCATCGACGCACAACTATATGGCCCAGGCCGGCTTAGCGTGCGTGCGAGCGAATCTGGGTAGGAAACTTTAGCATAGGAAATAGATTGATCCCTATTTTTGTCCGAACAGTTACGTAGATCTATTTTTTAATCTCAGCCGTCGGTCTTTATGATTAACACAAATCAACGGATATAAAACAGTGACGGATGGAGAACTATGAAAGTCTCCGTCCTTTATTATTAGGTAAAGATATAGAAGCAAAGGATTGCAGAGCGGCTAGCATCAATGCTTGCACTGTTTAACCACAAAGGTCATACCAGCCAGCAATATTTTTATTATTAAGGCCCATCGGTTGAATGAGATTTTCTTATGTCTCAATCCATTATAAAAAGGACAACTTACACGTTATCACACAGTTGAACTTCTCAAAAAAACGTGGAAGTCACACTACTCTTAGTACACTACACTGAATTTGCATTTTTCAGAAATCGACTGGTACTTAAGAAAACACGGATCGGCTAAGAGTTGGTAAACCCATCATTTGTTGGTAAGTAGCTAACACAGGGCCCGCACACATGCATAGGCAACCATTTTTTGTCACTTTGGTTATTCTTGTATTAGAAGTAAGAGCATATATAGTTAATATTTACGCTCAAAATTATATGTACAGACCGACCAGGTGTTGTTGGTCGTCAGAGGGACCCTGCGGCCATGGTAATCTCGAAGTGTCATGCACCTTTGCGGTGCAAGTTCTTCGCATGGTTCGCCTTTCTGAACAGGTGTTGGATGTCGGAGAGGCTCCCCAAGAGGGGATTGCCGCATCAGCCGGCTTCCCCCTTCTGTGACTAGGAGGAGGAAGACATCCATCACCTTCTTGTTTGATGTGTGTTCGCTCGATTGGTCTGGCACGCTCTGCTCATAGTGATGGTATGGCGGGCAAGACCATAACATCAAAAGATGCACTCTTGCAATAGGAACATCTCATAGCGCTCCTACTCAGTCTAGGAAGGAGTTCAACAACATACTGTTATTTGCACTTTGGGAGCTTTGGAAGTATCGAAATGCAATTGTCTTCGATAGAGCTTATCCTCCATGCCAGTAGCAATTGCACGAATTCGAGGAGGTTGGAAGATGGACAATGACGGGTTTGCTAAGGTCTAATCTACAAGCGTTTAGGGCGGATATAGCTAGTTGGATTAGGCATGAGTAGTCTTGTTTGTGTGGGTAGGGCTGTAGACCCGGTTTGTAAAACAGTGGATGGGAGATACACATGCTTGTGCATATCCTAGAAGAAAATATCTACACTCTTTGTTAGTATAATAACAACTAGCTAGGTGTCGTGCGCAATTACACGTAGAACATCACTACTTATATCTATTTCAAACACACATAAAAAATAGAGTTAATTCGCTTTTTACCTCCAAAATGAGCAAAAGTGACAAAAATACCCCCAAAAAAATGAGAAATGGTCAAATTTTTAACTCTAAGTTAAAGACTTCCATATGGCAGTATGTTGCCAGACTGAATTATGACATTATTACTTTGGTTCTTAAGACCATACTCCCTCCTTTCCGGTTTATAGGGCTCAATTCAAAAATCTCACCAACCAAGGTAGATAGTGAGTGGAGGAATAGTCTTCGTAGTTTGCAAAAGTACTCCATTAATACACTCAATTTTCTTAAAAAATTGTGTTTACCAATGCATTAATTGCAATGCGTGCATGTGTGACCAATAAATGGCCAAATAAATTTACATGCATTGGTGAGTTTTCTCTTAATCCTTGCATGCAACAATTTAATGCACCTTCAAATCTGAACATGTGATGGGGAGCAATAAAACTGAGACTTATAAAATGGAAAAACTAAAATTTCGAGATAAGCCCTATAATCCGGAAGAGAGGGTGAAGAAATGTGAGCTCTATTAGTCATGTGTAGTCATGTGTAGAAGAACATCATAAAGACCAGGAGTAGATGCTAAAGAAATTTAGATCGATGGTGCGAATAAATGTGAGCTTTAAAATTGTTACTGAAGTCCTAATGAACATACTTAGTAAAGTGGTGATACCTGTCATATCTCATACTCAAACTGCTTTGGCAAAAGGAAAATATATTATGGAGGGGTGGTTGTTTTACATTAAGTCTTGAATACTATACATCATAGATAACATAATGCCCTCCTCTTTTAATTTGACTTTGAAAAAGCTTATGATAAAATCAAATGAGCCTTTTGTGCATCAGATGTAGAAGCTCAAAGGGTTTGATGATGTGTGGTGTGACTAGATCATGTATACCATGAGGGGGGACATGTGCGAATTAGAGTGAATGCTAACATTGAACCTTATTTTAAAGCTCATAAAGGATTTTTGAGACAAAGGAGATGCCCTCTCACCTTTATTGTTTGATCTGACTGTTGATGCTTTGGAAATTATTATGGGTAAAGCTAAACAAAATGGTTTTGTTAAAGGGTTGTTAGAAGATTATTTAGACAAAGGGGTGAATATGCTGCCATATGCAGATCATACTACATTTCTATTGTGAGATGATGAGAATAGTGCTATAAATTTGAAATTTATTCCCTATGCATTTAAAAAAATGTCAGGAGCTCTTCCTTTTTGGTAAGGCTATGGAAAAATCCAATCTATATCACGAAATCTTTACCTGTGATTTTGGTTCTGATCACCTAAAATATCTGGGTATTCTGTTTCTAATGTGGGAATTAGAAACAAATAATGGAATGGAGTGATAGAGTAAATAGAGAAGAGATGTGGGTGCTGGCAAGGAAAATTATTGAATATGGCTGGTAGGGTTACTCTGGTTCAGGCCTTCTTGACTAACGTCCTTGTCTTTATGATGTTCTTCTACACATGATATAATAAAGACAAGGGTGAGGGAAAAACATTTTTGTATAGGGCTAGGTTTGTGTGGCAGGCTGATGAAGACAAAAAATAATATCATTTCGTGAAATGGAAATCCTGCTGTCAATCCAAACACCAGGGGGCTTATGTATTTTAATTTAGAACTTATGAATAAATCTCTCCTGACCAAATAGTTCTGGAAGCTAGAGACTAGATTTGAGCTGTGGGAAGAAGTTCTTATAAATAAACATGTTAAAGGGAAATGCATTTCTCACATCAAGCCTAAAGTTAGAGATCCCCATTTTTGGACTAGCATTTTGGAAGTTAAAGATCTATTTTATTAACATTGTAAAAAGGTGATTCAGAATGGGGGGAATACAAAATTCTTGGAAGATTGGTGGGTGGGGGATAAACCTCTGAAACTCTCCTGCCCCTGCTTGTATAATCTAAGTTTTGGTCATAATATTTCTATGACCGAGGTTATTAATAAACCATGGGTGAGATTTACTTTTAGAAGAACTCTTGTGGGAGAAACCCTGGAGTTCTGGAACAATTTGAAATTAAGATGTGGGGATGTTAGAAAGTTAGGAGGAAAGGATAAAATCAAATGGATGCTCATTGTTGATAGAAAGTTTACTGTCAAATCTTTTTATAAATATTTGATTAAATCAGCTTGTGGTTTTCCTTAGAAATTTTTATGGAAAATCAAAATACCCTGAAAAAACAAGATCCTTTGTGGTTAATGGTTAAGAAAAGCATCCTCACTAAAGAAATTTTACTTAGGAGAGGATGGAAGGGTAGCAAAATGTGTGTCTATTGTGCGCATGATGAGAATATTGATCATCTTTTCCAGTGCCATGCCGCTGGGCTTCTTTGGAGCTTATTGAAATGTGCTTTTGATCTGAAATCTACTCCTGCTAGTCCGTCTAAATGCTTAGTAGCTGGATTAAGGGATTCCCTGAAGAAGACAGTTGGTGCTTGTAGGCATTCCTGCAATGTTTTGGACAATTTGGAGATGTAGAAATTATATTATTTTGAGAGAAAATTATCTCTAATCTATGACTTTGATCCAAATGATGTGTTCCTTGATAATGAGTTGGTCTATTTTGCAGATAATTAATGAGTTGAACTTCGGCTTCAAATGATTATGTTGCCCTTTCAATTTGCTTGTTTTGGAGTCTGCGGAGGTTTCCAACCGATGGATTGGTCTCTTTTATGATCTTGCATGATCTGGTTTGTGATGTGTATCTTCGTATCCCAGTGATGCAAGCCTGGTTATTTTCGTCGGAGTCTGTAGTTGCAATATTATGTAGTTTATGAAAAACCAGTTGATTTCTTTATATGAAATCGGAGGGGCAACCTCTCTTTCACTAACAAAGTAATCTCATTCATGTATTGGTTGGTTTAGCACCGAGAATTCAAAAATAGATAATTGTGTATTCCCAAAAACAAAGTGCCCTTACAAACTGAAATTTTGGAATTCTATTCAGATGAGTCTATAAACCGAAAGGGGGGGGGAGAATTTTTTAGCTCACGGTTAGAACTTGTACAGAAGGTTCAAATGGTCATTCATTTAACTAGTGTTTCTGGAAATGACATAATCATGGGTCACCCACAAACCAAAGATGATTACGTAACCATTCTCTTGTACTTCACTGCAACACAAACTATTTACTATGCTTTCAATACCGTTCAATATATATAGAAAATCACATTGGGAACTTTTTTGCTTGAAACTAACATTTTTTGAACGGACCGAGATCGTACGTTCACGGATTCTTATCCTTTTCCCGAGGTGTCTATACAGGATAATGATGGATGGAATCAGCCCATGGCGCGCCAATAGTGATGTTGCTGGGCGACCTGATGCACTCCCACACGGCGCTGTTGCACTTGAACCCAGAGCCGAACCCGACCATCCACACACGGTCGCCCTTGCGCGTTCCTCTCTTGGCCTCGATGTATGCAAGCTCGTACCACAATGAACTGCTGGACGTGTTCCCAAACCGGTGAAGCGTCATCCGTGATGGCTCAACGTCCTCATCTGATAAGCATAAGCTAGTTTGCACCGCGTCAATCACTGCCCGGCCACCAGAATGGATGCAGAAGTGCTGGAAGGCCGTGCGGAAATCGGGGACATATAGCTTGATTTTTCTGTTCAGCACCTTCCTTGCAACGAACGACAGCGCAAAGAGCAGCTTCTCCGATGGTGGGAGGACCAGGGATCCTATTGCGACGATGTTTGCCTTGAGCGTCTCGCCGGCGATAGCCACGAGGTCCTTGGACAGGTTTATTCCCGTCTGTCCTTCCTCGTCTTCCTCCTGGTACGCGCACCGGTAAGCTCTGTCCTGCGCGGCGGTGATCGTCCGCACGACGTGCGTGAGCCGGAACCGGGACGTAGACTTGGACGTCGATAGCAGCACCGCGGCCGCGCCCATGCGGAATAGGACGGCTGGCAGCAGCATCGCGCGGTTCTTCCCCGTGTAGTTCATGAGCGAGGTGGTCTCCGTGGACACCACCAGGGCGTGCGCCCCACGCGGCGCCGCCTGCAGGAGGCTCCTCGCGACCTCCATGGAGATCACCCCCGCGCTGCACCCCATCCCGGAGATGTGGGCGTCTCGGATGTCGCTTCGGAGCTTGTACTTGTTTATAATGATGTCGGTGAAGCTCGGCGTCGGGTTGAAGGCGGTGCAGTTGGTGACGATGATGTCGATCGCTCCGGGACTTATGCCCGTCTTGGCGAGCAGGTCGTCGATGGCTGCAAAGATGACCTGCTCCGCCTCGTCGCGGCTGTCGCTCAGGCTGCAGCGCGGGGGGATATTGTGCAAGGAAGGGTGGAGGTAGGTCTGGTCGCCGAGGCCCGAGCGCTCGAGCATGCGCGTCAAGAAGCGGAAGCTGCCATCGTCGAGGTACGGCATGTTGCGAGCGTTCTCGGTGAAGGAGCCCATGGATACGCGGCAATTGGGTTTCGGCCGGCAGCAAGCGTACTCCATGAGGTACACGCTGCGAGGGCGGCGCATGATGTAGAGGATGACCAAGGCGAACGGAAGGAAGACGGACAGGAAAATGTGGACCTGCCGCAAGTCATGGAGCCGGGTGAGTAGCTCGTCGGGGCCGAGTTGCGCGGCTTTGCGGAGAACGCCGATGGCTGTCGCCGGCACGACGACGACGGCGAGGAAGTTGTTCACAAGCAGCAGGTAGAGGGGTTTGAGGACGTGCTTGTTGGGATGGAGTGGTGAGCTCACCATGTTGCCGGAGTGGAAGTGCTGATTTTTTTCCGGCTTTGATTCATGTGTGTTGAGGTGCCCGACCGAACTTGGGTCGTTTTAAAGCGCAGGGCGGTCCATGCGTGCAACTGTTTTGCGTCGTGCCGTTTGCGCTGTTGGCCGACACTGCCATTACAACGTCATGGAGGAAATATTCCGATCCGAAAGATCATAGCATCTGTTACATTCCATGGTCCACCTAGAAATAAATGAAGCACATGCATGGTCCTTTGCATATATTCCGTCTTGTCTGAGTTCTCCTGGATGAAACTTGGATTACGCATATATAGAGCGGCAAGTTAATGAGGAAAACAGGGTAAAAAGGAAAAACAGCTCGTAGAGGTTTTTATTTTTTGAACAGTCACTGGAGGGAGAGCTTCCCCACCTGAATATATTCAGTCACTCTAACGGCGACCCGTAAATTTTCTTCGGCATTCGTCCGCGGACAAGGGGACCAGTTCGTAGACACGGATGCGGGAGGCCGCCATCCAATGCTATCTTGTATATGTCCCACAGTAAAGAGCAATTTAAAATTCAAATAGAGTCTGATCCACATAGCTTGCCTGATAGGTTGGACCACGCTCGGTCACAACCAAAAAGAGGCAAGCATGCTTAGTTTTTACATGCCCGAATCCAAAAGAATATCAGTCCAGTAGTCCGTGCAAATTTCTGCCCTGCCGGACCGGCAATCCCAGCCATCTGCTCATAGATCAAGGTGCCGTCGCCGCCGCATAGGTAGCCTCCGCCTCCGCCTCCGCCGCGCCATCATTGTCCGCAGCTATCAACTCAGTCGACTGCTGCTGCAACATCTGGTAGCGGACGGATTGCACGATCATTCTTCGGTCGGCATCCAAAGAGGCCACATTCAAGGACAACAACCTGGCGTCCTCCGCATTGGTGGTGATCTTCAATTTCTTTTCCTTGAGCGCGGTCTTCCTCTCTTTGATCATGATCCTCCTCTCTTTGAGCTTGAGCTTCTTGTCCGTCGTCTCCATCAACAATTTGAACCTCTCCGCATTTTTCTCCTCCTTGAGGTCCGAGCGTTTCACGCATGCCTCCTCCTTCTTCGCCAAGATGTCCTCGAACCTCTCCGTCAGCTTGACCGCTGCACATTCTCGCTTCGTCTTCTCCTCCTCCCACTTCTTTCCCCATAAAAATCTTCTAACCTTTTTCGGCAGTTCTTGGGTTGGGTTGGTAGGGTCACCGGTGGGCTGAAGCCGATGACTGGCCGCTTTCAGATTTAAAAACACTCGCAAAGGAACAGTCACTAGCACATCGGATAAAAACGATTGTTAACTCCTATTTATTTATTATCTATGTTACGCCAGATGTTCTATGGACACAAGCTATTTAATGTTCCAAACGCAAATTTTGTGGATTCTGGACCACGAGAACTCTTTATTTTAATCTGTATCTTTTTACCAGTAAGAGGAATTGGTATTTATCCAGATTTTGTTCTCTCCCTATCCGTTGACAGGGTAGAGGCTCTCTTATCCAATTATTATCCTAAATAGGTTTGTTTTTTTACTCGTCTGCTCTATTAATGCAAAAATAAGTAAAAAAGTATAATTAGATCTATCTCGAATTTTTGAGAACCCTTTGAGAAGGCGTTCAAGGGGTTCTCAAATAAAACATAAAAATAAAAACCTTCATGATTTAAAAAGATAACTTGCTTTATACACATTACTCCTCGGCATACCGAGGGAAAAATCAGAACTGGAGTTCTGCCTTGCTACATTTGACCTCGGTCACCCGAGCACCTTCATGCACCTTCGCCAGAAACTGTTCCGGAGTCCTTTATTTTCCTGCCGGAGGACCTGAGGCGATTTCTAGCGGCTTGATCTTTGGGAAATGCGCCATTGTAGACGCATACGCCCTTTCCGCACCCCTCCAGACAGGCCGACCGCTTCCACTTCTCCACCTGGGGGCTGGTTTTCCGAAGCCTATTCACCAGGCCGAAGAAGCTTGTCAGCATCGGCTGGCCCAGCCAGAGGTTAATGCAGATATCCTGCATCACCGGATGGGCTTCACTGAACAGCTCCGCCAGCTGCTTCATCTAATTGTTCAGCAGCGGCGGGTTCTCGGGCGCCTGGAATTGGGCCTAGATGGTCTTCTCCTCGGATCCGCCAGGTTGGGTAGCAAAGTGTGCACCAGCGTCCGCGACACTCCACGGCAGGTCCCTAAAGACCTCTGAAGAACGTCGGACTTGTGTAAGATGAGCAAATCGGCTGTCACAAAAAATGCAGTGAAGCAGATAGGGCTTACCGACGGCGATTTGCTTCACTTGTTGAAGCATCTCGCTATCAGCCCGGGCCTAGGTCTTGGCCTCCTTTCACGCCAAGATGGCTATGGCCAGCTCGGACGTGAGCATGCCCTTCTCCTTCTGAAGGGCATCGCGCTGTGCGCGAAAACCCTTCAGGTCTTCTTCGACCTCAGCGACCCGGGCAACGTGCTTCTCGCTGACCTCCTTTTTCTTTGGCTAGCTATGTGCTGGCCTTCTCTGCCGCAGATCTCTGTTGTTCGTCTTCCCGCCGAGCTGTCTTCAGCTCAGACCGGAACTTCTCTAGCTCCGCGGAGGCAGCTGCAAATACCACGAATTAGAATTTCAAACATCTATTGCAATTTCGCAAAGCTACAAAAATTTCGGCATTTATCTTCAGCAACCTCCATCTGCTTCTTGAGTAGATCCGCGTCCTTCTCGGACCGGTCGAGCTTGTGGTTCGGTTCTTCCAACTCTCTTGAGTTGGTCACTGAAGCCGAGGCCTAGACATGTCAAGTAACACAATTAGCTTCATCCGATGACATTGATCCCCTATTTGACATTTCCATGCCGACCAGGGTCTCGGGGGCTACTATGTGTTCAACTTTTTCCAAACTATCGGTTTTTCAAAAGACCCCCGAGTAAGATCTTGATATCTCACTCAGGGCTCGGGGGCCACTATGGTCACGCGTATATTATACACGTCCGCAGTATCAAAAGTCTTCAGATGATTTTATTTTTTGCTTATTAGCTCGATAGGACATTAGATGCGCCTAGCCGAAATAATTTCTCTTATGCGTTGATATGAAATCTAAGAGATGGCTAGGAAAGGTTACCTCAAAGCCGTGATAGAGACCCTTGAAGGCCTCCTTGATACCGGCCTCGGCGGACCGGTACGCTCAATAGGACGCGGTGCTCGGCGACAATGGAGGAGTCTGACATGGACGCCTCCATCTCTGCTGCCCACCCCACTACTGCCGGCCTTGTTGCAGGTGGGATGGATGGGCCACCTTGGCCCTACCCATTGTGGGAGGAATGGCAGCCATTGAGGCTTGCCGAGGTGGCTCCGGCTCGATGGGAGCCACGTCATCGGCTGCCCCAGTTTCTCCCCCTCTACAGAGGAGGGGTTCTTCTCCATGTGGTCCTTGGAGGCCGAGGCCTCCGCCTCAGCCATGGAAGCGTCGGCCCTGCCCCCCGTGGTGGCTTCGGGCGGGGCCTGTTGAGAAGTTGCCTCCCCTAGCCCATCATGGACAATGGGGGAGGAATGATGCTCCTCCGAGGCGCTCGGAGGAGGAAGCCCGCTTGACGATGCCTTATCGCAGCGTTGCGAGCTACAAAAAGATAAATAATTATTCAAAGATTGCAAAGGATTGCACTTGAGCATTTACTGCCCCTTCGGGAAGAAGTCATACCTTCTTGGTGGTGGCCTCGGGCGCCACGTGTCGACAAGGTCATCCTCTATTTCAGAGGAGTCGACCTTGGCTGCAGCTGGGGGCTTGCGCGGCGTGGCATCGGTAGCCTTCACAAGGCGCCAACGTGTCTGGACCACATGGGTCCTCGCGATGTCCTCGGACGCCGCCCTTTTCCTTTTTGAGGAGGAGGAGCCCTGATACGTCTCCAATGTATCTATAATTTTTTATTGTTCCATGCTATTATAGTGTCAATCTTGGATGTTTTATATGCAATTATATATCTTTTTTGGGACTAACCTATTAACCTAGTGCCAAGTGCCAATTGTTGTTTTATGCCTGTTTTTTGTTTTCTAGAATGTCAGTACCAAACAAAGTCCAAATGCCACAAAATGTTTTGGAGATTTTTTTCTAGATAAAAGAGACCTTGGAAGCTTCGGGAGATGGCCAGAAGATGGAGGAGTAGCCCACAAGGCACCAGGGCACGCCCAGGGGGGTAGGCGCGCCCTGGTATGTTGTGGGCCTACGTTCAACTTTTTAACCTAATTTTGCCTCTATAAATTCTCTAAAATTGGGAAACCAACAGAGAGCCAACCGAAAGACTTTTTCTGCCTCCGCAAGCCTCTGTTCTCGAGATATCCCATCTGGGGCCCTTTCTGGCACTCTGCTGGAGGGGGAGATCAACCACGGAGGGGATCTACATCAACCTTGATGCCCTTCCAATGATGCGTGAGTAGATTACCACAGGCCTATGGGTCCATAGCTAGTAGCTAGATGTCTTCTTCTCTCTCTTTGATCATCAATAAAATGGTCTCCTTGATGTTCTTGGAGATCTATTCGATGTAATCACTTTTTGCGGTGTGTTTGTTGGGATACTATGAATTATGAGTTTATGATTAGATTATCTATGAATATTATTTGAGTCTTCTCTGAACTCTTTTATGCATGATTATTATAGCTTCGTATTTCTCTCTGATCTATTGATTTTGTTTGGCCAACTAGATTGATTTTTCTTGCAATGGCAATGGGTTCGATCTTGCAGTGCTCAATCCCAGTGACAGAAAGGGACATGAAATGTATTGTATCGTTTCCATTAAGGATAAAAAGATGGGTTTATTCATGCGTGAGTTTACTTTGTCTACATCATGTCATCTTGCTTAAGGCGTTTCTCCGTTCTTTATGAACTTAATATTCTAGATGCATCCTGGATAGTGGTCGATGTGTGGAGTAATAGTAGTAGATGCAGGCAGGAGTCGGTCTACTTGTCTCGGACATGATGCCTATATACATGATCATTGCCTTAGATATCGTCGTGATTATTTGATTTTCTATCAATTGCCCAACAGTAATTAGTTTACCCACCGTATGCTATTTTCAAGAGAGAAGCCTCTAGTGAAAATACTATGGCCCCCGGGTCTATTAAATCATATATTAAAATCAAAAAATACCTCGCTACAATTTTATTTATGTTATTTATTTTGTGTTTTTATCTATCTATTTATCAATACAAGATCTAATCCTTGCAATTAACCGCCAAGGGATTGACAACCCCTTGTTTGCGTTGGGTGCAAATATTTGTCATTTTGTGTGTATGTGCTCTTAACAAGGTATTGTGTGATTCTCCTACTAGATTGATAACCTTGGTTTCTAATCGAGGGAAATACTTATCTCTACTGTACTGCATCATCCTCTCCTCTTTGGGAAAATCCCTTTACAGCTCACAAGTAGCAGGAAGAATTTCTCGCGCCATTGCCGGGGAGACATCATCAACATATATTAAGTACCTACGCATAAACTCTCATCTCCTTACATTTACATTATTTGTCATTTGCCTCTCGTTTTCATCTCCTCACTTCTAAAACGTTTTCACAAAAATACAAAAATATTTTTCGTTTGCCTTTTCGTGTTTGCTTCTTTGCTTGCTTGTTATCTTGTTTGCCTAGTCACGATGTCTCAAGAAAATACAAAATCATGCGATTTTTCCAATACTAATAATGATGATTTTATTAGTACTCTGATTGCTCCTAGTGTGGAGTCTTGTGATATTAATGCCGCTTTGCTAAATCTTGTTATGAAAGAACAATTTTCCGGTAGTTGTAATGAAGATGCCGCATCCCATCTTAACACTTTCGTTGAATTATGCGATATACAAAAGAAAAAAGGAGTGGATAATGATATTGTCAAATTAAAATTATTTTTGTTCTCACTACGAGATCGCGCTAAAATTTGGTATTCATCTTTGCCACATAATAGTATTAATTCTTGGGACAAGTGTAAAGATGCTTTTATTGCCAAGTATTTTCTGCCTGCGAAAATTATTTCTCTTAGAAATAAAATTATGAATTTTAAGCAACTAGATCATGAGCATGTTGCCCAATCTTGGAAAAGGATAAAATTAATGATAAGAAATTGCCCAACTCATGGCTTAAGTTTATGGATGATCATACAAAAAAATTATGCGGGATTGAACTTTGTCTCTTGAAATCTTTTAGATTCCACGCGTGGGAGGTACTTTTATGGAAATTACGCTAGGAGTAGCTACAAAGTTGCTTGATAATATTTATACGTCTCCAACGTATCTATAATTTATGAAGTATTCATGCCATGTTTACAAATATTTTATATGTTTTTGGTATGATTTGAATGGAACTAACCCAGACTGACATTGTTTTCAGCAGAACTACCATGGTGTTGTTTTTTTGTGCAGAAATAAAAGTTCTTCAAATGCAGCGAAACTTTTTGACGATTTTTTTGGAAAAAAAGAGGCACTAGAAGCTTCGTGGGAGGACCAGAAGGCGAATGAGGTGGCCACTACCCACCAGGGCGCGCCCAGGGGGTGGGCTCACCCTGGTGACTAGTGGGCCCATCTTAGACCATCTTAGCGTGAGACTGACGCCAAAAAATCCTATAAATATAGCAACCACCAGAAATAACCCTAGAATTTCGACTCCGCCGCCGCACACCTCTGTACCTTTAAAATACCATCTGGAGCCCTGCTTTGGCACCCTGGCGGAGGGGGAAATCATCATCGGAGGCCATCTTCATCATCTTGACGGTCTCCATGATGAGGAGGGAGTAGTTCATCCTCGGGGCTGAAGGTATGTACTAGTAGCCATGAGTTTGATTTCTCTCTCTTGTGTTCTTGATTTGGCACGATCTTGATGTACCGTGAGCTTTGTTAATATAGTTGGATCATATGGTGTTTCTCCCTCTCTATCTTGTTGTGATGATTCGAGTTTTTACCTTTGAGGTTTCACTATTATCAGATTGAATACTTGTTGGATTTGACAACACTTGATGTATGTCTTTCATATGAATACCCGTGGTGACAATGGGGTATTATATTGATTCACTTGACGTATGTTTTGGCACTGAGCTCGCGAATTCCCGAGGTGACATTGGGGTAATCTATGCATAGGGGTTGATGCATGTTTTCGTCCTACATTCTCCGGTAGAAATCTTGGGGCACCCTTTGAAGTTCTTTGTGTTGGATTGAGTATTATTAATCTGAAGTTGTTTGATGCATATCGTATAATCAACTCACGGATACTTGTGGTGACATTGGAGTATCTAGGTGACATTAGAGTTGGTTGATGTGTATCATATGGTGTTATTTTGGTATGAACTCTAGGGTTGTTCGTGACACTTATAGGAATAGCTCAATAGATTGATCGGAAAGGATAACTTTGAGGTGGTTTCGTACCCTACAAAAAAAATTCATCTTATGTTCTCCGCTAGATAAGAACTTTGGAGTGATTCTTTGTCGCACGTTGAGGGATTGTTATATGATTCAATTATGTTAGCACTGTTGAGAGATTGCACTACTGAAAGTATGAACCCTAGGCCTTGTTTTCAAGCATTGCAATACCGTTTGTGCTCCATTTTATCACTTGCTACCTTGCTGTTTTTTATATTTTCATATTACAAAAACCTATATCTACTATCCATACTACACTTGTATCACCATCTCTTCGCCGAACTAGTGCACCTATACAATTTACCATTGTATTTGGTGTGTTGGGGACACAAGAGATTTCTTGTATTTGATTGCAGGGTTGTTTGAGAGAGACCATCTTCATCCTACGCCTCCCATGGATTGATAAACCTTAGGTCATCCACTTGAGGGAAAATTGCTACTGTCCTACAAAACTCTGCGCTTGGAGGCCTAACACGAGTCTACAAGAATAAGTTGTGTAGTAGACATCTAGCTGTTTTCTGGCGCCGTTGCCGGGGAGGTGAGTGCTTGAAGTTATATCTTTAGGTCTTGCAATTGAATCTTTTAGTTTCTTATTTTATCACTAGTTCAGTTTATAAAAGAAAACTACAAAAAATGGAATTGAGGTTGCCTCATATTATTCATCTTTATCATTTCTTTCTTGAAAATGATGGATCAGAAAATTGTGCTCAATTGATAGAAGAAGAATTCAATAAAACGTTTGGCATAAAATCTTTGAATGATGAGCATGATTGCAATGTTGCTAGTATGAATTCTTTGAATATCCATGGTGCTAATGATACGCAAAGCCATAAGCTTGGGGATGCTATGTTTGATGAAGATGATATTTTTTGTCTCCCAAGTTTTGATGACCAATTTTATTATGATGATAGCATGCCTCCTATTTATGATGATTACATTGATGAAAGTGGATTTGCAAGAGTGTCAATTCTAGGTACTAATGATCCCACTATTTTGGAGGGTGTTTAATCTTATTGTAATAACTATGAAAGTGGATTTGGAGAGGTCATGACTTTATTAAGTGATGAATCCACTATTTTGGAAGTGGTTTCAATTGATTATGGCAACAAAGTTGCTATCTATGATGATTATTGTGATGACATGTATCCTATAAAGAATAATGATAGCCATGAAAATTGTCATCGTGATTTTTATTTTCAATTGGATTATGCCAATCAAGTATCACATGATAGTTATATAGTGTAGGTACTGCGTGGGTAAAATAGGATCATAGGGCAAAGGTGAAACACCCAGCTCTCTTGATAAGCGTGTGGCATAAATTCCACAATAAAAATATCCACTACCAGCGTTGTGTTGCAACCTACGTGCAACAATCGCTCCAAGATTATAACTTTTGTCACCGGTGAGAGCGGTGCGTATGAGGCTCAAGTCTGGAGCACAAAGTGTACTGCAATCTTGTTTGCATACAATGCATTTTCCATTGAATAATGCGAAATACTGGATTGCGGGAAAATGAATGCTCTTTATTCTACCTTGCGTCACTCCCCTATTTTCACCATAACAAAGACTAGTCAAGAACATCTCAAACTCAGACCTTGGTGGTTCGTCAAGCGAACCCCAAAATGGGATTTTACAGTGGTGAGCAAATCTCTCAATTTAAATGACACCCTAGACTCATGGGGATGGAATTTAAATCCTTTGACAAATGATTCAGTGAGAGTGAGGTGTTGGTTGCACTTATCTGAAATGTAGGGACCGAGCTCGGCATTGTGAACATACTGCTCGAATTCCTCCTTAATACCCACGCTCACCATATAATCGTCGCATGTCCATAAGCATGTTTTGGTGGCGGCATCTCGTATGGAACTTTCGCTCGGTTCAACATAAGACCGACGAGCGGAGCTGCTACTAGAAGATGCCTCCGAGGACCTCTGCCTCGAAGAACTCCTTCCAAAGAGGTTCATCATATTCGCGTACAATTTTCTGGAAAAAAATTGTGTCACAAATTTTTGTCAACAAAACTTTATAAGATTGGTAGCAACTACTCATAGCGATGCATAGAGGCCATATCAAGCATTCAAACTACTTAGAACTCTAAGAATTCAACATGCAAGCTCATCTACAGCAGCACCAAGAGTAGCTAATTATTCAAAATATAGACCACTAAAGCAAAAAATAATTGGACTAACGGAGGAGTCACATACTAAGCAACAATCCCTCGAAACAGTTTCGGAAACGGAGCTTCGAGCAAAGAGATCGAAATCCGCGGGTTTGAGAGCAATAACACGAGAGAGAGAGAGAGAGAGAGAGAGCAAAGGTGATTTTTTTCTGGAGGTAGGTAGTGATGTGGGATGAAGAGATAAGTGAGGGGGCCCACGTGGGGACCACAACCCACCAGGGCGCGCCTGGGGGTCCTGGCGCGCCCAGGTGGGTTGTGCCCACCTGGTGCACCTCCCTCTGATATTATTTGCACCAAAAATTCTTAAATATTCAGAAAAAAATTGTATTAAATTTTCAGAGCATTCTGAGAACTTTTATTTTTGGGTCATTTTTTATTGCACGGAAAACTCAGAAAACAGACAAAACATGGCATTTTATTTTATTTAACTAATAAAAACAGAAAACAAAATGTAGGGACAGAAAGTAGTGCTCACTAAATTCATCAACTTCATACCTCTAAAAAATGATCCATTAATAAGGTTGATCAGGTCTTATTAACAACCACTTTCAATTAGCATGAAACCGAAGAACTTTCGTAAAACACTAAGTTACCTCAATGGGGATATGAATGTCCCCAACAATAAGCATTTTATATTTCTTTTTGACAGTAGGTAGAGGTAGTTGAAAACTTCCAATAGTGATTGTCGGAGATTTTTCAATAACATTAACACCATTCACTTGGAATTGTTTCTTCGGAAAGTGCACCGTATGCTCATTACCATTGATATGAAAAGTGACCTTGCTTTCATTGCAATCAATAACAGCCCTTGCGGTATTCAAAAAGGATCTACCAAGGATAATCGACATGTTGTCATCCTCGGGCATCTCTAGTATAGCAAAGTCAGTCAAAATAGTAACATTAGCAACAACAACGGGCACATCCTCACAAATACCGATAGGTATGGCTTTTAATTTGTCAGCCATTTGCAAGGATATTTCAGTAGGTGTGAGTTTATTCAAATCAAGTCTTTTATATAAAGAAAAAGGCATAACACTAACACCAGCTCCCAAATCACATAAAGCAGTTTTCACATAATTTCTTTTGATGGAGCAAGGTATAGTTGGTATTCCCGGATCTCCAAGCTTTTTAGGTACTCCATCTTTAAAAGTATAATTAGCAAGCATGGTGGAGATTTCAGCTTCCGGTATTTTTATTTTATTGGTGATGATGTCTTTTATGTACTTTGCATAAGGAGGCATTTTTAAGATATCAGTCAAGCGAGTATGCAAAAAGACTGGCCTCAGCATTTCAGCAAAGCGTTCAAATTCTTCATCATCTTTCTTTTTAGTTGACTTAGGTGGAAAGGGCATAGGTTTTCGAACCCATGGTTCTCTTTCTTTACCATGTTTTCTAGCAACAAAGTCTCTTTTATCATATCTTTTATTCTTGGGTTGTGGGTTATCAAGATCAACTGCTGGTTCTATCTCAACATCATTGTCTGGTCCTTTATTATTTGGTTGGGTATCTTCATGAACCTCATCATTATCTTTTTCATTATCAGAAGGTGAGTGTTCACTACCAGATTGAGTTTCAGCATCAGAGATAGAAACTTCATTATCATTATCAGGAGGTTTTTCTACTTCAGGTTCACTAGAGGCATGCAAAGTCCTATCATTTTTCTTCTTCTTTTTCTTGTTAGAAGGACTACGTGCATTAGTGTCAACTCTTTGAGAGTCTTGTTCAATTCTTTTTGGGTGTCCCTCAGGATAAAGTGGTTCCTGAGTCATCCTACCTCCCCTAGTCATTACTCAAACAGCATGATCATTGATATTATTATTCATTTCATCTAACAACTCTCTTTGAGATTTAGCAACTTGTTCTAACTGAGTTTGAACCATAGAAGCATGCTTTCCTACACCTCTAACATCATTTGAGATTCTAAATAACAAGTCACTCAAGCGAGCAATCATATCAGAATTGTATTTCAACTGTTTCATAACATTTGCATTGAAGTGATCTTGCTTTCTAATGTAATTTTCAAACTCATAAAGGCATTGGCTAGGATGCATATTGTGAGGATTATCATTATCATTGAATTTCATTAGAGAATTTACCTCTACCACCTTAGGTGGTGGTGGTGTATCAAGCCCATGTATCTCTTCAATAGGAGGTAAATTTTTAACATCCTCTGCTTTAATACCTTTTTCCTTCATGGATTTCTTTGCCTCTTGCATATCTTCGGGACTGAGATATAAGATACCCCTCTTCTTCGGAGTGGGTTTAAGCGGTGGTTCAGGAAGAGTCCAATCATCATAATTTTTCAATATGTTATTCAATAGTTCTTCAGCTTGCCCAATAGTTCGTTCCCTGAAAACACAACCAGCACAACTATCTAGGAAGTCCCTAGAAGCATCGGTTAGACCATTATAGAAGATATCAAGTATTTCATTTTTCTTAAGAGGATGATTAGGCAAAGCATTAAGCAATTGGAGAAGCCTCCCCCAAGCTTGTGGGAGACTCTCTTCTTTAATTTGCACAAAGTTAAATATTTCCTGCAAGGCAGCTTGTTTCTTATGAGCAGGGAAATATTTTTCAGAGAAGTAGTAAATCATATCTTGGGGACTACGTACACAACCAGGAGCAAGAGTATTGTACCAAGCTTTAGCATCACCCTTTAACGAGAACGTAAATAATTTGAGAATATAATAGTAGCGAACTTTCTCATCATGAGCAAAAAGGGTGGCTATATCATTCAACTTAGTAAGATGTGCCACAACAGTTTCAGTTTCATAACCATGGAAAGGATCAGATTCAACCAAAGTAATTAACTCTGGGTCGACAGAGAATTCATAATCCTTATCATCAACACAGATAGGTGAAGTAGCAAACTGAGGATCACATTTCATTTTAGCATTCAGAGTCTTTTCTTTATACTTGCATAGTAATTTTTCTAGATCATCTCTGTCCTTACAAGCAAGAATGTCTCTAGTTGCCTCCTCATTCATAACATAACCTTCCGGTACCTTTGGCAATTCATATCTAGGAGGGCTAGTTCTAATAGGTGTTTCAAGATTTTCAGTTTCAAGCTCATCATCGGTTTCAACAATCTCATGCTGTCTTACTCTAGCAATTTGTTCATCAAGAAATTCTCCTAGTGGCACATTATCATCAAGCAAGGTACTAGCATCATCATGAGTGGCATTCATAGCAGAAGTAGCATCATCAATAACTTGCGACATATCAGAATTGATAGCATGTGGTGGTGTTGCAAGTCTATTTATAACAGAAGGTGAATCTAAAGCGGAGTTGGATGGCAGTTCCTTACCTCCCCTCGTCTTAGAGGGAAAAATCTTAGTCTTAGCATCCTTCAGATTCTTCATAGTGATAATTCGATAATAATCCCAAGTGACTCAACAAATATAGCTATGCTCCCCGGCAACGGCGCCAAAAAAAGGTCTTGATAACCCACAAGTATAGGGGATCGCAACAGTTTTTGAGGGTAGAGTATTCAACCCAAATTTATTGATTCGACACAAGGGGAGCCAAAGAATATTTGCAAGTATTAGCAGCTGAGTTGTCAATTCAACCATAGTTGGAGATTAATTATCTGCAGCAAAGTGATCAGCAGCAAAGTAGTATGATAGGTTTGATAATAGTAGCAACGGCAATAGTGACAGTAACAGTGATAGCAGTAGTTTTGTAGCAAGTGCAATAGTAACAATAGCAGTAGTAACTTAGCAAGATCAATATGTAGGAAAATCGTAGGCATTGGATCGGCAATTTGTTGGATGATATTCATCATGTGACAGTCATAACCTAGGGCGATACGGCACTAGCTCCAGTTCATAAATATAATGTAGGCATTTATTCCGTAAATAGTCATACGTGCTTATGGAAAGAACTTGCATGACATCTTTTGTCCTACCCTCCCGTGGCAGTGGGGTCCATATTGGAAACTAAGGGATATTAAGGCCTCCTTTTAATAGAGAACCGGAACAAAGCATTAACACACGGTGAATACATGAACTCCTCAAACTACGGTCATCACCGGGAAGTGTCCCGACTATTGTCACTCCGGGGTTGCCGGATCATAGCATGTAGTAGGTGACTATAACTTGCAAGATCGGATCTAGAACATGGATATAATGGTGATAACATAAACGGTTCAGATCTGAATTCATGGCACCCAGGCCCAAAGTGTCAAGCATTAAGCATAGCAAAGTCATAGCAACATCAATCTCAGAACATAATGGATACTAGGGATCAAGCCCTAACAAAACTAACTCGATTACATGATGAATCTCATCCAACTCCTCACCGACCAGCGAGCCTATGAAGGAATTACTCACTCCCAGTGGGGAGCATCATGGAATTGGCGATGGAGAAGGGTTGGTGATGACGAAGATCCCCCTCTCCGGAGCCCCAAACGGACTCCAGATTTGGCCTCCCAATGAAGAACAAGAGGTGGCGGTGGCTCCATCTCGTGAAACGCGATAATTCTTTCTCCCTGATTTTTTCTAGAAAAATAGGATTTTATAGCGTCGGTTTCAGGGTTTGCGGGGCCACCAGGTGGGGACAACCCACATGGGCGCGCCTGGAGGGGGTGGCGCGCCCTGGTGGGTTACCCACCCAGGTGCCCCCCTCCGGTGGTTCTTGGCTCCAGTATTTTTCTTTTATTGTATAAAAATTCCTCGCAAAGTTTCGTTCCATTCCGAGAACTTTTATTTCTGCACAAAAACAACACCATGGTAGTTCTGCTGAAAACAGCGTCAGCCGGGTTAGTTTCATTCAAATCATGCAAATTAGAGTTTAAAACAAGAGGAAAAGCGTTAGGAAAAGTAGATATGACGGAGACGTATCAGGAGACAACCCAATATTTCTACCTGCTGTTTTTGTGTGTTCACATGATTAAGCTACTGTAGTAATCATGTTTTATAGCTTTTTTTCAATAAAGTTGCAAGTAAAGCCTTTGGGATAGTGTGGATGATAGTTAACTTGATTCTGTGCAAAAAGAGAAACTTTTACGCCCAGTATGGGAATTCTCTAAATTCACTGGAACATGGAAAATTTCTGAACTTTTTATACATGATTGATATACAAATTTCCCACGTTTCCCTAATTTTTCAGAATTTTTGAAGTTACAGAAGTATAGTCATTATTCAGATTTTTATAGACTGTTCTGTTTTTTGCAGATTCTGTTTTCAATGCATAGTTTGCTTGTTTTATGGTTTCTATGGCTTACATCGGTCAATATAAATTGTGGAAATGATAGAGTACAGTAGGAATTATGTGGAAACAATTATGAATCTTGTCTTCACAGTACCCAAGTGAATGATTTGTTTTATTATACTAACGCATCTCACGAAGTTCTTTTAAGTTTTATGTGATTGAAGTTTTCAAGTTTTGGGTGAGAAATCGATATGAGGAGAATAAGGAGTGGCAAGAACCTAAGCTTGGGGATTCCCAAGGCACCCCAAGGTAATATTCAAGGAAGATCCAAGCAACTAAGCTTGGGGATGCCCCGGAAGGTATCCCCTCTTTCGTCTCCAACATTATTGGTAACCTCACTTGGGACTATATTTTTATTCATCACATGATATGTGTTTTGCTTGGAGAGTCATTTTATTTTAATTGGGGTTGCTTGCTGTTATTTATAATAAGGTTTTGTACCTTTTATTTCAATAAAAATTGTCAAGGATGGCCTTCACGATGCTTTGTTTGCAAGTATATGAGTTGATGTTTCAAAACAGAAAATTTTCTATCATTGTATGAATTCTTCAGAAAAGTCAGAACGTGATAAAATCTTGAAATTTTTACACAGTAAGCTATGATAAATTTTCTACACTGTGGTAAATTTTCAGAATCTTTTGTGTTAAATAAGTATGGATCCTTCTTCATCCTTTACAGACTGTCCTGTTTAGATAGATTGCTGTTATGATTGCATTGTTTGCATATGTTTGCTTCTTTAATGATTCTTTTCGAGGATGTGAGTATTAAATATGCATATGCATTTAGTATGCAATGTTAAATTATAATTTTAAGGGATAATTGGTTTTATACCCTTAGTTGTGTCCCCCTCGTTAGGATTGCCCCTAGTTTCTGAAAACACGTGGTCTTGCCCAACCCACTTTGGCATCTTGTGCTTTTGCCCTTTGACCGTTTGACCGTCAGTTTGAAAACTTCATAACTAATTCATACTAAATTAGAAAAATGCAAATAAGATACCAAAATGTTCGGAAAAACATCACCTGTATGTCAATGTCACTTGCATTCATGACAAAAGTGTTGGTAAGTGCCCATCCGAGTTTTAGCTCTTATCATACCACCATGAACAGTTAAATCTAAAAAAAATCCAAAAATCCAAAAAAAGTTGGTGGCAAAGAATGACAAATGTTTTAAGTGCTTGCCAAGTTTCATCAGGGAATGACATTCATGGAAGTAGTGGTAAAAAAACAATTTATTTTCGAGTGTTGATTTTTTTTTCGCCACGACTTCCACGAATGTCATTCCCGGATGAAACTTGGCAAGCACTTAAAACATTTGTCATTCTTTGCCACAAACTTTTTTTTTGAATTTTTTTATTTTTTTAGATTTTACTGTTCATGGTGGTATGATAAGGGCTAAAACTCGGATGGGCACTTTCCAACACTTTTTTCATGAATGCAAATGACATTGAAATGTAGGTGATGTTTTCCCAAACATTTTGGTATCTTATTTGCATTTTTCTGATTTAGTATGAATTAGTTATGAAGTTTTCAAAGTGACGGTCAAACGATCAAAGGACAAAAGCACAAGACGACCAAAGTGGGTTGGACAGAACCGCTGGCTTTTGAAAATTAGGGGCAATCCTGTCGAGTGGGACACAACTAGGGGCATAAAACCAATTATCCCTAATTTTAATGATTTGTTATAGTAGAGAATGATAAGGTTTTGCATTGATTTATACTAACTTATCTCACGAGTTTTTGTTGAGTTTTATGTGGATGAAGTTCTTAAGATTTAAGGAAACCGTGAATCCGTGATATGAGAGGAATTAAGGAGACACAAAAGCTCAAGCTTGGGGATGCCCAAGGCATCCCAAGTTATTATTCCATGAAGTCTCAAACATCTAAGCTTGGGGACGCCCCGGTAGGCATCCCACCTTTCTTCTTCAACAACTATTGGTTAGTTTTAGTTGAGCCTAAGTTTTTACTTCTTCACATGAGTTGTGCTATTCTTGGAATGTCATTTTATTTTGTTTTCTTTGTTGTTTAAATAAAATAATCAAGATATGAAATTTTTAAAGGAGAGAGAGTCCTCACATAGCTACCTATTTACTTAACTACTCATTTGATTTTCACTTATATCTTTTTGGAGTTGGTCGAACGCTCTGATGCTTCACTTATATTATTTTGAGAGTTGATAATAGTAATGAAAATTTGCACAATCTATGAAATTAGTCCTAATATGATGGATATTCAAGAAGGATATAATAAAAACTTTCATGTAGATCACTGAATATGATAAGTTTGATTCCTTGCAATAGTTTTGCGATATGGAGATGACAATATGTGAGTCATGTTAGTGAGTAATTGTGCTTTAGTAAGAATATTGGTGTTAAGGTTTGTGATTCCCTATGCAAGCGCGTAAAGTCAATACTTATGCAACGAAATTACATCCTACTTGTGGTGCATTATTTAGTGTTAGTTATGTTTAATGCATGTTTATGACCATTTTCATTTTTTGGTTGGTCGCTTCTCAATCTATCTGCTAGCCTTCATTTGTACTAAGTGGGAATGCTGCTTGTGCATCCAATTCCTTAAACCCAAAGTTGTGCCAAATAAGTCCACCATACCTACCTATATGCGGGGTTTCAATGCCATTCCAAGTAAATTTGCATGTGACAACTCTAATTATTCAAAAATAATTTTCTATTTTGTGTGCCCATACTGCTTATGAAGCGGCAGGGGGTGCCCGATATTTTCCATGCTAGGTATTTTATTCTCATGATGAGTGTTTACTCACTTGTCATTGCACGAGAGCATGGCAGGTAATAGGGATGCCCAGTCCCGAAATGAAAATAATAATAATATGATGTTAAATAATAAATTCCTTGGAAAGTGTTGGTATGGAAGGCACCCGTGGATACGGCTAGCCATGGATTGTGTAAGAATGGAGGAAAGGAAATAAACTTTATTTTTTGTTTGGGAACCGCCTATAATTTGTCTAGCATGGAAGATATTGGGAATTCTTAGTCGTTTTCGTTGACAGGAAAAGCATGTCTCTCAAAATAATTTTATCTCTCAATTTAAGCCTCGAGCTCTGGCACCTCTACAAATCTCTGTTTCCCTTTGTGAAGGGCCTATCTATTAACTTTTATGAAATTTTTATTTTTATTTCGAATCTCCATCTTCTCTTACAAAGTACCAACTAGAGAACACTATTGTCATACTTGTTCATTGGATGTAGCTAATATTTGAGTGTGTTTCATGAATGGATCAATGATTGAGCATAATGGGCTAGGGATAACTTTCTTTAGCGTTGATATTTTGAAAGACATGGTTGCTTGTTAGTATGCTTGAGTATTGATATCTTCATGTCAAATTATAGACTATTGCTTTGAATCATTAAAGTCTAAATGTTCATACCACAAAAGAAAGAATACATGATGAATATGATAGGTAGCATTCCACATTAGAAATTCTGTTTTTAATTTCTACTTTATCATGATGAGTTTTATGAGAAAGAGTTGATGTTATGATGCTAGGGAAAGTGATTGAAATTATAATTGATCAAACTTATACACTACGCAAGCATTCACACTTCATACATTATTTCTTTTATCATTTACCTACTAGAGGACGAGCAGGAATTAAGCTTGGTGATGCTGATACGTCTCCAACGTATCTATAATTTATGAAGTATTCATGTCATGTTTACAACAATTTTATATGATTTTGGTATGATTTGAATGGAACTAACCTGGACTGACGTAGTTTTTAGCAGAACTACCATGGTGTTGTTTTTTTGTGCAAAAATAAAAGTTCTCCAAATGCAGCAAAACTTTTTGACCATTTTTTGGACCAAAAGAGGCACTAGAAGCTTCGTGGGAGGACCAGAAGGCGAAGGAGGTGGCCACCACCCACCAGGGCGCGCCCAGGGGGGTGGGCTCGCCCTGCTGCCTAGTGGGCCCATCTTAGCCCATATTAGAGTGAGACCGACGCCAAAAAATCCTATAAATATAGAAACCACAAAAAATAACCCTAAAACTTTGACTCCACCGCCGCATGCCTCTGTACCTTCGAAATACCATACGGAGCCCTGTTCTGGCACCCTACCGGAGGGGGAAATCATCACCAGAGGCCATTTTCATCATCCCGGCGGTCTCCATGATGAGGATGGAGTAGTTCACCCTCGGGACTGAGGTTACATACTAGTAGCTATGTGTTTGATCTATCTCTCTTGTGTTCTTGATTTGGCACGATCTTGATGTACCGCGAGCTTTGTTAATATAGTTGGATCATATGGTGTTTCTCCCTCACCATCTTGTTGTGATGAATCGAGTTTTTACCTTTGAGGTTTCACTATTATCAAATTAAATACTTGTTCGATTTGAGAACACTTGATGTATGTCTTGCATATGAATACCTGTGGGGACAATGGGGTATTATATTGATTCACTTGATGTATGTTTTGGCACTCAACTCGCGGATTCCTGAGGTGACACTTGGGTAATCTATGCATAGGAGTTGATGCACATTTTCGTCCTACTTTCTCCGGTAGAAATCTTAGGGCACTCTTTGAAGTTCTTTATGTTGGATTGAATATTATGAATCTGAAGTTGTTTGATGCATATCGTATAATCAACTCACGGATACTTGTGGTGACATTGGAGTATCTAGGTGACATTAGAGTTGGTTGATGCGTATCATATGGTGTTATTTTAGTACAAACTCTAGGGTTGTTCATGACACTTATAGGAATAGCTCAATAGATTGATCGGAAAGGATAACTTTGAGCTGGTTTCGTACCCTACAAACAATTTCATCTTATGTGTCTGCTAGATAAGAACTTTGGAGTGATTCTTTGTCGCATGTTGAGGGATTGGTATATGATTCAAATATGTTAGCACTGTTGAGAGATTGCACTAGTGAAAGTATGAAACCTAGGCCTTGTTTTCAAGCATTGCAATACCATTTGTGCTCCGTTTTATCACTTGCTACCTTGTTGTTTATTTATATTTTCAAATTACAAAAACCTATATCTACTATCCATACTACACTTGTATCACCATCTCTTCACCGAACTAGTGCACCTATACAATTTACCATTGTATTTTGTGTGTTGGGGACACAAGAGATTTCTTGTATTTGATTGCAGGGTTGTTTGAGAGTGACCATCTTCATCCTATGCCTCCTACGGATTGATAAACCTTAGGTCATCCACTTGAGGGAAAATTGCTACTGTCCTACAAAACTCTGCGCTTGGAGGCCCAACACGAGTCTACAAGAATAAGTTGTGTAGTAGACATCAAATATTATGGCAAATTATTCACAATGGCATACTAAAAGAACTCCTACTAGTAAAAAAAGTGAATTATCTTGAAGAAATTAGTACTTTGAGTGATAAAGTAGGTGTGCTTATGAAAAATGTTACTAGTAAAAGTACTCATATTGATCCTAATGATGTGCCATTGTCTACGTTGATTGAGCAAAATATTTATCCCGTAGATGTGAATTTTGTCTCGCGAAACAATTTCAATAGCAATGCTTATAGAGGCAATTTTAATCCTAGGCCGTTCCCTGGAAATTCCTCTAATAATTATGGCAATTCGTATGGTAATTCTTGTAATAATAATAGGATGCCCTCTGATCTTGAAAGTAATATCAAAGAATTTATTAGTGTGCAAATTGTTTTCAACACTACGATAGAAGAAAATTTGAATAAACTTGCTGATATATCTAGGAGCATGGATAGAATCGTTCATGATGTGGAAAATCTTAAATCTAAAATTTTGCCACCCAAGCTTGATATTAATGAATCCATTAAATATCTTTATGTCTCCATGGATGAAAGTAAGAAAGAACCGCTAGATTAAGGGCTAAGCGAGAATTCTTAGAAAAAGCAATTCCGCCTGGTTTTTATCGTAGTAATGATGAAGATATTAAAATGATTGGTGTCACACCAATTGAATCTTTGTTTAGCAATATAAAACTTGGTGATAATGGGACTGAAGAAGAGTCAAATTTAGCTAGAAGGCGTCCCAATTGTTCGGAGGGTGATGATTTTAATGAAAAATTTGACAAAAGTGGGTTTGGAGAGGTAAAAAAACTTTAAATAGTGATGTGCCCACTCTTTTGGATTAGAAAGACTTTAATTATGATAGTTTTTCTTTGATTGAGTGTATTTCTTTGTTGCAATCCATACTAAATTCACCCAATGCTTACAAACAAAATAAGGCTTGTACTAAACATATCGTAGAAGCGATGATGAAAGCTTTAGAAGAAAAGCTAGAACTAGAAATTTCAGTTCCTAGAAAATTATATGATGAGTGGGAACCTACCATTGAAGTCAATATGAAAAATTATGAGTGTAATGCTTTATGTGATTTGGGTGCTAGCGTTTCCACAATAACAAAATCTCTATGTGATGTGCTAGGTTTACAAATATGGATGAATGTTCTCTTAATTTGCTCTTGGCGGATTCTGCTACAAAAAAAACCTTTGGGTAGAATTAATGATGTTATTATTCTTGCAAATAGGAATTATATACCCGTTGATTTTATTGTACTTGATATTGATTGCAATCTGTCTTGCCCCATAATACTTGGTAGACCATTTTTACGAACCATAGGTGCGATTATTGATATGAAAGAAGGGAATATAAGATTTCAATTTCCATTAAAGAAGGGTATGGAACACTTCCCTAGAAATAAAATTAAGCCACCATATGAATCCATTATAAGGGCCACCTATGGAATCAATCTCAAAGATGACAAGACTTGAAACTATGCATTACGCCTAGTTAGGGGCGTAAAACAATAGCACTAGTTGGGAGGCAACCCAATAGTTATCTTAAATTTTCTTGTTCTTTTTCTGTTTTTGAGTGTGCACACAATTATGCTACTGTTATGGTTTTGTTTTTGTTTTAATTAGTGTTTGTGCCAACTAAAGCCTTTGGGATGATTCGGATGATAGTTGATTTGATTCTATGAAAAAAATAGAAACTTTTGCGCCCAGTAACAGAGTTGTTTAAATTCACTGGAACATGCTTTTGAGCTGAATTTTTTTACACATGATTGATATACAAATTTCCCATGTCGTCCTAATTTTCCAGAATTCTTTGAGTTACAGACATATGACTAATATTCGGGTTTCTACAGACTGTTTTGTTTTGACAGATTCTGTTTTCGTTGCATTGTTTGCTTGTTTTGATGAAACTATGGATTGTATCAGGGGGTATAAGCCATGGAGAAGTTATAATATAGTAGGTACAATGCAATAATAAAATATGAATGGGTTTACAATATTACCTAAAGTAGTGATTTGCTTTATTATACTAATGGATCTCACGAAGGTTTTGTTGAGTTTTGTGTGCTGAAGTTTTCAAGTTTTGAGTGAGATCATGATGGATGAAGGAATAAGGAGTCGCAAGAGCCTAATCTTGGGGATGCCCGAGGCACCCCAAGGTAATATTCAAGGACTCCCAAGCAACTAAGCTTGGGGATGCCCCGGAAGGCATCCCCTCTTTCTTCTACCAACCATCGGTAATTTTACTTGGAACTATATTTTCATTCATCGCATGATATGAGTTTTGCTTGGAGCGTCGTGTATTATATGAGTATTTTATTTGTTTGCTTTTTAGTTTGTCACAATCATCTTTTCTAGACACACCTATTTGAGTGGGACACGCATTATTCGTGATTTGTTAGAATACTCTATGTGCTTCACTTAAATTTTTTGAGCTAGGCAGTTGCTCTAGTGCTTCACTTAAAAAAAATTAGAGCACGACAGTGGTTTTATTTTAAAGAAATAGTCACACTCTCATGCTTCACTTATATCTTTTTGAGAGTTGATAATAGTAATGGCAATTAGTCCGGGTTATGAATTTGGTCCTAATATGATAGGTATTCAAGAGGGATATAATAAAAACTTTCATGTAGATCACTGAATATGATAAGTTTGATTCCTTGCAATAGTTTTGCGATATAAAGGTGGTAATATGTGGGTTGTTCTAGTGAGTAATTGTGGTTTAGTAAGAATATTGATGTTAAGGTTTGTGATTCCCGAAGCATGCACGTATAGTCTCTCGTTATGCTATGAAGTTGGAGCATGATTTATTATTGATTGTCTTCCTTTTGAGTGATGGTCGGGGACGAGCGATGGTCTTTTCCTACCAATATATCCCCCTAGGAGCATGTGTAGTAGTACTTTGCTTCGAGGGCTAATAAACTTTTGTAATAAGTACGGGGTTTGGACGCACCGGCGAAGTTTGCACCAAACCCCGTGATATGATACGCTCTATCACACATAAGCCTCCTTATATCTTCCTCAAAATAACCACCGTACCTACCTATTATGGCATTTCCATAGCCATTCTGAGATATATTGCCATGCAATTTCCACTGTTCCATTTTATTATGACACACATCATCATTGTCATATTGCTTTGCATGATAATATAGCTGGCATAGTATTTGTGGCCTAGCCACCATTCATCATTTTTTTATACATGTTATGCTAGATCATTGCACATCCCGGTACATCGCCGGAGGCATTCATATAGAGTAATAATTTGTTCTAGTATCGAGTTGTAATTTTGAGTTGTAAGTAAATAGAAGTGTGATGACCATCATTATTCATTATTAGAGCATTATCCCGGTGAGGAAATAAAAAAAGGGAGGCCGAAAAGAGTCCACAAAAAGAAAAGAAAAGAAAATAAAAGAGGCCAAAAAGAGCCCACAAAAAATGAGAGAAAAAGAGAGAAGGGGCAATGTTACTATCCTTTCCACACTTGTGCTTCAAAGTAGCACCATGTTTTTCATATAGAGAGTCTCCTATGCTTTCATTTGCATTTAACTAATGGGAATTTTTTATTATATAGAAATTGGCTTGTATATTCCAATGATGGGCTTCCTCAAATGCCCGAGGTATTCATGAGCAAGCAAGTTGGAGGCACACCCACTTAGTTTTATTTTTTGAGCTTTCATAAACTTATAGCTCGTAGTGCATCCGTTGCATGGCAATCCCTACTCCTTGCATTGACATCAATTGATGGGCATCTCCATAGCCCGTTGATTAGCCTCGTCGATGTGAGACTTTCTACCTTTTTTGTCTTCTCCATGTTAACCCCATCAACATACTCTATTCCACCCATAGTGCTATATCCATGGCTTGCACTCATGTATTGCGTAAGAGTTGAAAAAGCTGAAGCGCGTTGAAAAGTATGAACCAATTGCTTGGCTTGTGATCGGGGTTGTGCATGATAAATACTTTATGTTAAGAAGATGGAGCATTACAAGGCTATATGATTTTTTAGGGATGACGTTCTTTAGCGTTGATATTTTGAAAGACATGATTGTTTGTTAATATGCCTTATTGTTATTGTTTTTATGTCAAACTATAGACTATTGCTTTGAATCATTCGAATCTCAATATTCATGCCACAAAAGGAAGATTACATGATGCACATGATAGGTAGCATTCCACATGAAAAATTATGTTTTCATCATTTACCTACTCGAGGACGAGCAGGAATTAAGCTTGGGGATGCTTGATACGTCTCCAACGTATCTATAATTTTTTATTGTTCCATGCTATTATTGTATCAATCTTGGATGTTTTATATGAAATTATATGCAATTATATATCATTTTTTGGGACTAACATGTTAACCTAGTGCCACGTGCCAGTTGTTGTTTTTTTGCCTGTTTTTGATTTTCCAAATTATCAGTACCAAACGAAGTCCAAATGCCACGAAACTTTTTGAAGATTTTTTTCTGGAAAAAAGTGACCCAGGAAGCTTCGGGAGAGGGAGGATGGAGGAGTAGCCCATAAGGAACCAGGGCGCGCCCAGGGGGTAGGCACGCCCTGGTATGTTGTGGAGCCCATCATGTTCAGCTTTTTGACCTAATTCCGCCTCTATAAATTCTCTAAAATCGGGAAACCAATAGAGGGCCACTCGAAACACTTTTTCCGCCACCGCAAGCCTTTGTTCTCGAGAGATCCCATTTGGGGCCCTTTCTGGCACTCTGTCGGAGGGGGAGATCAACCATGGAGGGGCTCTACATCAACCTTGCTGCCCTTCCGATGATGCGTGTGTAGTTTACCACAGACCTATGGGTCCATAGCTAGTAGCTAGATGGTTTCTTCTCTCTCTTTGATCTTCATTACAATGTTCTCCTTGATGTTCTTGGAGATCTATTCGATGTAATAACTTTTTGCGGTGTGTTTGTTGGGATTCGATGAATTGTGTGTTTATGATCAGATTATCTTTGAATATTATTTGAGTCTTCTCTGAACTCTTTTATGCATGATTATTATAGCTTCGTATTTCTCTCCGATCTATTGATTTGGTTTGGCCAGCTAGATTGATTTTTATTGCAATGGGAGAGGTGCTTTGTAGTGGGTTCAATCTTGCGTTGCTCAATCCAAGTGACAGAAAGGGACATGACATGTATTGTATTGTTGCCATTAAGGATAAAAATATGGGGTTTATTCATGCGTAAGTTTAGTTTGTCTACATCATGTCATCTTGCTTAAGGTGTTACTCCGTTCTTTATGAACTTAATACTCTAGATGCATGCTGGATAGCAGTCGATGTGTGGAGTAATAGTAGTAGATGCAGGCAGGAGTCGGTCTACTTGTCTCGAATGTGATGCCTATATACATGAACATTGCCTTAGATATCACCATGATTATTCGCTTTTCTATCAATTGTCCAACAGTAATTTGTTTACCCATCGTATGCTATTTTGAAGAGAGAAGCCTCTAGTGAAAACTATGGCCCTCGGGTCTATTAAAAATCCAAAAATACCTTGCTGCAATTTTATTTATGTTATTTTATTTTGTGTTTTTATCTATCTATTTATCACTACAAGATCTAATCCTTGCAATTAACCGCCAAGGGACTGACAACCCCTTGTTTGCGTTGCATGCAAGTATTTGTTATTTTGTGTGTAGGTGCTGCTAACGAGGTGTTGTGTGATTCTCCTACTGGATTGATAACCTTGATTTCTAACCGAGGGAAATACTTATCTCTACTGTATTGCATCATCCTCTCCTCTTCAGGGAAATCCCAACGTAGCTCACAAGTAGCAAGACCTGATCTCCTTCCTTCACATCTCCTTCCTCTTCATCCGAGGAAAGGACTCGGATGTTCTCGGACCTGGCATCCACCGGGTCTCAAATCCGAAGTCCTTCCCTCTTCTTCTCCGACTCCTTTGCCTTGGCCAGGGCCTTTGGAGGTACCGTAGCCAGCAGAACCTGCAGCTCGGGAGTTCGGTTGTACTCGGGCAATGGCGCTGAGCAAATCATGAGGGCCGCCTTGGACGCCCATTTCTGAAGACAAAGGGAGGGAGGTTTAGACAAGCGTGAAACATAAGAACAATTGCTGAATACAATTAGCAATGGTTACCTCGAAGGGCCATGGACGGTGTTGTAGCCACGATCCTGCCTGTCCGCAAGTAACTCATTCTGGGACGGCTTGAAGAGAGATGTCCACATCCGGTCTATGTTGCTTCGGAAGAAGTTCTGCAGCGTTGGTGTGTCCTCAGGCTTGTAAAGCCACATAGGACTGGCTCGTGTTGGGAAACGTTGCATGGAAAACAAAAAAATTTCTACGCACACGCAAGATCTATCCATGGAGATGCATAGCAACGAGGGGGGAGAGTGTGTCTACGTACCCTCGTAGACCGTAAGCAGAAGCGTTTGTTAACGCGGTTGATGTAGTCGAACGCACGGCACCTCCGTGTTCAGCACACATTCAGCTCGGTGACGTCCACGCCTTCTTGATTCAGCAAGATGATGAGGTAGTGGATGAGTTCCAGTAGCACGACGGCATGGTGACGGTGATGGTGATGCTATCTCCGCAGGGCTTCGCCTAAGCACTACGAAAATATGACCGAGGGTGTAAACGGTGGAGGGGAGCGCCGCACACGGCTAAGAGATTGTCGTGGTTATGTGTGGTGCCCCCTCCCACATATATATAGGTGGGGGAGAGGGGAGAGTCCAGGGGGCGCCCCAAGTAGGGCCGAATCCTACTTGGGGACTTCCTAAGCCGCGCCCCTTCCTTATTTGAGTGCGGGAGGAAGGCAGGGGGAGGTGGCGCCCCCCCCCCCCCTTTCCTTTCTCTCACGAGGAGGGAAAGGCAGGAGGGGCCACCCCTCCCCTTTCCTTCCCCTAGGGCCAGTCAGCCAAGGAGAGGGGCACGCCAGCCCCCTAGTGGGCTGGTCTGTCCCCCCCTTTGGCCCATACACTTCCCGGGGGTGTCCGAAACCCCTTCCGATGCCCCGATGACTACCCAGTGCACTCCGAAACTCTTTCGGTGTCCGAATACCATCGTCCTATATATCAATCTTTACCTCCGAACCATTCCGGAGCTCCTCGTCATGTCCGTGGTCTCATCCGGGACTCCGAACAACATTCGGTCACCAAATCATATAACTCATATAACACTATATCGTCAACGAACGTTAAGCGTGCGGACCCTACGGGTTCGAGAACTATGTAGACATGACCGAGACACTCTCCGGTCAATAACCAATAGCGGAACCTAGATGCCCATATTGGCTCCTACATATTCTACGAAGATCTTTATCGGTCGAACCGTTATGACAACATACGTAATTTCCTTTGTCCATCAGTATGTTACTTGCCCGAGATTCGATCGTCGGTATGTCTATACCTAGTTTAATCTCGTTACCGGCAAGTCTGTTTACTCATTCCGTAATACATCATCTCGTAACTAACTCATTAGTCATTTGCTTGCAAGGCTTCTTATGATGTGTATTACCGAGAGGGCCCAGAGATACCTCTCCGATACTCGGAGTGACAAATCCCAATCTCGATCTATGCCAACTCAACAAACACCTTTGCAGATACCTGTAGAGCATATTCATGATCACCCAGTTACGTTGTGATGTTTGATAGCACACAAGGTATTCCTCTGGTATCCGGGAGTTGCATAATCTCATAGTCGAAGGAATATGTATTTGTCATGAAGAAAGCAATAGCAATAAACTGAATGATCAATATGCTAAGCTAATGGATGGGTCTTGTCCATCACATCATTCTCCTAATGATGTGATCCCGTTATCAAATGACAACACATGTCTATGGTTAGGAAACCTTAACCATCTTTGATCAACGAGCTAGTCTAGTAGAGGCTTACTACGGACATGGTATTTATTTATGTATTCACACATGTATTTAAGTTTCCGATCAATACAATTCTAGCATGAATAATAAACCTTTATCATGAATAAGGAAATATAAAATAACAACTTTATTATTGCCTCTAGGGCATATTTCCTTCAGTCTCCCACTTGCACTAGAGTCAATAATTTAGATTACATTGTAATGAATCTAACACCCATGGAGTCTTGGTGCTGATCATGTTTTGCTCGTGGAAGAGGCTTAGTCAATGGGTCTGCCACATTCAGATCCATATGTATTTTGCAAATCTCTATGTCTCCATCCTTGAACTTTTCACGAATGGAGTTGAAGCGTCTCTTGATGTGTTTGGTTCTCTTTTGAAACCTGGATTCCTTTGCCAAGGCAATTGCTCCAGTGTTCTCGCAAAAGATTTTCACTGGACCCGATGCACTGGGTATTACACCCAGATCGGATATGAACCCCTTCATCCAGACTCCTCCATGTGCTGCTTCCGAAGCAGCTATGAACTCCGCTTCACACGTAGATCTCGCCACGACGCTCTGCTTGTAACTCCACCAACTGACAACTCCACCATTCAATATAAATATGTATCCGGTTTGTGACTTAGAGTCATCCGGATCAGTGTTGAAGCTAGCATCGATGTAACCATTTACGACGAGCTCTTCGTCACCTCCATAAACGAGAAACATATCCTTGGTCCTCTTAAGGTACTTCAGGACGTTCTTGACCGTTGTCCAGTGATCCACTCCTGGATTACTTTGGTACCTCCCTGCCAAACTTATGGCAAAGCACACATCATGTCTGGTACACAACATAGCATACATGATAGAACCTATGGCTGAGGCATAGGGAATGACTTTCATTTTCTCTCTATCTTCTTCAGTGGTCGGGCTTTGAGTCTGACTCAATTTCACACCTTGTAACACAGGCAAGAACCCTTTCTTTGACTGATCCATTTTGAACTTCTTCAAAACTTTGTCAAGGTATGTGCTTTGTGAAAGTCCTATTAAGCGTCTCGATCTATCCCTATAGATCTTGATGCCCAATATATAAGCAGCTTCACCAAGGTTTTTCATTGAAAAATTCTTATTCAAGTATCCTTTTATGCTATCCAGAAATTATATATCATTTCCAATTAACAATATGTCATCCACATATAATATCAGAAATGCTACAGAGCTCCCACTCACGTTCTTGTAAATACAGGCTTCACCGTAAGTCTGTATTAAACCATATGCTTTGATCACCTCATCAAAGAGTATATTCCAACTCCGAGATGCTTGCACCAGTCTATAGATGGATCGCTGGAGCTTGCATACTTTGTCAGCACCTTTGGGATCAACAAAACCTTCTGGTTGCATCATATACAACTCTTCTTTAAGAAATCCATTAAGGAATGCAGTTTTGACGTCCATTTGCCAGATTTCATAATCATAAAATGCGGCAATTGCTAACATGATTCGGACAGACTTAAGAATCGCTACGGGTGAGAAAGTCTCATCGTAGTCAACCCTTGAACTTGTCAAAAACCTTTCGCGACAAGTCGAGCTTTGTAGACAGTAACATTACCATCAGCATCAGTCTTCTTCTTGAAGATCCATTTATTCTCTATGGCTTGCCGATCATCGGGCAAGTCCACCAAAGTCCACACTTTTTTCTCATACATGGATCCTATCTCAGATTTCATGGCCTCAAGCCATTTATCAGAATCTGGGCTCATCATAGCTTCTTCATAGTTCATAGGTTCACCATGGTCTAATAACATAACTTCCAGTACAGGATTACCGTACCACTCTGGTGCGGATCGTGCTCTGTTCGACCTATGAAGTTCAGTAGTAACTTGATCTGAAGCTTCATGATCATTATCATTTGCTTCCTCTCTAGTTGGTGTAGGCATCACCGGAACAGTTTTCTGTGATGTGCTACTCTCCAATTCGAGAGAAGGTACAATTACCTCATCAAGTTCTACTTTCCTCCCACTCACTTCTTTCGAGAGAAACTCCTTCTCTAGAAAGGACCCATTCTTAGCAACAAAGATCTTGCCTTCGGATCTATGGTAGAAGGTGTACCCAATAGTTTCTTTAGGGTATCCTATGAAGACGCACTTCTCCGATTTAGGTTCGAGCTTATTAGGCTGAAGCCTTTTGACATAAGCATCGCATCCCCAAACTTTAAGAAACAACAGCTTAGGTTTCTTGCCAAACCACAGTTCATTCGGTGTCGTCTCAACGGATTTAGACGGTGCCCTATTTAACTTGAATGCAGCTGTCTCTAATGCATAACCCCAAAACGATATTGGTAAATCGGTAAGAGACATCATAGATCGCACCATATCTAATAAAGTACGGTTACGACATTCGGACACACCATTACGCTGTGGTGTTCCAGGTGGCGTGAGTTGTGAAACTATTCCACATTGTTTTAAATGAAGGCCAAACTCGTAACTCAAATATTCGCCTCCGCGATCAGGTCATAGAAACTTTATTTTCTTGTTACGATGATTCTCCACTTCACTCTAAAATTCTTTGAACTTTTCAAATGTTTCAGACTTGTGTTTCATCAAGTAGATATACCCATATCTACTCAAATCATTTGTGAAGGTCAGAAAATAACGATACCTGCCGCGTGCTTCAACACTCATCGGACCGCATACATCGGTATGTATTATTTCCAATAAGTCATTAGCTCGCTCCATTGTTCCGGAGAACGGAGTTTTAGTCATCTTGCCCATGAGGCATGGTTCGCAAGTATCAAATGATTCATAATCAAGTGATTCCAAAAGTCCATCTGCGTGGAGTTTCTTCATGCGCTTTACACCAATATGACCTAAACGGCAGTGCCACAAGTATGTTGCACTATCATTATCAACTTTGCATCTTTTGGCATCAATATTATGAATATGTGTATCACTACGATCATGATTCAACAAGAATAGACCATTCATCAAGGGTGCATGACCATAAAAGATATTACGCATATAAATAGAACAACCATTATTCTCCGATTTAAATGAATAACCGTCTCGCAATAAACAAGATCCAGATATAATGTTTGTGATGACCCCGGCTTAATCGTGCACTAATCATACACGCAAATGCGCATGATCAAGCCTAAGGACTCACTTGAAGATATCACAACACAACTCTAAAACATAAATAAAGTCATACAAGCTTTATATTACAAGCCAGGGCCTCGAGGGCTCGAATACATAGCTCGATGGCATACAAGCGTCAGCGGAAGCATCAGATATCTGGGTACAGATATATTACAAAGAGAGAGATAGGCCTTCACAGAGGCGGGGCAAAATAAAATACTACGATCGAAAGGCGTAGGCCTCCTGCCCTGGACCCTCCGATCCTACTCCTGGTCGTCAGTCGGCTCCTCGTAGTAGTAGTACTCGCCAGGCGGGTAGTAGTACTGGTCGTCGGCTAGAGCGTCTGGCTCAGGGGCTCAGTCGTTTGGTGGCATCAAAAGGGATAATGGGGGGAAAAAGAAAGTAAAGCAAACGTGAGTACTCATCCGAAGTACTCAGCAAGCAAGGATCTACACTACATATGCAACATTGTCAAAGGAATGGCTGTATATGTGGACTGGGCTGCAGAAATGCCAGAATAGAGGGGGAAAGCCTAGTCCTATCGAAGGCTAGCATCTTCAACATCTCCAGCAGTCTTGCAGCATTAGGAGAGAGCAGATGAACACAATGTAAAGTAGTAGTAGTATCATCAACCTTGACCTGAGATCCTTTCTCGACTCCCTGCGAGAAAGCAATCCCAGAGCCGTACTATCCAGTTCTCATCACATGTTCTAGTTGTACCGATCGGGATACAACCCCGAGTGTCCGTTACCGTAGGACAGGCTATCGATAGAAGTTTCTTCCCTGCAGGGGTGCACCAACTTACCCAGCACGCTCGCTTAACTCCGGCCGGACACACTTTTCTGGGTCATGCCCGGCCTCGGCCAAGCAACACGCCGCAACCCGACCTAGGCTCTAAAGAGAGGTCAGCATGCCGGACTAACCTATGCCCCCGGGGGTCTTGGGCCTTCGCCCCGGGAACCCTGCACGTTGCGAGGACGTTTTGGAAGCAGACCTAGCAACCCCTTAATACAAGCGCAGTTGCGTTTCCAGTCCAAACCAAAATGGGCCGCTCCTCGCTGACGTCAATAGAGCTTCGGCTGATGTATACGACACAGAACGCCCATACTATGCCCACGTGATGGTTAGTGTTATCGGGCCAGAGGCCCCTCGGATCAAATATCCAAACCGTTAAGTGGTTTAGGAGCGCGCGGAAACGAGCAGAGACTCACGATCGATGTGACCCCGTCGCCCCATCTCGAGGACTTGCGGCAAGGGTGAGGAATGCCCGGCCACGCCTCGTGTTATCTCGCGGGCACCATCCAGGTCAACCCGACTCCGCATCACTTCGCATTAAGCTCGTGTGGGTACCCCTCAGGGCCGACCCGTCTTTAGTAACATGGTTTAGTGCAAGTCAAATCAAGAACAGTATCTGTGTGTCTGACACCAGGGGAGCCCTGAGGAATCACCCTCGATGGAATCCCACCTGATGTTAAAGTCAAGGTGAACGAAGGAGGAATCACCCTCGAGGTCCACACTTGAAGCGTTGCGCGACGGTGCTGTTATCAGGGCTGGTGTAGGAGGAATCACCCTCGCTTACCACGACCGAGTAACTAACCTTCAAGGTTAACATCAGGAGTGCTAACGAGGTATCACCCTCGGCACTCGACGGTAACCCAGTAGTGTCGGCAACTAAGGGGGAAGTGATGTGCAGTGCCAGGGTCTGGTCTTCAATCCTGATGATCGGGTCTTCAGATATCCAGCGGAGCAGTCGGGATCAAGTGGGGGTCTCTGTCGGGACTCTACCCAGCCTATACTAATCAGTCTAGGATAACCAGAAAGGTAGCAAGGCAGGTTACAATAATCAGGCTATGCAGCAGATATAGGAAAACAGTAACAGTAGCAGTTCTAATGCAAGCATAAGAGAGAAGAGAATAGGCAATATAGGCATGTTCAAAATGGGGGTGCTTGCCTGTTTGCTCGGGGGCAAGGGCAAGGTCGTCGGTGGTGTCGTCGGGGACGTAGCCGTACTCCGGAGCTGCGTCTGCCTCGGGAGCTACGTCAACGTCGGGGTCTATTCGAGAGAGAAGAGGGGGAGAAATAGGTAAACATAATGCAAACAAATGCAACACGGTGCGTGCTATGCTATGATGCAGTGCAGGCTTGCCTAAATATGCACCTAAGTCATTTTAGTTATTTTTAGAATTAATCTGGGATTTATTAACCGGTGTGTGTGCACTATTCATCTGCCGGATACGGGTCCGGTGTTACGAGTTCTTCTACGTAGGGGGTTCCGACAAAGAAACGGACGGCACGATTAGACTCGTCTCGTCGTTCTGAGCAACTTTCATGTTTTAACTTTTTCGATCTGAGCTACGGTTTAAAAGTTATTAATTTGCAAAGTTTAATAGAATTTCTGGAATTATTTTATTTAACAGAAAAGAGAATTATGACATCAGCATGATGACATGCTGACATCAGCAAGTCAACAGGACGGCTGAACAGTCAAACCTGACATGTGGGTCCAGTGGGACCCACATGTCAGCCTCTGTGACTTTAACTGTGAATTAAACTAATTACCAGGGTTGATTAGGGGTGTGGGCCCCATATGTCAGTGGGACACTAGTTAACTAATTAGTTTTTATTTAATTAAATATTTAATTAGGTTAATTAGGAGCGAGGGCCCACATGTCAGTGACTGGAGTTGCTCAGTCAGCACGTTGACTGGGTCAACCCAGTCAACTTGGGCCTGTAGGGCCCACGGTCAGCGACCCAGGCTGGGCCCCACCGAGCCACCTCAGCAGCCGGCGCCGGAGTTGCTCCGGCGACCAAAACTGCGGCAGCGCATCGCCGGAGTTCGTCGGGATCGTGCTGTGGGGCTCGGTTCGAGCTGCGGTTGGGTGCGTTCGAAAGCCAGTGAACTCGCGCGTCGAGTGGTGGCACTTGCTGGACCAGGGGATGGCCGGAATCACGCCGGCGTTGAGGTTTGGCGGAAGCCGAAACCCGGCGGACTCGCACGTGGTGATGCAGAGGTCAAAACGGGCTACGCTCTACTCCTACGGCATCTACTTGACGCCACGAACGCGACGGCGAGCCCGGTGGGTCGTGACGGCCACTGCTGCAACGGCCTCGAGCTCAACTGCGGAGCTCGGTTCGGGCGGCCATGGCACGGCGGCTACGGAGGTGCAGAAGGTTAGGGGAGCGCGGGGGGAGGATGAGGGGCTGCTTACCGAGAGGCTACGTAAAGCCGTTGGAAGCTTAGGAGCGCAGAACGTCGGCGAATCGTCGGGGCTCGCCGGCGTCAGAGAAGAAAGGGGGCGGAGTAGTCCGGCTTCATCAGGGCCTCCCTGCCTCCACTCGCGGTCGGAGTCGAAGGAGTCGAGGACGGCGGAGCTCGCAGGCGTGTTGGCTGAGCTCGGGGACGACGGTGGCCGTGTCTACGGCAAGGCCACGGCGACGGAGGCGCTCGGTTTCGGTGGATCTGGAGGAGGAGGAAGGAGGGAGAGGGCAAGCGAGCGAGGGGGAAGTGGATAGGGACGGAGAGGAGGCAGAGGGAGCTCCTCCTTATCCTCTCGCCTGGCCTGCGGCATCGCGGTGTCGGCGCTGGAGCGGCGAGCGCGCGCTCGGCCAGGGAGAAGGCGACAGCGCGAAGGAGAGAGGGAGACTGGGCCAGATGGGCCGGCTGTCGGGGCACTGTGCACTTAGGCCCAGTGCACAGTGCCTCGTTTTATTTTTCCTTTTTTTGTTTTACCTTTTTCTTTATTCTTTTCTGTTCCAAAATAGCTAGCACACTTTGGCACTTTTGTAAAATGTGAGTGTTGACCCAAATATTAATATGTAATATTAGCTTTTACCAAAAATTGGTTTGGACAGATTTGAATTCCATTTGAATTTGAAATGATTTTAAATGGATTTAAATATCCTGTTTTGGTGTTGTTTCATCTTGTTAGAGTCACTTATCTAACTCCAACTATTTTGATGATGATTTTACAAATGTTCCTGGATTATTTGCCATTTAATGAACATTTTCCCAACAGTGTTTGATCAACTTCATATTTCACTTTTGAATTTGAGTTGATTTTCAAAATGGAGTTGATTTGCTTTGATTAACCACTTTGTTTAAGCACTGCAAATGATATGACTTGGCATTATTAGCAGCTGATCACAGTGGCAATTACATAAGGGTGTTACAAGTTCTCCTCCTCTAAAAGAAATTCTCGTCCCGAGAATTTAGGAGGTAGAAGGGAACAGTCCGGGATATTCTTCCCGAAGATGATCCTCGCGTTCCCAAGTGGCTTCATCTTCAGTATGATTCGACCACTGCACTTTCAGGAACTTGGTCATCTTCTGACGAGTACGACGTTCAGCTTCCTCGAGGATGCGGATCGGATGCTCCTTATAAGATAGATCATCTTGCAGTTGAAGCATTTCGTGATCCACTGCATGGTGCGGAGATTCCTTGAAGCACTTACGAAGTTGCGACACGTGGAAGACATCATGAATTTGAGAGAACTGCGGTGGCAACTCCAATTTATATGCCACCTGTCCACGTCTAGCCACGATGCGGAAAGGACCAATATAGCGAGGAGCTAGCTTGCCCTTGATTCCGAAACGACGGGTGCCCTTCATCGGAGTGACACGAAGATAAGCTTGATCACCAGGTTGATAGATCACATCCCATCGCTTGCGATCATAATTACTCTTCTGACGGTCTTGAGCTGCTCTAAGATTCTCCCGGACAATTCTGACTTGTTCTTCGGCATGCTGAATAATGTCCGGTCCAACAAGAGGTCGTTCCCCAGTTTCTGACCAATTCAGAGGGGTTCGACATTTACGACCATAAAGAACCTCAAAGGGGGCCATTTTCAAGCTGGCTTGATAGCTGTTGTTATAAGAGAACTCGGCATACGGGAGAGATTCCTCCCATTTCTTACCGAAGGATATAACACAAGCTCGAAGCATATCTTCAAGCACTTGACTAACGCGCTCAACTTGGCCTTGGGATTGTGGATGATAAGCTGAACTCCAGGTAATATGAGTTCCCATTGCTTTCTGGAAAACTTTCCCAGAAATGGCCAGTGAAAATGCTACCACGCTCTGAACTGATTTCCTTGGGAATACCATGGAGTGAAACAATTCTGGAGATATATAATTCTGCTAACTGACTAGCAGTAATGGTCTCCTTAACTGGCAGAAAGTGTGCAACCTTGGAGAGTTGGTCGACGACGACAAGAATAGCATCGTGACCCTTCTGAGACTTGGGAAGACCAGTAATGAAGTCCATTTGCACTTTATCCCACTTCCACAGAGGAATAGGAAGTGGTTGCAGAATTCCAGCAGGTTTCTGATGTTCTGTCTTCACGCGACGACAAACGTCACACTCAGCAACATAACGAGCAATATCTTGCTTCATTCTAGACCACCAGTACCTTTGACGAAGATCTCGATACATCTTGGTACTACCCGGATGGATAGATAGCGGTGTATCATGGGCCTCCTTCATGACTTTGTCAGTCATCAGCTCGAAGCGAGGTACTACAATGCGGTCTCGGAAGTACAAGGTTCCATCTTCAGCAATCGAGAAATCCCTGTATTTTTCAAGGTGAATCTCCCTTTTCATCTGACCAATTTCAGCATCTTTGGCTTGCGCAATCTTGACACCTTTCTCAAGATCTGGTTGTATCACAAGGTTATTAAGGGAACCTTGCGGAATGATATAGAGGTTTAGCTTGCGCAATTCTTCATATAGCTGGGGTTGAGCTTGCTTTACCATGAGGTTACTGCAATTTGACTTGCAACTCAAGGCATCAGCCATCACATTAGCTTTGCCGGGAGTGTATGAAATTCCACAATCATAATCGGTGATTGTTTCCAACCAGCGCTGCTGACGAAGATTAAGTTCCGGTTGAGTGAATAGATACTTCAAGCTCTGATGATCGGTGTAAATCTCACACCGGTTACCAAGGAGATAATGACGCCATTGCTTCAAAGCATAAATGACAGTAGCAAGTTCAAGGTCATGCACTGAGTAATTCTCTTCATGTGGACGCAGTTGTCGTGAAGCATAAGCAATTACTCTTCGCTCTTGCATTAGGACACAGCTTAGTCCTTGGCGAGAGGCATCACAGAAGATCACGAAATCTTTGCGGGAGTCTGGAGGAGCAAGCACTGGAGCGGAAGTCAGCTTGTCCTTGAGGGTCTGGAAGCTTTCCTGACATTTGTCAGTCCAATCAAACTTAATGCCTTTGTGAAGCAGATTAGTCAGGGGCTTGGCAATCTTGGAGAAATTTTCGATGAATCGACGACAATAACTTGCAAGCCCGAGAAAACTTCTGACTTGCTTGACATTCTTCGGAGGGGTCCAGTCAAGAATAGCCTGAACTCGTTCCGGGTTAACTACGATACCATCCTTGGAGATGACATGTCCAAGGTAGGTTACCTCAGAAAGCCAGAATTCACACTTAGAGTATTTAGCATATAGCTGGTGCTCTCGAAGTCTCTCCAGAACAAGGCGAAGATGCTCAGCATGTTCTTCTTTGTTCTTCGAATAAACCAGAATATCGTCCAGATATAGCACGACGAATTTGTCGAGGTAATCCATGAATATGTAATTCATTAAACGGGAGAAGGTAGCTAGAGCGTTTGTCAGGCCAAAAGACATGACTGTGTACTCGTAAGAGCCATAACGAGTAACGAATGCAGTCTTCGGAATATCCTCTTCACGGACACGGATCTGGTGATAACCCAACCTCAAGTCGAGCTTAGAGAACACCGAAGATCCTGCGAGTTGATCATATAAATCGTTGATCCGGGGAAGCGGATATTTGTTCTGAATAGTTACCTGGTTGATGGGGCGGTAATCTTGGACCAAACGGTTAGTTCCATCCTTCTTCTTAACAAAGAGAGAAGGTTCTCCCCAAGCAGAGGAACTAGGGCGAATGAAACCCTTCCTTAAGGATTTATCAATTTCTTCCTTGAGTTCAAGAAGATGGTGCGGAGGCATCTTGTAGGGACGCTTCGCAATAGGAGTGGTGCCAGGCTTCAAGTCGATGACGAACTCGACAGCTCTAGCAGGGGGTATTCCTGGAAGTTCTTCTGGAAAGACATCCGGGAAGTCACAGACCACTGGGATGTTTTCGATCCCATCAAGCGGAGAAGCATTCAACGCATTCAAGGCATAAATTTGAGCCTCAGCGTTCTGAGTAAAGTGAGCTTGATAATTCACTATCTCGTTCGATGGGTGCAAGAGGTGTACAACTTTAGTGGCGCAATTGATTGAGGCATAATGGGCCTTCAACCAATCCATTCCCAAGATAAGATCAATCTTGGAAGAGCTCAAGATAATTGGGAGTGCCTGAAACTTCAACCCCTCTATTTCAATAGTAACTTCGGGGCTGAACAGGGAGGCTCGGCATCTACCCGCGGGAGTATCAACTCCTAATGGATGATGCAGGTTGTCGCACTTAACGCCATGCATGAATGCAAAGTCTTCCGACATGAATGAATGCGATGCTCCTGAATCAAATAAAACAGACGCTGGTACTGAATTAACGAGAAGTGTACCCATCACAGTGTCTGGTTGATCCAGAGCTTCAGACATGTTGACGTGGTAGCTCTGCCCACGACCATAAGAAGGTCTGGCATTATAGTTGCGCTATTGAGGAATACCACGGCCAATTCCACGGCCAGCAGAAGGAAGAGCCAGTTGATTCTGATTCTGAGAACAATCTCTAGCACGGTGACCTGGCTTGCCACACTTGAAGCATAGTCCGCTGTCAGTACGAGGTGCTGGAGCTCGAGGTGCTGGAGCTGGCAGGGGCTGCCTCGGTGGTGGAGGTGGCAGACGTGGTGCAGCATAAGAGGGCCTGTTTGCAGGAGCTGCTGAACGGAACATGCCTTGAGGGAACCAGATGCGTCGCTTCTGGGAAGACGAGCCCGAAGATGAGCCCGCTTCTCGGGTGCGTCTGGACGCTTCTTTATGCTTCTTAAGTCCAGTTTCAACCATAATAGCCTTATTCACCAAGGTGGCGAAATCAGGAAAGTCTTGGACAAGCAGAGCTAACTGAATATCATGATGCAGTCCTTCATGAAACTTCTTCTGCCTTCGTTCATCAGTAGGAATGTCCTCTTCAGCGTAGCGAGACAAGTCTAGAAACTCGCGCTGATAGACTTCCACAGTCTTGTTGCCTTGAACCAGACTACGAAACTCAGCCTTCTTCCTAGCTATGACAGCTAGAGGAATGTAGCAGGCACGGAAAGCAATCTTGAATTCCGCCCAAGTGACAACAGTACCAGGTGGCAGGGTCTGTCGGTGGGTGGCCCACCATTGTGAAGCGGGACCCTTCAGAAGATAAGTCGCAAAAGTGACATAGTTGGCTTGGGCGACACCAGCAGACTCCATCTCATGGGAGATGTCACGCAGCCAGTCATCTGCATCCAATGGGTTGACTGTGTTGCGGAAAAATGATGGACTGAGCCTCATAAACTCTGGCAGGGTGATGGAAAGTGGCTGCTGATTAGCATCAGGACGAGGGAATTGCTGCATAATCCCCGTCATAAACTGGCGGTTGAGTTCAAACTGTTGCATCATCGCTGCCATGTAATCAGGTGGTGGCGGCAGTGGCGGGTTGTTGTCAGCCATCCTGCTATTTCAACAGGGGTATTTCAGCAATATCTTATGCAAGTGTTTAACAATAAACATGACGTAACTCGACATTATTGAAAGAGTGCAATAGATGCTAAAAGTAGTCATTAAGACATATAGATCCATACACAGTCGGTTAGAATCGGGCAGCATAACGGCGCAAATTGAAAAGCTAGACACACTAGGCGGCACGCAGGCACGCGGTAAGGAAGTACACAATGTGACATAGCAAAGGCTACATCAGCGTCGGAGAAAACCACTGAAACGGGGTAACTGCAAGTGCAGACGAGGAATGTTCATCGCGGCAGGATCCTGTGCTCCATGTGCACTCTGATGCAGAACCCGGTCTCGAACTGTAAGAAGAGGTCCACGTGCAGGCGTGTGACCTCCCACTACAGGCCAATCAATACCTGGCGGCATCTCAGTCCTGCGTGGGTAAAGAATATACTCCGGATGTATCCCTGCACGAACAGCTGATAGCAACTGTGTCATAGCCTCGTAGTAGCGTGCTCGAGTGGCGAACAACTCGACGGCAAGAGCCCGAATAGTGCGATCCAGAGCCTGAGTGCACTGAATCAGAATCTGCGGGTCGTAGCATCGAGACTCGTACGGGGCACAGATAGCTGTGTAGTATCCAGTAGCATCTCCAACACGTGCATACGGAATGTACCAAAACACAGAGTCATCCAAGCTAGCATTGTGCTCTCCTCGGAGACGTGCGACAGCTGAGTAGGCGGCATCATGGACTGCCATCTCAATCGTCACGCCGATACCGTGAAAACGGTGTAGCTCAATGTCTGAGTCATCCTGCTGATCGTAGATGCGAACATCAGCATAGTACTGCTCCTGGTTGAACTCACGATAAACCTCGTAGACCATGTACTCGGGGCACCAGCGGTATCCCAGCCTGATCAAGAGGGCGATCAGAACAGCTGGAAACCCATGGACGTCTCGAGCACAGGTGCGAAGCACAAGCTGTGTCGCAGGGCGAGGTGGAAACAGACGGTCCATCTGAAATAAGAAGATTCAGGATTGTCATTCGACGACGAGAAATATAGAAAATCTCGAATTGAAAGGTTAAACAAAACAATGGAAAGGAAATGATTATCAGACTAATCAGATCAAAGACAGGGAAATCGCACTGAATCCACCTCTCCGGGTGGATAGAATTAACGAGATCCTAAGTGTCGATGTTAGTAAATTTTATTAAACCCGAATAGAAGAGAAAACAGAGTCCCAGAGTAAACATGAGGAATTAAAGATCCTAATACCACCCAGTTGGCGACGTGCGCCCGTAAGCCACACAGCCAAGTTAGTAAAACAGTTTTTGACCACTAGACTCAACTTCGGCCAAAGAGTTGGAAAGGGGGACTCCTAGAGGCAGTCGGCTCTGATACCAACCTGTGACGACCCCGGCTTAATCGTGCACTAATCATACACGCAAATGCGCATGATCAAGCCTAAGGACTCACTTGAAGATATCACAACACAACTCTAAAACATAAATAAAGTCATACAAGCTTTATATTACAAGCCAGGGCCTCGAGGGCTCGAATACATAGCTCGATGGCATACAAGCGTCAGCGGAAGCATCAGATATCTGGGTACAGATATATTACAAAGAGAGAGATAGGCCTTCACAGAGGCGGGGCAAAATAAAATACTACGATCGAAAGGCGTAGGCCTCCTGCCCTGGACCCTCCGATCCTACTCCTGGTCGTCAGTCGGCTCCTCGTAGTAGTAGTACTCGCCAGGCGGGTAGTAGTACTGGTCGTCGGCTAGAGCGTTTGGCTCAGGGGCTCTGTCGTCTGGTGGCATCAAAAGGGATAATGGGGGGAAAAAGAAAGTAAAGCAAATGTGAGTACTCATCCGAAGTACTCAGCAAGCAAGGATCTACACTACATATGCAACATTGTCAAAGGAATGGATGTATATGTGGACTGGGCTGCAGAAATGCCAGAATAGAGGGGGAAAGCCTAGTCCTATCGAAGGCTAGCATCTTCAACATCTCCAGCAGTCTTGCAGCATTAGGAGAGAGCAGATGAACACAATGTAAAGTAGTAGTAGTATCATCAACCTCGACCTGAGATCCTTTCTCGACTCCCTGCGAGAAAGCAATCCCAGAGCCGTACTATCCAGTTCTCATCACATGTTCTAGTTGTACCGATCGGGATACAACTCCGAGTGTCCGTTACCGTAGGACAGGCTATCGATAGAAGTTTCTTCCCTGCAGGGGTGCACCAACTTACCCACCACGCTCGCTTAACTTCGGCCGGACACACTTTTCTGGGTCATGCCCGGCCTCGGCCAAGCAACACGCCGCAACCCGACCTAGGCTCTAAAGAGAGGTCAGCACGCCGGACTAACCTATGCCCCGGGGGTCTTGGGCCTTCGCCCCGGGAACCCTGCACGTTGCGAGGACGTTTTAGAAGCAGACCTAGCAACCCCTTAATACAAGCGTAGTTGCGTTTCCAGTCCAAACCAAAACGGGCCGCTCCTCGCTGACGTCAATAGAGCTTCGGCTGATGTATACGACGCAGAACGCCCATACTATGCCCACGTGATGGTTAGTGCTATCGGGCCAGAGGCCCCTCGGATCAAATATCCAAACCGTTAAGTGGTTTAGGAGCGCGCGGAAACGAGCAGAGACTCACGATCGATGTGACCCCGTCGCCCCGTCTCGAGGACTTGCGGCAAGGGCGAGGAATGCCCGGCCACGCCTCGTGTTATCTCGCGGGCACCATCCAGGTCAACCCGACTCCGCATCAATTCGCATTAAGCTCGCGCGGGTACCCCTCAGGTCCGACCCGTCTTTAGTAACATGGTTTAGTGCAAGTCAAATCAACAACAGTATATGTGTGTCTGACACCAGGGGAGCCCTGAGGAATCACCCTCGATGGAATCCCACCTGATGTTAAAGTCAAGGTGAACAAAGGAGGAATCACCCTCGAGGTCCACACTTGAAGCGTTGCGCGACGGTGCTGTTATCAGGGGTGGTGTAGGAGGAATCACCCTCAGTTACCATGACCGAGTAACTAACCTTCAAGGTTAACATCAGGAGTGCTGACGAGGTATCACCCTCGGCACTCGACGGTAACCCAGTAGTGTCGGCAACTAAGGGGGAAGTGATGTGCGGTGCCAGGGTCTGGTCTTCAATCCCGATGATCGGGTCTTCAGATATCCAGCGGAGCAGTCAGGATCAAGTGGGGGTCTCTGTCGGGACTCTACCCAGCCTATACTAATCAGTCTAGGATAACCAGAAAGGTAGCAAGGCAGGTTATAATAATCAGGCTATGCAGCAGACATAGGAAAACAGTAACAGTAGCAGTTCTAATGCAAGCATAAGAGAGAAGAGAATAGGTGATATAGGCATGTTCAAAATGGGGGTGCTTGCCTGTTTGCTCGGGGGCAAGGGCAAGGTCGTCGGTGGTGTCGTCGGGGACATAGCCGTACTCCGGAGCTGCGTCTGCCTCGGGAGCTACGTCAACGTCGGGGTCTATTCGAGAGAGAAGAGGGGGGAGAAACAGGTAAACATAATGCAAACAAATGCAACACGGTGCGTGCTATGCTATGATACAGTGCAGGGTTGCCTAAATATGCACCTAAGTCATTTTAGTTATTTTTAGAATTAATCTGGGATTTATTAACCGGTGTGTGTGTACTATTCATCTGCCGGATACGGGTCCGGAGTTATGAGTTCTTCTACATAGGGGGTTTCCGACAAAGAAATGGACAACACGATCAGACTCGTCTCGTCGTTCTGAGCAACTTTCATGTTTTAACTTTTTTGATCTGAGCTACGGTTTAAAAGTTATTAATTTTCAAAGTTTAATAGAATTTTTGGAATTATTTTATTTAACAGAAAAGAGAATTATGACATCAGCATGATGACATGCTGACATCAGCAAGTCAACAGGACGGCTGAACAGTCAAACCTGACATGTGGGTCCAGTGGGACCCACATGTCAGCCTCTGTGACTTTAACAGTGAATTAAACTAATTACCAGGGTTGATTAGGGGTGTGGGCCCCATATGTCAGTGGGACACTAGTTAACTAATTAGTTTTTATTTAATTAAATGTTTAATTAGGTTAATTAGCCGCGGGGGCCCACATGTCAGTGACTGGAGTTGCCCAGTCAGCACATTGACTGGGTCAACCCAGTCAACTGGGGCCTGCAGGGCCCACGGTCAGCGACCCAGGCTGGGCCCCACCGAGCCACCTGAGCAGCCGGCGCCGGAGTTGCTCCGGCGGCCAAAACTGCGGCGGCGCATCGCCGGAGTTCGTCGGGATCGTGCTGTGGGGCTCGGTTCGAGCTGCGGTTGGGTGCGTTCGAAAGCCAGTGAACTCGCGCGTCGAGTGGTGGCACTTGCCGGACCAGGGGATGGCCGGAATCACGCCGGCGTCGAGGTTTGGCGGAAGCCGAAACCCGGCGGACTCGCGCGTGGTGATGCAGAGGTCAAAACGGGCTGCGCTCTACTCCTATGGCATCTACTTGACGCCACGAACGCGACGGCGAGCCCGGTGGGTCGTGACGGCCACTGCTGCAACGGCCTCGAGCTCAACGGCGGAGCTCGGTTCGGGCGGCCATGGCGCGGCGGCTACGGAGGCGCAGAAGGTTAGGGGAGCGTGGGGGGAGGATGAGGGGCTGCTTACCGAGAGGCTACGTAAAGCCGTTGGAAGCTTAGGAGCGCAGAACATCGGCGAATCGTCGGGGCTCGCCGGTGTCAGAGAAGAAAGGGGGCGGAGTAGTCTGGCTTCATCAGGGCCTCCCTGCCTCCACTCGCGGTCGGAGTCGAAGGAGTCGAGGACGGCAGAGCTCGCAGGTGTGTTGGCTGAGCTCGGGGACGACGGTGGCCGCGTCTACGGCAAGGCCACGGCGACGGAGGCGCTCGGTTTCGGTGGATCTGGAGGAGGAGGAAGGAGGGAGAGGGCAAGCGAGCGAGGGGGAAGTGGATAGGGACGGAGAGGAGGCAGAGGGAGCTCCTCCTTATCCTCTCGCCTGGCCTGCGGCGTCGCGGTGTCGGCGCCGGAGCGGCGAGCGCGCGCTCGGCCAGGGAGAAGGCGACAGCGCGAAGGAGAGAGGGAGACTGGGCCAGATGGGCCGGCTGTCGGGGCACTGTGCACTTAGGCCCAGTGCACAGTGCCTCGTTTTATTTTTCTGTTTTTGTTTTACCTTTTTCTTTATTCTTTTCTGTTCCAAAATAGCTAGCACGCTTTGGCACTTTTGTAAAATGTGAGTGTTGACCCAAATATTAATATGTAATATTAGCTTTTACCAAAAATTGGTTTGGACAGATTTGAATTTGAAATGATTTTAAATGGATTTAAATATCCTGTTTTGGTGTTGTTTCATCTTGTTAGAGTCACTTATCTAACTCCAACTATTTTGATGATGATTTTACAAATGTTCCTGGATTATTTGCCATTTAATGAACATTTTCCCAATAGTGTTTGATCAACTTCATATTTCACTTTTGAATTTGAGTTCATTTTCAAAAGGGACATTTACATTTATGCCCCTAACTGGAAACCACTACTCAGTTTTGCCCCTAGTTTTCGGGTATGCTCAGTTTTGCCCCTCTGCCGTCAAGTCACCTTATAGAAATGCCCTTCCATGCCTTTATCGTCCGGTCAAAGGGCTTTGACCGTCTGGTGAACAGTATCAAAAAAATCTGAAATTTTGTGGGATCGAAGATACTCAGGTGCGCAAGATGCGTGCAAATTTTCGTGTTGTTTGGACATTCCAGGAGCTCATGGCAAAGGAAAAAATAGTAAATCTGTACGCCTGTGAACAGTATATTAAAGAAAATAGCAAGAAAATTCAAAAAAATATGAAATTTTTTGGCATCAAAGAGGCTTGGGTGTGCAAGGTGCTTGCAAGTTTTTGTGATCAAATGACATGCGAGGAGCTCTAGCAAAAAAAACAAAATAGTGCATTTTTTCAAAAAAAAATCTGAGCCAAATTTTATTTTTTTTCTCCACGAGCTCCTACAATGTTTAAACACAACAAAATTTTGCACACACCTTGTGCACCCGAGCATCTTGGATGCCAAAAAAGTTTCATATTTTTTTGAATTTTCTTGCTTTTTTTCAAATTTACTGTTCACAGGCGTACAGATTTACTATTTTCCTTTGCCACGAGCTCCTGGAATGTCCAAACAGCACGAAAATTTGCGTGCACCTTGCGCACCTGAGTATCTTTGATCCCACAAAATTTCAGATTTTTTTGATACTGTTCACCAGATGGTCAAAGCCCTTTGACCGGACGGTAAAGGCACGGAAGGGCATTTCTATAAGGTGACTTGACGGCAGAGGGGCAAAACTGAGCATACCCGAAAACTAGGGGCAAAACTGAGTAGTGGGTTCGAGTTAGGGGCAGAACTGGAATTGCCCCTTTTCAAAATGGAGTTGATTTGCTTTGATTAACCACTTTGTTTAAGCACTGCAAATGATATGACTTGGCATTATTAGCAGCTGATAACAGTGGCAATTACATAGGGGTGTTACAATGTTCATGCTCAACACGGGCACCAAATAACAATTATTGAGGTCTAAAACTAATCCCGAAGATAGATGTAGAGGTAGCGTGCCGACGGCGATCACATCAACCTTCGAACCATTCCCGACGCGCGTCGTCACCTCATCCTTAGCCAATCTTTGTTTATTCCGCAGCTCCTGTTTCGAGTTACAAATATGAGCAACCGAACCAGTATCAAATACCCAGGTGCTGCTATGAGCATTAGTAAGGTACACATCAATAACACGTATATCAAATATACCTTTGTTCACTTTGCCATCCTTCTTATCCGCCAAGTATTTGGGGCAGTTCCGCTTCAAGTGACCATTCCCTTTGCAGTAGAAGCACTCAGTTTCAGGCTTGGGTCCAGCTTTAGGCTTCTTCGTGGGAGTGGCAACTTGCTTGACATTCTTCTTGAAGTTCCCTTTCTTTCCCTTGCCCTTTTTCTTGAAACTAGTGGTCTTGTTAACCATCAACACTTGATGCTCCTTCTTGATTTCTACCTCCGCGGCCTTAAGCATTGCGAAGACCTCAGGGATCCTTTTATTCATCCCTTGCATATTATAGTTCATCACGAAGCCTTTGTAGCTTGGTGGCAGTGATTGAAGAACTCTGTCAATAACACTATCAACTGGAAGATCAACTCCCAGCTGAGTCAAGTGGTTATGATACCCAGACATTTTGAGTATGTGTTCACTGACAGAACTATTCTCCTCCATCTTGCAGCTGTAGAACTTGTTGGAGACTTCATATCTCTCAACCCGGGCATTTGCTTGAAATATTAACTTCAACTCTTGGAACAGCTCATATGCTCCATGACGCTCAAAACGTCTTTGAAGTCCCGGTTCTAAGCCGTAAAGCATGGCACACTGAACTATCGAGTAGTCATCAGACCGCGTTTGCCAGGCGTTTACAACGTCCAGATTAGTGGGAGTGGGCTTGCCACCTAGTGGTGCATCAAGGACATAATTCTTCTGTGCAGCAATGAGGATAATCCTCAAGTTATGGACCCAGTCCATGTAGTTGCTACCATCATCTTTCAACTTAGCTTTCTCTAGGAACGCGTTAAAATTCAGGGGAACGGTAGCTCGGGCCATTGATCTACAACATAGATATGCAAAACTATAAGACTAAGTTCATGATAAATTAAGTTCAATTAATCAAATTACTAATGAACTCCCACTTAAATAAACATCCCTCAAGTTATCTAAGTGATACATGATCCAAAACAACTAACCCATGTCCGATCATCACGTGAGATGGGGTAGTCATCAATGGTGAACATCTCTATGTTGATCATATCTACTATATGACTCATGTTCGACCTTTCGGTCTCCAGTGTTCTGAGACCATGTCTGTACATGCTAGGCTCGTCAAGTTTAACCCAAGTATTCTGCATGTGCAAAACTTTCTTACACCCGTTGTATGCGAACGTAGAGTCTATCACACCCGATCATCACGAGGTTCTTCGAAATGACAAACTTTGGCAACGGTGCATACTCGGGGAGAACACTTTTATCTTGAAATTTAGTGAAGGGATCATCTTATAATGCTACCGCCGTTCTAAGTAAAACAAGATGCATAAAGGATAAACATCATATGCAATCAAATATGTGACATGATATGGCCATCATCATCTTGTGCTTTTGATCTCCATCTCCAAAGCATCGTCATGATCTCCATCGTCACCGGCTCGACACCTTGATCTCCATTGTTGCGTCGGGGTCGTCTCGCCAACTATTGCTTCTACAACTATTGCTAATGCATAGCGATAAAGTAAAGAAATTACATGGCGTTTGCATTTCATACAATAATCAAGAGACAACCCAAAGGCTCCTGCCGGTTGTCGATATTACAAAACATGATCATCTCATACAACAACGTATATCACATGACGTCTTGACCATATCACATCACAACATGCCCTGCAAAAACAAGTTAGACGTCCTCTACTTTGTTGTTGCAAGTTTTACGTGGCTGCTACGGGCTTCTAGCAAGAACCGTTCTAACCTACGGCAAAAACCACAACGGTGATTTATCAAGTTTACTATTTTAACCTTCTTCAAGGATCGTTCGTAGTCAAATTTGATTCAACTAAAGTAGGAGAAACAGATACCCGCCAGCCACCTTTATGCAAAACTAGTTGCATGTCAGTCTGTGGAACCGGTCTCATGTACGTGGACGTGTAAGGTTGGTCCGGGCCGCTTCATCCCACAATACCGCCGAATCAAAATAAGACGTTGGTGGTAAGCAGTATGACTATCACCTCCCACAACTCTTTGTGTTCTACTCGTGCATATCATCTACGCATAGACCTGGCTCATGATGCCACTGTTGAGAAACGTTGCCTGGAAAACAAAAAAAATTCTATGCACACGCAAGATCTATCCATGGAGATGCATAGCAACGAGGGGGGAGAGTGTGTCTACGTATCCTCGTAGACCGTAAGCGGAAGCGTTTGTTAATGTGGTTGATGTAGTGGAACTTCTTCGCGATCCAACCGATCGAGTACCGAACGTACGGCACCTCCGCGTTCAGCACATGTTTAGCTCGGTGACGTCCACGCCTTCTTGATCCAGCAAGACGGCAAGGTAGTGGATGAGTTCCGGCAACACGATGGCGTGGTGACGGTGATGGTGATGCTATCTCCGCAGGGCTTCGCCTAAGCACTACGAAAACATGACCGACCGAGGGTGTAAACGGTGGAGGGGAGCGCCGCACACGGCTAAGAGATTGTCGTGGTTATGTGTGGCGCGCCCCTCCCACATATATATAGGTGGGGGAGAGGGGAGAGTCCAGGGGGCGCCCCAAGTAGGGCCGAATCCTACTTGGGGGCTTCCCCAAGCCGCGCCCCCCTTCCTTATTTGAGTGCGGGAGGAAGGCAGGAGGAGGTGCCCCCCCCCCCACCCCTTTCCTTTCTATCACGAGGAGGGAAAGGCAGGAGGGGCCACCCCTCCCCTTTCCTTCCCCTAGGTCCGACCAGCCAAGGAGAGGGGCGTGCCAGCCCCCTAGTGGGCTGGTCTGTCCCCCTGCTCTTTATAAACCTATAAAAGGAGAAGCGTCCCTTCCCTTGGGCCGTAAAAATCACGATGTTTCGTCTTATCGTGCCATTGTGGCCGTTTGGGAAGAATCAATTGATTGATGATATCCCCTAAAATGTGGGGCACGATCTCTATTTTGATACGACGTGCCAGTAAGAGGTTTGCCTCGAACCGCGATTCGAACAAGTAATAAATGACACATTACGTCATTGGCGGTGGCGCTCCAATAAAGTTGTCCGAAATTGACTGCCGAGCGAGGCTAAGTAAAGTTTACACTTCGGATGAAGGCAGATGCATCTGGCCTACACATGGTCGGGCTTGTTTGGGTCTCCCTAAAAATGATGCTTGATTGAAGGAGCTTGCAAGTTTCGTATGGTGGCCATCTGAAGACATGGAACTTGCCTACCAAGCTGAAGACCGCCAAGCCAAAGACATTATCCGACGAAGATGGACAACCTCGGCTTAGAAGACAAGTTCGGGGGCTACTGACGGTGTACTGGACTAGGGGGTCCTAGCCCAGTCGGACTAATGTATGGGCTGGATTACCAGCCCATTGAGGAAGCAAGACTCCGAAGGCCATCAGAATGCGGCGACCGAAGACTTGGCGTGTACTCCAAGTATATTCGACTAGATTCTGCATGTAAATCCTTAGATGGCAACCGAACTTGTGTAACCCTAGATAACCCTGGTGCCTATATAAAGCAAGAGGCTTAGTCCATAGAGGGAATCCATCCATACACCCATTCATCATACCCCTAGGGTTTAGACCACAACTTACGATCTCGAGGTAGATCAACTCTGTACTTCGATACCTTCATAATATAACAAGAGCAGGACGTAGGGTTTTACCTCCATAGAGAGGGCCTGAACCTGGGTAAACTCCTTGTGTGTTCTTCTCCTGTTACCCATCGATCCGATCTAACAGCTCGGCCCCCCTACCCAAGATCTGCCGGTTTTGACACCGGCAACCTCGTTATATCTTTATGTCGTGCCTTGTGTGATAGCTTGGTCCTTGATAGATCGTCACTCGTCCCGGATTATTTTAACACTAGGTACTCGCCTGCGTGTAGAGCTGATTTAAGAGACACTTTCATCGTTTGTCTCTCATTAATTATATGCAATGTAGACAACATCTAACTTGGAATGTTAAGAGATGATGTTGAGGTGAAACACTCGGAAAGGTCTTACAGTTTAACTCTAGTCATGTCCAATTAGAGGCTAACGTGTGCTTCGTAGCGCCACTTCTCACCCGTGAGACCGACTTTTTTCTCTAGCAGGTTATTGTGGTCTTTTTGTTTTATATGTGCCAGCTTGGTTTTTAATTATGTTTCGGTGGTGTTTTTCTTCGTATATCGTGTTGGTTGCTGCTAGAGAGTTTTTTTTAGAGGAGAGTGGAGTTGTTTGGTCCATGGTTGTAGTGTGCTTACTCATTTCGACCTCGGTGTCAGTCGGTGATCATCGTTTGAGCCCCTTGGGAGCTTTGATTTCGTGTTGAAACCTTGGAATTGCTGCTATGACGTTCACATGCGATGGTCCACGAAGCTCTCGTTCGCTCAACTTAGCTCCATGCTCCACTCGCTCGCTCCACTATTAACTTGTAAAATGTCTGCTATCATTTTATTTTTGAAAAAGTTAGTTAAATCAAAAGATGTTCATGATTTTTAAAATGACTTTTAAAAAATTTACAAAATAAAAAACAATGAATTTTAAAAAGTGTTTTGGAATATAAAAATATATTCATTGATTTAGAACAATATTCACAAATTTGAAATAAAGTTCATAAATTTAAAAATGTTAACAAACTTTAAAATGTTCATGAACTTTAAAAATGGTCATGAATTTATTAAATGTTTTGAGATTTTAAAAAGTCACAAACTTTAATAAATGTGAAAAAATTAAAATGTGAAAAAATAAAAAGGAGACAAGTGAAGAAAAAATAAACAAGAACCCTTAACCAACAACACACATCATTACAGACGACCCTATAGCCCGCGTGGCACTTAGGAGGCTCCAAATCTAGGGGGCTTGGAGCATCTACAGCTGGACCTCTCAAACCCACCTCATACGCCCGGGCAGGCCGCCCGGTCGTTGCCCGGTCACGATTTTTTTACCCGGATGGGCCCCTCAAATGGCCCTCAAATGCCTGGGCTGACCGGTACCCCCATATCCAGCCCAAATATGGAGCGGATATGGGGGCGCCCGGGCACGCCCGCCATGTCGGTCTGACGGTTGGGTCCCACGCGGAAACGCTCGTAAACCCAGCGGTCCGATGGACGCCGCGTCCGTCGCCGCTGTGTGAACGTTGTGTGACGCCGCTCTGGCTCGCTGCCCAAGACCAAATCCGGCTATTTAAGTCGGCCGGCGTCCCGCAACCCTAACCCATCCCCCTCCCCTCTCTCCGCGCCGCCAGTCCGAGCCCATCCACCTCCTCCCTCTCCCGCTCCGACACTCTGCCCACGGCTAGACGCTTCGCCCATGCTCCGGCACTTCGCCATGGTACGGAGCAAGATCACCTACTACGCCATGCTAACACCGAAGCGCCGCTATGAGATCCAGCGAGAGATCCGGGCGAGGCAAGCCGCGCGCGCCGCCCGCATCGCTGCCGGGCTGCCTCCGGACTCGCCGGAGCCGGAGGAGGAGGAGATAGCTCCGATGGAGGTGGAGGAGCCGGACTGTGACACCCTGGTTTTCGCTCCTGTTTTTTTTTCTGTCGCAGGATTTGACTCCCGTCTTTTTTCTCGGTGTTATCAGATTTCTCTAGCTCCTGGGTACATGAAGATGGTCATTTAACCTTGCCTTTCCTATCCAACCAGAGATTCTCTCCAGTCCAACCTTGCCACCTAAGATCTATTCTCGGGGTTTTGCCACCGAAACCCTACCTTCCGAGTTACCGGAAGGGAAACCCTGATCTCTTCCGTTACAAAGGAACCCCAATTTCCTTTGATATGTTGCCTCCCAAACTTTTCCCAGTGATCATCCTTCATCTATAAACCCTGGATATGCAAAAATATTGCCAAGTCATTTGCAATATTTTTCATTTATAATTAAGTCCTTTTTCTGCCAGTTAAAGGAATTAAATCCAGGAAAATATCTATCCATCTCCAAAGTTCATAAAAACTTGTGGAGATATTCTTTGTGATCATGTTGAGCTCCCATAAAAATATTGGCCATAATTAAATAAGGGAAATTAAATTTTCCTATTTAATGCCAATATTGCATTTTGGGCCCTTTCTAAAGGAACTACCATTTTGGTAGCCAGGAAAAATCTCAAATAAATTGTGGAGCTTATTATATCCATATCTTCACCATTTCCATCAAAACACAAGTCCCATAGTTCAAGGTTTGAGCACAGCATCCATTTGCAAATTATGTCCAGATTTTCAGTTTGCAAAGGAAGTGCTTGAATCCTTAATCTATTTGAGCTGAAATTTTTCATGGTGATTAACTTTGATAAATAACCCATGGATACCAAAACTCAGATCAATCCCTCCAACCATTCTCCAACAGAAATTTTCCTAAGATTCTGTCCATTTGGAACCTCTGTGAAGCAAGTACCATTTTGGTGTACCCAAATGGTATGAAACTTTTACAGTGGCTTACTATATCCAAATCATCACTTTCAACCAAATTTCATCTCATTTCATCAATCCATTTGATCACAGCTCCAAATTCTAGTTTCTGGACCAATTTGTGGTTTGTGAAGGAAGTGTATGCAAATGGGGTCTAAATGACTTCAAATTTTGCAGGCATATACTCCTTCATACCCTATTCTGATATGACAAAGATCCAGTCCCATTTACCACACCATTTTACCTCAGCAACTGCTCCAAGATCCTATCCAGAACCTGTTTTGGATTCCCTCGACCTCTCCAGACCTCTCCTGGTTCATCTAGTGATCTACCTCATCTAATTGAGCAGTGAACAACCTGTTGGACAAGGCCTGACAGGCAGACACGGGTTGGAGCGTGCAGTGCGCGCGGTGACCACGTAGCGGGCGTGCAGAAACAGCGCTCTGCGCCTCTGTCGTCTCCGTGCTGTTGTCTCCGGCCAGACTCCACTTGTCGGAGCATGTCTAGTGGCTCCGCGGAGTCCACATGTCCCTCTCCTGACTCTTCTTTCCTCCCCTTTCTTCCTCCTCGCGCCACGGCGGTCGCCGTCGCGGCACTGTACACCCGTGACCCTCGAGACGTCACGTCGCTCCGTTGGCTCCTTCCTCCCCAAGCCGTCCCCTCCTTCTGAGCGCGTCAGGTCGACGTCGTGCACGTCCACGGCCAGCTCACTGAGAGCGCCAGTGCGTGGCTAAGACCGCCACGGCAGCCGCTCTTATCACCTCGCCGTGGCCAGGCTATATATAGCCCTCCCGAGTCCTCCCGAGCTGATCACCAGCTCTTCCTCACTCCCCTACACCTCCCCGACCCATCCGTCCATCACCGGAGCCACTCCTCGCCCACTAATGCCACCATGGCCGCCGCTTGGGCCTTCTCAAATTCGGGCGGCATGACGCTTCCCCCTCCCTCCCTTCACCTTTGGTAGATCACCCGTACTCCGGCGAGCCTTCCCCTGCCCTCAGTTTGTCGCAGGAGCACGTGTGGCCATGGCTCCCAAGGTTGGCCACCGCCTCTGCCCCTGGCCATCGCGAGCCACCGCGGCCGTGGCCTTCTCCCTCTCCCTGCTCTCTGCCTCCTCGATCCCCTGGAACCCCTGGAGCCGCCTCCGCGCTCCATTCTGGCGGGGAAACCTCGCCGGCGCACGCCCCACTGCAGCTCTTCTGCCGCCGCACTCCGGCTAGTGGCGACGCCGCTGCGGCTGTCTCGGGTGAGGCCGCGACCACCCTTAGGCGCGGAGTGGAGCGGCAGTGCTCCGGCGCACGTCGGCCGGCCCCCTCGAGCCACGGGGCGACGGCTACGCCGGCATCCGGCCGACCTCTGCCTCCGGTCGGGAGCTAGAAGAAGGCACAGGGAGGAGAGAGAGAGGGACCCGACAGGTGGGCCCCAACCCCACCTGTCAGCGAGAGGAGGCGGGCCAGCTAGATAAGTGGAAGCGTACTCTATAGAGTACGCGACCGCAGCGGCGAAGACGTATTTCCTCAAAGTGCGCAATCGGCCGAGCTGTCAGGGACCCTGTTGAAAATATTATTTTTGCAAATAGGTCCCTGGCAGAGAAACCTTTACAACTTTTCACTCGTAACTCCGATTCAGGTGAAACCAACACCCACGTCTTCGTCTCGTTGAGCCCGTTCCAATGTAGTCATTTTCATAATGTTTACACATTCTAAAAATGACCATGTTGCCCTTGCCTCTAAACAGCCCCCTCCGAGAAAGAACTGTTCCGGCAATCCTTTCCGCGGCTTCACCGCACTTCTTCCAGGAGTATTCTTCGACCCCAGGCAAGCCGACCATCTGATATATGCCCTAAAGCATTGCTCTGTGATATTTCTTGCATGTTTAAATTAATATGCTTGTGCTTGTCTGTGTAGTAGTGAGCTGTATGTGACTCTGACGAACCCTTGCTTGCACTTTCTTCGGTGACGGCACCACGCCTGTGTTCTGAGCTGTTTCCGGCCGTCCGGGGTGGATGCCGACTTTTATTTCTCTTGTCAGCAACTGTCCGTGTTCTGAGCTGCTTTTCGGCCGTCTCGGGCAGCTGTTGAATTTCTTTCCGTAACAGTGACCCTATGCTCTGAGCTATTTTTCGGCCGTCTTAGGGAGCTGCTACATTCTTCTTATCAACACCGTCTCATGCTCTGAGCTGCTTTTCAGCCGTCTTGAGCCGGGGTTGAGTTATTCCGGTAATGTCCCAGATCTGAGTTGCAAAGACCGTTCTGGTGGCTACTGGTTTCTTTGCCGGTTTGTGTAAGGGTTCCGATGGTCGTAACTTACAGCTCGAACTTATAAAGTGATAACTTGCCATTTAAATCTTGTTTCACTAATGACTCATTGTGATGTTACATCGAGATAGGTTGTTATGTTTCCACAGTTGTTACCTTATGCATAGCTACTGTCATGTTAAGTTATTGTGATAAACAACCATGCTTGCTAAATACTGGCTAAAGCTAAACCTAGTCGGTTGATCCAGAGTCACCTGTCCGGACTTATCCGTGCAACCACACTTGCCGGTATGGGACGGCCTTGACTTGGTCTGATCGCGTGCTCTTTTATCGGTACCGCCAACTAGGGAAGGTTATGCGTGCGCGCTACCCTGGCCCGGTAGGCGGCGATAACCTTGTGAGCCCAGTTGATTGTTTAACCCGGGAGTCCCCGTTTGGGACAGTTTAGTTTGGCCACGACGGTGGCAGGTGTCACGAGGTGACACAGAGGCCACCCAGGGCTTGACTCCGGGGGAGAATGATTGCCGGTGGTACGGTGGAGGAGTCACGGGTTAGGCAGGTTTCGTTGGAGCAACGCTGGTCCACCCGAATGGGATCACGAGGTCAGGTGCTCCATGGTGTGGGTAAAGTGCGCAACCTCTGCAGAGTGTAAAATCTATTCGAATAGCCGCGTCCACGGTATTGGACAGTCCGTACAGACCTCTCTAGGTGGTCAACCGGAATAGTGATAATAATGATGGAAGAGAGTAAGTTTGTCAAACTGGTAGTGTAGATGCATAGACATCAGATGATGTCAGGAATATGATATGTTAGCCATGGGATGGCTATGAGATGAACGGTCAGATGACCGAAAGACTTGGATTAGATTTGGATCATGAGAATGTTCGGAGTATGGATCATTTACTTAATATGCTTTACTTTACTATAGTTTACTTTAGTAGTTATCCTGCTGGATAAACTTGTTATGTCATGATCATTAATCTTGCTAGATAGGTATACTATGCCATGATAATTAATGTTGCTCTAATAACAAATGCATGCTTGAATGACATGGATTGCTTTGCTTGGTGTATATGTTAGTTTGGTTTGCTTGCGAGTACATTCAAAAGTACTCAGCGGCCTTCAATGTGGCCAGGTTCACATAAGGATCTGTCGTCCGTCGACGAGGAGCCGGAGCGTTCGCGGGCTAGGAGAGTAACCCAGTCAGATCCCTGTAGATTGGAGCCGCACCAGGACCATGCTGCCTTAGATAGAGCTTTTCCGCTGCCACCACTCTTGTAAATATCATGTAAGACATATATATCCATTAATAGAAATGCATGTGTTCTTGATACTTGTTGTAAACGCGCATGCCAGAGTGATTTTCTGGGCTGGTATGTGTGGCGACTGTCTGGCTACAGTGGTAATCAGGCGGGGCGCCACACGGACCAACAAGTGTCGGCCTTCAACTTGGAGTAGGCGGAGGCGGAGTTCACCGTCGCCCAGTCCGACGAGATGGCGAAGCAGCAGGCCATCCTGGAGTCCATCCAGGATGAGGCCTATGTGGAGGCCAACCAGGCGTTCCTCCGACGGGAGCAGGCAGAGTACGACGCGCTCTTCGCCGAGCTTGACGCGGAGATAGAGGCGGAGGAGGCCAGAGCGGAGCAGCCGGAGAAGCCGGAGCTGCAGCTGCCGCCCATGCTGCCGGAGCCGGGCACGGAGATCGTCATGATCTCCGACGAGAAGTAGCTAGGATCGACGTAGTACGTAGGTTCTACTTTTTTTGCATGTCTTTGTATGGATATAAGAATTTAGTATGAGATGTTCGGATGCAAGAAGTGAAATTTGAGGCGTGCCCGGTCACTGCCCGCGGACGCGCCCAGGCGTGTCCACCGGCGTTTGAGCGGTCATATTTGTCATATGTGGTTGTAGATGCTCTTAGTATCCGAACAGATTCATTATTTCCTACTTGTAAGAAATTCAATCATTGGCGAGACCTTCCCAAACTGGCCCCAGTTCGGTTGCACCAGCGAATCGAACATCTACATGTGGCATCCAACAGTAACATCTTTCCAAAAGTAAACGTTGATGCTGCAGTGGGGAGGAACGGATCTCATGGGGCAGTGGCAGCAATTGGCGGAAACCAAGACGGAGTGTTCCAGGGAGCATCTACAGTTGTCTTCCCTAATATATCATGTCCGACTACACTTGAGGCTATGGCAGTGAGAGAGGCATTGCCTCTGTTAAAGGATCTATATAATCAACATCTACATGTGGCATCCAACAGTAACATCGTGGTGAAGGAAGTCAAGAGTGGAAGCTGTGCACGATATGGTACAATCATTCGGGAAATTTGAGAAAGTACTAGGGTATTTATTTCATGCAATATAGTCCACGAATTTAGGAGCTCAAATTATGAGGCTCACGGTCTAGCGAAGCATGCGTTAACATTAGGAGCTGGCCGTCATGTTTGATTAGGCCAGCCCGACGAACTTCCTTTCGTCTCCGTAAACATTGTGACGAATTAATAAAGTTTCGCGATATTGTCTAAAAAAAAGATACATGTCTGGATGTGTTTTATGTTGTATTGCACTATTGGTCCACAAACATGATTTATTTCCTATTTATAACCTCAAAACAATTACTTCCTCTGTAAATTAATATAAGACTTTTTAGATCACATGTAGTTGTTCTGTCCTACCATGGAACGAATAAAATACCAGTGTTGCTAAGTCTCAGTCGACTGAGACTTCAGTATGTCTCAGTTGATGTTATATTCCTTTTATCTTGCATGGAGATTCATACAACGTTTTCTTTTCAGTTTTTTTTTCTTCTTCTTATATACTATGTCATTTGACTGAGACTTGTTTAAGTCTCAGTCGACTATGACCAAACCACACCCATAAAATATAATTACACTGTGAAAGTATTGTTCATTGTCGCAATAACAAATCAATAATAGTATTGTACGAATTGAGTCGCACTTATACGTGCATGAACATTTTAGCCTACTTCCGAGATGTTCAGAGGATACAGATGAATAGAATCAGCCCATGGCGCACCAACAGTTGTGTTGCCGGGAGACCTGATGCACTGCCAAACGGCGCTGTTGCACTTGAAACCAGAACCAAACCCGACCATCCATACCCGATCGCCCTTGCGCGTCCGCCTCTTGGCCTCCATGTATGCAAGCTCGTACCACAATGAACTGCTGGACGTGTTTCCGAATCGGTGAAGCGTCATTCGTGATGGCTCAACGTCCTCATCTGATAAGCATAAGCTAGTTTGCACCGCGTCGATTACTGCCCGGCCACCAGAATGGATGCAGAAGTGCTCGAAGGCCGTGCGGAAATCAGGGACATATAGCTTGATCTTTCTCCTCAGCACCTTCCGTGCAATGAACGATATCGCAAACAGCCCTATTGCCGTGATGTTAGCCATGAGTGCTTCGCCGGCGACTGCCATAAGGTCCTTGGAGAGGTATGCTCCTGTTTCTCCCTCGTCGTCCTCTTTCATGGACAAGCACAGGTAAGCTCTGTCTTGCGCGGCGGTGAGCATTCGCACGATGTGCGTGAGCCGGAAGCGGGACACGGACCTAGACGTTGACAGCAGCACCGCGGCCGCGCCCATGCGAAATAGGGCGGCTGGCAGCAGCATCGCCCGGTTCTTGCCAGTATAGTTGAGGAGAGAGGTGGTCTCTGGACACCAACAGGGCGTGCGCGCCCCACGGCGCTGCCTGCAGGAGGTTCCTCGCGACCTCCAGGGAGATCACCCCCGCGCTGCACCCCATCCCAGATATGTGCATGCTTCGGATGTCCGCTCTGAGTTTGTACTTGTTCACGATGATGTCTGCTAAGCTCGGGGTCGGGCTGAAGACACTGCAGTTGGTGACGATCATGTCGATGGCACCAGGACTTATACCCGTCTTGGCGAACAAATCGTCGACGGCTGCAAGATCACCTGCTCCGCCTCCTGGCCAGTGGCGGCTCCAGGAAATGGTGGCTGGGTATTCATTTCAAAAAAAAATTTCTCTAAATGCAATATATAAACACAATAGTACAGCAACAGTAATTTTTTGAATGCAACAAACCATAATAATCCATCTTACAATAGTACAGCAACAGAAATTATAGGGAAACATAAAGACATCAATACCTTTTGATTGATAAATTGATGAGAATTCATCTTACAATATAACTTTGCGGTCGCCTTTTTGAAAGAGATTGATGACATCCTCATCATTTACTTGATTGAAGAATTCTCTCTCAACAAATATAACCAAACAATTGTTCAAGTAATCATCACTCATTTTGCTCCTTAGCTTATTCTTCACATAGGTCATTGAGGAGAATACCCTTTCAACACTAGCAGTAGCTACTGGCAGAATCAATACCAACTTAAGAAGCTTGTAAACAATATGATAGTGTTCATGCTTGTTTGTCTCAACAAGCATGACTGAAAGCTCACACAGACTCTTCAAGCTTTTGAATCTTTCATCTCTATGCACATGACTAACATACATGTTTAGTTGCCATGGAAGTCTTGCCAGTTCATCACTTGTGAAATCATTTGCATAAAACTTTGTAGCAAGCCTAACCAATTTCTCTTGATCATAAGCAGCAAATAAACGAAGTGGACAAAATGCTGCCATGCAAGAAAGTAAATCTGTGTTTACCTCATCAAACCTTTCATTCAGCTCACTAATTTGTCTATCAATGACACTCACATACATATCAACTTTGAAGCGATGGTAATTAATTGCACCATTATAGAAACCCCTTCTAGGCCGGCCAGCGGGAAAGTAAGGACCCTCCATATCAACAACTTTGATCTTATGCTTTGTACAAAAAGACGTGACCTTTTTGAGAAAATCATCCCATCCAGGATCTGTCCTCAAACCCTCCAAGTGATACTTTGTGATATCAACAAGCTCAATAGCATGAGCAATATCTTGGTCTTGCTTTTGCAAAGCTCTACTCAGCTCATCTGTGTATCCAAATATTTCTTGCATCAAGTGTGCCATGAAAACAAACTCAAATGATCGAAATGGTGTCAACATGGTTAGAGCCGCTTGCGCCTCCGCACCATGGTACTCTTTGCCAATCTTGATGAGGACTCGTCGTATTGCACCATACATAGAGATGACATGGTTCACGGTTTTGAAGTGAGAGCCCCAACGTGTATCACATGGCCTTCCCAAACCCATTTCCTGATTCAGCCCACTCCCCGTTTCAACTTCTTCTAGTTCCAATGCATCAACGAGTTCCTCAGCCTGAGCTATACGAAGCATTCTCATCTTTTTACAAGACATGCCAAGAACATTTAACAAATGTGCAAGCTGCTGAAAGAACCAAGTACAATCACCACTCTCCTTAGCAACAGCAACAAGAGTTAACTGTATTTGATGGGCAAAACAATGAACATAATAGGCTGAAGGAGACTCGTCCATAATCAGTTTTTTTAGGCCATTAGCATTACCTTTCATGTTGCTAGCTCCATCATATCCTTGCCCACGAGCCATTGCAAATGTTAAATTGTACTTCATAAGAATTTGCTCAATTGCAGCTTTAAGTGTCAAAGAGGTAGTATCTTGAACATGAGCAAGACCAAGAAATCTTACAACTGCCCTTCCTTTCTTATCAACATAACACAAGCAAACTGCCAATTGTTCATTCTGATACACATCACTAGATTCATCTGCAAGTATCGCAAAATGGCCACCATCAAGTTCTTCAATGACTAATTTTGTAGTCTCCTGTGCACAACATTTTATTAGCTCATGTTGTATATCATGGTGAGTCATCTTGCAGTTCTGTGGAGCATTTTTTAGAACAACCCTGTCAACCTCTTCAAAATTTCCAGCTAGCCAATTTAAAAGCTCAAGAAAATTTCCTTTATTTAGTGAGCTTTCACTTTCATCATGTCCTCTAAATGCCAAGCCTTGGTGCAATAGAAATCTCAAACATTTGAGTGTCCATGTCAAACGCTGCTTATACAAAGCCTTTATATTGTGATGTGTTTGAAGCAAAAGACTCCCTAATTGATGTTTGTGGTGTAGTGAACATGTCATACTTCTCTTGAGCTTCTGCATGAGCACTACTAACCTCACCTTCATGTTTCTTCAATCTCGACTTCATGTTCCAGTTCCTAAAGCCATTCTTCACAAATGCATCTCCACCGGGACTTTTTGTCTTATCATTGAACAAATAGCAAACAAAGCAGAAAGCACTATCTTTTTGCACACTATACTCAATCCATGGAAATTCTTTAAACCAAGCACGGCAAAAGCGACGGTCAACTCCACTTTTCTTTGTATACTCAAAGTTATGTTTCTTTGGTTGACATGCCCCCATCTCAATATATCTTCTTCTTACTCTATCTTGATCATTGACAGCATACATTGAGATGGAAATCCGCTTCCCAGGATCAGGTTCGAGTGCCTCCAAATCTGCTTCCATTTGTTCATCATCTTCATCACTTGCTTCAACATCTTCTACAATTGGGGTTGGGGCTGCTTCTCCGCTCTCCGGTTCATGTTCTGCATCCGGTGCTATCACTAACGCCAATTGTAAATCGCTGTCAATCTGAACAGGAGAGTTACAAGCACCCAATGCAGCTGAACTCTGATTTGGTGTGGATGTTTCATCAATCTTCTTTGCCTTCGAAGCTTTTTCCCACAATGCTAAAATGCTACTGCCACCAATCCCATTCTTCTTCTTCATCTAAGTTACAATAAAACAAAAGGAATATTAGCACCTACAAATTAGATCAGCTACTTCTAACTTTTAGATAAGCAAAATCGAATCAATTCGAAATTTGGGTGTCCTCTGTACCTGGCCGTGGGGGTGGGGGGGAGAGAGTGCTGGTCGCCTGGTCGCCGGTCACGTGGCTGGGCTGGGCGCTTGCCGGCCGGCGAGCGCCGGCGGAGAGGGGGCAGCGGACGAGCGCTGGGGCCTAGGGCGGGGCGGGCCGGGCGGCGGCCAGCGGCGAGCGAGCGCCTGCGCAAATGGGCGGCTGGGCTGGGCGCTTGCCGGCCGGCGAGCGCCGGCGGAGAGGGGGCAGCGGGCGAGCGCTGGGGCCTGGGGCGGGGCGGGCCGGGCGGCGGCCGGCGGCGAGCGAGCGCCTGCGCAGATGGGCGGCTAGGGTTGGCTGGGGTGCTGGCTCTGTTTCGCTGCGTGTTCGTCTGTTCGATGCGTGCGTCTCATTCGTGTGGGGGAGAAACAGGCACTGGGGAGAAACGTCTGGTCGAGCGAGGCAGCGAGCTGAGCTGGGTTGGGCACTTGCCAAGCTGGGCGCCTGGGCAGTGGGCTGGGCGAACAGCGGTATGTATATTAATTTTTTTTTTGCTCTCAACTTTGGGTATTCATATGCATACACGTGAATACGCCCAGCGCCGCCCCTGCTCCTGGCAACGTGGGGGATATAGTGCAACGAAGGGTGGAGGTGTTGGAATAGATCTACGGTTATAAGTTATAACAAACTGTCTACGGTTATAAGTTATAACAAACTGAGAGAAAGAAGAGGAGGGTTTGCATCCCCAGTACATGCCCTGATCGGGGGCGTTGACCCAACTTTTGGTTTTGGTCCCTGTCCCCTTCGCACCACTTGTAAAATGAGGAGGTCGTACCGCATGGGGTGTGACACATGTACGGGTAAACACCCTAGTTACTCCTAACAGCCGATCCTGAAAATGTGCTTAAGGCGATCAGAAGACCATTACCACCGCCGGCCACCTCCAGGTCCGTGCCGGCGGCGTCCGTCATGTCTGCTACATCGCCCTGCTTGCTGCCCTTCCTCCCCGAGGATCTCCTCACTGCTGGAGATGCTAAGGTGGAGCCGAGGGCTATCCTGCTAATGGACCAAGACAATCACGGTTAGTCACCACTATTCTGCTTCAGGGATGTTCTAATCAAGAGATCCAGATCCTAATTATCTTAACTCTAAAGTATTATGTCTAATATTGGTATCATGAGCACGAATGATCTCTGTTTAGAACCCTGTGTTAAGATCAAATTATGCATGTTTAAGATTAATGGTTGATGCTTAAAGTACAATTTGATAATCTACGTTTAAGGTTAATTGTTTCGGTTAAGAAACTAATTGCTGTGGGCTAGTGCTAATTCTACAATGATGATGTTTAACCTATCCAGTTAGACTAATTGAGCCATGCTTCCGCATTACGTTACTGTTTTAATTAGTACTCTTAGCCCTGGTAAAGCAATTAGAAGGAGGGGAATTGAATGTTTAAAGAAAAAAAAACAAATTCATTCCCTGGAACCCGAAATTTCCCCAAATCAGAGCCCAAAATGACGAAATTGAAAGAACAGAGAGCTTTTGGGCTCACCTAATGACGCAGCACGGTGATCCCGACGCCGGCGAACATAGAGCTTTTGGGCTCCCCTAATGACGCCGCACGGTGATCCCGACGCCGGCGACGCCGCCGTCTCTCGGGACGACGCGTGGGAAGGATGCGGCCGCCGCTGCTGCGCTCAAGGACGTGCGCGTCGCTTGGCCTCCGCGCCTAGCACGTCGCTGTCGCCGCAAAAGCTTGCGTCGGGAGCCGCCGGCGAGATGCCCCCCAATACGCCACCGCCTCGTGCGCGTCACCGGCAGCAACTTTCGACGGAGGAGCGCGCCGGACTTGGCCCAGTGCACGCTCTTCCGGCGAGGGCTGCCACCGCGCCGCCATGGCCGGCGAGCATCTAGCGCCGCCGAAGTCGCCTCCCTCTCTGCGTGAGCGTAGAAATCGGGGAGATGGGGAGAACTGAGGCTAGGGTTCGCACCGGGCTGCCGTTTTGTTCCCCCGAGGCTCGATCTGGTCTGTCGATCCAATCGGACGGCTGAGAGCAACGCGGAGCATAAACGGGCCTCGGTTGCATAAATGAGCCAAATCTGGCAGTGGGCTCCTGCCCAGGTTAAGTTAGCCCGCTGAAAACAATGTTCCATATTAAAGGTTTCATCTGCTGGGCTAGAAAGTCAACAGGCCGCTGCTATGCTTTGGGACAAGTTATTAAAAAAAGTCATTGTATTTTCTGCTATATTATGAAAATGTTTATCATTTATGCACTGTTCATATTAGAAACAGAGACCGAAATTATATGTGAAAATTAAAATGGTCATTAAGTTTTCTAATGGGCTGTCGTGGGTTATATTGGACAAAATTATGTTATGGACATTTTCAGTCTATTCAGTGCATTTCCTGATATTATGGTTGTTTTCAAAATGTTTTGCACTATTGTAAATTGAAAATAGCCAGAAAATTATGTTGTAAATTATGCTTAAGTCATTCTATGTAATTAGTGTTTATTTGTGTAAATAATGCTTATGTCCCTTTTATGGCAATCATTTAATGATGATGAAATTTTATTAATAGAAAGCCGTGGGTTGTTATGGGTCAAATTATATTTTTTAGCCATATTATGCAGTTTTAGTGCATTTGTGAAGTTCCTAATACTGTGTATGCACTAAAAGGTTTTGGAATTACCTATAATTATGTTGAAATTATGTTTTTAAATTTTCTGAATAAAATGGAACCAACGGGAAATTTTATTTGGAAGATTTAATGTGACATTAATGTCGATGTTTTTTTTAATGGTACCTTTTAATGATGATAGCATTTCTAGTATCATTTCAATGGTGAAATTAATGTTATAAAAGAATATTAATATTGAGCACAATTATGAATCGCTCATTGAATTTTCTCAATATTTTATTTATAAAATTTGATTGAGTGTGAATTTAATGTTGATGCCATACTTATGACATTTCTTAAAGATGTGGCCATTTCTAATGGGCTCAGGCCACCTCAAGGAAAATGATGATGGATGTGTGGTTCGGTTTTCCGCACCGCACTATGTGTCATAATAATGTTGGGGCAATATGCCTATTGGGCAAAACTAAAGTTGTTGGTTGGTGCATTTTATGCCATTTTTATTATGATGTGCACCTCTCAAATATTCATAACGGTCCAAAATGATGTTAATGGATTATGATCAATTTTCTTAACGAAGAAAAAAAATTTAAGTTTTTTTTCACATGGTCATTTATTTGACAATTATTAATTTGACCAATATTATTATTTGGAGAATCTTGATAATTTTGTTAACCAAATTTTATAATTTTGGAAATTCTTATGATGATTTATATTTATGACATTTTTCACTCTGAATGTCCTCTTTAATGATTACTCGGTGGGAGTGACATTTATATTTATATGTTAATTCCAATATCATTTTCATTGTATGTCATTGAGAATTGTAATGATAATTTTGACATTTAAGTTCAATATTTATATTATCGTTCTGAGATTTAGTGTCAAAAGGCATCACTGTGCCTCATGGCACACATGATTATATTATGATGTTGCTTTATGTTAATGATGGCAATTAATTTAGTCGTCGTAGTTCTTGCTGGTCATTACGAGATTTTACATCTCGCTGGCCAAAATGGAAGCAACAAGAAGTTTTGATTAGAGATTTAATGAGCAAATGTTCTAATGGCATATGCTGATATTCTGACCAACATTGATTATGTTTTTCATGTGTCATTTACAAATGAGTAAGGTTCATTTTCGTTATCTGCCCAACGGTGATACGGATTAGAATAAACATTAAGCATGTTTTTTATTCATGGCATTGCATGGTTAGTTCATGCTTGATTTTTGTTATGATGATCATAAAGTTGTCTCCTCTTTTCCAACAATAATAATGATGTTAAACTTTTGTTTGGCATAGAACAACCTTATGTAAATAACTTTCCCACATGGAGAGTGGAGATCATTGCCTCATGTAAGGAATCTCCCAACGTTTTTCTGCCACTAAGGTTGAAGGATGTTAATCATGATGATAAGACAGACATTGGGAGAGGACGCATGTGTCATCATGCACATCACTAATGCAAAGGAGATTAAAGTCAAAACTATTGGATTTATTCCACTAGCTTTTGGAGATGACTTAATTCTTCATCTTATTGATGATGTTTTGTTCATGCTCCTAGTTATTGGACAACCTTAATTTCGTCTCTCGAATAGATGACGTGATTTTATATGTTATTAAGTCAACTCAAATTATGTAATGTTAGTCCCACCTTATGGTGAGATGAGTTATGTTTTCACTAAATGAATCTTTTTGTAAAGATTATATGCTATGTTACCATTGAAGAGGAAAGAGAAGTGTGATTAATGAGACCTCATCAAAATTGTGGCTTTAGACCACATTTTGAGGGGGAGAATGGAAGTATCATTTAATTTGAGATATCGCGTTCACTTCTCCTACTTAGATCATAGCATGTACAATTAAGCAAACTATGTATCTCAATTCTCTAATTAAGATGGAACCAACGAGAAGTCTTGGTTGGAGAATGTATGAAAAGCACATTCTAATGTTGGTTCTCTAATTAAGATGCAACAAGTCTTATTTAGAAGAATGAATGAAAAATGACTCCTTTATCATGTTAGTGTGTACTTAGTCCCTTATGAGCATTACGAAGCACACATGAATGCTAAAGTGGCAAGCTTTCATGATGTAACATGTTGATTATATATGACCAACGTCGTTTATAATCATATGTGACACTTCACTCAAGTGGCAAGTTTGTCAGTATCATGTGGCTTGTGGTTATATTTCTGGCTAACGTCGTTTATAATCATTTGTCATAGTTCATTAAGTTCTTTTCCATCTTCAGCCCAACGGTGTTGTGGTTTAGAGCTGAGATGATTGTTATCAAGATTTTTGGATATATTTTCCATCTTCTAAATAAAGTGATCATCAGAGAACCTGGAGCGTATGAACATTAATCTTAAGGATAACTCCATTAGATCTTTGTTCATATGCATCAGGTAAATTGAGGGGAATTTATTGTTGAGACTCAACAATTTCCCTATGATCGATAATGTGTGTGAATGATCATCTTAGTGGCTTGTTGCCATGTAGGATGAAGATTATGAGATCTAATGATGTATGGTACTCCATAGAATTTCCTCAGTGAGTTGCTGTGACGTTTGTGTTATTACTATGACATGCTCTTGTGTTGACTTAGTTGATAATGTATGTATGACTCAACTGTATGGTTTTGTCATGGGTGAAGTTGACATAAGGCATGTTATCTAAAGAAATACAATTATGAGATAATACAAGCATTGGGACACTCATACTATAAGACGAGGGGGAGTAAGATCACTACCTTGTGGAGATAGAATATTTTGGTGAGCCAAGTAATTTCTACCTTCTATTTGTAACATGAAGGATCTTGGTGATGCCTCATACTTTGCTGGTATTGAGTTTCGCCAAGATATAGGTCCAAAAGGAGTATAAGTTTTATTATGATGACATACGTTGATAGAGTACGAAAGAAAATAGTACATGGTAGTACTCTATCGCACCTGCTACTAAAGTCAAGGGCAATAAAGGTGGGCAATTTAGTGTCCAAGGAACCATTATGAACTGATCAAGTAATGTTAGTTCCTTATGCTTCAGCTGTTAGAAGCAATGTAAGTATCCAAATATGAACTTGCCCTATTTATGATCGGGATAATTGACAAATATACAAGTCCAGAAATGGACCACTGGAGAAGCCGCGAAAAGTCTTGTAGATATGCAAGGCAATAAAAGTTTACATGCTCACTAATAAGAAGTCTGGTAACCTCGATATCCTCGGTTATTCAGACATTGTTTCTGTGAGGTCTGTGGATATTTAAGTTTCCATGTTATGTTACATCCTCACTCTCGCATATGGAGCTATATCGTGGAAAAGCTCCATAATGACATTGATGGCATTAGAAATAATGCAATTTACGATGTGGCATGTTAAGAGGCTATTGGGCAGGTTGTATGTCAAAGAAGTTCTATTCCCGAAATTAAGGTGGTAGACAACATTTATAAAAACCACCTACTGCATTATGAACACGCAGTTTTCTATGCGAGTAACAACAAGTCAAATGGTGTTGCCAAAACCATTGACAATATGTTTCATGTTGTGAAAGATAGAATCCAGGATCAAGCTAATGATGTTAAGCATACAAAAATGATTTGTATGTATTACGGATCCGTTTACCAAAGGCTGACCACCCATATTTATGATTATGTTGCCGGCATGGGTTAGGAAAGCCTTTTTTATCCTGGAAATTAGGACCATCTTATAAACCAACTCCCATAAAGTATTATGTTTTCCATTTCGAGATAGAATGATGTACTATAGGTAATGAGGTTCGGTGGCATCTCATTGGTCATTGTAACACTTTATTTTGGTGTGTTATTTCTATCGAGTGTGGGCTTATGATGTTTATTAACCATATGATCAAGGGGGAGAATGTTGGAATTGATCTACGGTTATAACAAACTGAGAGAAAGAAGGGGAGGGTTTGCATCCCCAGTACATGCCCTGATCGGGGGCATTGACCCAACTTTTGGTTTTGGCCCCTGTCCCCTTCGCACCACTTATAAAATGAGGAGGTCGTACCCTTGTGGTGTGACACATGTACGGGTAAACACCCTAGTTACTCCTAACAGCCGATCCTGAAAAGGTGCTTAAGGGGATCAGAAGACCATTACCACCGCCGGCCACCTCCAGGTCCATGCCGGCGGCGTCCGTCATGTCTGCTACATCGCCCTGCTTGCTGCCCTTCCTCCCCGAGGATCTCCTCACTGCTGGAGATGCCAAGGTGGAGCCGAGGGCTATCCTGCTAATGGATCAAGACAATCACGGTTAGTCACCACTACTCTGCTTCAGGGATGTTCTAATCAAGAGATCCAGTTCCTAATTATCTTAACTCTAAAGTATTATGTCTAACAGGAGGTAGGTCTGATCACCGAGGCCCGAGCGTTTGAGCATGTGCGTCATGAAGTGGACACGACCATCATCGAGGTACGGCAAGAAGCGGACGTTCTCGACCAAGGATCCTATGGAGACGTGACAATTAGATTTAGGCCTGCAGCAAGAGTAGTCGATGAGGTAGACGCTGCGCGGGCAACTCATCAGGTAGAAGGTGGCCAAGGAGAAGGGGGAAAGACGGCTGTAGAGACTTAGGTTTAGGCCGTGCAACTCTCAATGCATTGATCGGGTGCACTAGGCACGTATATATGATGTACAAGACGGGCCACAACCTCAACTCTACAGGAAAACTAGGAGGTGGGCCAACGACACAATATACATGCACAAATATATTCAACACCCCCCCTGCAGTCGAAGCGTCGCCAGAGACGCAGAGACTGGAATGAAACTCCTCGAAGGTGGAAATAGGCAGTCCCTTAGTCATCACATCGGCGAACTGTTGTGCGGTCAGAACATGAAGAACCTGAATGCGTCCAAGGGCTACCTGTTCGCGCACAAAGTGGATGTCAAGGTCGATGTGCTTCGTCCGGCGATGATGAACGTGGTTGGCGAAAAGATACACCGCGGAGACGTTGTCACAGTAGACAACCGTGGCCTGTGAGATGTCGTGATGCAACTCCTGAAGTAGCTGTCGAAGCCAGGTGCACTTGGCGACTGCATTAGCCACTGCTCGGTACTCGGCCTCCGCGCTAGAGCGTGACACTGTAGGTTACCGTTTTGACGACCACGAGACGAGGGGAGGGACCGAGGTAGACGTAATAGCCAGAAGTGGAGGGACGTGTGTCGGGACAGCCAGCCCAATCAGCATCAGAATAGGCCACCATGTCCATAGAGGTGGACGCCGTGAGGGTGAGTCCGAGGGACATCGTGCCATGGATATAGCTGAGAATCCATTTCACGAGCGTCCAATGAGAGTCACGAGGGGCGTGCATATGGAGACACACCTGCTGGACAGCATACTGCAAGTCTGGTCTGGTGAGCGTCAGATACTGGAGAGCACCAAAAATAGACCGGTAGAATGGGGCGTCCGACGCTGGCGAACCCTCGAGAGCAGAAACCTTGGCCTTCGTGTCAACAGGAGTAGCGACAGGATGACAGTTGAGCATACCGGCGCGCTCAAGTTGCTCATGCGCATACTTCTGTTGATGAAGAAAGAAGCCATCGGGTCGCCGAATGACCTCAATGCCAAGGAAGTAATGTAGAGCACCCAATCCTTGATGGCAAACTCGTCACGCAGCCGGAGAGTAATCTGCTGAAGAAGGGCTGCGGAGGAGGCCGTTAGGATGATGTCATCGACATAGAGCAGCAAGTAAGCAGTCATGTCGCCATGGTGATAGACGAACAACGAGGCGTCCGAGCGAGTGACACAGAAGTCCAGTGTCTGGAGAAAACTAGCGATACGCTGGTACCAGGCGCGAGGTGCTTGCTTGAGGCTGTAGAGAGATCAAGACAGCAAGCACACGTGGCCAGGATGAGTGATGTCGACAAAACCAGTGGGTTGCTCATAGTAAACCTGCTCCGCAAGGTGACCGTGAAGAAAAGCGTTGGAGACATCCATCTGATGAACGGGCTAGCCACGAGAGACCGCCAGCTGGAGGACGATGCGGATCGTGCCCGGTTTGACGACCGATGCAAACGTCTCGATGAAGTCAACTCCAGCGCACTGACGAAAACCACGAACCACCCAGTGAGCCTTATAGTGCTCAAGAGTGCCATCCGAGCAGGTCTTGTGATGAAAGACCCACTTGCCACTGATGACGTTGGCGCGAGGAGGCCGGGGAAGCAGTATCCAAGTGCGGTTCCGCTGGAGAGCATCGAACTCTTCCTGCATCGCAGCAAGCCAGTGAGGATCACGGAGGACTGCCCAGGCGGATGCGGGAATCGGTGATGGCTCGGTGGTGGATGAAGCAAGGAGATACTCGTCGCTGGAGTACCACAGGCTCGGACGGTGCACCCCGGCCCTGGCCCACGTTAGAGGGCGAGACGGCAACTCCGGTACCGCGGTAGGCATAGGTGGTGATGACGAGCTTGCCTCAGTGGAGGACGGCGAGGCGGCAGAGGCCCCGACCACGCCAGAGGCCGAGGGGGCGGCCGCACCCGAGGCGGCGCTCGAGGCCGAGGAGGGGGCGGGCTGAAGGAAATATGCCCTAGAGGCAATAATAAAGTTGTTATTTTATATTTCCTTATATCATGATAAATGTTTATTATTCATGCTAGAATTGTATTAACCGGAAACTTGATACATGTGTGGATACATAGACAAAACACCGTGTCCCTGGTAAGCCTCTACTAGACTAGCTCGTTAATCAAAGATGGTTAAGTTTCCTAACCATAGACATGTGTTGTCATTTGATGAACGGGATCACATCATTAGGAGAATGATGTGATGGACAAGACCCATCCGTTAGCTTAGCATAATGATCATTCAGTTTTATTGCTACTGCTTTCTTCATGTGAAATACATATTCCTTCGACTATGAGATTATGCAACTCCCGGATACCGGAGGAATACCTTGTGTGCTATCAAATGTCACAACGTAACTGGGTGATTATAAAGATGCTCTACAGGTATCTCTGAAGGTGTCTGTTGGGTTGGCATAGATCGAGATTAGGATTTGTCACTCCGAGTATCGGAGAGGTATCTCTGGGCCCTCTCGGTAATGCACATCATAATAAGCCTTGCAAGCAATGTGACTAATGAGTTAGTTGCGGGATAATGTATTACGGAACGAGTAAAGAGACTTGCCGGTAACGAGATTGAACTAGGTATGAAGATACCGACGATCGAATCTCGGGCAAGTAACATACCGATGACAAAGGGAATGACGTATGTTGTCATTACGGTTCGGCAGATAAAGATCTTCATAGAATATGTGGGAACCAATATGAGCATCCAGGTTCCGCTGTTGGTTATTGACCGGAGAGGTGTCTCGGTCATTTCTACATAGTTCTCGAACCCGTAGGGTCCGCTCGCTTAACGTTCGATGACGATTTTGTATTATATGAGTTATGTGATTTGGTGACCGAATATTGTTCGGAGTCCCAGATGAGATCACGGACATGGCGAGGAGTCTCGAAATGGTCAAGAGGTAAAGATTCATATATAGGACGATGATATTCGGACACCGGAAGTGTTTCGGGGGTATCGGGTACATATCGGGTCACCGGAAAGGGGTTCCGGGCACCCCCGGCAAAGATATGGGCCTAATGGGCCAAGAGGGGAAATGCAGCAGCCAGCAGGGGCTGCTGCGCCCCCCATATGGGCCGAACCAGAGGTGGAAGGAAAGAGGGGAAGAGAGAAGGAAGGGGAGGGATTCGGCCTCCCCCTTCCTTCCCTCCTCCCTCCTCCTTCCTTCCCCCTCCGGAAAATATGGTAGGGGGGGCGAATTGGACTAGGCCCTGAAGTAGGATTCCTCCTACTTGGGGCGCCCCAAGGCTGTCTCCCTCCCCCTCCCACCTATATATACATGGGGAGGGGGAGCCTAGAACACACACCAATAACTGTTAGCCGTGTGCGGCGCCCCCCTCCATAGTTTACGTCTCCGGTCATATCTTCGTAGTGCTTAGGCGAAGCCCTGCGCGGATCACTTCACCATCACCGTCACCACGCCGTCGTGCTGACGAAACTCTCCCTCGACACTTTGCTGGATCAAGAGTTCGAGGGACGTCATCGAGCTGAACGTGTGCAGAACTCGGAGGTGCCGTACGTTCGGTGCTTGATCGGTCAGAACGAGAAAAAGTTCGACTACATCAACCGCGTTGTCAAACGCTTCCGCTTTCGGTCTACGAGGGTACGTAGACACACTCTCCACCTCTCGTTGCTATGCATCTCATAGATAGATCTTGCGTGAGCGTAGAATTTTTTTTGAAATTGCATGCTATGTTTCCCAACAGTGGTATCAGAGCCAGGTCTATGCGTAGAGGATATGCACGAGTAGAACACAAAGAGTTGTGGGCGGTGATAGTCATACTGCTTACCACCAACGTCTTATTTTGATTCGGCGGTATTGTTGGATGAAGCAGCCCGGACCAACCTTACATGACCACATTCATGAGACCGGTTCCACTGACAGACATGCAACTAGTTTTGCATAAAGGTGGCTGGCGGTTGTCTGTTTCTCCAACTTTAGTTGAATCGAATTTGACTACGGCCAGTCCTTGTTGAAGGTTAAAATAGCAAACTTGATGAAACACCGTTGTGGTTTTGATGCGTAGGTAAGAACGGTTCTTGCCAGAAGCCCGTAGCAGCCACGTAAAACTTGCAACAACAAAGTAGAGGACGTCTAACTTGTTTTTGCAGGGCCTGTTGTGATGTGATATGTTCAAGACATGATGTGATATACGTTGTTGTATGAGATGATCATGTTTTGTAAAAGTTATCGGCAACTGGCAGGAGCCTTATGGTTGTCTCTTTATTGTATGAAATGCAAACGCCATGTAATTGCTTTACTTTATCACCATGCGTTAGTGATAGTTGTAGAAGCAATAGTTGGCGAGACGACCACAACGCTACGATGGAGATCAAGGTGTCAAGCCGGTGACGATGGAGATCATGACGGTGCTTTGGAGATGGAGATCAAAAGCACAAGATGATGATGGCCATATCATGTCACATATTTTGATTGCATGTGATGTTTATCTTTTATGCATCTTATTTTGCTTAGTACGGCGGTAGCATTATAAGATGATCCCTTACTAAAATTTCAAGGTATAAGTGTTCTCCCTGAGTATGCACCGTTGCGACAGTTCGTCGTGCTGAGACACCACGTGATGATCGGGTGTGATAGGCTCTATGTTCACATACAACGGGTGCAAGACAGTTTTGCACATGCGGAATACTCGGGTTAAACTTGACGAGCCTAGCATGTACAGACATGGCCTCGGAACACTGGAGACCGAAAGGTCGAACATGAATCATATAGTAGATATGATCAACATAGAGATGTTCACCATTGAAAACTACTCCATCTCACGTGATGATCGGACATGGTTTAGTTGATTTGGATCACGTGATCATTTAGATGACTCAAGGGATGTCTATCTAAGTGGGAGTTCTTAAGTAATATGATTAATTGAACTTAATTTATCATGAACTTAGTCCTGATAGTTTTTACATATCTATGTTGTAGATCAATGGCCCGTGCTACCGTTCCCTTGAATTTTAATGCATTCCTAGAGAAAGCTAAGTTGAAAGATGATGGTAGCAACTACACGGACTGGGTCCGTAACTTGAGGATTATCCTCATTGCTGCACAGAAGAATTATGTCCTTGATGCACCGCTAGGTGAAAGGCCTACTGCAGGAGCAGATGCTGATGTTATGAACGTCTGGCAAGCTCGATCTGATGACTACTCGATAGTTCAGTGTGCCATGCTTTACGGCTTAGAATCGGGACTTCAAAGACGTTTTGAACGTCATGGAGCATATGAGATGTTCCAAGAGTTGAAGTTAATATTTCAAGAAAATGCCTGAGTTAAGAGATATGAAGTCTCCAACAAGTTCTATAGCTGCAAGATGGAGGAGAACAGTTTTGTCAGTGAACACATACTCAGAATGTCTGGATATCATAATGACTTGACTCAGTTGGGAGTTAATCTTCCAGATGATAGTGTTATTTACAGAGTTCTTCAATCACTGCCACCAAGCTACAAAGGCTTCATGATGAACTATAATATGCAAGGGATGGAGAAAACAATTGCCGAGCTCTTCGCGATGCTCAAAGCTGCGGAGGTAGAAATCAAGAAGGAGCATCAAGTGTTGATGGTTAACAAGACCACTAGTTTCAAGAAAAAGGGCAAAGGAAAGAAAGGGAACTTCAAGAAGAATAGCAAGCAATTTGCCACTCCCGGGAAGAAGCCCAAGTCTGGACCCAAGCCTGAAACTGAGTGCTTCTACTGCAAAGGAACTAGTCACTGGAAGCGGAACTGCCCCAAGTATTTGACGGATAAGAAGGATGGCAAAGTGAACAAAGGTATATTTGATATACATGTTATTGATGTGTACCTTACTAATGCTCATAGTAGCACCTAGGTATTTGATACTGGTTCGGTTGCTCATATTTGTAACTTGAAACAGGAGCTACGGATTAAACGAAGATTGGCTAAGGACGAGGTGACGATGCGCGTCGGGAATGGTTCCAAGGTCGATGTGATCGCCGTCGGCACGCTACCTCTACATCTACCTTCGGGATTAATTTTAGACCTGAATAATTGTTATTTGGTGCCAGCGTTGAGCATGAACAATATATCTGGATCTTGTTTAATGCGAGACGGTTATTCATTTAAATCAGAGAATAATGGTTGTTCTATTTATATGAGTAATATCTTTTATGGTCAAGCACCCTTGAAGAGTGGTCTATTTTTGTTGAATCTCGATCGTGGTAATACACATATTCATAATATTGATGCCAAAAGATGCAAAGTTGATAATGATAGTGCAACATATTTGTGGCACTGCCGTTTAGGTCATATTGGTGTAAAGCGCATGAAGAAACTCCATGCGGATGGACTTTTGGAATCACTTGATTATGAATCATTTGATGCTTGCGAACCATGCCTCATGGGCAAGATGACTAAAACTCCGTTCTCCGGAACAATGGAGTGAGCCACTGACTTATTGGAAATAATACATACCGATATATGCGGTCCGATGAGTGTTGAGGCTCGCGGCGGGTATCATTATTTTCTGACCTTCACAGATGATTTGAGGAGATATGGGTATATCTACTTGATGAAACACAAGTCTGAAACATTTGAAAAGTTCAAAGAATTTCAGAGTGAAGTGGAGAATCATCGTAACAAGAAAATAAAGTTTCTACGATCTGATCGCGGAGGCGTTTGGCCTTCATTTAAAACAATGTGGAATAGTTTCACAACTCACGCCACCTGGAACACCACAGCGTAATGGTGTGTCCGAACATCGTAACCGTACTTTATTAGATATGGTGCGATCTACGATGTCTCTTACCGATTTACCACTATCGTTTTGGGGTTATGCATTAGAGACAGCTGCATTCACATTAAATAGGGCACCATCTAAATCCGTTGAGACGACACCGTATGAACTATGGTTTGGCAAGAAACCTAAGCCGTCGTTTCTTAAAGTTTGGGGTTGCGATGCTTATGTGAAAAAGCTTCAACCTGATAAGCTCGAACCCAAATTGGAGAAGTGCGTCTTCATAGGATACCCTAAGGAAACAATTGGGTACACCTTCTATCACAGATCCGAAGGCAAGATCTTTGTTGCCAAGAATGGAACCTTTCTAGAGAAGGAGTTTCTCTCCAAAGAAGTGAGTGGGAGGAAAGTAGAACTTGATAAGGTAATTGTACCTTCTCCCGAATTGGAAAGTAGCACATCAGAGAAAACCGTTCCTGTGATGCCTACACCAACTAGAGAGGAAGCTGATGATGATGATCATGAAACTTCAGATCAAGTTACAACTGAACCTCGTAGGTCAACCAGAGCACGATCCGCACCAGAGTGGTATGGTATGTAACAACCCTATGTAATGGCTACAGTGATTGCCTTCTGATAATGCCAAGTCATCATGTTCAACAATGCTTGATCATCATTAGTGTCATAATCCATTTCAAAATCCAATTCAAATTTCAACTCAGACTTAAAGTGAAGATAAAAGTTGTTCAATTTGGAAAACTAAAATGTTCATTAAATAGAAAATAATCCAGAGGCAATTATAAAATTGTAATCAACATTAAATGGATTAGTTTAGTAACCCTAATAACCTCAAGCAGTAGCAAACAACACCCTTTTAATCCCATTTTATTTAATAAAAATCCAAATGAAATCATATTTGGCCCAAACTAATTTCTGGTGTTAGCTAATAATACTCTACAATTATTGGGCTAAGTCACATATTTTGCAAAAGTCATCTGGTGGCTTAGGAATTTGCAAAACAGGAAGGAAAACAGAAAACAGAACAAAAAAATAGAAAAATAGAAAAAGGGCCTAACTGCTACTGTGGCGCTGGGCTCTAGTCAAACAGGAGCAACCCAGCCCACCTTGCCGCATCGTCGTCTTCATCGCGCGCTGTCGCGCGCCCGCGCAGACACGCCGACGCCTGTCGCCGTGTCGCCCATCCGCGGCTTCCCGGCGCCGATAAGATCACCCCCGACGCCCTAGGGTTCGCCCTCGTCCTCTTCCCCTCGCAGCTCCTCCCCTCTCGCCCCAGATCCGCCGCCGCGAGCACAGCCGAGTGGCGCCACCGCCATGGCCGTGGACTAGCGCGGCCACGGCCTCCCAATCGTCGCCCCGTTGAGCCCATCGACTCCGCTATGCTTGACTCCTTCTTCTACACCTCGCCATCGAGCTCGGGGAGGACCGTAGAGACGAGATTGACCTCGACTTCACCCTCTCTGTCGCCGGCGATCCCCATCGACCGCGAGCTCCTCTGCAGCTCCTAAGCCGTCGAGGGCCTTTCTTGGCCGCCCGGTGAGCTTTCCCCTCCATCTCCCCCACTCTGTGTTGCCCTACGCCACACGTAGCCACCGCGCCCGCCATGGCCGAGCTCGGCTCCGCCGCAAAGCTCCTCGCCGTCGCTATAGTTCTTGCCATGGCCGTCCGAGCACATGGACGTGCTCGGGGCACTCCCGTAGTGCGGCCAGCACCATCTGTTTGCCCCCGTTCGAGCCGCTGTGCCGTGCCGTCGCAGCTCCCGTATGCGCCGCCGTTCGCCGTCGCTGCTCCGACCACTTCTGGCCTCCCCTGCTGCTTCCACCGCCGCAGTTCGAAGCGCGTCTCTGCCCGCATTCGATCCCGCCCATCCGCGCACCGAATGGTCGCCGGATGGCGGATCCCGAGCCACCCCGCCGTTCCTGTGGTCGCCGCCGGCGCGCCACCGCGTTTGAACGCCGATGGGCAGCTGACCGGTGGGGCCCAGTGATTAGCTCACTAACCCCGTGCCTAACACCCACTAACGAGTGGGCCATGTTACTGTAGCAATTAGGATTAGTGTTAAACTAACCCCCTAACAGCTGTGACACTGACAGACTGGGCCCACGTCTTAATTAGAGTATTAAAATTAACCTATATACTGTTAAATTAACCAGAGGCTGACCACTGGGTCCCACTGGACCCAGTTGACTGGTCAACCAGCTGACTGGACCAGTCCAGTCACTGACTGGTGGGTCTAGTGGGCCTCTTTTGACTAGTCAAGCCCCCAGTTGACTGCTGACTGGGCAGTCAACTGGGGCCCACTGTCAGCCACACCAGCACTCTGCTGGGTGCACCAGTGGGTACCCATAGCATTTTTATTTTAAAAATAATTTGAAATATTAATAAACAGAAAATTTAGAATATTGCTAAAACTTTAATAATTCATAGAAAATAATCCGTAGCTCGGATGGAAAAACTTTGTACACGAAAATTGATCAGAACAACGAGACGAAGCTGACCGTGCCGTCTGTTTCCTTGACGGGATCCTCTACGGAGGTGAACCCGTAACTTTTTGCCCGTTTCCGTTAGGTGAATAGCGCATATACACCGGTTAATAAATCCAGCTTTAACCCTAAATGACTAATATGACTTAGACATGCTTTAGGCAACCCTACACTGCACGTTAGCATACCAAGCTCTATGTTACCTTGTCTGCCTTGTATTTATCTGGTCAGCAAGGGTGATTCCTCCTACACCACCCCCCGCTAACGACGAAGTCATGCAACACCTCAAGTGTGGACCTCGAGGGTGATTCCTCCTACATCCACCTTGATATTACATCAGGTGGGAGTCCATCGAGGGTGATGCCTCGGATTCCCCCTTGATATGGTAGCCACACGGATGCCTTACATAACTGATGAAACTATTACTTGGAAAGGCGGGTCGACCTTGAGGGGTACCCGCGAATGATGGATAGTTACCCGTGATTTATTTTACGAGGCGCGGCCGGGCATTCTTAGCCCTTGCAGCAAGTCCTCGAGACGGGGCGACGGGGTCACATCGATCATGAGTCTCTGCTCGTTACTGCAAGCCCCTAGTCTTGTAACGATTTGGATATTTGATCCGAGCAGGCCTACGGCCTGATAGCACTAACCATCACGTGGGAATAGTTATGGGCACTCTGCATTGTAGCATCAGCCGAAAGCTCTGTCAGACGTCCAGTTCAGCAGTGCGGCACGGTCGGATCGTGCCGGCCATTCGTGGCGGTGCTGGTATCTACCCTGCTCGCAATGACCCAGAGTGCACAGGGCGATGGCCCAAGACCCCTGAGCGCTTAGGAGGTAGACCGGCGGGGACCTCTCTGCTGAGCTGTAGGTAGGGCTGCGGTGTGTCGTTTGGCCAAGGCCGGGCATGACCCAGGAAAGTGTGTCTGGCCAGAGTTAAGCGAGCGTGGTGGGTAAGTTGGTGCACCCCTACAGGGAAGAAAACATCTATCGATAGCCGGTCCTACGGTAAAGGACACTCGGAGTTGTATCCCGATCGATACAACTAGAACTTGAGATGATACCAGGATATGTGGCTCCGGGATTGCTTTCTCGCAGGGAGTCGAGAAAGGATCTCTGGGCGAGACTGTTACTTGACACAACCACTACTATGTTATACTGTGCTGCTCTACTCTCTTCTATTTCTGCAAGACCGCTGAAGATGCTAGTCTTCGATAGGACTAGGCTTTCCTCTCTATTCTGGCATTTCTGCAGCCCTGTCCACATATACAGCCTCCCTTTGATAATGTTGCATATGTAGTGTAGATCCTTGCTTGATGAGTACTTCGGAGTACTCACGGTTGCTTTGCTTTCTTTTTCTCCCCATATCAGTTGGTCGTGACCAGATGACGGAGCCCTTGAGACAGTTGTTCCCGCCGCCGACTACTACTACTACCCCGAGGATGGCTACTACTTCGAGATGGCCGACGACCAGGAGTAGGTTCGGAGGGTCCCAGGCAGGAGGCTTGCGCCTTTCGATCGTAGCTTTTGTTTTGCCCCACCTTCTTAGGGCTTTCTCTGTCTTTCTTTTTATATCTGTACTCAGATATCTGATGCTTCCGCTGACGCTTGTATGCCATCAAGCTATGTATTCGAGCCCTCGAGGCCCCTGGCTTGTAATATAAAGCTTGTATGACTTTATTTATGTTTTAGAGTTGTGTTGTGATATCTTCAAGTGAGTCCTTAGGCTTGATCATGTGCATTTGCGTGTATGATTAGTGCACGATTAAGCCGGGGGCGTCACAGGTTGGTATCAGAGCCGACTAATTTTAGGAATCCACCTATCCAACTCCTTGGCCGAAGTTGAGTCTAGTGGTCCAAAAACTGTTTTACTAACTTGGCTGTGTGGCTTACGGGCCCACGTCGCCAATTGGGTGGTATTAGGATCTTTTACTCCTCGACCTTTACTCTGGGACTCTGATCTCTCTTCCTTTCGGGTTAAAATTTTACTAACTCCAACATTAGGTTCTCGTGATCACATCCATCCAGAGTTCTGAATATATTCCCCCTTGCTCCAAGATTGTGGGCCAGGTTCTGCTTACAGGATCCTTTTACCGAGGGCAGCCTGTGTTGTCACTTGCAGATTCCTCGCTTGAACAGTTTTCTCCGACGTTGATGTAGCCTTTGCTATGTCTCGTTGTGTACTTCCTTACCGCGTGCCTGCGCGCCGCCTAGTTGTCTAGCCTTCCCCTTTCAGTTGTCGTAATGCCGGATTGTAACCGAGGCTATGTGTGGATTTGATTGTCTGGTGCGAATATGATGAAGTATCTATTTCACTTCCTTCTGTTGTGCGTGTTACTTCATGAATCATTCCATACACCTGCAGTTCTTCTTGCTAAACTGCCCCTGTTAATTTGGCAGGATGGCTGACGATCCTCCACCTCCACCCTATATTGCCACAATGGTGCAGCAGTTTGAATTGAACCGTCAGCTCAACGAGAGTCTGGTAAAACATTTGGAATGCAACGATGCTCGTTAGGAGCCTGGACCGATCTCACTGTCAGAATTTGTGCGCCTAAATCCATTTGTTTTCCGTAACTCCACCAATCCTATGGATGCTGATGATTGTCTTCGTGACATCCTGTTTGAGATGGAGTCAGCTAATGTGGCCCCTGATAGTTACGTCACCTTTGCGACATTTCACTTGAAGGGTCCCACTGCTCAATGGTGGGAAAGCCATAAGGGTATGTTGCCTGCTGAATCTGTACCCACTTGGCAGGAATTTCAGTCAGCTTTTCGTGCACGGTACATTCCTCAAGGTCTGATCGACCAGAAGAAGCAGGAGTTCCGCAAACTCTCACAGGGCACAATGACTGTGGATGAATATCAGAGGAAATTTCTCGAATTATCCCGCTATGCTAAAGATGATGTCGACACTGACGCTCGCAAGCAGGAGAAATTCCGTGAAGGACTGCGTTCCGATATACAGCTCGCACTTCTTGTCCTTGACTGTGAGGACTTTGCGACGCTTGTCAGTCAAGCCTACCGAGTTGAAACTGGTCTGTCTAAGTATCAGGAGTTGCTCAAACGCACTCGTGATGTTGGCTCATCCTCGGGTCAGCCTGTTCAGAAACGTCGAGTCTGGATTCCGCATAATGTTTATCACCGACCTGCTCCAACACCAAGGCCATCATATGTTGCACCTCGTTTGCCTTCACCGCCGAGACAGCTAACAGTTCAGGGTGGACAGCCTAATGCTATGGCAACTCCTCAGGTTGCACCACGTCCTCCTGTTGGTCGTAAGAAGAGCTGTCGAAACCGCCGATTCAGGAACCGTAATATTATACCGACTGCTATTGTACTTGGCCATGTCAATCATGTCGATGCTGAAAAGGCCCTGAAGGAACCAACAATTGTGATGGTACCCTTCGTGTTAATTCAGTGCCAGCTTCTGTTCTCTTTGATTCAGGCGCATCGCATGCTTTCGTGTCCCAACAATTTGCTCAGTTGCATAGACTAGGCATGGAAGAATTACCCACTCCTCTAGCGGTTCAATCTCCGGGGTCCAAGTGGCAAACCTCAATGGTAAGCCACCACAACCACATCGAGATTGGAGGTCGACTTTTTCTGGCTTCCCTCGTTGTGCTCGGACCATCCAACATTGATATCATTCTTGGTATGGAATGGTTGACAGCGCATAAGGCTCTGATTGACTGTGCTACCAAGACAGTCCAGCTCACTCACCCCTCTGGCCAGACAGTCAAATACTCAGCTCGAACAGTTTAGAATGCCGAGAATCAGATATATGTTCTGAATGCATTGAATGCTTCACCTCTTGAAGGCATCGAGAACGTTCCTGTTGTTCATGAATTCCAGGATGTCTTTCCGGAAGAACTTCCAGGAATACCCCCTGCTAGAGCTGTCGAGTTTGTCATCGACTTGAAGCCTGGCACTACCCCTATTGCGAAACGTCCTTATAAGATGCCTCCGCACCACCTTCTTGAACTTAAGGAGGAAATCGACAAGTCACTTAAGAAGGGTTTCATTCACCCCAGTTCATCTGCTTGGGGAGCACCTTCCCTCTTTGTCAAGAAGAAGGATGGTACGAATCGGTTGGTTCAAGATTACCGACCTATCAACCAAGCAACAATTCAGAACAAGTATCCACTTCTCAGAATCAACAATCTGTATGATCAACTTGCTGGTTCCTCAGTATTCTCTAAGCTTGATTTGAGATTGGGATACCACCAGATCCGAGTTCGTGAAGAGGATATTCTGAAGACAGCATTCGTTACTCGCTATGGTTCTTATGAGTACACTGTCATGTCTTTCGGCTTGACTAATGCTCCAGCAACCTTCTCCCAGTTAATGAATTACATCTTCATGGATTATCTCGACAAATTCGTCGTGGTATATCTGGATGATATTCTAGTTTATTCGAAGAATGAAGAAGAACATGCCGAACATCAGTTGTATGCCAAGTATTCAAAATGCGAGTTCTGGTTATCTGAAGTGACGTATCTCGGCCATGTGATTTCCAAAGATGGCATTGCCGTTAACCCAGAACGAGTTCAGGCTATTCTTGAATGGACTCCGCTGAAGAATGTCAAGCAAGTCAGAAGTTTTCTCGGCCTTGCTAGCTATTGCCGTCGCTTTGTCGAGAATTTCTCAAAGATTGCTAAGCCTTTGACGGATCTGCTTCACAAAGGCTTTAAGTTTGAATGGACAGAAAAATGTCAGGAAAGTTTTCAAACACTCAAGGACAAGCTGACATCTGCCCTAGTACTTGCTCCTCCAGATACTTGCAAAGATTTTGTGATCTATTGTGACGCATCCTGTGAAGGATTAGGCTGTGCCCTAATGCAAGAGCGTAAAGTGATAGCCTATGGCTCTCGTCAGTTGCGCCCGCATGAAGAGAATTATCCGGTACACGATCTAGAACTAGCTGCTGTCATCTATGCACTGCAGTTGTGGCGACATTACCTCCTCGGTAATCGTTGCGAGATCTACACGGACCATAAAAGTCTGAAGTACTTGTTCACTCAGCCATCTCTGAACCTCCGTTAGCAAAGATGGATGGAGACCATTGCGGACTATGATTTGGGTATTTCTTATACCCCTGGCAAGGCTAGTGTAATGGCTGATGCGTTGAGCCGTAAATCCTATTGCTGTGAACTTGAAGTCCAGCTAGAGCAACCACTTCTGTATGAAGAGCTTCGAAAGCTAAACATCGAGATAGTTCCTCAAGGATACCTAAAAACCTTGGTTGTTGAACCAGACCTTGAGAAGGCTGTTAAGAGTGCGCAAGCTAAAGATGCTGAAGTTGATCTAATGAAGAAAGATCTTCACCTAGAAAAGTACAGGGATTTCTTGCTGTCTGAAGATGGAACCTTGTACTTCAGAGACCGCATTGTCGTACCTCGCTTCGAGCTTATGACTGACAAGGTCATGAAGGAGGCACATGACACACCATTGTCTATTCATCCGGGTAGCACCAAGATGTATCGTGATCTCCGTCAAAGGTACTAGTGGTCTAGAATGAAGCAGGATATTGCTCGCTATGTTGCTGAATGTGATGTGTGTCGTCGCGTTAAGGCAGAACATCAGAAGCCTGCTGGAATTCTGCAACCGCTCCCTATTCCTCTATGGAAATGGGATAAGGTTCAAACGGATTTTATTACTGGCCTTCCCAAGTCACAGAAGGGTCACGATGCTATTCTTGTCGTCGTCGACCAACTCTCTAAAGTTGCACACTTTCTGCCTGTCAAGGAGACGATCACTGCTAGTCAGTTAGCAGAATTATATATCTCCAAAATTGTTTCACTCCACGGTATTCCGAAGGAGATCAGTTCGGACCGTGGCGGTCTTTTCACCTCAAAGTTCTGGGAAAGTTTTCAAGAAGCTATGGGAACTCATATCACCTGGAGTTCAGCATATCACCCCCAGTCCCAAGGCCAAGTCGAATGAGTAAATCAAGTGCTTGAAGACATACTGCGAGTTTGCATTATTTCTTTCGGCAAGAAGTGGGAAGAACCTCTCCTGTATGCCGAGTTCTCTTATAACAACAGCTATCAAGACAGCTTGAAAATGGCCCCATTCGAAGTACTTTATGGACGTAAGTGTCGAACCCCTCTGAATTGGACAGAAACTGGGGAACGACCGCTCGTGGGTCCAGATATTATTCAACACGCCGAAGAGCAAGTCCGTATCGTTCGAGAAATCTCAAGGCGGCTCAGGACCATCAGAAGAGCAACTATGATCGCAAACGATGGGGTTTGACTTATCAACCTGGTGATCAGGCTTATCTGCGAGTCACTCCTATGAAGGGCACTCACCGTTTCGGAATCAAGGGCAAGCTAGCTCCACACTACATTGGTCCTTTCCGCATTGTTGCTAGACGTGGTCAGGTGGCATATAAACTGGAGTTGCCATCGCAATTCTCTCATATCCATGACGTCTTCCATGTGTCGCAACTTCGTAAATACTTCAAGGAATCTCCGCACCGAGCAGTGGATCACGAGATGCTCGAATTGCAAGATGATCTTTATTATAAGGAGGATCCGATCCGCATTCTCGATGAAGCTGAACATCAGACCCGTCAGAAGGTTACCAAGTTCCTGAAAGTGCAGTGGTCAAATCATACTGAAGATGAAGCCACTTGGGAACGCGAGGATCATCTTCGCAAGGAATACCCCGACCTATTTCCTTCTACCTCCTGAATTCTCGGGACGAGAATTTCTTTTAGTGGATAAGAATTGTAACATCCCTATGTAATGGCTACAGTGATTGCCTTCTGATAATGCCAAGTCATCATGTTCAACAATGCTTGATCATCATTAGTGTCATAATCCATTTCAAAATCCAATTCAAATTTCAACTCAAACTTAAAGTGAAGATAAAAGTTGTTCAATTTGGAAAACTAAAATGTTCATTAAATAGAAAATAACCCAGAGGCAATTATAAAATTGTAATCAACATTAAATGGATTAGTTTAGTAACCCTAACAACCTCAAGCAGTAGCAAACAGCACCCTTTTAATCCCATTTCATTTAATAAAAATCCAAATGAAATCATATTTGGCCCAAACTAATTTCTGGTGTTAGCTAATAATACTCTACAATTATTGGGCTAAGTCACATATTTTGCAAAAGTCATCTGGTGGCTTAGGAATTTGCAAAATAGGAAGGAAAATAGAAAACAGAACAAAAAAATAGAAAAATAGAAAAAGGGCCTAACTGCTACTGTGGCGCTGGGCTCTAGTCAAACAGGAGCAACCCAGCCCACCTTGCCGCATCGTCGTCTTCATCGCGCGCTGTCGCGCGCCCGCGCCGACAAGCCGACGCTCGTCGCCGTGTCGCCCATCCGCGGCTTCCCGGCGCCGATAAGATCACCCCCGACGCCCTAGGGTTCGCCCTCGTCCTCTTCCCCTCGCAGCTCCTGCCCTCTTGCCCCAGATCCGCCGCCGCGAGCACAGCCGAGTGGCGCCGCCGCCATGGCCGTGGACTAGCGCGGCCACGGCCTCCCAATCGTCGCCCCGTTGAGCCCATCGACTCCGCCGCGCTTGACTCCTTCTTCTACACCTCGCCATCGAGCTCGGGGAGGACCGCAAAGACGAGATTGACCTCGACTTCACCCTCTTTGTCGCCGGCGATCCCCGTCGATCGCGAGCTCCTCTGCAGCTCCTAAGCCGTCGAGGGCCTTTCTTGGGCGCCTGGTGAGCTTTCCCCTCCATCTCCCCCACTCTGTGTTGCCCTACACCGCCCGTAGCCACCGCGCCCGCCATGGCCGAGCTCGGCTCCACCGCAAAGCTCCCCGCCGTCGCTGTAGTTCTTGCCATGGCCGTCCGAGCACATGGACGTGCTCGGGGCACTCCCGTGGTGCGGCCAGCACCATCCGTTTGCCCCCGTTCGAGCCGCTGTGCCGTGCCATCGCAGCTCCCGTATGCGCCGTCGTCCGCCGTCGCTGCTCCGGCCACTTTCGGCCTTCCCTGCTGCTTCCACCGCCGCAGTTCGAAGCGTGGCTCTGCCCGCATTCGATCCCGCCCATCCACGCACTGAATTGTCGCCGGACGGCGGATCCCGAGCCACCCCGCCGTTCCTGTGGTCGCTGCCGGCGCACCACCGCGTTTGAACGCCGATGGGCAGCTGACCGGTGGGGCCCAGTGATTAGCTCACTAACCCCGTGCCTAACACCCACTGACGAGTGGGCCATGTTACTGTAGCAGTTAGGATTAGTGTTAAACTAACCCCCTAACAGCTGTGACACTGACAGACTGGGCCCACGTCTTAATTATAGTATTAAAATTAACCTAACTACTATTAAATTAACTAGAGGCTGACCACTGGGTCCCATTGGACCCAGTTGACTGGTCAACCAGCTGACTGGACCAGTCCAGTCATTGACTGGTGGGTCCAGTGGGCCCCTTTTGACTAGTCAAGCCCCCAGTTGACTGCTGACTGGGCAGTCAACTGGGGCCCACTGTCAGCCACACCAGCACTCTGCTAGGTGCACCAGTGGGTACCCATAGCATTTTCATTTTAAAAATAATTTGAAATATTAATAAACAGAAAATTTAGAATATTGCTAAAACTTTAATAATTCATAGAAAATAATCCGTAGCTCGGATGGAAAAACTTTGTACACGAAAATTGATCAGAACGACGAGACGAAGCTGACCATGTCGTCTGTTTCCGTGACGGGATCCTCTACGGAGGTGAACCCGTAACTTTTTGCCCGTTTCCGTTAGGTGAATAGCTCATATACACCGGTTAATAAATCCAGCTTTAACCCTAAATGACTAATATGACTTAGACATGCTTTAGGCAACCCTACACTGCACGTTAGCATAGCAAGCTCTGTGTTACCTTGTCTGCCTTGTATTTATCTGTTTCCTCCCCCTCTTCTCTCTCGATAGAGCCCGGTACCGACGCAGCTCCGGAGATCGACGACCCCTGACGTCCTTGCCTTTGCCGCCGAGCATCCAGGCAAGACCCCCTTTTGATCATCCCGATATCGCCTATTCTATTTTCTCATGCTTGCATTAGATTTTGCTACTGTTACTGTTATCCTATTTTTGCTGCATAGCCTATTTATTGTAACCTGCTGTTGATACCTTCCAGTTCATCCTAAACTGTTTAGAATAGACTGGGTAGAGCCCCATCAGTGACCCCCACTTATCCCGACTGCCCCACTGGAGTATCAGAAGACCCGATCAACGGGATCAAAGACCAGGACCCGGCACCGCACCTCACTTCCTCCTTAGTTGCTCGACACTACTGGGTTACTATCGAGTGCCGAGGGTGATACCTCGTCAGCACTTCTGATAATAACCTTGTAGGTTAGTTATTCGGTCGTGGTCAGCGAGGGTGATTCCTCCTACACCACCCCCCGCTAACGACGAAGTCGTGCAACACCTCAAGTGTGGACCTCGAGGGTGATTCCTCCTACGTCCACCTTGATATTACATCAGGTGGGAGTCCATCGAGGGTGATGCCTCGGATTCTCCCTTGATATGGTAGCCACACGGATGCCTTACATAACTGATGATACTGGTACTTGGAAAGGCGGGTCGACCCTGAGGGGTACCCGCGAATGATGGATAGTTACCCGTGATTTATTTTACGAGGTGCGGCCGGGCATTCTTAGCCCTTGCAGCAAGTCCTCGAGATGGGGCGACGGGGTCACATCGATCATGAGTCTCTGCTCGTTACCGCAAGCCCCTAGTCCTCTAACGATTTGGATATTTGATCCGAGTAGGCCTACGGCCTGATAGCACTAACCATCACGTGGGAATAGTTATGGGCACTCTGCATCGTAGCATCAGCCGAAAGCTCTGTCAGACATCCAGTTCAGCAGTGTGGCACGGTCGGATCGTGCCGGCCATTCGTGGCGGTGCTGGTATCCACCCTGCTCGCAATGACCCGGAGTGCACAGGGCAATGGCCCAAGACCCCTGAGCGCTTAGGAGGTAGACCGGCGGGGACCTCTCTGCTGAGCTATAGGTAGGGCTGCGGTGTGTCATTTGGCCGAGGCCGGGCATGACCCAGGAAAGTGTGTCCGGCCGGAGTTAAGCGAGCGTGGTGGGTAAGTTGGTGCACCCCTGCAGGGAAGAAAACATCTATCGATAGCCGGTCCTACGGTAAAGGACACTCGGAGTTGTATCCCGATTGATACAACTAGAACTTGAGATGATACCAGGATATGTGGCTCCGGGATCGCTTTCTCGCAGGGAGTCGAGAAAGGATCTCTGGGCGAGACTGTTACTTGACACAACCACTACTATGTTATACTGTGCTGCTCTACTCTCTTCTATTTCTGCAAGACCGCTGAAGATGCTAGTCTTCGATAGGACTAGGCTTTCCTCTCTATTCTGGCATTTTTGCAGCCCATTCCACATATACAGCCTCCCTTTGATAATGTTGCATATGTGGTGTAGATCCTTGCTTGCTGAGTACTTCGGAGTACTCACAGTTGCTTTGCTTTCTTTTTCTCCCCATATAAGTTTGTCGTGACCAGATCACGGAGCCCCTGAGACAGTTGTTCCCGCCGACGACTACTACTACTACCACGAGGATGGCTACTACTTCGAGATGGCCGACGACCAGGAGTAGGTTCGGAGGGTCCCATGCAGGAGGCCTGCGCCTTTCGATCATAGATTTTGTTTTGCCCCGCCTTCTTAGGGCTTTCTCTGTCTTTCTTTTTATATCTGTACTCAGATATCTGATGCTTCCGCTGACGCTTGTATGCCATCGAGCTATGTATTCGAGCCCTCGAGGCCCCTGACTTGTAATATAAAGCTTGTATGACTTTATTTATGTTTTAGAGTTGTGTTGTGATATCTTCAAGTGAGTCCTTAGGCTTGATCGTGTGCATTTGCGTGTATGATTAGTGCACGATTAAGCCGGGGGCGTCACGTGGTAATCCTGTTCTGGAAGTCATGTTACTAGACCAAGGCGAACCTACGAACTATGAAGAAGCTATGATGAGCCCAGATTCCGATAAATGGCCTGAGGCCATGAAATCTGAGATAGGGTCCATGTATGAGAACAAAGTATGGACTTTGGTGGATTTGCCCGATGATCGGCAAGCCATTGAGAATAAATGGATCTTCAAGAGGAAGATGGACGCTGATGGTAGTATTACTATCTACAAAGCTCGAATTGTCGAAAAGGTTTTCGACAAGTTCAAGGTGTTGACTACGATGAGATTTTCTCACTCGTATTGATGCTTAAGTCAGTCCAAATCATGTTAGCAATTGCCGCATTTTATGAAATCTGGCAAATAGATGTCAAAACTGCATTCCTTAATAGATTTATTAAAGAAAAGTTGTATATGATGCAACCAGAAGGTTTTGTCAATCCTAAAGGTGCTAACAAAGTGTGCAAGCTCCAGCGATCCATCTATGGACTGGTGCAAGCATCTCGGAGTTGGAATATACGCTTTGATGAGTTGATCAAAGCATATAGTTTTATACAGACTTTCGGAGAAGCCTGTATTTACAAGAAAGTGAGTAGGAGCACTACAACATTTCTGATAAGTATATGTGAATGACATATTGTTGATCAGAAATGATGTAGAATTTTCTGGAAAGCATAAAGGAGTGTTTGAAAGGAATTTTTTCAGAGAAAGACCTCAGTGAAGCTGCTTACATATTGGGCATCAAGATCTATAGAGATAGATCAAGACGCTTGATAAAACTTTCGATGAGTACATACCTTGACAAGATTTTGAAGAAGTTCAAAATGGATCAGTCAAAGAAAGGGTTCTTGCCTGAGTTGCAAGGTGTGAAGTTGAGTAAGACTCAAAGCCCGACCACGGCAGAAGATAGAGAGAGAATGAAAGTCATTCCCTATGCCTCAGCCATAGATTCTATAAAGTATGCCATGCTGTATACCAGACCTATTGTGTACCTTACCATGAGTTTGGCAAGGAGGTACAATAGTGATCCAGGAGTAGATCACTGGACAGCGGTCAAAATTATCCTTAGTTACCTAAGAGGACTAAGGAAATGTTTCTCGATTATGGAGGTGATAAAGAGTTCGTCGTAAAGAGTTACGTCGATGCAAGCTTTGACACTTATCTAGATGACTCTAAGTCTGAATCTAGATACGTATTGAACGTGGGAGCAATTAGCTAGAGTAGCTCCATGCAGAACATTGTCGACATAGAAATTTGCAAAATACTTACGGATCTGCATGTGGCAGACTCGTTGACTAAACTTCTCTCACAAGCAAATCATGATCACACCTTAGTACTCTTTGGGTGTTAATCACATAGCGATGTGAACTAGATTATTGACTCTAGTAAACCCTTTGGGTGTTGGTCACATGGCGATGTGAACTATGGGTGTTAATCACATAAAGATGTGAACTATTGGTGTTAAATCACATGGCGATGTGAACTAGATTATTGACTCTAGTGCAAGTGGGAGACTGAAGGAAATATGCCCTAGAGGCAATAATAAAGTTGTTATTTTATATTTCCTTATATCATGATAAATATATATTATTCATGCTAGAATTGTATTAACCGGAAACTTGATACATGTGTGGATACATAGACAAAACACCGTGTCCCTAGTAAGCCTCTACTAGACTAGCTCGTTAATCAAAGATGGTTAAGTTTCCTAACCATAGACATGTGTTGTCATTTGATGAACGGGATCACATCATTAGGAGAATGATATGATGGACAAGACCCATCCGTTAGCTTAGCATAATGATCGTTCGGTTCTATTGCTACTGCTTTCTTCATGTCAAATACATATTCCTTCGACTATGAGATTATGCAACTCCTGGATACCGGAGGAATACCTTGTGTACTATCAAACGTCACAACGTAACTGGGTGATTATAAAGATGCTCTACAGGTATCTCCGAAGGTGTCTGTTGGGTTGGCATAGATCGAGATTAGGATTTGTCACTCCGAGTATCGGAGAGGTATCTCTGGGCCCTCTCGGTAATGCACATCATAATAAGCCTTGCAAGCAATGTGACTAATGAGTTAGTTGCGGGATGATGTATTACGGAACGAGTAAAGAGACTTGTCGGTAACGATATTGAACTAGGTATGAAGATACCGACGATCGAATCTCGAGCAAGTAACATACCGATGACAAAGGGAATAACGTATGTTGTCATTACGGTTCGACCGATAAAGATCTTCGTAGAATATGTGGGAACCAATATGAGCATCCAGGTTCCGCTGTTGGTTATTGACCGGTGAGGTGTCTCGGTCATGTCTACATAGTTCTCGAACCCGTAGGGTCCGCACGCTTAACGTTCGATGACGATTTTGTATTATATGAGTTATGTGATTTGGTGACCGAATATTGTTCGGAGTCCTGGATGAGATCACGGACATGACGAGGAGTCTCGAAATGGTTGAGAGGTAAAGATTCATATATAGGACGATGATATTCGGACACCGGAAGTGTTCCGGGGGTACCGGGTACATATCGGGTCACCGGAAAGGGGTTCCGGGCACCCCCGGCAAAGATATGGGCCTAATGGGTCAAGAGGGGAAACGCAGCAGCCAGCAGGGGCTGCTGTGCCCCCCATATGGGCTGAACCAGAGGAGGAAGGAAAGAGGGGAAGAGAGAAGGAAGGGGAGGGATTCGGCCTCCCCCTTCCTTCCCTCCTCCCTCCTCCTTCCTTCCCCCTCCGGAAAATATGGTAGGGGGGGCAAATTGGACTAGGCCCCCAAGTAGGATTCCTCCTACTTGGGGCGCCCCAAGGCTGTCTCCCTCCCCCTCCCACCTATATATACATGGGGAGGGGGCGCCTAGAACACACACCAATAACTGTTAGCCGTGTGCGGCGCCCCGCTCCACAGTTTACGCCTCCGGTCATATCTTCGTAGTGCTTAGGCGAAGCCCTGCGCGGATCACTTCACCATCACCGTCACCGCGCTGTCGTGCTGACAGAACTCTCCCTCGACACTTTGCTGGATCAAGAGTTCGAGGGACATCATCGAGCTGAACGTGTGCAGAACTCGGAGCGGCCGTACGTTCGGTGCTTGATCGGTCGGAACGAGAAGAAGTTCGACTACATCAACCGCGTTGTCAAATGCTTCCGCTTTCGGTCTACGAGGGTACGTAGACACACTCTCCCCCTCTCGTTGCAATGCATCTCATAGATAGATCTTGCGTGAGCGTAGGAATTTTTTTGAAATTGCATGCTACGTTTCCCAACACGGGCGACGTGGGAGCGCCAGGCGTAGCCGGAGAGGATGGCTCGGGGGACTCCGAGGGCGCCAAGTCGGCGACCTCCCCGGAGCCCGAACCACCGGGCGTCGAGGGGGCGCGGCCGAAGTCAGGGGCCGCAGCTCGATGCACGGCGCGAGGAGCGCCAAAGCCTGGGGGCGGTCCGAGGACCGAACGAGGCCGTCCACCAGACGACGTCGCCGAAGGGCCGCTAGTGGCCGGCGGCGAGGTGACGGTGGCGGGTACCTGCTGAAACGGAAACACGTTCTCATCAAAGTAAACATGTCGCGAGGTGAACACCCGGTGTGAGACGGGATCGTAGCAGCGGTATCCTTTGGTGTTAGGTGGGTAGCCAAGAAAGATGCAGGCAACTGAGTGAGGGGCAAGCTTATGATGCGCGGTGGCGGCGATGCTAGGGTAGCAGAGACAACCGAAAATGCGAAGCTCATCATAAGAGGGAGGTGCACCGAAGAGAAGATGGTGAGGTGCAAAGTTTTCGCGAGTGCGGCAGGGGCAAATGTTAAGGAGGAGTGATGTAGTGGCATGGGCGTCAGGACAGAAGCGCGGAGGCACATTGGCATGGAAGAGAAGCGTACGAACGCAGTCGTTAAGAGTGCGAAGAACGCGTTCAGCACGACCGTTCTGTTGCGAAGTATAGGGGCAAGTGAGATGAAATGTCGTGCCATGTGTGGTGAGAAGAGTGCGAACAGCCAGATTGTCAAACTCATTTCCGTTATCTGTTTGTAACGCGAGAACAGGACGCCCAAACTGCGTGAAAACATAGGAGTAAAAAGTAGCAATACTAGATATAGCATTTGACTTGCGCCACAACGGGAAGGTCCACACATAATGCGAAAAATCGTCAAGGATAACAAGATAGTAGAGATAGCCCGTATTACTTGCAACTGGAGAGGTCCATACATCACTGTGAATTAACAAAGACGGGTACGATGCAATATGAGAGGAAGCCCTAAAAGGAAGTCGAGTATGTTTGCCGAGTCGACAAGCATGACAAGAGTGATCATCGTTCTTATTACACGTGAATGAAAAACTCCGAAGTATATGACGAAGGGTGGCGGGGTTGGGATGACCCAAACGAGCATGCCAAAGGTCCATACCGGTGGCGAGGGCGACATGAGCGGCAGAGGTGGTGGAGGCGGTGGAGTGGACCGGGTAGAGCTCGTCAGGGCTGTCACATCGGTGGAGCACCATCCGGGTACGAACGTCCTTAACAGAGAAACCAAACTCGTCAAACTCAACGGTAACAGGATTTTCACGTGTAAAAGAACGAATGGAAACAAGATTTTTAATAAGATCAGGGGAAACTAAGATGTTAGATAATGAAAGTGGAGTAGATGTAGAAGGAAAAGATGCATGTCCTATGTGGGTAATGGGAAGGGAGGAGCCGTCGCCGACGGTGATGCGAGTAGAAGTGTTGACGGGATAGGAGGTGTGGAGATTACCGGGATGAGCGGCCATGTGAGCTGTAGCTCCGGTGTCCATGTACCAGTCACCACAGCCGGTGTAGTTGGACGGGGTGGGAGCGGAGTGCAGAGCCGCCAGCAAGGCCGAGTCCCAAGGCGCGCGGGGAAGCGCGGGAACCGATGACTGTGGCGGGGCCGTCAGGGGCAGCAGCGGTAGCCCTCCTAGCTGCGGCGGCTATCCATAGGAGAGAGGCCCATAGGGCTGCGGCGCGGCGTAAAACGCCTGATGCAAGGGAGGCCGCGCGCCGAGTATACCAGGAGCAGGCGCACGTGGAACCGACATGGAATAGGCATGCACGACACCGGTCCACGGGTTCTGTATGGCGTACCACGGGGCCGGCTGAAACTGCTGCGGTGGACGGGCGGCTCCTCCCTGAGCGCCGTGGGGCTGTTGCTGCTTGTGCCCACCACTTCGACCCCCGCGGCGACTCCCGTTGGCAGCCGGAGCCGGCTGCTGCAGCGGGAAGGGGGCCGGCGCCTGCGGGAAGGCCGGTGGCGGCGGGAGGGCCGGCGCGGGGCGCGGCTGAGGTGCAGGCGGCGCCGAGCCACCGCGGGTGCCGGTGGTGAGGGCGGTGTGCGTGGCCCGTGTCCGCGCCATCTTCATCCGGCGCTCCTCGAGCTTTAGGTACACCACCACCTTAGCAAAGGTCGGCTCCGGGATGAGGGTAAGGTTGGAGGCGGCGTTCCCAAAGTCTTCGTTGAGACTGGCGGTGAGGGTGCTGATGAGGAGCTCATCGCCGACCGTCTCACCAAGATCACGGAGCTCATCGGCAAGCTTTTTGAGGCGCATGCAAAAAATCATCTATGGATGAATCAAGCTGCTGGCACCCATAAAACTCACCGTGGAGGAGGACCTTGCGCTAAAGTTTGTTGTTGATGAAGAGGCCGTTGAGCTTGGTCCAGACGGCGTAGGCGTCGTCCTCGTCGCACACCACCATGTGGAAGAGGTCCTTGGAGATGGTGAGGTAGAACCAGCGGATGATGGTGGCATCGAGAATCATCCAGTCCTTGTCGTTCACCATGAGACGAGAGTACACGGTACCGTCAACGTGACCGTGTAGCAGGTACTCACGGAACACCAAGGAGAAGTACCTCTTCCAGGCGGAGTAGGATGTGGTGGACTGATCAAGGATCATCGGAACGCAGTCGAAGATGTTGAGATCACGAACGAGGGTGAGGTCCGGGCCAGCGAATGGGTTGCTGCCGGAGGAGACCGAGGAGCCCGGGGAGGCCATGGTAGCGGGGCGGGTCGGTGGGAGGGAGGGAGGGCGGCGGCTGTGGGGAAGGAGGGAGGCGGCGGCGATGGTGGGAGAGGATGGGGGAAGCGGCGGCTGCGGGGAAGGAGGGGTAGGGTGGGTGCGGCGGCTGCGGGGAGAAAGGGTGGCAGCGGTGGCTAGGGTTAGGGTGGCGGAAGCGGTGGAGGAAGGCGGCGGCGACACAGAGCGGCGGCGGTGTGTGGCGGCGGCGGCGGCGGCTAGGGTAGGATCGTAGGGAAAACTGATACCATGCAGAGACTTAGGTTTAGGCCGTGCAGCTCTCAATGCATTGATCGGGTGCACTAGACACGTATATATGATGTACAAGACGGGCCACAACCTTAATTATACAGGAAAACTAGGAGATTGGCTACGACACAATATACATGCACAAACATATTCAACAACGGCCAACAAGACGTGAACTTGCCGCAAGCCATGGAGCCGGGAGAGGATCTCCTCGGGTCCGAGCTGTGCGGCTTCATGGAGAACGACGATGGATGTGACTATGTGAGCGGTGCGGCGATGACGAGGAAGTTGTTCACGACAAGCTGGAACGAGCGTCTGAGATGCTTGTTGACATGGGGTGGTGAGATGACCATGTTTCTGAAGCGGCCACGTCGTGATGGTGTCGTGGCTTCGTTGTTCATTCATAGGTGATGAAGGTGTCGGAACTTACGAGATTTTAAAGCACGCCGCAACGTTCACGCATGCATCTGTTTAGGTCATTCAATTTGCGCTTGTAGTTGTAGCCATGCTGTCACCATTACAAGAAACCATTCTCACTCGAAGCACATGCACCATCTTGTGACAATTGCATTGGTGACTGTCACATCCTGGCGTCTTCTAGACTCGTGGTCTCGTGGATACAAACTTCATTATTTCGTAATACTCATGTTTTCAATCTTACAGAATACATGATAATGTGTCTTGGATGAGCTGTTGATGTGTATCGGAGATTAATTCATTTGTCCTACCAAAGAACATTATAGCTCTTTAATCAGTTGTTGGTGGGTGGCAATATGGATGAGAGTGATCTATGCACTAACGCGTTTCTTTGTTCAGGAAAAGGAGCGACCATTTTGTATGCTCTGCGATGGAAGGACAAGAGTGATTTTCAAGTACATCAGTCGTAAATGTGCAAGACAAACAACATTATTTCTTGCCTTATGGGCATTCGTAGACCAAATCGGAAAGCTTTAGGAGAGCTGGCCACCTAACCAGATGTATCAAATAAAAGGGCACACAATATTATTTTTATTAATATTAGGAATTTTGTTACATAAAAAAACTTAACCGACCCTAGTCTACTCTTAATCGGAGTCCGGCGCTTGGCCGTCCTCCATCGACATCGTTGATGGAGGTGAGGTCGCCAATCGAACCAGATGACAGGAGCGCAGATGCCTGGGCGGGGCTTTTCTTTTTGGGAAACACGAGGGTGTGGCTATGTGGGACGGGGAGTTTCTTAGGCAGAGCTCAAATGAGCTTGGGTGAACAGTATTATAAAAAAAATAGAAAAACAAAAAAAATCTGATTTTTTTGTGACAAATATTAACAAAAGTGAGCTTTCAAAGATTTGTCATGAAATCATATTTTTGGAAGTCGTGGCAAAAAGAAAACAAAATCAATACTCTAAAAATGCTACTTTCAAAATCATTTTGGTGCACTGATTTTGATTTTTTTTGCCGCGACTTCCACAAATGTGATTTCATGATGAAAATTTGCAAGCTCTTAGAACTTTTGTCAATGTTTGTCAAAAAAATCAGATTTTTTAAATTTTGTTTGAATTTTTTTCGATTTTACTGTTTACCCGAGGTCATTTGAGAAGGTTAATTTCTGGCTGTGTGCCGCTTGTTTAGACACCCAGACGCGCCTCACCAGCAGGGAGCCCGAACTGGGCTGTCCCAACAACCACCTGCTACCTTCTGCTGACGTCATGCTTAATTATTTTTTATTTTTTTTGCTTTTGCTTCTCTTTTTTTGCTTTCCTTTATATTTCAAAATACTCTATATTTATTAAAAATAATTTATATAAAATTTTGAAAAATGTTAATCTTCCATTTGAAAAATATTCAATGTGTATTAAAATATTTTTATGTATACAAAAAACATATAGCATGAATGAAAATAGCAAATATTAATCATGTGTACCAAAAATGTTAATCATGTGTATGAGAAATTTTGTGACAATTAAAAATGTCAGACATTTCAGAAAAAATATACATATAAAAATGCTTATAAAATGTAAAAAATGTTCATGTAATTCAATTAAAATGTAGTGTACAATCAAAAAAATGTATGTCACATTTGAAAAAATATTTGCATGTTTCAAAAATGTGTTCGTGACATTTAAAAAAAATGTTTGTACAACCTACAAAAATGTGCATAGTTCAAAAATGATTTTTATCATTTGATGTTTCAACATGTATTTGAGAAAATGTTTAAAACATATCTAAGAAATATATTCAAAACAAGTTTTGTAAAAATATTAAACATTTATATTGGAAAAATGTTAAACATGTATTGAAATGTCTTATATATGTATAAAAATGTACAATATGTATCAAAAAGTAAAAACATGTTAAGAAAACCCAACAAAGAAACTAAAAAAGCGAAGAAACCAATACAACGAAGAGAGAAACAAAGAAAACCAAAGTATAAAGAAGAATAAAAGAAAAAATCAAAGAAAACTGTTCAAAACAAGGAAACCCGAAAACATAACAAATACAAAAATAAAAACAAAGAAAATCGGCAAAAATAAAAAACAAAGAAAGGCGAAGGAAAGAACAACGACAAACGAAAAAAAGGAAAAAGCCGTCAAAACCAATCAAACGCAATGAACGTATGCGGACGAGCTAAGGCATGGAACATACAAGCTAATGGGTCGGCATGTGGCCGCCCGCCGTAGGCAGTTCCTATTAGGAATCGGTACGGGCGGACATAGCTCTAGCGCGCACGATCCGAATGAAATTCATGTATACGGTTGTCTTTCGCTAAAAAAATATAGGACCCTGATAACACATACACGTGTGGCATATTAGAGATCTGTCCATATGCCTTGTGTGGCATAATCAGGAGGCAGCTCACACGGGCCATGTGTGGACGAACATTAGAACTGCCCATACGTGTGGGTGCAGCTACTTCGTGCCACACGCCCAACAAGTACTATTCATCCTCACCCCGCACGTGTGGCACGAAGTAAATATGCACACATGTCCTGGCGCAGCTACGTTAGTTACCCGCGGGATACTCTTTAGTTACCCCGAGGATGGCAACTTTAGTTATTCGGGATGGCAAATGTAGTTGTAAAAGCATGGCAACTCTCTCTGTTTTGATTAACTATAGTTGCCATGTCTAATTTATAGTAGTTGTCGCGGGTAAAACAATAGTTGTCGTGTGTGCTTAACTACTTGCCACATGTGGTCAAACAATAGTTGCCATGTGTGTTTACCTAGTTGTCACGTGTGGTCCAACCATAGTTGCCATGTATGGTTAATCATAGTTGTCATGTGTGTTTACCTAGTTGCCACGTACGCGCAACTACAGTTGCCATCTACCAACGAATCATAGTTGCCATGTGTATTTACCTAGTTGTCACATACGCGCAACTGCAGTTACCATCTATCACCGTACGAGCGTCGTGTGGGCGAAAGAGCAGTTTACCCACACGCGCGTGAACTGGGTGGTGACTGTGTGGGCGGAAACTGGTTCGCGCACACGGCATAGCTGACAACCGCGCGCTGTGGGTCGTGTGGGTGAGCGCTCTAACGCTCACACAACACGCTATACCTACGTGTCACTGAAATTTCAACAGATTCTTTCAAGATTCGTGCAAAACATAACAGACAGTGATTAAAGCATGTGGACGAAATGCAGATATGCGACACGTATAAGCGTTATCATTTGGAAAAATGTATACGATCGCCAAGGCCTCAAGCAGTCAAAACCCTCTATGATTCAATCCCAACGTCGCCGCTGTCATCCACTCATCATTAGCCACCACTCGGAAGCGGCTGACGCTAGCGATCATTGCGTCAGCTTTGCGTCAAATCTTGGGTGAACAGTGATGCTACAAGGGTCGCGTTGATCTCCGTTGCTGGTTTGCGTCGAGCCCTCGAGCGTGTTCAATCTTCCAGGAACTCGCCGCTGGATTCTTTAAGGTATAAAGAATACAGTTATTCTGCTTTGAGACGATAGTGCCTAATAGCTGTATGGTGATGCCATGATGGCCGCACTGATCTCCGTTGCTGGTTTGTGTCGAGCCCTCGAGCGTGTACCATCTTCCAGGAACTCACTGCTAGATTCTTTAAGGTATAACGAATACGGAAATCCAATTTGGCTCATGGGGCCAGATGCTCCCGCAATCTGGTCCGCGCCTCTGCCTCGCGATTCCCGCGTAGGATTGTATTCCCCAGCAGATTTGGATTGTATTATTGTGGTTTGAGAGGGTAGTGCCTAATAGCAATACAGTTACATGTTCTTGCTACTAGCTTGAAAAATGATCTTATATTGTGGCACGGAGGGAGTAGATGCTGGGCCAGGTTTAAATTTATCTTTTATTTCCGGTTAGCCATACTTCTCTAGTGGATAAAAAGGTAAATAGAAAGAATGGGTTTTATTGTTTTTTCCAAGCCATTTGTTTCACACTTGAACCCTTTGTATGATCATGTAGGCAATCACAGGGCTAAATTTGAATAAATACTCATAAATTTATGTTGTGATGTGATTTTACATGAGACTTATTATACATATTTTTAGGTGTGATAGTTGTCTCCTTCGCCCCCTTATGTTCAAATCCTGGTTCCGCCACTGCGAGACGGTTCTACCACGTAGTCGTTTCGGCCCGGAGAATGTAATGGAGCTACGGACATTGGCAGTGGTCCCGTCCGCCACTGCCGCGATCTCATCAAACATACGGTTGTCCTCCGCCACATTGATGCGAAGCTGACACCGCAAGCGGTGGATGGCACTGGCGCTAGCATGAATTCATACAACGCCCACTGCTCATCCACAAAGTACAGATTCGCCGTGAGCATGGCTGCAACGGCCCGCTCGTTTTCCTGGTCGCTGACGATCTGGTTCTACGCAAGCCATTGCTTAGGGAGATGCACAGTGTACCACTGCTCCTCCGGTAGCATCCGACAGACATGGAGATCTATGGCGCCAGCTCCTCCGGCTGTGCATCTACCATGACGACATTGTAGTGCTCCTCCGCCAGCTGTAGGGTGAACCTGGCAGCCGCCACGAGCGCCTGCCCGTCCTCCTCCCTACTCCATCATCACGTCCTCCACGTTCGAGCTCTCCACCTTCGGAGAATTCTAAGGTTTTCCCGCCATCATGCGGGTCACGCACCGGGTACGGCCATGCATCCACCTCAGTCATGATATCGTGGTAGGGGAGACCAGTCCGCGAAAGGACCCTGGTGCATCTCTAACGCTGCGGAGATGGACCGCAAACCGAACAACACATTTGTCCGCGGACAGGGGGGCCAGTCGGCGGATATGGATGAGGGAGGCGACTATCCAAATCTATCTGCATACATTTCAAATTGGGTTTCAACTAACAAAACGAATTTCATGAAACACGAAGGAATTCATAGAAGTTCGGAAAATGGCATAAATCATACAGACATAGCATGCAAATAAGTCTAGTACAACAATAGTTTAAATTCAGCGGGAAATAGTTCAAATTCAACGAGATTAACCGGATGTTCAACAAGTTTTTCATGGATGGATCATGTTGTCCCACACATACTGCCCCTTAAACTTCATCCAACAATATGTGTCCGTGAATGGCCTATCCCCTAGCCTGTGGTACATCACAGCAGCGCTTTCATGCTACATAACGTGTAGAGCAACATTGAGTGAATGAATCAATCAATCAACAAGTTGAGCAAGAAGAGGCAAAACTTACGATCTCCATGGTTGCCGCGTGCAATGGCCACATTGCCTCTAGTCGATCAACCTCGCTACAAAACTTTGTGACAGAGTTCTGGATGGTGTACCAACGATACACTAACAACTTCATATTACATTTATGGGTGGTGTGCATGTCGTAGGGCGCCATCTACTTTTCCGCGTGAAATGTACCATGCACACGCTGCCAAAAGAGCCCCCTTCTGCTCCTGCCAATGAAGTCCGCGGATAAGGCCAACCACGCATTGCGCAACAACTCATCCTCCATGGTCGCATACCCCACCATCCTTCTTACTCTAAAAAATGACTTGAAGTTCAAAAATAAGCTCAATGGAATTTGGCCAAACACCTATCGGACGTGGCGTTTGCCATGGACGTCGTCGACAAGGGGAGGAGGTACCTGGCTGCGGACGGATCCTGTGTGGACAGCGACGTAGTACAAGGGGGAGCAGAGACGGGTGGAAGAAAGAGACCGGGAAGAGGATTTGAGTGGGCCCGAGGTGTCGAAATCCTACGTGGCGACGGCCCGAACTCCCGCAAAGCCCCCACCCGCTATAAATTTGTTTTTGAAAGTTATATATATTTGTAATCCTAGTGACAAGATCTTTAGAGCAATACTAATCTTGGATATATTTACAACAATCACGGTTTCAATTATATTTTTATTAACTGAATTGAAATATGTATTCATTATTTCTGGAATCAAGTGAAATAATTAAAATATGTGTTTGGTACCTATTTCCATTTCGCTATTTTGAAATATTCCACTAATCATGAATTTTGCTTATTTGAAATATTTATGGAACAGATGTTTCACTTTTTCGAAATGTTTTTGAATTATAAGTATCTCACTCATTTTAGTACCTATTTCTATTTCACTTTTCTGAATATTTCATAGGTCACATTTTTCGCTTAGGTGGAATCTTTCACACCCAATTTCACAGCCATTTAGAAGTTTTCTAAACATATACTATTTCACTAACAAAAGATATGTTTTCTTTTTAGGGTCAATGCCGCCGCTTTATTACTTAAACATAACTAGGGATCTCGTCGGAAATAGTCCCCCAAAAAATATATGTTCTGATGCATATACTTAGTTGTCTTCGCTTTAAGATATGTTCTGATGCATATATACAAAACACGTAGGCACATAGGATATGTTGTGATGCTGTGATGCATATACTTAGAGTATCTACAGCCGGACTTGGCAAATTCGGACCCTCAAACGCCCGCGGACGCGTCCGGACGTGTCAACGGATAGTGACCGGGCTCTCCTCAAATCGTGTCGTCCACATCCGTGTCTCTCATATCCGAACCCCTATATCCATACTATAGCATGCAACGTCGATCAAACTACGTAGATCAGCTTCGGACATAGAAATTACACAATAGTTCTCCAAAAGATCCACCAAAGTTCACACAAACGACGGATAACTATATACTACATCTAAAACTTGAAATTAAAATCAACTTCACCACTTCCGGGCCGGCCCTTTCCCCTTCTGGTCGCCGGCGTAGCTGTACCCGTCGTCGGCTGGTGGAGGATCGTCCGATTCATCGGAGGAGGAGCCGTCGTCGTCGTTGGAGGAGGAGTCGATGATGACGAGGCCCTTGAGGCACTGGACGGACTGGTCCTGCTGGCGCCATAGCTTGGCCAGCTGAGCCGCCTCCTTCGCCTTCTCCAACACCTCCCGCTCGGACTGCTCGATGGCAAGCCGAAGAGCCTTGGCGTTCTTTCGGGGGAGCCGAAGAGCGTCCGTCTCCGCCGTCGTAAGCGACCGGCGGTAGACCCACGCGAGGAGCCGTTGGTCCTCGTCGAGCTCCGCCGGTAACTCACGCCGGCGGCGGACAGAGCTCTCCACAGCCTCCCTCTCCCTTGCCCGCTGCCTCACACAGCAAGCGGCGCATGCCTCCGACTCCGGCGTCCGGGCCGGCGGGGCGGGCACATGCACCCACCGCTGCCCACGAGAGGGAGTAGCAGCCGGCGGGGCGAGGGGACGGGGTGGGGAAGCAGCAGCCGGCGGGGCGATGGGACGGCGTGGGGGAGGCGCCGATTGCGCTGGCCGCCTGTAGGAGCTGCCCATGGGCCGGGAGGGGCCAGCGCTGGCGTCCGAGATGCGCCGACGGGAAAGCAACGGCTGCGGCGAGGCTGCAGATCCGGAGCTGCCCCGGGTGTCCACCTTGGACCGCTCCAAGGCGATGCGGAGGGCAAGCTCATACTTCGGATCCACCTCGTCATCGGAGCGGCTGTCGGAGCTCGACATTGCGCCGGATTCAATCGGAATCGGTGAGGGGAGAGGAGAGGTCGAAGCGAGAGAGGAGAGTAAGTGAGCTAGGGTTTCGGATTGACGAGGCCGATGGAGGTTTTTTTGGGACATCCGTGGGGTCGGTGGTAAGCCGGGCTTGTCAGGCGGACGCGCCCGGGCGTGCCCGGGCCACCCCATATCCGCCTCATATTTGGGCTGGATATGTGGGGTGCCGGTCAGTCCGAGCGTTTGAGGTCCGTTTGAGGCGTCCGTCTGGGTCAGAAAAACGTGACCAGATAGTGACCGGGCAGCCCGCCCGACTGTATGAGACGGCTTTGAGAAGTTCGGTTGTAGATGCTCTTAGTTGTCTTCGCTTTAAGCACATTTTGCTTTTGCATCATTTGGGGCAATGGATCATTTAGTTGGATGAGAAGTTGCTTCGAGAAGGGAAGGGGGAACTCCGAACTAGCACGATATGGTTCGTTGGAATGGACATCCGTAAATTACTTATTCCAACCTTGGTGTGGAAAGCAAAGAGGAAAAGGACATCAGAAAAGTTGAGATGGCCATGTGCACAAGACGCACATAGCTGGTCAATTCACTTCAAATCCCATCATAAATCATGGCGTGCATGCAGAAAAAGACACCGTTCATCTACTCGTCTCTCACACTGAAATTAATAATAACAGGACTACTAAATATTGACTCGAACTTAATCAAGTCTTAATCGATACTATATTCTTCGGATCTTAATGATAATAATTCTACTCGTCTCTCAAACAGCAAGGATCGTCTCTCAAACAGCAGAGGAGCAGAGCACACGGCCACCAACGCAAATCAGTCTCGCTGGACCGCGGCCACAGGATAACGATGCATGCAGCCGTCCCATGGCCCGCTGTCCAGAGGAACTGGCGACCGGATGCACACCCACACTGCGCTGTTGCACTTGAACCCTGAACCAAACCCGACCATCCACACACGGTCTCCCTTGCGCACGCGGCACTTGGCCTCCAGGTAGGCCAGCTCGTACCACGTCGAGCTGCTCGACGTGTTGCCGAACCGGTGCAGCGCCATGCGCGACGGCTCCACCTGCTTGTCCGACAGCCCGAGGCCGCGCTGCAGCTCGTCGATCACCGCACGGCCGCCCGCGTGGATGCAGAAGTGCTCGAACGCCATGCGGAAGTCGGGGGCGCGCGGCTTGCTGCTGTCCTTCTGCCCCGCCATGAGCAGCAGCCTGCGCCTCGCGAACGAGAGCACGTACGCAAGGAGCTCCGACGACGGGAGCACGAGGGGCCCGAGCGTGGTCATGTGCGCCTTCAGCGTGTCGCCGGCCACGGGCATGACATCCTTGGACAGCGCGATGCCGCGCTCGCCCGCCGCGTCCTCCTCCTGCTGCACGCACCCGTAGGCGCGGTCGTCGTGCCCCGCGTGCGTGCGCACCACCCGGGCGAGGCGGTACCGCGCGGGGGACGTGGACAGCAGCACCGCGGACGCGCCCATCCGGAAGAGGCAGTTCTGCAGCAGCATCGCGCGCTCGTTGCCGGAGTAGTAATCCGAGGTGAGAATCTCCGTGGACACCACGAGCGCGTACGTGCACCTGTTATCGCACTGCAGGATGTTCTCCGCCAGCCCGATGCCGGCTATCCCGGCGCTGCACCCCATCCCAGAAAGGCTGAAGCACCGGACATCGCTGCGGAGCCCGTACCTGCGCACCACCATGTCAGCCATGGACGGCGTTGGGGCGAACAGCGTGCAGTTCACCACCACCACTCCGATGTCCTCGGCGCAAACCCCGGTCTTGGCCAGGACGGCATCGACGGCGGAGAATATCCCTTGCTGGGCCTCGGCGCGGGCCGCCTTGAGCGTCTTCTCCGGAGGGATGACGTGGCAAGCCGGCGGGAGGCATGTCTCCTCGCCGAAGCCCGAGCGCTCGATGAGGCGCGACTGGAAGCCGACGCTCTTGTCGTCAAAGCACGTCGCGAGCCCGGTGTGCTCGATGTACTTGGAGAGCGGCACGCGGAGGGCGGCCGGCGGCCGGAAGCATGCGTAGTCCACGAGGTACACCGCGCGCACCCTGGTCGACCTGATGTAGAGGACTAGTACGACGGCGAGCAAAGTTAGGCCGGCGTAGAGTGGGGTGCAGTGATCGACGGCGCTGCTGGCAGTGGGGTTGAGCCAGGCGGTGAAGCGCAGCGCGGCTGTGGCCGAGAAGGGGAAGGCAGCGAGGCTTAGGCGGTGACTGGAGACAAAGCTGTATACTGGCGCTAGGAGGCTGAGCGGGAGTGAAGTCGCCATTGTCGAGGAATCCTAGGAGGCGGGATCGCAGAGAGGGAAGTGTATTTTTGGTTGGAAGGCAGCCGGCCGGAGTTATATATAGATATACTGTCACTGTAGGCCATTACAGATAATTGCTGCCCTGAGCCCCTGAATATTCTCGCTACTGCCTAAGTACTTAGCACATCTCCAAAGCGTATCCTGAAACCGCCCACAACCAATGGTCCGGACTGCATGATCTGAATGTGATCAGCCATCCAACACGGATTTGTATCAAAATCCGTCGACCGATTCGGGCGTTCTTTCTGCCGCAAAGTCGAAACAAAGTGAGCCTTTGCGGGAGTTAGGACAACAACCACGTAGGACTCTGACACCATCGGCTCACCCAAAACCCATTCCAGATCCTGCGCCTCTATCATCTCATCTTTCTCTACATCTGTTTTCTCTCTTGCCTCCGCCGCCGCTCCACCACCCCGGCCGCCCCGTCACACCCTTGCCGGAACTCGACGACTCCGTCTTCTCAAATGCTACACCCGGGCTCCATACCACTTTCTTCGCCGCCATTCCACACCTCCTCCGTCCCCCGCACAGGTACCATTCGCCCCTACATTACTCACCATGACTGGTAAGTGTTCGGTGAAATGCCCGTGCTAATTTTTTTTGTCCCTTCTTCTGTAAAGCAATGGATTCGGATATGGAGTACATATACGAGCACTATGTTGAGTCGTCCAACGATTTATCCAACGAGAAGAACTACATGGATGAGACGATGATGATGCAGGTGGCCCTTGCAAACGGGGAGCATGTGGAAGAGCATGTTCTCAATTTCAAGGGATCGATCAAAGGTCATCAAGTGCTCAACCGCAACAGGGCGCGCGACCATTTGATGATGATGGACAACTACTTTGCCCTTGATGTCCTATTCCCTGACAATTTTTGCAGGCGCTTTCGGATGTGAAAAAATGTCTTCGATCGTCTCTATCATGGCTTCCGGTCCTTTGATGACAACTTCATCTTGAAGAAGGATGTTGTGGGAAGGATTGGTTTTTCTGGATACCAGAAGTGCAATGCCGCACTACAGATGCTTGCATATGGCACGACCGCTGATTCGTGGGATGAAGACCTACGGATGTGTGAGAGCACATGTGGAGATGTCATGGTAAGATTTCCTACTGTCGTGGTCTCCGTATTTGGACCTCAATACCTGAGAGAACCAACTGTCATAGACACCGAGAGTATCCTGGAAATGTCTAAAGCTAGAGGGTGGCTAGGTTTGCTCGCATCTCTTGACTGCATGCATTGGAGATGGATGAACTACCCAAAAGCTCTACAAAGGCAATATCAGGATCATGTTAAGAAGCCCACTATCATTCTTAAAGCAGTTGGATCACACGATATTTCGATTTGGCATGCTTTCTTTGGCATGCCCGGGTCTCACCATGACACCAATGTGTTGCAACGATCAACATTGTTTGCTAGGATGACTGAAGGGAAAGCTCCTCCTTGCCACTATACTGTCAATGGTCACGAATAAAACATGGGCCACTATCTGGTTGACAGTATCTATCCTTCGTGGGTTACCTTTGTCAAGACCATCTCTAACCCACTTGGCCAAAAAGAGTCTCACTTTACACAAAAATAAGAAGCAACTAGAAAGGATGTTGAGAGGGCATTTGAAGTTCTGCAAGCATGTTTTGCTGTTGTTAATGGACTGCTAAACAATGGCATCCGGAGACCTAGTAGGAGGTGATGACATATTGTGTGGTCATGCACAACATGATCGTGGAGGATGGGTGAGGATGCTACCGTAGCTCTTGAATTTAAGAACATGGGTGATCCTGTCAAACTTCCAGAGCAGAATCCGGCCACATTTGATGGGTTGTTCAAATGCATCAACAAATTTGGCATCGAGCAACTCATGAGCAACTGAAGAAATATTTGATTGAGCATCTCTGGGTGGTTAAAAGGGACAACTAGTACATATGTGCTAGTTAAATTCAAGTTTGAACTATTATAATTTGAATACTTTGTTTGATTGTAATATATAAATTAGAACCACTGCTACATTTGAAAATGTGTACATTTGTTATCTAAAATAGAACTAGATATGCGGCTATTTTGAGCGTGTGGACTTAAAAGAAATAGGCGGCGGATGTATGCGGATAGCTTTGGATAGCCGCCTTGCGCATCCGTGTATGTGGGCTGCCCCCTCCCCCCTCCCCCGGTCCATGGACATATGCGGTGTCCAGTATAGGGGTCAGTGTTGGAGATGCCCTTATTGTGATAAGAATTTGGAAACAACTCATGTGGTCTAACGACATCTCAAACACTATCCACAAAAACGAACATTATATTTGTCCGCAAACGCGTTTGGAAGACGGTCGTCCAATCATGCCCTCATACATTTCAAACTGCATTTAAGTAAGCTGGACGAATTTCATGCAAACAGGATGGAATTCACTTAAGTTCTGACATAATTTAAATAAAACAAATGATATTTTGTCTGTTAAACCAAAAACTAGAAAAAAAAACTAGGCCATCTTGTAGCGGACAATGATTTCGTCCGCGTGGCCGCCCTAGCGAGTCACACCACCATCGCAATTCATGCTATCGGCAACGGCAGCGGCGGTGGTGGCGGAGTCGTCCTTCAAGCGGCGGAATGACACAGGCGGGGTAGCCTGCCCGGCAGCCGCTTGGTGTTCGTGGAGGAGCTGCTCCGCCTCCTCCTACGCCGTGGGGAAGGCCCCTTTGGCCAATACCAAACCTGGTCGTGGCGTCCTCACGGCGGCCCTGACCCTACAGCCGGCAATGGAAGTGTCGTTGAGTGACCACTCCTCGCCGATCTTGGTGAGGTCCCCATCAAGGCAGTGGCGGCGCCACGCGACCGTCTTCGCGCTGGTGAGCGGCCGGTCGCAGGCCCAGGCCTCCGCGCGGTCGGGGTACTCATGGACCTAGGTCGGTGCCTCGTCGGACTTGGCAAACGTGGAGCGGTGCACCGTGTTGCGTCGCTCCAGTCGTGTCGCCCTCTCCTTGGCTGACAAGATGGCCCGCGACAACGAGGAGTTGCGACCGCTGCAACCACCGAGGTAGTGGAGGAGGTTGTTGCACGCCTTGATGATCACCGGTGGCACCTCCTCCTTGAAGGCCTTGCCGTGCCAGGCACGACGCAGTGGCGACATTAGCTAGTCGATGCGGCCGTAGTGGTTGTGTTGCACGCGCGGGACGCCTGCTCGGCCTTCACTCGCCAGAGAGACGACGATGAAAGGCTCCACCTTGACGCGGTAGTGAGGCGGCGAAGGAGGCTCCGCCTTGACGCAGGCCCATAGCAACAACAGTGGCGCCAGACCATGGTCCTGCAGCAATCTCTTGATCATGAGATCAAGCTGCCGCCGATACTCCTCCTCCACCATACCAGCCTCCACGAGGAGGCGTGGCTCTTGCGGTGGCTATTGCAACTGCGCCTAGTCCTCCTCATCGTCGTAGAGATGAGGATCTCCTAGTCGGAGGAGCCGCATTCCGTCAATATCGAGGGCCCCAGAGAGCAACGGGGGCAGTGCCAAGATCTAGAGCTGCCGCCGCTTGCCGGTGCGGAGAACCACGACTTGGGCATGGTGGATCAGTGGTATGAAGCGGAGAGGCGTCTGGCAGAAGAGAGGAGGAGTTCGGAGCATTGCAATGTGGGTGGCGCTAGAGCACTACTTTAATAGGTGTGGCGGCCAGGCAAAGGGACAGGAAGTGGGCTTCAATACGACGCAGCAGCTAGAGTAGCCTTCTCGATCGCTGCTACTTGTGATCTGCGTTGGTATTTCCCCGAAGAGGAGAGGATGATGCAGTACAGTAGAGATAAGTATTTCCCTCGGTTAAGAACCAAGGTTATCAATCTAGTAGGAGAACCAAACAACGACTCATTAGCAGCACCTGCACACAAACAACAAATCCTTGCAACCCAACGCGAACAAGGGTTGTCAATCCTTGACGATTACGAGCAAGATTAAATTGTATAGTTTTTGATTGATAGATCAAACAAAAATATAAAAAAAACACAACAAGGTATTTTTGGTTTTAATATATGATAAAAGATAGACCCGGGGGCCATAGTTTTCACTAGAGGCTTCTCTCTTGAAAATAGCATACGGTGGGTAAACAAATTACTGTTGGGCAATTGATAGAAAAGCAAATAAAGATATCCAAGGCAATGATCATGTGTATAGGCATCATGTCCGAGACAAGTAGACCTAAACGATTCTGCATCTACTACTATTACTCCACATATCGACCGCTATCCAGCATGCATCTAGTGTATTAAGTTCATGGAAAAACGGAGTAACACCTTAAGAAAGATGACATGATGTAGACAAGATAAACTCACGTATGATTAAACTTCATCTTTTTACCCTTAATAGCAATGATACATATGTGTCATGTCCCCTTCTGTCACTAGGATTGAGCACCGTAAGATCGAACCCATTACAAAGCACCTCTTCCCATTGCAAGATAAATCAATCTAGTTGGCCAAACCAAACCAATAAATCGGAGAAGAAATACGAGGCTATAACAATCATGCATAAAAGAGTTCAGAGAAAAACTCAAATAATATTCATGGATATATCTGATCATAAACTCATAATTCATCGGATCCCAACAAACACACCGCAAAAAGTCATTACACCGAATAGATCTCCAAGAACATCAAGGAGAACATTGTATTGAAGATCAAATAGAGAGAAGAAGCCATCTAGCTACTAACTATGGACCCATAGATCCGTGGTAAACTATTCACGCATCATCGGAAGGGCGGCAAGGTTGATGTAGAGTCCCTCCATGATCGATTCCCTCTCCGGCAGAGTATCGGAGAAGGCCTCCAGATGGGATCTCGTGGTTCTGGAACTTGCGGCGGCGGAAAAAGTATTTCGGGTGTCTCTCTGATGTCAGGGGAATATTTGGGTATTTATAAAGGTGGAATTAGGGTTGGATGTGCCACGAGGGGCCCACAAGCCTGGGGGTGCCCCCCTGTGGCGCGCCCCTATGGCTTGTCGCTCCCTCGTGGCTCTTCTGGCCTCCTCCTAAACCTTCTAGGTTCTCTTCTGGTCCAGAAAAAAATTAATCCAAAGTTTTCCCCCGTTTGGACTTCGTTTGATATTGATTTTCTGAAAAGCCAAAAACATGCAAAAAAAAACAACAACTGGCACTGGGCACTAAGTTAATAGGTTAGTCCCAAAAAATGATATATAATTGCATATAATGACATATAAAACATCCAAAATTGATATTATAATAGCATGGAACAATCAAAAATTATAGATACGTTGAAGACGTATCGATCGCCGCATCCGCATTGACAAAAGAGGAGGCAAAGTTTAAATGTAGATTCTTCTTCTCACACATCCAGAACCTAGCTAAAGATTTGAAATCAACAATGGTACATGAAAAAATGCTATCGAATTCTTTCTACACTACTATAGCTACAATACATTCGAAAAAAGATGATACACACATTCTATCTCAAAGCATAATATACATAATAGTAGTTTAGCAAGACTGTTGGAATATGCCCTAGAGGCAATAATAAAGTGGTTATTATTATATTTCCTTAATCATGATAAAGGTTTATTATTCATGCTAAAATTGTATTGACCGAAAACTTAAATGCATGTGTGGATACATAAACAAATACCGTGTCCCTAGTGAGCCTCTACTAGACTAGCTCGTTAATCAAAAGATGGTTAAGGTTTCCTAACCATAGGCATGTGTTGTCACTTGATAACGAAATCACATCATTAGGAGAATGATGTGATGGACAAGACCCATCCGTTAGCTTAGCATATGATTGTTCAGTTTATTGCTACTGCTTTCTTAATGTCAAATACATATTCCTTCGACCATGAGATCATGCGACTCCCGGATACCGAAGGAATACCTTGTGTGCTATCAAACATCACAACGTAACTGGGTGATCATAAAGGTGCTCTACAGGTATCTCCGAAGGTGTCTGTTGAGTTGGCGTGAATCAAGATTGGGATTTGTCACTCTGTATGACGGAGAGGTATCTCTGGGCCCTCTCGGTAATACAGCATCACAAGAAGCTTGCAAGCAAAGTGACTAAGGAGTTAGTTGCCAGATGATGCATTACGGAACGAGTAAAGAGACTTGTCGGTAACGAGATTGAACTAGGTATGGAGATACCGACGATCGAACCTCGGGCAAGTAACATACCGACAGACAAAGGGAACTATGTATGTTGTCATAAAGGTTCGACCAATAAAGACCTTCATAGAATATGTAGGAACCAATATGGGCATCCAGGTCCCGCTATTGGTTATTGACCGTAGAAGTGTATCGGTCATGTATACATCATTCTTGAACCCGTAGGGTCCGCACGCTTAACGTTCGTTGACGATATAGTACTATATGAGTTATGTGAGTTGGTGACTGAATGTTGTTGGGAGTCCCGGATGTGATCACGGACATGACGAGGAGCTCCGGAATGGTCCGGAGGTAAAGATCGATATATAGGATGATACTATTTGGTCTTCGTAAAGGTTTCAGAATGCACTAGAGTTTTATCGGAGTGCCGGAAGGGGTTCCGGGAGTCCACGGGGAGTTATTGGGCTTAACGGGCCAATGAGAAGGGGGCACACCAGCCCATAGGGGGCTGGCGCACCCACCTCCTGGCCGCCGGCCCTATGGAAGGAAGGGAAGAGTGCCAGCCCCCTCTTACCTTCTCTTCCACATGAGAAAAAGGAAATGGGGGGCGCCTCCCCTCCTGCCTTCTCCCCTGCGCCATAGGAAGGAAAGGGGGGCGCCTAGGGCAGGCCCCTAGGGTGGCCGCCGGCCCCCTTTGGGGGCGCCTAGTGCTGCCTCCCCTCCCCCCTCCACCTAAATATATGAGAGAAGGGGAGGGTAAACACACACCATGATTCCCAAGCTGTGTGCGGTGCCCCCTCTCCCTCTAGTTCTAGTTCCTCCTCCGTCCACGTCCGTTGTGCTTGGCGAAGCCCTGTAGAATAGTTTCACCACCACCATCACCATGTCGTCGTGCTGCCGGAACTCATCTACTACTTCGCCTCTCTTGCTAGATCGAGAAGGCGAGGACGTCATCGAGCTGAACGTGTGCTAAACATGGAGGTGCCGTACGTTCGGTACTTGATCGGGATGGATCGTGAAGGTGTTCAACTACATCAACCGCGTTGATAAACGCTTCCGCTTAGCGATCTACAAGGGTATGTAGATGCTCTTCCCCTCTTGTAGCTATGCATCTCCATGGATAGATCTTGCGTGTGCATAGAATTTTTTTTGTTTTCCATGCAACGTTCCCCAACAAAGACCTGGTTTCCTCAAAGTATGACATGTGTTGATTTTATTTTTAGAAGATAGCTAGAGGAAACACTGGATCTTAGGAGGCACTTTAATATGCCAAACATCAGGTAGATATACTAGATGCACACCTCAAAAATTAACAAATGCATATAAGCACCTAGCGAGTAAATGTGTTTAGACTCGTATTACTACAACAAAGAGTCATCTAGATCTATGAACAAAATTGTACTAGCTATACTTTGCACATCATGCCACTGTAGCATAAGATCCTCAGATAAAGTTCTTTTGAAAGAAACTTTAAGGTGTTGCCCATGCTAAATCTCAGCAATTGTTTTATATTTTTCATTGACATGTAATACAATTCCTAAAATTGGGTTACTAAAGGAGCATTATCAAACCAACAATTCTCCCAAAGTCACCCATTTAGATCCTAGATTAACAGCTTGCATAGCCCACACAATTCATTTCCATAACTGGGAAGGATGTGGGTAATGACATCAAACGATATTGGAGACTTGGTATTATATTTAGCATCTACTACCTTTCTCCATAAAGATCCTTCCCCCTCAAGATATCTTTTAACCTAGGATCCAATGCAATGAGACATAAATTCATATTCTGTAGGTTAGGGATCTCCTTGCCCCGAAACTCTTTCTTCATGCAAATAGAAGATCAATTAGCCAAATGTATCTTATCTTTACCTTCACTATCACTTCATAAACAGTTGGACATTTCAGAATTAATTAAAGAAATTTCCCACTTAGGAAATTTACATAAAGGAAACATATAAATTAGGATGCTAGCTAAACAAGATCTAATTAGAGTAATTTTCCCAATGTAAGAGAGAAGCTTTCCTCTCCAACCAGCAATCCTAGCTAACATCTTATCTAACAAAGATTACAAATACTCCCTACAAAGTTTCTCAAAGTAGAGGGTAATCCTAGATACTTAATAGGTAAACTACCAGCAATACATTGATTGATTTCAAGGAGAGGATCAATTTCACCTTCATCAAAATTAATGAGAACTATCTCACTTCTATGATAGTTGATACTCATGCCAGAAATTAACTCAAAACAAGTTAAAATACATTTCATATTAACAACTTTCAGGTCCTTTCCTAAGAAAAGGAGGGTCTCATTTGCATATTGTAAGCACATGACCCCCATGGAACAAAATTAGAGCAAAGCCCATTCACTAGACCCGCTTGACCTCCCTTGACTAACATCCTAGCAAAAACATCAAGCACTATATTAAACATCAAGCCTCTCCCTGCCTTAGGCCTTTATGTGTGAAAAATAAGTCACTCTCCACTCCATCACCTTTAACACCTAAAGACCCTATTGGGTAATGCTTTTGATCCAACATATCCATTTCTTACCAAAAGCTCTTATAGATAAAACCTCATATAAGAAATCTAATTTAACTTTATCATAAGCCTTTTCTAAAAAACTTGGGGACACCGGGAGAGGCTCCCATTGACTTTGAATTAGCTAAAAGTCAGGACTAGTTACATATGTACATGGGAGGCTTAAAAGAGGGGGCGGGGTGTGAGACAGGTAATCTAGAGTCTAAAAAAATAAAAATACAGCAAGAGATGTGATTAACACCAAGCTAAAGTGAAGCAACAAAAGAATGTATGAAGGGGTGTAAGCTATATTTTGTCCTATGCACCATCATAGATAAATCATCACTGAATCTGGTTATCCATGAGTAATGTGATGGTGCAATCCCCCTAAAATGTTTGTAGTTCCTCTCCTTCCAGAACCCCAAGCTGCAATGATGAAGATCTCCATGAATAATGGTCCTCTATCATAAACCTTCTCATAGTCCATTTTAGAAACTAATCCTTTCTGGCCAGAAGAAACTACATAATGCACCACTTCATGAGCAGTAACTACACTTTCTAAGATAAACCTAAAGTCAGATTGATGACATGATATTTATCTGCCAATCATCAAAGCTAATCTATTAGTTAGCAGTTTAGTAAAAAAATTGAAACAACAATTTAGTAGACTAGGGCTAATTTCCTCATATTTCTAGCATTGTTCTCTTCAGGGACAAAACTAATCGTAGCAAAATTAAGTTTGAAGATAACTAGATCTTACTTAATCCATTTATCCAACATATTAATAAGATCCCTGTGATGATCTCCAAAAAACTTTGAAAGAACAAAAAGGTAGCCCATCTAGGCTAGGGGCCCCATCAGAATAAGAGCTAAAAATTGTATTCTTAATTACTTCATCAGTAAATTTAGATTCCAGAAGTGTATTATCCTCTTGGGATACTTTCTCTCCCTCGGCAAACAAATCTGCCTAAAGACACATCTGAGGCCTAGGTTCCCAACACAAAAGATCTTTATAATAATCTACAACTATTTTCCTCACTCCTACTCCATCAGTAATTGGATCCTTAGGTCCATCAAGCACATGAATTAACTTTTTTTAACAAAAAAATCATTTTTCTGGTTATCATAAAAAAATAAGGATAATGCAATATTAGTTTTTAAGAAAAAAGATTTTGAATTTTTTTTTAAAATTAGACGTTTCTCTATAAATCACATAGTGTGCTTTGCAACCGTTCTCATCTAAACGGGATTTTGCGCACACTTATTTATCTAATAAAAATATTACTAAAACTGCTTTCCTAAAAAAAATCTATTAAATGCTTTTTGTTAGAACTAAAAGTTAATTTTGGTTATCAAAACAACGCACTACAAATTTGCCGGTCGAAATGCTCGCTGGTGTTTTTTTTCCTTTGAGCTACTCTATGATGTGTGTGAGTGTGTGTGTTTGCGGGTAGGAAGTTTGTTATAAAACGATAGAGTTACAATCAAGAGGCAAGAGATCCTCGATACATGTGGCCCTCGGTGTAGGGAAACAACAATGCTACATTCAGTGCGGCTATAACTTACCAAACAATCTGCTACTCTAGTTTGTTCACGACGAAACTCCATGGAATAAACTCTTGCTCATCCATCAGGGCCTTAGGACGCGTTTGGTTACCTGCATTAAGCCCGGCCAGGACCGCGCGGACAATTTTTGACCTGTTTGGTTGCTCTAGTCACATCTAAAAGTTGTCCCGCATGAAACTTAAAGCACCTCTGGGCCTGCATCCAGAGGAACGCTCAAATCGGCCATTTTTCAGAGCCAGGCCCCGATCGGTGCTACCCTAGGAACGTGGGCGTGGGCAGTTGCACTCATGGATGCGGTCTCGAGACGTCAGGTTGTTTCCCAAAGCCGCGTCATAAATTACCCTCACCCCCCTTCCTCACCGCTCTCTCCCCTCTTCCCCACTCACACTGGCGGCGGCAACCACCGGAGCGACTACAAGGCGATCCAAGACGGCAGCGAGCACCAGATTGTGCAATGCATCGGCAATGGCGGTAAGCCCTTACCCTGTCTCTCGATTTACTGCTTCCGAGTCATGGTAGATTCAATTTGTGGACAAGGTTGGAGCATTAGGGAGGGGGTGGAACACATCGTTGGTGGGGGATTGGTTTAGGGGAAACAATGCCGATGAACCCTCGAATCCATTGGTTCTGCACCGATGGCTTCTAGGGTTCTTACGGTCATTTTTTTATTACATCCGAGGTAGGGGATTGGGGTACAAACTTGTTTAGAAGCACCTAATACTAGCCGTGGTGACCTTGGAGTCGCGTCGAGCGGCGGGGGGCGTAGCCATCTTCTTTTCTTCCAACACCGCAACACCTGTAGTCTCGTCCTCATCATCTTCGTCAAGAACAATGGGCCTTGCACAGTCGCCTGCCGCCGATGCCCTGGCCACCATCTGCACCACGTCGTTGTCACCCTTAGAGGACAGCAATGTCCTAGTCCAGTACGCTGCGGCGCGCTGGTCTTGAGGCTCCTTGTACTCCCTATACTTGGCCCATCTTGCCCTCTGTCCAGCATCACCGGAGTTTGCCTGATTCATGGCCCGGCGTCACTACAAAAAAAAGACACATCCGTGACATTTTGGGCCAAACGAATTTTTTTTCTGTCATGCTTATGACACTTCTATGACGATAATTATACAAAAGCACGTATCATCATAGATGTGGTGGGCTCCTACTTCTATGACAAAAAATCATGACAGAAAATGGGCTTTTCGTCCTGGGCGGGCCGGGGACGCAGCTGCATGACATTCTTTGGGCCGTCCATGACGGAAAAAATCGTGGTAGAAGTGAGGGCGAAGAAAATATCGGGGAGTTCCCGGTTACGGTGGGTGGTCGGGGCCGAGCGATGCACGGAGGTTTGCACGTTTCTCTCATACACGTACGCGTGTGTATGCGAGGCGTTGGGCTCTAACTGATCCCGAGCGAGGCGTTCGCTTACTGAACCTGAGCGATTGCACTAGCTACGTAACTGAACCCGAGCGATCTTTCCCTGGCTGTTAACTGAACCCGAGCAATTTCTTCGCTACTGCTGCTAACTAAAGACGATCGAACCTGCCTCTTGATGAACAGTGACCGTTGTTGGGGTTGGATGAACAGTCCCGGTGGGGGTTGGATGAACAGGACCCTGTGGTAGTAGTAGGCCGTTGCCGCTGGATGAAAAGGACCCCGATCGAGAGGAGGACACCCGAGTCGGTTGGGGGTGGATGAACAGAACCCCGTGGAGGGCTGGTTGAATAGTAGCCGGTGGAGGGTGGAATGAACAGGACCCCGTGGATAAACAGTAGCTGGTGGAGGGAGGAAGTCGACGGTGGATGAACAGTAGCGGGTGGAGGCTGGAGGAAGTCGATGGTTGATGAACAGTAGCCCGTGGAGGATGGAGCGAGGCACTAGACGGTGGATGAACAATAGCCTGTGGAGTCCCGTTTTGCGGTACGCCACACCCCTCCCGATGAACGGGACACTGTTTCGACCGTAGGTGCTCCAACACAAGTCAGTTTCCTCCGTTTTGCGGTACGCCACAACCCTCCTGATCAACAGCACCCCATTTTGACTGTAGCCGGTCGAACAGAAGGCCGTTTCCTCTGTACTGTGGTACGCCAGACCCCGTTTCGGCTGTTCCGTACAAGCCGGTTGGCTCCCGTTGAACAGGACGCATTCTGACCCAGTCTGTTGCCTCCCAATGAATAGGACGCTGTTTCTCCGTTCCGACCCAGCCGGTTGGCTGCCCGATGAACAGGACGCCGTTGCTGCCATCCGTTGCCTCTCCATGTACACAAGCCCTGGTCGTACGTATGCGCGAGTAGGCGTTCGAGACCGCGCCCGTATGTACGTACGTGGCCGTATTTTTTGGCATCTGGCTGTACATACGTGTACACGGTTTAGACTGGACTGCCTGAACTGCTACGTCGGGGACTCTACTACTACACGTGCCGCTGCTTGCTCAGCCACGGTTCATCATTGCAGAGAGACCAATCAACCAGTATGTACATACACGTTCACGACCAGACAGACAATGCTACGTACGCTTCGACCGGGTGGGTCCGAGCTGTCAGGGAGGATAAGGATGCACTTCCTTGCGTGCGAAGATATAGCTAGTGGGTCCCGACTATCAGGGGAAGGAATCATTTTTATTTTGCGAGTAATAAGGAGGCACTTCCTTGTGTTCGAAGATGTAGCTGGTGGGTCCAGCTGTCAGCCTCACAGCCTAAAGTCCTCTTTCGATGGCTATCATTCATTGACCTCGTTGACCACGAGGCGCCGAGAGCATCAAGGCGGTGGACGATGGCGAGGCCTAGGAAGGAAACGACGCGGAGCCAGAGAAGACGAGGCAGGTGGATGCCCACGCGAAGGGGAGTACGAGGGTTCACTGGTTCGGCTGCAGCGTAAGGCTGCCGTCGCCGGAGAATAACAGGGGATGTGGGTGAGTAGAGGGAAGGCCTGGCCAGTCATAGTATGGTCGGTCCGTGAGGCCTACGAGGCAGCACAGCCGGCCACGGGAGGCTAGAGCAGGCGGTACGGCGGGCGCTGGTTTGGGCGGCTGGAGCAAGAAGACCAGAGGTTGAAGACGTAGCACGACCGTTGATTTAACATCCAACGGTCACTGCAGCTAGTCGTTTTGACTAAGTTGACAGAGCCCGTACGCGTCAACTTAGTTGGCCCACAAGTCAGCCTCCAAATCTGGTGGGTCCCAGCTAGCAGGGGGAATCATTTTTTTGCTCGTAATAAGGTGGCAGTTCCTTGCGTGCGAAGATGTTTTCTGGTTTTTTAAATTTCTTCTTTTTCGAGTTAGAATAAAAATAAAACATTTTAGCATCTTTGGTACAATCTATATTTTCGCGAAATGGATCATAATAAAGCTGGTGGGTCCCAGCTGTCAGGGAGAGGTAACTTTTTTTTCCGCGTAATAAAGGAAACACTTCCTTGCGTGCGAAGATGTAGCTGGTGGCTCAAACCTGTCGGGGGGGGGGGGAATCATTTGTTTTTGCATTATGAGGGACTTGCTCGCGTGCGGCCATGGGCCATGTGGGTCCCTACTGTCAGCCACTCCACGTACATGCCTCTTCCGATGGTTGTCGTTTGTTGACAAAGTTGACCACGCCGCGCCGAGAGAACCAACGCGATGGACGATGGCGAGGCCTAGGAAGGGAACGATCCGGAGCCGGCGAAGACACAACAGTGGATGCCCACGCGGAGGGGAGTACGAGGGTTCACTGGTTCGGCTGCGGTGTGAGGCTGCCGTCGCCGGAGAATAACAGGAGGTGTTGGTGAATAGAGGAATGGCCTGGACGGCGATGGGAGTAGGGTGGGCCGGTGAGGCCTGCGCGACAGCACAGCCGGCCACGGGAGACGGTAGCAGGCGGAACCGCCGGCGGTGGTTTGGGTGGCTGAAGCATCAATATCCGAGATTGAAGAAGCACCACAGCCGTTGGATGAACATCCAATGGCCACTGCTACTAGAATCGTGTATTGACTATAAGTTGACAAAGCATTGCGTACGCATCATCTTAGTAGGCCCACAAGTGACCATCACATCTGTGGCAAAGAAAATATAGCCCATTTGCGATTTGTGATAATGTAAAGCCCATTTTTTAATTCTAATGGAATTTACTCAGCCCATTTACTGTTTGTTAAAATTACAACCCATTTTCTAGTCAGGACAATGGTTAATAATTTCAACCAACCGCTCAAAAAAATTCAACAAAATTTCCCATATTTTGAAGGGATCCGAAATATTTTTTATCTCGAAATTTCGAGCCAGATTAAATATAATTTCAAAATAAATTTGTATTAGGTAAAAATCCAACGAAATTTTGTGCGCGCAACAAGTAATGAAATTAAAAAATTTAAAATCCAAAAATAGTAATTTTGAAACTAATTACCTATTCGGTGCATTTTTTTATATTTACAGCCAAATTTTTATAATTACAACCCATTTATTATTTCTTAAAGCTCATTTTCTTAGCAAGTCTAATGCGGGGCGGAGAATAACATGTTGACCTGGGTTGGCTATTCCGCAAAAAAAGTATAGCTGGGCTAGCCATTTTCACATTGAAAAAATAATATCTGGGCTGGATATTTGGTCGACATAAAATAATAGCCTGGGATAGACGGGCCACAACCCACCCAGTTGATACCCTGCTCCTCTGAACAACAACAAAAATATCGCTCAAGAAAAACTCTGCTCACACCTCCAAATTATCGGAAAGGTGTGAGAGTGTGTACAAATAAAGAATTTTAATTTCAATTATCGAAAAGGTGTGAGAGTATGTACAGTTTGCCCTCTCTCAATAATTATGGTTTGTTGTGTTCGGCCTAAACTTGGTCAAACTTTACAAAGTTTGACTTCAGTCAAATCTAATGTGCAGAGTAAATAAAAACGGAGGGGTACTACCTCCATCCGGGTTTTTAGTCCACACCATGTTTTTAAACAAAGTTTGACCACATATTTAGTTAAAAGCTGGACAAATAAAATTACAGGATAGCTGAAGACAAAGTTGTGAGAAGGCTTAGAAATCAATACAAAAAATTTGCTCTTAGTACCAACGTCGATGCTTCTTCGAGGAAACATTTGGTTCATATCCAATTGTGTGATAAAATTGCACCAACGTAAACGACTGCTCCAAGATGAACTAATGAAGGATATCGTCTTTGTGGTAACAAGCAAAGAGAACTGATGGAAGATAGCCTGTTCTTCATTGAACATCGATCAGCTTCACCAGCCGATGCAACCATGAGACGCAACCATAAGCATCGATAGCTCATCGTGGTGTAATGCATCATCAATTTTGGCATCATGTTTGGGTCAGGCACCAATGAAGTTTGACAATCCTCACTGTGGTTTGTCTCTTCTCGGTAATCAAGATCGAGAAAGGAAGAACTGAGCAACAGTGGCCATCCAATTTTGTGCAGTTCCACTAAAATTGAGGAAGACATGCCCGAGTATGGAAATACGCATCCCTGTTTGCAAAAATATAAAAAAAAATGATATTTAAGTAGTGTCGTTTCTTTGTTTTAGCAGTGGAACAAGATTAACAGCGGCATCTTAATTGTCAATAAGAATTAATGAAATGTACACCAAAAAATAGAAGCATCATGATTTTCTTGATGGGAATTAAAGTAGGATACCCAAAGAAAAAAACTAAAGTAGGACAGAAGCATTTATCGACGCCTCTACGTGGGCATTGCTTCATTTTACCAGTGATAGTTTTAGATTAGCAGCAGCAATAGGAGAATATGGACAATGACCACACAACCACCATGTACTTTTTATCGGAAAAAAATGTGTATACCTCCACCGATGCATAAATGATAAAGCATGACAACTTTTGGAATGGCCTTTCCTCTATAATAGTAAAAAATAGGTGATGTTGGACCAGCCAACGAACCCTAGCTACTGTACATGGGGAGCAAGGGAGTAGTGGTATAGAAGAAAACCCGCATGCAGAGTACAATGAAGCATGAAATCCAAAAGAAGTTATACCTCAGGTGGGCGAGATCTGGCTTAGGCGGGCGGGCGGGATCTGCCCACACGACGGCAGCGAACAAGGGTGCGGAGGACCTTCGTCTGCGCTGGCGCCGGCTCAGAGAGGACGGTGCGCATCGGCTTCCTCCATCACCGACGGCGACAACGTCAACGCTGGACCTCCTCACCTCCCGCAGCGGACGGGATCCGGCCGGATCTGTGACCACCGGTGAGGAGAGAGATAGAGTGGACACTGTCATCTTGTTCAGACTAGCAAGAGGCCCATGCGTTGCACGGAACATCAAGATGCATTCATATGAGTTGTTTATCTTGTGGGAGACAAATATGAACGAGGGAAGGCCTTATTTGCAAATGTGGAGAGGGGTGCGGGTATGTTTTTGCAAAATTGCCATAGTTTGCTTTCTATTCCTCAGATATAGATCAGACGATCTATATTGCAGGATGGCAGGCACACCATCATCACCAACTCGGTTTTTTATAAGAGTAGAAATAGAGAGTAGAGATACGCGCGTTCCCGGAAAAAAGAAACGAAAACTGGCGGAGAAATCTTTTTTTAACGTACCAAGAAAGAAAACTCGATCAATAACATGCCCCCGCTTCCAGCTCACAGTTTGTATCGCTCATGTGTGGTCCCCGACCCTCCATTATTAAGTGAACAAATTAAAGGGTCGAATTATTACATACGCAAGCTGCCTCTTCGTGTACAAATGCGCTCCATCGTGTACTCGCGGGTATGTCGGAGGCAGAGTGAGTGCGTGTACATTTCTTCTTGTACGTAGTACTCCATTTATCTCAGTTCATATTGTTTCCCACTCCTATGATATTCCTATCCTAGGAACAAAATGAGGCGGTATTAAGTTTGTGTGTGTGTAGGGAGAACGAGACATCGATGTTGTGTACGAGTAGTCGCGAGAGTCGTCACTATGTGTGTGAGCGCGCACACACACATAGACATGCATATCCATGTTTACGTAAAATTCTTACTTTCATCTCCATCTCCAATCATATTTGTCCAACTGGCACATTATTTACGTTATTAATTACGCATCAATATTTACGTACGTCCAGCCTGACCGCCCTGGCCAATCCGAACCCTCTTCATCACCCGCGCGCGGTTCCCGCCCGAAACGGTCAGTGCCGCATTCATGCCCGGTCAGAGCGGACGCGACCTCTCACTGGCACCGGCATTGAAGCGGCGTGTCGGTCGAGAGAGCGCCGCCAGTGCCGCTTCCCGATGCACGCGACTGCTCCGCGTTCAAATGTCACCACGGCCGGCCACAACATGCATGTAAAAAAGTTCTTGGGAGTCCGTGCTACAGCTAGCTGTCCTCCCCCTCCTCATCTATCTCTTCCAGTTGTGCTAGTACTCCATGGCGCGATGCATCGAGAAGCAGCCGGGAAAGTTTGCATATACTCGGTTTACGGTGAGTGGCATGCCGAGCGACCGTGTGGGGTGGAGGAGGGTGAGACACGAACGCGACAAACATCATTTAAACATTGGTTTTGCTCGATGGCGCGATCCAATGAAACAAAACATTGGTTTCCAAAAGAATACTGTACTGCATGAGAGAGATAGAGTGATGGTTTGCTTCTTCCGTCCAACTAACTATACCGGGTCTATGTGATTTGACGGCTCATTGGTCACTATTACTGCAGCAGTAGAGCGTCCGCACTCTTATTTATTTATTCATTCTGTGAAAAAACTAACTTTCTCCACTCTTACACCGGAGGAGTACGAAACACGGCAGCCCAGTGACTACATGGCCCACCTCCCACTATCACCATATTCCTTGGACATCGTGCGACACCTCCGGTCGTTTCTTGTTTGCGTAGTACTCCCTCTTTTCCGGTTTATATAGGGCTTAAATTTGAAATCTCATCAACCAAGGCAGATGATGAGTGGAGAAATGTATCTCGTAGTTTACAAAATTACTCAAACTTTAATATGCATTAATTAGAATATATGCATGGATGACAACTAAATGAGTAGGAATGGTTACATGCATTGGTTGGTTTCTTTTAATCCTTGCATGCATCAATTTAATTCACCTTGGAATGTGAACATGTGGTGGAAAGAAGTGAAAATAAGACTTATAATATGGTATAAGACTAAGAAAATGAGATGAGCCCAATAAACCAGAAAGGAGGGAGTACATTTTACCACATGACCCACCATACACTCTCACATACTACCTCCGTCCTGGTTTATTAGTCCCCTATGTAATTTATGCATGATACTAGTATATGATACTCCCCACTATGAGTAGCCTTATATGCATACAAAAAAGGACCGGAGGGAGTATGAAGCTTTATGGTTTTGTTTCATGTATGTATCCTGACTCCAAGGATGCCCCATTACAACATTCCATCAAATACAAAGCAAAACTAACACACATGCTAATGCATCTCAATGATTCACAGATCATAGCCAATGTTTACTTCACAACTAAAGACAAAAAATGTGAGAGTGTGTACAAAAAAACCTACTGATGGGGTCTCTATGACTTGAACCCTAAACAGGATTTAATTTCCTGGCTAGGTAGAACCTGTCGAAGGAAAGAAGCCTGGTCCCCTCGAATCATACGATGCTTTTATGCAGTTCCACTAAAATCGAGCTAAGCATCCCTGTTGGCAAAGATATTGAAGAAGTGTGATTAGAATAATAGTAGTGGCACTAGTTCATGAGACATAAACTCATCACAAATAGAAACCGGTAGAAGTAGAGAAAGATCCACATGGAGATGGAGCTACGTGGGGAGTGCGGCAGCGGAGCAAGCCGGCTCCAAAAGGAAGTTGTACCTGGGACGTCGGGGTGTAGCTAGAAGGGCAGTGGGAGGCGGCATCAGCCCATACCATGGGGACCCCCGATCGGGACGCACCGACAGTGGGTTTTCTTCCTCGCCGTTGTCGACCGCGTCTACGCAGAACATCGTCCGCTTCCCCCGACGGCGGGATCAGGCCGGATCTGTGACCAGCGGTGTGGCCACCATAGTTCTATGCTTGTGAAGAGAGCAACCCAAGCAAGCAGGCTTGTAGCTTAGGCTCTTGCTAGTGTATATATAGTGGAGCGGTTTTCTTTTTCTCTCCATATCAACCTTTTAATGGTTGCTTCGTATGACTAACTGATACGTCTCCAACGTATCTATAATTTATGAAGTATTCATGCTGCTATATTATCATTCTTGGATGTTTTACAGTCATTTTATAGCAACTTTATATCATTTTTTGGGACTAACCTATTGACATAGTGCCGAGTGCCAGTTGCTGTTTTTTGCTTGTTTTTTACATCGCAGAAAATCAATACCAAACGGAGTCCAAACGCAGCGAAACTTTTTGTGGATTTTTTATGGACCAGAAGACATCCAATGGGCCAGAGCAGCACCTGGGGGGTGCCCCCGAGGGGGGCACAACCCACCAGGGCGCGCCTGGGCCCCCAGGCGCGCCCCGGTGGGTTGTGCCCACCTCGGTGGCCTCCCGCACCGCCTCTTCGCCCTATAAATTGCCAAATATTCTAAAAACCCTCGGGGGGGGGGGGGGGGGGAGCCCTAGATCAGAAGTTCCGCCGTCGCAAGGCCTCTGTATCCACGAGATCCAATCTAGACCCCATTCCGGCACCCTGCCGGAGGGGGAGATCATCACCGGTGGCCATCTTCATCATCCCGGCAACCACCACGATGAGGAGGGAGTAGTCCACCCTCGGGGCTGAGGGTTTGTACCAGTAGCTATGTGTTTAATCTCTCTCTCTCTCTCTCTCTCTCTCTCTCTCTCTCGTGTTCTTGAGATGCACAATCTTGATGTATCGCGGGCTTTGTTAATATAGTCGGATCATATGGTGTTTTCCCCTCTCTATCTTGTTGTGATGAATTGAGTTTTCCCTTTGAGATTTCATTTTATCGGATTGAATACTTTTATGGATTTGAGAGCACTTGATATATGTATTGCATACGAATACCCGTGGTGACAATGGGGTATTATATTGATTCACTTGATATATGTTTTGGCACTCAACTCACGGATTCCCGAGGTGACATTGGAGTAAACTATGCATAGGGGTTGATGCACATTCTTGTCTTTGTTTCTCCGATAGAAATCTTGGGGCACTCTTTGAGGTTCTTTGTGTTGGATTGAGCATTACGAATCTGAATTTGCTTTGGTGTTATTTTAGTACGAACTCTTGGATAGATCGATCGGAAAGAATAGCTTTGAGGTGGTTTCGTACCCTACAAACAATTTATTCTTATGTTCTCTGCTAGATAGGAACTTTGGAGTGATTCTTCATCGCATGTTGAGGGATGGTTATATGATCCAATTATATTAGCATTGTTGAGAGATTGCACTAGCGAAAGTACGGACCCTAGGCCTTGTTTTCAAGCATTGCAATACCGTTTGTGCTCCCTTTTGTCACTTGCTACCTTGCTGTTCTTATTTATTCAGATTATAAAAATATATTTCTACCATCCATATTACACTTTTATCACCATCTCTTTGCCGAACTAGTGCACCTATACAATTTGCCATTGTATTGGGTGTGTTGGGGACACAAGAGATTTCTTGTATTTGGTTGCAGGGTTGTTTGAGAGAGACCATCTTCATCCTATGCCTCCCACAGATTGATAAACCTTAGGTCATCCACTTGAGGGAAATTTGCTACTGTCCTACAAAACTCTGCGCTTGGAGGCCCAACACGAGTCTACAAGAACAAGTTGTGTAGTAGACATCAAGCTCTTTTCTGGCGCCGTTGCCGGGGAGGTTAGGTAAGTGGCACTCACACCCGTCAACGAAGCTTTTCTGGCGCCGTTGCCGGGGAGGTGAGTGCTTGAAGGTATATCTTTAGATCTAGCAATCGAATCTTTTAATTTGGTTTATAAAAAGAAAACTACAAAAAAATGAAATTGAGGTTGCATCATATTATTCATCTCTATAATGTCTTCCGTGAAAATGATGGAAAGGAAAATTGTGCTCAATTGATAGAAGAAGAATTCTATAAAAAGTTTGACAAAAAATATTTGAATGATGAGCATGATTGCAATGTTGTTGTTATGAATTCTTTGAATATCCATGATGCTAATGATATGCAAAGCTACAAGCTTGGGGATGTTATGTTTGATGAAGATGATATTTTTAGTCCCCCAAGTTTTGATGTGCAAATTTGTTATAATGGTAGCATGCCTCCTATTTATGATGATTATATTGATGAAAGTGGATTTGGAGAGGTCATGACTTTATTTAATGATGAATCCACTATTTTGGAGGAGGTTGCAATTGATTATGACAACAAAGTTCCTATATATGATGATTATGGTGATGACATGTATGCTATATTGAATAAAGATAACCATGAAACTTGTCATCATGATTTTAATTTTCAATCACATGATAGTTATTTTGTTGAGTTTGCTCCCACTACTATTCATGAGAATAAATTTGCTTATGTGGAGAGTAATAATTTTTTTATGCATGTGGATCATGAAAAGAATGCTTTATGTGATAGCTATATTGTTGAATTCATTCATGATGCTACTGAAAATTATTATGAGAGAGGAATTTATGCTTTTACATATCTCAATAATATCAAGTTTCCTCTCTATGTGTTGAAAATCTTGAAGTTTTGCTTGTTTTGCCTTCCTATGCTAGTTGATTCTTGTTCCCATAAGTTGTTTCCTCACAAAATCCCTATGCATAGGAAGTGGGTTAGACTTAAATGTGCTAGTTATATGCTTCATGATGCTCTCTTTATGTTTCAATTCTTATCTTTTATGCGAGCATCATTGAAATCATCATGCCTAGCTAAAAGGCATTAAAGAAAAGCGCTTGTTGGGAGACAACCCAACACTTTTACCTACTGTTTTTGTGTGTTCACATGGTTAGTCTACTGTAGTGATCTTGTTTTATAGCTTCTGTTGTAACACCCCCAGTGGTTAACTACAGTAATCACCCTTTTGATAATGCCATGTCATCGTGATCAACAGTGCCTACTCATCATTTGCTTTCAGCTCCTAACTAAAATTTCAAATTAAAACTAAAGTGAAAACTAAAAGTTGTCTAAACCTGAAAACAAAAATGTGCCTCATGTTGCAAATATTCCCAAAGCATTTATAAAAATGATTGCAACGTTTAATGGAGTTGGAAAAGGACTAAAACATCAAGGAACAACAGCAAAACAGCACTATTAAATCCTTTTCAAATTAAATAAAATCCCAAATGAAAACCTTTGTGCTCAAAACCATTTTATTGCAGTGGCATATAATGCACCATGTTTGTTTGGGCCAGTCTCATATTTTACAAAAGTCCAGAAGTAGCCTAGACATTTTTGCAAAACAGAAAAGAAATGAATAAAGAAAAAGAAAAATAAAAGAAAAGCAAAGTAAAAAGAAACCTCCCCCCCCCCGACTGGGCCTCGGCCCAGCAGGCCGTCCAGGCCGCCAGGCCGGCCCACCCCCCGCCCCCCTTATCCCCCCCCCGAACCCTAGCCACCCCCACCCCACCCTCGTCCCCACTCCCCCCGATCCACTCCCCCTCCTCTCTGGATCTCGCGATCCCCATCGCCCCCCCGCCACCCACCTCTGCGACACGCGCTGACGCCGCTCGCCGTCGTCCTCGCCTCCCGTTCGACGGCCTCCTCGTGCCCCATCGCCCCCCGTCCTCTCCCTCGCGCTCGGCCTCGTCGACCTCCTCTGCCCCACCTCACCCGTCGCCGTCTCGACGTCGACCACCGCCGCCCCGAGCTCCAGCGCCTCCCCGTCCTTCTCCCCGTCGGCCACCTCGAGCCCGCACGCGCCCCCCTTGTGAGCCCCGTCTGCCCTCCTCCCCCCCTCGCCGCGGTCACCGCCCGCGTCGCCCCTCGCCCACGCCCACGCCCCGGCCGCGCGCCCCGTGCCCTCCTCGCTCGCGCTCACCGCCGCGCGTCCGCGCCCTGGCTGCGCCCGGCCCTCGCCTGCCTACGTGCATGGCTGCGCGCGCCTCGCCGCGCCCCCTGGTGGCCTCGGGCACGCACACGCGCGCCCGCACCCGCGCCCCTGCGCCCGAACCGCCCGCGCCCGTTTTGGCCCTGTGCCAATGACACATGGGGCCCAGCCCAGAAACGATTAAAAAAATGAAAATTAGTAAAATGATTAATAATTAATTAATTATTGAAATAATTAATTTAATTAATCCTGATTAGGTTAATCTAACTAGTTAATTAGTTTAGTTAAACAATAATTAATTAGTTAATCACTAATTAACTAACCAGTCTATGACAGCTGGGACCCACGTGTCAGATTGGCTGCTGACGTCAGCATGAGGTCATGATGACGTCATCAACACTGTTTCGGATAATGTTTATTTTATATAATTAAATAAATTCCAGAAATTAATAAAAACTTTAGAAAATCATATTAAATAATCCGTAACTCCGATGGAAAAACTTTGTACATGAAAGTTGCTCAGAACGACGAGACGAATTCGGATACACAGTCCGTTTGTCCGTCACGCGTCCCTATCCATCCGAACATGGAACCGTCCCCCTCCGGATCGTCTATCCGATAATTCCAAAGACCCGGGAAATATCGTCAGATATTCTCCCGCTCCGTCTGATGCGTGTAGTACTGCGTTAGACTACCCCTAGCACCGTGTATCGTATTTTTCATGCTCATGTTTGCTGTGTATTTATACTGTTTCATCCCCCTCTTCTCTCTCGTTAGACCCCGACACCGACGTCGTCCCCGAGACTGACGCAGCTCCGGAGCCCGACGCCATCGTTGACGACCTTGCCCTTGCCGCGGAGCAACCAGGCAAGCCCCCCTTTTGATCATCCCGATATCGCCCATTCTATTTTCTCATGCTTGCATTAGAATTGCTGCTGCTGCTGCTTTACCTATTCTGATGCATAGCCTGTTTATTGTAACCTGCTGTTGATAATTACCTGCATATCCTAAACTGCTTAGTTTAGGCTGGGTAGAGACCTATCAGTGACCCCACTTATCCCGACTGCCCCGCTGGATTATCCGAAGACCCGATCAACGGGATTGAAGACCAGGCCCCGGCACCGCACATCACCCCCACCCTTAGTTGTAACGACACTGCAGCGTTACTATCGAGTGCCGAGGGTGAAACCTCTTGTAGCACTTCTGATGTTAACTCTGTAGAGTAGCTATTTGGTCGTGGTCATCGAGGGTGATTCCTCCTTCACCACTTTCGGTAACGACGCTGTCGTGCAACACATCAAGTGTGAACCCATCGAGGGTGATTCCTCCGAGTTCACCATGATGGATACATCGAGTGGGAATTCAACGAGGGTGATACCTCGGATTCCTCTGATGTTATGGACACACGGATACTTGGACTTTACACTGTTACTTGGATAGGCGGGTCGACCCTGAGGGGTACCCGCGTGCGCCTAAGTGGCGAGTGTTGTGAAGATGGGTTGCCTGTGTGGTGCCCGAGTGAGAATACGAGGCGTGGCCGGGCATTCTTGGCCCTTGCCGCAAGTCCTCGAGACGGGGCGACGGGGTCACATCTTTCGTGAGTCTCTGCTCGTTACCGCAAGCCCAAGGTACTAGCGATTTGGATATTTGATCCGAGCAGGCCTCTGGTCTGATAGCACTAACCATCACGTGGGCATAGTATGGGCGTTCTGCATCGTAGCATCAGCCGAAAGCTTTGTCAGACATCCAGTTCAGCATTGTGGCCGGGTCGGATCATGCCGTTGGCGCTAGTATCCACCCTGCTCACAACGACCCGGAGTGCACAGGGCGACGGCCCAAGACCCCTGAGCACTTAGGATGTAGACCGGCGGGGACCTCTCTGCTGAGCTCTAGGTAGGGCTGCGGTGTGTCGTTTGGCCGAGGCCGGGCATGACCCAGGAAAGTGTGTCCGGCCGGAGTTAATCGAGCGTGTTGGGTAAGTTGGTGCACCCCTGCAGGGAAGAAAACTTCTATCGATAGCCGGTCCTACGGTAAAGGACACTCGGAGTTGTATCCTGATTGATACATTTTAGAACTGGATACTTGGATACTATGGCTCTGGGATTGCTTCTTGCAGGGAGTCGAGAAGGGATCTCAGGACGAGGTTGATGACTGTATGGCTCTGGGATTGCTTTCTCGCAGGGAGTCGAGAAAGGATCTCTGGGTGAGATTGAGACTTAATGATACTACTACATTATATGGTCCTGTCTACACTCTTCTAATGCTGCAAGACCTCTGAAGATGCTAGCCTTCGATAGGACTAGGCCTTCTCTATATTCTGGCATTTCTGCAGCCCAGTCCACATATACAGCCTTCTCCTTGAAAATGTTGCATATGTAGTGTAGATCCTTGCTTGCTGAGTACTTCTGAGTACTCACGGTTGCTTTGTTTTTCTTTTCTCCCCTTATTAGTTTGTCGTGACCAGAGTACGGAGCCCCTGAGACAGATGCCTCGTCGATCGACTACTACTACCACCCCGAGGACGATTACTTCTACGAGCTGACTGACGACCAGGAGTAGGTTCGGAGGGTCCCAGGCAGGAGGCCTGCGCCTTTCGATCGTAGTGTTTTGTTTTGCCCCGCCTTTCTAAAGGCCTTTCTGTTTCTGTTTCATATCTGTACTCAGATATCTGATGCTTCCACTGACGCTTGTACGCAAGCTTATGTATTCGAGCCCTCGAGGCCCCTGGCTTGTAATATAAAGCTTGTATGACTTTATTTATGTTTTAGAGTTGTGTTGTGATATCTTCCCGTGAGTCCTTAGGCTTGATCGTGTGCATTTGCGTGTATGATTAGTGCACGATTGGGCCGGGGGCGTCACAAGTTGGTATCAGAGCCAACTGCCTGTAGGAACCCCCTTTCCAACTCCTTGGCCGAACTTGAGTCTAGTAACCGAAAAACTAATTTACTAACTTGGCTGTGTGGCTTACGGGCCCACATCGCCAATTGGGTGGTATTAGTATCTTTTATTCCTCATCTATACTCTGGGACTCTGATCTCTCCTCTATTCGGGTTAAAACTTTACTAACTCCAACATTAGGTTCTCGTGATCACATCCACCCGGTGTTCTGAAAATTTCCCCCCTTCCTTCAAGATTGTGGGCCAGGTTCTGCTTGCAGGATCCTCTTATCGAGGGCACCCTGTGTTTCACTTGCAGATTCCTCGCCCCAATAGTTTTCTCCGACGTTGAGGTAGCCTTTGCTATGTCTCGTTGTGTACTTCCTTGCCGCGTGCCTGCACGCCACCTAGTTGTCTAGCCTTCCCCTTTTCAGCTGTCGTATCGCCGGATTGTAACCGAGGCTATGTGTGGATTTGAATGTCTGGTGCGGATATGATGAAGTATCTATTGCACTTCCTTCTGTTGTGCGTGTTCCTTCATGAATCATTCCATACACATGCAGTTTTACTTGCTAAACTGCCCCTGTTGTTTTGGCAGGATGGCTGACGATCCTCCACCTCCACCTTATATTGCCGCAATGATGCAGCATTTTATGACCGGACTAATGGCTCAATTCCCAAATCAGAATGCTCAACAACAGAATGCTCCAATAACTCTGGCAGAATTTGTGCGCCTCAATCCGTCCGTTTTCCGCAACTCCACCAATCCTATGGATGCTGATGATTGGCTTCGTGACATCCTGTTTGAGATGGAGTCAGCTAATGTTGCCCCTGACAGTCACGTCACCTTTGCGACATTCCACTTAAAGGGTCCAGCTGCTCAATGGTGGGAAGGCCACAAGGGTATGTTGCCCGCTGAAACAGTAACCACTTGGCAGGAATTTCAGTCAGCTTTTCGTGCATGGTACATTCCTCAAGGCCTGATGGACCAGAAGAAGCAGGAGTTCCGTAAACTCTCTTAGGGTAAAATGACTGTGGATGAATATCAGAGGAAATTCCTTGAATTATCCCGCTATGCTGCGGATGATGTCGACACCGACACTCGCAAGCAGGAGAAATTCCATGGAGGACTACGTACTGATATAAAACTTGCACTTGCTGTCCATGATTGCACAGAATTCGCAACACTTGTCAGCAAATCTTTCCAAGTCGAAACAGCTCTGACTGAGTAACAGGAGTCACTCAAGCGCACTCATGAAGCTAGCTCATCCTCGGGTCAGCCTATTCAGAAGCGTCGAGTCTGGATTCCCCATAATGTTTACCACCGGCCTGCTCCAACACCAAGGCCGTCTTATGTTGCACCTCGCCTGCCTCCACCGCCAAGACAGCTTATGGTTCATGATGGACCGCCTAATGCTATGGCTTCCCCTCAAGTTGCGCCACGTCCTCCTAATGGTCGTAAGAAGAATTGTTGAAACCGCCGACTCAGAAACCTTAATGTCATACCATCTACTGTGGTACTTGGCCATGCCAATCACGTCAATGCTGAAAAGGCTCAGAAGGAACCGACTATCGTGCTGGGAACACTCTCTGTGAATTCAGTGCCAGCTTCTGTTCTTTTTGATTCAGGTGCATCACATTCCTTCGTGTCCCAGCAATTTGCACAATTGCATGGGTTAGCTATGAGCTCATTACCCACTCCTTTAGAAATCATCTCTCCCCGTTCCAGGTGGCAAACCAAAATGGTAAGTCACAACAATCAGATCAGAATTGAAGGGTTGATGTTCTCTGCTTCCCTTATTGCTCTTGAACCTTCCGACATAGACATCATTCTCGGTATGGACTGGTTGACCGCCCATAATGCTTTGATTGACTGTGCCGCTAAGAAAGTCCAACTTACCCATTCTTCGGGCCAGACAGTCAGATACTCAGCCCGAATAGCTCAAGATGCTGAGAGCTAGATATATGTTCTGAATGCATTGAACGCTTCACCTCTTGAAGGCATCGAGAACGTTCCAGTTGTTCGTGATTTTCAAGATGTCTTTCCAGAAGAACTTCCAGGAATACCCCCTGCTAGAGCTGTCGAGTTTGTCATCGACTTGAAGCCTGGCACTACCCCTATTGTGAAGCGTCCTTATAAAATGCCTCCGCACCACCTTCTTGAACTTAAGGAGGAAATCGACACGTCACTTAAGAAGGGCTTCATCCATCCCAGTTCCTCTGCTTGGGGAGCACCTTCACTCTTCGTTAAGAAGAAGGATGGAACTAACCGATTGGTTTAGGATTATCGGCCCATTAACCAAGCAACAATTCAGAACAAGTATTCGCTTCCCAGAATCAACGATCTGTATGATCAACTTGCTGGTTCCTCAGTATTCTCTAAGCTTGATTTGAGATTGGGATACCATCAGATCCGTGTTCACGAAGAGGATATTCCCAAGACTGCATTTGTTACTCGCTATGGCTCCTACGAGTACACGGTCATGTCATTTGGCCTAACAAATGCTCCAGCCACATTCTCTCGTCTGATGAATTACATCTTCATGGATTACCTCGACAAATTTGTCGTGGTATATCTGGATGATATTCTGGTATATTCGAAGAATAAGGAAGAACATGCTGAACACCTCCGTCTAGTACTGGAAAGGCTCCGAGAACACCAGTTGTATGCCAAATACTCCAAATGTGAATTCTGGCTTTCTGAAGTGACATACCTCGGCCATGTGATTTCCAAAGATGGAATTGCTGTTAACCCAGAACGAGTTCAGGCTATTCTGGAATGGACTCCTCCGAAGAACGTCAAGCAAGTGAGAAGTTTTCTTGGCCTTGCAAGCTATTGCCGTCGATTTGTCGAGAACTTTTCTAAGATTGCTAAACCTTTGACTGATCTGCTTCACAAGGGAGTTAAGTTTGAATGGACCGAAAAATGCCAGGAAAGTTTTCAAACACTCAAAGACAAGCTAACATCTGCCCCAGTACTATCTCCTCCAGATACCCGCAAAGACTTTGTGATTTATTGTGACGCATCCCGTGAAGGATTAGGCCGTGTCCTAATGCAAGAGCATAAAGTGATTGCTTATGGCTCTCGTCAGTTGCGCCCACATGAAGAGAATTATCCGGTACATGATTTCGAACTAGCTGCTGTCATCTATGCACTGCAGTTGTGGCGACATTACCTTCTCGGTAATCGTTGCGAGATCTACACGGATCATAAAAGTCTGAAGTACTTGTTTACTCAACCATCTCTAAACCTCCGTCAGCAAAGATGGATGGAGGCCATTGCGGACTATGATTTGGGTATTTCCTATACCCCTGGCAAGGCTAACGTGATGGCTGATGCCTTAAGCCGCAAGTCCTATTGCGACAACCTCATGGTTAGGCGAGCTCAACCTCGTCTTTATGAAGAACTGCGCAAGCTGAATCTGCGTATTGTTCCACAGGGTTCTCTTAATAACCTTGTGATGCAACCAGATCTCGAGAAAGCTGTTAAGAATGCGCAAGCTAAAGATGCTGAAATTGATCTGATGAAGAAAGACCTTCACCTTGTAAAGTACAGGGATTTCTCGCTGTCTGAAGATGGAACCTTGTATTTCAGAAACCGCATTGTGGTACCTTGCTTCGAACTCATGACTGACAAAGTCATGAAGGAGGCACATGATAACCCGTTGTCTATTCATCCGGGTAGCACCAAGATGTATCGTGATCTCCGTCAAAGGTACTGGTGGTCTAAAATGAAGCAGGATATTGCTCGATATGTTGCTGAATCTGATGTGTGTCGTCGCGTTAAAGCAGAACATCAGAAGCCGGCTGGAATTCTGCAACCACTTCCTATTCCTCTATGGAAATGGGATAAGGTTCAGATGGATTTTGTTACAGGACTTCCCAGGTCACAGAAGGGTCATGATGCTATTCTTGTCGTCATCGACCAACTTTCTAAAGTTCCACACTTTCTGCCCGGCAAGGAAACTATCACTGCTAGTCAGTTAGCAGAGTTGTATATCTCCAGAATTGTATCACTCCACGGTATTCCGAAGGAGATCAGTTCGGACCGTGGCGGTCTTTTCACTTCCAAATTCTGGGAAAGTTTCCAAACAGCTATGGGAACTCATATTACCTGGAGTTCAGCTTATCACCCCCAATCCCAAGGCCAAGTCGAGCGAGTCAACCAAGTGCTTGAAGACATGCTTCGGGCTTGCGTTATTTCTTTCGGCAAGAAGTGGGAAGAATCTCTCCCGTATGCCGAGTTCTCCTATAACAACAGCTATCAAGCCAGTTTGAAAATGGCCCCCTTCGAAGTACTCTATGGACGTAAGTGTCGAACCCCTCTGAATTGGTCAGAAACTGGGGAACGACCACTCGTGGGTCCGGATATTATTCAACACGCCGAAGAACAAGTCCGTATTGTCCGGGAAAATCTCAAGGCGGCTCAGGACCGCCAGAAGAGCAACTACGATCGCAAACGATGGGGTTTGACTTATCAACCTGGTGATCAAGCTTATCTGTGAGTCACCCCGATGAAAGGCACTCACCGTTTTGGAATCAAGGGCAAGCTAGCTCCACGCTATATTGGTCCTTTCCGCATAATTGCTAGGCGTGGTCAGGTGGCGTACAAATTGGAGTTGCCGCCGCAATTCTCTCATATCCACGACGTCTTCCATGTGTCGCAACTTCGTAAATGCTTCAGGGAATCTTCGCACCGCGTAGTGGATCATGAGATGCTCGAATTGCATGATGATCCTTCATATAAGGAGCATCCGATCCGCATTCTCGATTTAGCTGAACGTCGGACCCGTCAGAAGGTTACCAAGTTCCTGAAAGTGCAGTGGTCAAATCATACTGAAGATGAAGCCACTTGGGAACGCGAGGATACTCTTCGTGCGGAATACCCTGAACTTTTCCCTTCTACCTCTTAATTCTTGGGACGAGAATTCTTGTTAGTGGAGGAGATTTGTAACACCCCCAGTGGTGATCAACAGTGCCTACTCATCATTTGCTTTCAGCTCCTAACTAAAATTTCAAATTAAAACTAAAGTGAAAACTAAAAGTTGTCTAAACCTGAAAACAAAAATGTGCCTCATGTTGCAAATATTCCCAAAGCATTTATAAAAATGATTGCAACATTTAATGGAGTTGGAAAAGGACAAAAACATCAAGGAACAGCAGCAAAACAGCACTATTAAATCCTTTTCAAATTAAATAAAATCCCAAATGAAAACCTTTGTGCTCAAAACCATTTTATTGCAGTGGCATATAATGCACCATGTTTGTTTGGGCCAGTCTCATATTTTACAAAAGTCCAGAAGTAGCCTAGACATTTTTGCAAAACAGAAAAGAAATGAATAAAGAAAAGAAAAAGAAAAATAAAAGAAAAGTAAAGTAAAAAGAAACCTCCCCCCCGACTGGGCCTCCGCTCCAGGCCGCCAGGCCGGCCCACCCGCCCCCCTTATCCCCCCCCGAACCCTAGCCCAACCCCCCCCCCCCGCCGCGGTCACGCGCGTGTCGCCGCGCCCGGCGCGCGCCCGAGACCCTCCTCGCTCGCTCACCGCCGCGCGTCCGCGCCCTGGCCGCGCCCGGCCCTCGCCTGCCTGCGTGCACGGCTGCGCGCGCCTCGCCGCGCCCCCTAGTGGCCTCGGGCACGCACAAGCGCGCCCGCACCCGCGCCCCTGCGCCCGAACCGCCCGCGCCCGTTTTGGCCCAGTGCCAATGACACATGGGGCCCAGCCCAGAAACGATTAAAAAAATGGAAATTAGTAAAATGATTAATAATTAATTAATTAGTGAAATAATTAATTTAATTAATCCTGATTAGGTTAATCTAATTAGTTAATTAGTTTAGTTAAAGAGTAATTAATTAGTTAATCACTAATTAACTAACCAGTCTATGACAGCTGGGACCCACGTGTCAGATTGGCTGCTGACGTCAGCATGAGGTCATGATGACGTCATCAACACTGTTTCGGATAATGTTTATTTTATATAATTAAATAAATTCTAGAAATTAATAAAAACTTTAGAAAATCATATTAAGTAATCCATAACTCCGATGGAAAAACTTTGTACATGAAAGTTGCTCAGAACGACGAGACGAATTCGGATACGCGGTCCGTTCGTCCGTCACGCGTCCCTATCCATCCGAACATGGAAGCGTCCCCCTCCAGATCATCTGTCCGATAATTCCAAAGACCCGGGAAATATGGTCAGATAATCTCCCGCTCCGTCTGGTGCGTGTAGTACTGCGTTAGACTACCCCTAGCATCGTGTATCGTATTTGTCATGCTCATGTTTGCTGTGTATTTATACCGTTTCCTCCCCCTCTTCTCTCTCGTTAGACCCCGACACCAACGTCGTCCCCGAGACTGACGCCGCTCCGGAACCCGACGCCACCGTTGACGACCTTGCCCTTGCCGCCGAGCAACCAGGCAAGCCCCCCTTTTGATAATCCCGATATCGCCCATTCTATTTTCTCATGCTTGCATTAGAATTGCTGTTGCTGCTGCTTTACCTATTCTGATGCATAGCCTGTTTATTGTAACCTGCTGTTGATAATTACCTGCATATCCTAAACTGCTTAGTTTAGGCTGGGTAGAGACCTATTAGTGACCCCACTTATCCCGACTGCCCCGCTGGATTATCTGAAGACCCGATCAACGGGATTGAAGACCAGGCCCCGGCACCGCACATCACCCCCCTTAGTTGTAACGACACTGTAGCGTTACTATCGAGTGCCGAGGGTGAAACGTCTTGTAGAACTTCTGATATTAACTCTGTAGAGTAGCTATTTGGTCGTGGTCATCGAGGGTGATTCCTCCTTCACCACTTCCGGGAACGACGCTGTCATGCAACACATCAAGTGTGAACCCATCGAGGGTGATTCCTCCGAGTTCACCTTGACGGATACATCGAGTGGGAATTCAACAAGGGTGATACCTCGGATTCCTCTGATGTTATGGACACACGGATACTTGGACTTTACACTGTTACTTGGATAGGCGGGTCGACCCTGAGGGGTACCCGCGTGCGCCTAAGTGGCGAGTGTTGTGAAGACGGGTTGCCTGTGTGGTGCCTGAGTGAGAATACGAGGCGTGGCCGGGCATTCTTGGCCCTTGCCGCAAGTCCTCGAGACGGGGCGACGGGGTCACATCTTTCGTGAGTCTCTGCTTGTTACCGCAAGCCCAAGGTACTAGCGATTTGGATATTTGATCCGAGCAGGCCTCTGGTCTGATAGCACTAACCATCACGTGGGCATAGTATGGGCGTTCTGCATCGTAGCATCAGCCGAAAGCTTTGTCAGACGTTCAGTTCAGCATTGTGGTCGGGTCGGATCATGCCGTTGGCGCTGGTATCCACCCTGCTCACAACGACCCGGAGTGCACAGGGCGACGGCCCAAGACCCCTGAGCGCTTAGGATGTAGACCGGCGGGGACCTCTCTGCTGAGCTCTAGGTAGGGCTGCGGTGTGTCGTTTGGCCGAGGCCGGGCATGACCCAGGAAAGTATGTCCGGCCGGAGTTAATCGAGCGTGTTGGGTAAGTTGGTGCACCCCTGCAGGGAAGAAAACTTCTATCGATAGCCGGTCCTACGGTAAAGGACACTCGGAGTTGTATCCTGATTGATACATTTTAGAACTGGATACTTGGATACTATGGCTCTAGGATTGCTTCTCGCAGGGAGTCGAGAAGGGATCTCAGGACGAGGTTGATAACTGTATGTCTCTGGGATTGCTTTCTCGCAGGGAGTCGAGAAAGGATCTCTGGGTGAGATTGAGACTTAATGATACTGCTACATTATATGGTACTGTCTACACTCTTCTAATGCTGCAAGACCTCTGAAGATGCTAGCCTTCGATAGGACTAGGCCTTCTCTATATTCTGGCATTTCTGCAGCCCAGTCCACATATACAGCCTTCTCCTTGAAAATGTTGCATATGTAGTGTAGATCCTTGCTTGCTGAGTACTTCTGAGTACTCACGGTTGCTTTGTTTTTCTTTTCTCCCCTTATCAGTTTGTCATGACCAGAGGACGGAGCCCCTGAGATAGATTCCCCGTCGATCGACTACTACTACCACCCCGAGGATGATTACTTCTACGAGCTGACTGACGACCAGGAGTAGGTTCGGAGGGTCCCAGGCAGGAGGCCTGCGCCTTTCGATCGTAGTGTTTTATTTTGCCCCGCCTTTCTAAAGGCCTTTCTGTTTCTGTTTCATATCTGTACTCAGATATCTGATGCTTCTGCTGATGCTTGTACGCAAGCTTATGTATTCGAGCCCTCGAGGCCCCTGGCTTGTAATATAAAGCTTGTATGACTTTATTTATGTTTTAGAGTTGTGTTGTGATATCTTCCCGTGAGTCCTTAGGCTTGATCGTGTGCATTTGCGTGTATGATTAGTGCACTATTGGGCCGGGGGCGTCACATCTGTTTCAATAAAGTGCCAAGTAAAGCCTTTGGGATAGTGTGGATGATAGTTGACTCGATTCTGTGCAAAAACAGAAACTTTTGCATCCAGTGCAGAAATTCCTGTATTTTACTAGAACGTGGAAAAATTCTGAATTTTTTGCAATTGATGAGTATACAAATTTTCTACGTTTTCCTAATTTTTCAGAATTTTTGGAGTTACATAAGTATGACCTTAATACAGATCTTTATGTACTGTTCTGTTTTTGACAGATTCTGTTTTCAATGCATAGTTTGCTTGTTTTATGGTTTCTATGGCTTATATTGCTTAATATAAATTGTGGAAATTGTAGAGTACAGTAGGCATTGTGTGATAACAATTATGAATCTTATCTTTACAATACCAAAGTGAATTATTTGTCTTTATCATACTAACCCATCTCACGAAGTTCCGTTAAGTTTTGTGTGATTGAAGTTTTCAAGTTTTGGGTGAGATATCGATATGAGGAGAGTAAGGAGTGACAAGACCCTAATCTTGGGGATTCCCAAGGCACCCCCAAGGCAATATTAAAGGAAGATCCAAGCAACTAAGCTTGGGGATGCCTCGGAAGGCATCCCCTCTTTCGTCTTCAACATTATCGGTAACCTCACTTGGAGCTATATTTTCATTCGTCACATGATAAGAGTTTTGCTTGGAGAGTCATTTTATTTTATTAGGATTTTCTTGATGTTATTTAGAATAATGTTTTGCATCTTTATTTTCAATAAAAATGTGAAGGATAGCCTTTACCATGTTCATTTTGCAAGTATATGAGTTGCTGTTTCAAAACAGAAAGTTTATCGATGTTGCAAAAATTCCCGAGAAAATTCAGAATGTGATAAAATGTTGAAACTTTTTGCACAGTAAGATATGATAAATTTTCTACAGTGTGGTAAATTTTCATAATTTTCGGAGGTAAATAAGTATTTATACTCTTGCATTCTTTACAGACTGTACTGTTTTGGCAGATTGCTGTTATGTTTGCATTGTTTGCATATGTTTGCTTGTTTAATGATTCTATTTGAGGATAGGAGTATTAAATATGCAGAGGCATTTAGTATGCATTGTTGAATAATTATTTTTGTGATTTGCTACAGTAGAGAATGATAAGGTTTTTGCATTCGTTTATACTAACTTATCTCACGAGGTCTTGTTGAGTTTTGTGTGTATGAAGTTTTTAAGATTTAGGGAAACCGTGATATAAAAGGAACTAAGGAGACGCAAAAGCTCAAGCTTGGGGATGCCCAAGGCATCCCAAGATAATATTTCAAGAAGTCTCAAGCATCTAAGCTTGGGGATGCCCCGGTAGGCATCCCACCTTTCTTCATCAACAATTATCGGTTAGTATCGGTTGAGCCTAAGTTTTTGCTTCTTCACTTGAGTTGTGCTATTCTTGGAATGCCATTTTGTTTTGTTTTACTTGCTGTTTTAATAAAATACTTAGATCGGAAAGTTTTTAAATAAGAGAGAGTCCTCAATTACTACCCCTTTACTTAACTACTCGCTTGATCTTCACTTATATCTTTTTGGAGTAGTTTGTCATTTACTCTCGTGCTTCACTTATATCCTATGAGTAAATTGTTGAATGAATTGAATATCATGAAGTTGAAATTATATGCTCATATCATGCCCAGTGGTAGCTTCACATTGGGTTTAGAAAGTGAAATCTTTTGAAGCTTGACAATCACAATATTGGTCATACAAGCAATTCATGAATGATTACTATAAGGAAGAGAACTTTCACATGCAAATACACTATCTTGGAAATCTTTTGTGATTGTGAGCCCCCATCAAAATATTATATGCCAAAATTGTTGACGTTGGACAAGGAAGACAACGTAATGATTTATGTTTGTTCATATTCACATAGAAGTTATATTGTCATAGATCCTTCAACATGTGGTGCTTGCCCCCCATCTTTGCTAGCCAAAAATTTCGCACCAAGTAGAGATACTACTTGTGCATCCAAAAACCCTTAAACCCAAATCTTATTTTCAAGAGTCCACCATACCTACCCAAGGATCGAGTAAGATCCTTCAAGTAAGTTGTCATCGGTGCAATAAGGCAATAAAAATTGCTTCTAAAAGTGTTAGAACATTTAGTGTAAGAGAAAATTGAGCGTTGTACGAACTTGTGATGGCAAAGAATAAAAGCGACAGACTGCATAATAAAGGTTGCTATCATAAGGGGCAATATAACATGACGTTCTTTTGCACTAAGGGATTGAGCATACAAACAAAAAGCGCATGGCAACCTCTGCTTCCCTCTGCGAAGGGCCTATCTTTTACTTTTATGTATTTACTTTCATGCAAGGGTCAAAGTTTTTCTCTCTATTCCTTTTTCTTTTTCTTTTTTGGCAAGCATCATGTGGTGAGGAAAGATCTAGGCACATATATCTAGTTGGATATGGGTTGCATGAGTTATTATTGTTAACATCACCCTTGAGGTGAATACGTTGGGAGGCGAAATTATAAGCCCCTATCTTTCTATGTGTCCGGTTGAAATGTTTTGCTCATGTGTATGCGGTGAGTGTTAGCAATCATAGAAGGCTATATGATGGTTGAGTATGTGGAGCTCTTACTTAGACTCTGTTGAATAAGTTGAATTGCAATTGTTTGGTGACTAAGAATATAGGTTGTTGAGTTTCAAGAGAATTCATTGTTTGAACCTTAACATGTGAATTGGTTGCTACTTGTCATGATGAGTTTTATGAGAAAGAGTTGCTGTTATGATGCTAGGGAAAGTGATTGAAATTATCATTGATCAAACTTATGCACTTTGCTAGCATTCACACTTCATAAATTATTTCTTTTATCATTTACCTACTCGAGGACGAGTAGGAATTAAGCTTCGGGATGCTGATACGTCTCCAATGTATCTATAATTTATGAAGTATTCATGCTGCTATATTATCATTCTTGGATGTTTTACAGTCATTTTATAGCAACTTTATATCATTTTTTGGGACTAACCTATTGGCATAGTGCCTAGTGCCAGTTGCTGTTTTTTGCTTGTTTTTTACATCGCAGAAAATCAATACCAAACGGAGTCCAAACGCAGCGAAACTTTTTGTGCATTTTTTATGGACCAGAAGACATCCAATTGGCCAGAGCAGCACCTGGGGGGTGCCCCGAGGGGGGCACAACCCACCAGGGCGCGCCTGGGCCCCCAGGCGCGCCCCGATGGGTTGTGCCCACCTCGGTGGCCTCTCGCACCGCCTCTTCGCCCTATAAATTGCCAAATATTCCAAAAACCCTTGGGGGGAGCCCTAGACCAGAAGTTCCGCCGCCGCAAGGCCTCTGTATCCACAAGATGCAATCTACACCCCGTTCCGGCACCCTGCCGGAGGGGGAGATCATCACCGGTGGCCATCTTCATCATCCCGGCGACCACCACGATGAGGAGGGAGTAGTCCACCCTCGGGGCTGAGGGTTTGTACCAGTAGCTATGTGTTTAATCTCTCTCTCTCTCTCGTGTTCTTGAGATGCACAATCTTGATGTATCGCGGGCTTTGTTAATATAGTCGGATCATATGGTGTTTTCCCCTCTCTACCTTGTTGTGATGAATTGGGTTTTCCCTTTGAGATTTCATTTTATTGGATTGAATACTTTTATGGATTTGAGAGCACTTGATATATGTCTTGCATACGAATACCCATGGTGACAATGGGGTATTATATTGACTCACTTGATATATGTTTTGGCACTCAACTCACGGATTCCCGAGGTGACATTGGGGTAATCTATGCATAGGGGTTGATGCACGTTCTTGTCTTTGTTTCTCCAGTAGAAATCTTGGGGCACTCTTTGAGGTTCTTTGTGTTGGATTGAGCATTACGAATCTGAATTTGCTTTGGTGTTATTTTAGTACAAACTCTTGGATAGATCGATCGGAAAGAATAGCTTTGAGGTGGTTTCGTACCCTACAAACAATTTATTCTTATGTTCTCCGCTAGATAGGAACTTTGGAGTGATTCTTCATTGCACGTTGAGGGATGGTTATATGATCCAATTATATTAGCATTGTTGAGAGATTGCACTAGCGAAAGTACGGACCCTAGGCCTTGTTTTCAAGCATTGCAATACCGTTTGTGCTCACTTTTGTTACTTGCTACCTTGCTGTTTTTATTTATTCAGATTATAAAAATATATTTCTACCATCCATATTACACTTTTATCACCATCTCTTCGCCGAACTAGTGCACCTATACAATTTGCCATTGTATTGGGTGTGTTGGGGACACAAGAGATTTCTTGTATTTGGTTGCATGGTTGTTTGAGAGAAACCATCTTCATCCTACGCCTCCCACGGATTGATAAACCTTAGGTCATACAATTGAGGGAAATTTGCTACTGTCCTACAAAACTCCGCGCTTGGAGGCCCAACACGAGTCTACAAGAACAAGTTGTGTAGTCGACATCACTAACTTACTGTGTGATTTGACTGCTCCTGAGTGGCCCCTGTACGTACTCCCCCTACGTGTATGACCATTCGTGAGTCTCACTTGTACTTATCTCTATTTTCTTGCATGACACGTAGACTGGATGCGCATAGAGGAATTGTTTTACTGCACGTTGTTTACGTAGTACCTACTCCCTCCTTCCGGTTCACTACTAGTACTCCCTCCGTCTTGGTCTATTGGTCCCCTTTGTACTCAATTCATGGGCTCATTTTCCTCAAGAAATTGTCTTTACCAACGTATTAATATCGGGAATGCATGCGTGAACAACGAATGATTAAACCTTGCATGCAACATTTTCACAAAGCATTGACATATGAACATGTGAATGTGAGGGACTACAACCTCGTGCATGCATGCAACAGTCACACGTACACATGCACGCAAAAATGCGCGCGACGCCCTAATGCATGCATGTCCGAGCACACGATGGAACACACACGGTCACGCTCAAGTGCTCAACCTACACGTGCATGCACCCACATACTCAGCCAGGGTGAGCTAGTGACCGTATAAACACCAGAAAATGTATATATTGACCGCAATGAGAGTATTATGAAGTCCACTGACCGTATTTTTACAAATATACAGTGACAGCCAGTGTATTTATCTCGTTTCAAATCAAGCCATATTAACCGAAAAGGAGGCAGTATGGACTAGCACTACTTTGTTGTGTCCCGTCAACTTGCAGAATGAGGAGAAGCTTGCAGGACGGGAGAAGCTTGCGCGCGGTGGCTCGCGGGACAAGTAGAAACTTTTGACTATGCAAGCTCTCCCTCGCTCAGGCGGTGGACGTGCAACAGCTAATTCGGTGTCAGATTGCCAGAAGAATGCATACACTGTACTAGTACCATCATTGTTTGACTTCCCGAAGAGGCGAACAGCCAAGCGCAAAGTTTACTATGGTAGTAGAGTACTCTGAGTAGTATTACGTACTACTAGTACTGTACAGGTAGTACTACTAGGAACCGCATGGTGGAGCGTCTGCACTCTTATTTTATTTTAATCTGTGATAAAGCAATCTTCAACACATTTGCTTCTCTTCGAGGGTTCTCGCAGGTGATAATGGAAGTTGATTGCATGGAACACTCGCCACAATTCTCGCTTAATTCTGGCTCCTATCCTATTAGAAGTAGGAGCGCTCAGTAATATTTTCTCTTTTTTTGTTATTCAGCATGTAAACAGGTCAGCAAACCTTGTGGCGCATCTTTGTGCGAACCGTGCTTGCTGCACTTTGAATGTGACCGAGAGCTGGCTTGATGAAACACCTCGCTTCCTTTTTTTCGCGGGGTACCTCGCTTCCTAGTGACCAGTCTCTTGGCTGATTGTCCTAAGAATTCTTATATATGAATAAAGCTCTCTCATTTACCCGCAAAAAAGATTAAGCCATATTAACTGGAAAGGAGGGAGTATGGACTAGCACTACTTTGGTGTGTCCCGCCAACTCGCAGAACGAGGAGAAGCTTGCTTATGCCCTCTCCGCCTACCTCAAGAGCGGTGGCTCACAGGACGAGGAGAAGCTTTTGACTAATGCAACCTACCCTCGCCCAGGCGGTGGACGTGCAGCAGTTCATTCGGTGTCAGATTGCCAGAGGCATACACTGTAGTACCATCATTGTTCGACTTCCCGAAGAGGCGAAGAGCCAAGCGCAAGGTTTAGTAGTACTACTAGTATACAAGTACTAGGAACTGCATGGTGGAGCGTCTGTACTCTTATTTTATTTTAATCTCTGATGAAGTACACATTTATTCGGGAGAAGGGCGGAAAACGGTAGCCCAATAGTACAATTAAAAAAATATCAAACATGTAATGATAATATCGATCAACTATGCTCGAATATATCTTGGCCTCCATGCGAGCCCATCTGTGTGTTCTCGCTCCTCGTCTCTCTCAAGGAGCGACGAGGTTGGCCATTTTGCCGTCCTCCTCAATTGAGATCGGTTTGCTCACACTCCGGTCCCACATGTCAGTGATATGCTAAGAGGAAGTGCGTTGACCGACAGGCCATACGCGGACTTGGCTTTGCACGTTCATACTAGTATGAGCGGATTCAAAGAAGAGCGTATTGATGGTTGCTTCTTCCGAGCAACTTACAGTGGGAAAGGTGGGGCTTATGATTTGACTGCTCATTACTCACTATTAGTGCGGCGCAACGACCGGGCTGAGTCTCCCATGCGGTTGTGCACTATAATTTGGTGCATGGCACATGGACCCGGATGCTGAATGGCTTCTGGCAATGCTATCGAGCTTCCGGCATTTGTTTACACAATTAACCTATACAAATAATTTTCCAGTGACATGAAATTGTACGATGCTTTGAAGCTTTCAGCTTTTGTTTCGTGGGTCTTGCCAGCTGGAAGGTTGTCTCGTTACAACATCAATCAAAATACTAGAAAGGAAACTAACTTCCTTGCTAATGCATCTCAATGATTAGCATATCAGAGCTAATATTTACATCACAACTGAAGACAAAGTTTTGAGAAGGTGTTAAATTAAAATTGATCCATTCTTTCATTGGTAGCAACTTCCCCCCAGCTCTGTCTAAATCAACAAGGCATGTTGGGAAAAAAAGTAGCTGTCAAGAGCATGCAACATTCCGATCATTTTGTGCAGTTCCACTAAAATAGAGCTGAGTGTCCCTGTTCCAAAGATATTAAGTGTGATTGTAATAATGGAGGACTATTGATGAAACAATAAACACACAAATAGAAGCCGGTCACCTTTGCAGTCTCTCTTAAGACTAACTAGTTGGAGAAGATTAAGCAAATAGTTGGAGAAGATTAGGCTCAGTGTTGGATGAGGAGGATAGAGAAAAACCAATCTCCCTTTGTGCAGTCGCACTGAAATGTAGAGACGTTGCCCGTGTGACATTTTAGTAGAACTGCACAAAACACTCTTAAGAAAAAAGTGATTTGTGCAGTTCACCAAAAGGTCACAATAGCAACGAGGTGAAATGGATAGCCCTGTTTGCAAAAAAGTGGTAGAAAGGAAACAATTACTGGACAATAACAGTTGATGACACAAACGACGACAAAAAATAAGCATATTCCTTGTCCTAAGGGAAGATAACAGTACGGTTGTTTATCTAAAATGGTGTGAGGATGAGATTGCAATATGGAAAGTACGCCGGACGAGCTACGTTTTGGGCAAAGAACTAGGGAATATCCACATGCAAGATTTTCCACATGCAGCAACATGGGAAGATGGGCAGTGGAGCAAGGCCAGAGGGGAGGAAGCTGTACCTGGGGGTCGTTGGGATGTAACTAGGAGGGCGGCAGCGGGCGGGATCTGCCCATACTGCGGCAGCGAGCAAGTGGTGAAGGCCCTACCGCGCCAGAGCTTGGTTAGAGAGAACGACGGGTACCGCAGATTGGGACGTGCTGCCTCGACGCCGTCGAACGGAGAAACGATGCACATCCTCCCTTTCCGCCAGCGGACGGGATGCGGCTGGATCAGTAACCAACGGTGAGAGAGAGAGGCCACCGCCGCCTTGTGTGAGATAGTGTGACGAGAAACAAACCCCGGCAGGCAGGCTCCATTGTATATAGTGGAGTGGATTTCTTTTTTCCCGATGACAATCATTTTATATCATGTACGTGCCATTGAGGAATATAACTTTATTTAATACTAATGCGTTAAGTCGAACTTTGTTCCGTGTACGCGTGGTACACGACCCTCCTTTGAGTAAACAACCGCTACACGCGTCAAATTATCACGTGGGTTGCCTTTTCGTACAGAAATGAACTCCACCGTGTACCCGCGCGGGTGTGGCCGGGAACGAGACGTGAGTACGTGCATCGTGTGTGCACCTCTTCTTTACGTGCAGGTACGTACTGTGACGCCCCCGGCTTAATCATACACTAATCATACACGCAAATGCACACGATCAAGCCTAAGGACTCACGGGAAGATATCACAACACAACTGTAAAACATAAATAAAGTCATACAAGCTTTATATTACAAGCCAGGGGCCTCGAGGGCTCGAATACATAAGCTCGCATACAAGCGTTAGCGGAAGCATCAGATATCTGAGTACAGATATAAAAGAAAACAAAGATAGGCCCTTAAAAGGAGGGACAAAAGAAAACACTACGATCGAAAGGCACATGCCTCCTGCCTGGGACCCTCCTAACCTACTCCTGGTCGTCAGCCAGCTCGTAGCAGTATCCATCCTTGGGGTAGTAGTAGCGATCGTCGGCGGGGGCAGCTGTCTCAGGGGCTCCGTCATCTGGTTGCATCAAAAGGGATATGGGGAAAAAGAAAGCAAAGAAACCGTGAGTACTCATCTGAAGTACTCAGCAAGCAAGGATCTACACTACATATGCAACATTATCAAAGAGTGGCTGTATATGTGTACTGGGCTGCAGAAATGCCAAAATAGAGAGAAGGCCTAGTCCTATCGAAGACTAGCATCTTCAGAGGTCTTGCAGCATTAGAAGAGTGTAGATTAGTACCGTATAAAATAGTAGTATCATTAAGTCTCATCCTCACCCAGAGATCCTTTCTCGACTCCCTGCGAGAAAGCAATCCCAGAGCCATACAGTCATCAACCTCGTCCTGAGATCCCTTCTCGACTCCCTGCGAGAAGCAATCCCAGAGCCATAGTATCCAATTCTAGTTGTATCGATCGGGATACAACTCCGAGTGTCCGTTACCGAGGATCCGGCTAAGCATAGATTAGTTCTTCCCTGCAGGGGTGCACCAACTTACCCACCACGCTCGCTTAACTCCGGCCGGACACACTTTTTGGGTCATGCCTGGCCTCGGCCAAACTACACACCGCAACCCTACCTAGAGCTCAGCAGAGAGGTCCCCGCCGGTCTACATCCTAAGCGCAAGGGGGTCTTGGCCATCGCCCCTCGCCCTCCGGGTCGTTGCACACACGGTGAAGCCAGGCACCAACACTACAGGATGGCGCCAGTCCGTCCATGCCGCCATGCTGAACTAGACGTCTGACAAAGCTTTCGGCTGATGCATACGATGCAGAGTACCCATATTTATTCCCACGTGATGGTTAGTGCTATCGGGCCAGAGGCCCACTCAGATCACATATCCAAACCGTTAGTACCTTGGGGTTGCGGTAACGAGCAGAGACTCACGATCGATGTGACCCCGTCGCCCCGTCTCGAGGACTTGCGGCAAGGGCAAAGAATGCCCGGCCACGCCTCGTATTCTCACTCGGGCACCATCCAGGTCAACGCTAGTAACGCTGCAGTGTCGTTACAACTAAGGGGGTGATGTGCGGTGCCAGGGCTGGGTCTTCGATCCCGTTGATCGGGTCTTCTGATAATCCAGTGGGGCAGTCGGGACAAGTGGGGTCACTGATAGGTCTCTACCCAGCCTATACTAAGCAGTTTAGGATATGCAGGTAATTATCAACAGCAGGTTGCAATAAACAGGCTATACATCAGAATAGGTAAAGCAGTAGTAGCAGCAATTCTAATGCAAGCATGGGAGAGAAAGAATAGGAGATATCGGTATGCTCAAGGGGGGGTGCTTGCCTGGTTGCTCGGTGGCAAGGGCAATGTCGTCAATGGTGTCGTCGGTCTCTGGAGCTGCGTCGGTCTCGGGGACGACGTCGGGGTCTAACGAGAGAGAAGAGGGGGAGGAAACAGTATAAATACACAACAAACATGAGCTACACACTATACGACATGACAATATGCAGTGCCAGGTGTGTCCTAACGTATGGTTGCACGTCACCGAGGAAGGGGGAATCCATCCGGGAATGTTTTCTCGGTTCAGGACATTTGTCAGACAGATGACCGGAGGGGAACAGTTCCATGTTCGGATAGTTAGGGACGTGTGGCGGACGAACGGTCCGCGTATTCGGATTCGTCTCGTCGTTCTGAGCAACTTTCATGTACAAAGTTTTTCGTTGTGAGCTACGGATTAATTTATATGATTTTCTAAAGTTTTAATCATTTTCTGAATTTAATTATTTATTTATTTAATTCCAAATTATCCAGAATAGTGTATGCTGACGTCAGCAGTCAACAGGTCGTTGACTAGGTCGAACTGACGTGTGGGTCCCACCTGTCAGTGCCTGATTAGGTTAATTAGGGATTAACTAATCTAATTACTGTTTAATTAAACTAACTAATTAATTAGATTAACTTAATCAGAGTTAATTAACTTAATTAATTCACTAATTAATTAATTATTAATTTCATTTTTATTTTCTTTTATTTTAAAACATTCTGGGCAGTGGGCCCCGTCTGTCATTGACAGAGGGGCATTGGGCCCATTGGTCAGTGGCCCAAGTGGCCACAGTGGGCGCGCGGGCACCGGGCGCGGCCAGGGGCGAGCCCGGGCGCTGGGCGCGGGCGCGAGGCTGGCCGAGCACCGGCCGCGAGGGGCCACGGCGAGGAGCCGGCGTGGAGCGGCGACGGCGAGCGGCTGCAGCGGGCGTGCGGGCGATGCGTGCGGGACAGGGGCGGCGAGGCCGCAGTGGTGGCTATGCGGGCGAGGGAGCGGGGTAGCGCGCGTGGGCGAGCGGCGGCTGCGGCTGAAGCGGGGCAAGGGGCGCGGGCTCGGCAGGCGGGGCGCGGCGAGCACCGCGATGCGGAGCAGCAGCAGCAACATGCGGTCGGCGCGAGCGGCGTGGGCAGCAGCTAGGGCAGCCGGGCAGCAGTGGCGAGTGGCAAGCGCAAGCGAGGGCGGGCGCGGGCCGTTGAGCGGGGGCAGCTGCAGTCGACGGTGAGCGAGGCGGGCGCGCGCGGCGAGCGCTGCTACGGGGCGGACGGCGGTGCGCGGGCGAGGGGAGAAAAGAGAAGAGGCTGAGGCCTCACTTGTGATGCAGGGGAACGGCCGGCGAGGCTCGGGGAAGCCGGGCGGGGAGGAGACGGTGATGCGAGGCGGCGGGCGATCCGGCGGTCGGGGCGCCGTCGGGCGTCGATGCCCCTGATCCCGATCTGGATCAGGGGAGGGAGAGCGAGCGAGGAGGGGGGAAAGTGGGGGTGGGCTAGGGTTTCGGTCGCCCAGGGGGGAATATAGGGGAGCGGGTGGGCCGGCCTGGTGGCCTGGCTGGGCCATGGCCCAGTTGGGCCGGGGGGGGTGGTTTTGTTTTCTTTTTATTTTTGCTTTATTTCCTTTTGCCTTTTTCTTTTTATTTATTCTTATTTTCTATTTTGCAAATAGTTAGGCCACCAAATAACTTTAGCAAAATATGTGACTTGTTCCATTAAATGCTAGGCATTATCTACTACTGCCAAAAATTGGTTTGGAGACAATTGGAGTTCACACAAATTTTGTATTAATCAGAATGTTTTAATCCTTGCTGTTTTGGTAATGTTAGAGTCACCTAATTAATTTATTAATTGTTGGTTATAATTTTAGAATGGTCTCCAGAATATTTGTCATTTAATTAACATTTTAGATTCTGATTTGAACAACTTTTATTTTCCACTTTGAATTTAATTGAAGTTTAAATTTCCATTTGAATTTGAACTAAAAGGGATAAGATCTAAATGATGTTTAGGCACTGTTGATCATGATGACCTGGCATTATCAAAAGGGTGATTATTGTAGCTTAATACATGGGGTGTTACAAATCTCCTCCACTAACAAAAATTCTCGTGCCGAGAATCAAGAGGTATAAGGGAAAGGTTCGGGGTATTCCGCACGAAGATTATCCTCGCATTCCCAAGTGGCTTCATCTTCAGTATGATTTGACCACTTCACTTTCAGGAACTTGGTAACCTTCTGTCGGGTTCGATGTTCAGCTTCATCGAGGATGCGGATCAGATGCTCCTTATAAGAAAGATCATCTTGCAATTCGCGCATTTCGTTATCCACTGCGCGGTGCGGAGATTCCTTGAAGCAACGACAAAGTTGCGACACATGGAAGACGTCATGGATATGAGAGAATTGCGGCGGCAACTCCAATTTATATGCCACCTGTCCACGTCTTGCAACAATGCGGAAAGGACCAATATAGCGTGGAGCTAACTTGCCCTTGATTCCAAAGCGGTGAGTGCCCTTCATGGGAGTGACTCGCAGATAAGCCTGATCACTAGGTTGATAAGTCAAACCCCATCGTTTGCGATCGTAGTTGCTCTTCTGGCGGTCCTGAGCCGCCTTGAGATTTTCTCAAACGATACGGACTTGCTCTTCTGCGTGTTGGATAATTTCCGGACCCACGAGCGGTCGTTCCCCAGTTTCTGACCAATTCAGAGGGGTTCGACACTTACGTCCATATAGAACTTCGAAGGGAGCCATTTTCAAGCTGGCTTGATAGCTGTTGTTATAAGAGAACTCGGCATACGGAAGAGATTCTTCCCACTTCTTGCCGAAAGAAATAACACAAGCTCGCAGCATGTCTTCAAGCACTTGATTGACTCGCTCAACTTGGCCTTGGGATTGGGGGTGATAAGCTGAACTCCAGGTAATATGAGTTCCCATAGCTTCTTGGAAACTTTCCCAGAACTTTGAAGTGAAAAGACCGCCACGGTCCAAACTGATCTCCTTCGGAATACCGTGGAGTGATATAATTCTAGAGATATACAACTCTGCTAACTGACTAGCAGTGATAGTATCTTTGACAGGCAGAAAGTGTGCAACTTTAGAGAGTTGGTCGATGACGACAAGAATAGCATCGAGACCCTTCTGTGACCTGGGAAGTCCTATAATGAAATCCATCGGAACCTTATCCCATTTCCATAGAGGTATTGGAAGTGGTTGCAGAATTCCAGCAATCTTCTGATGTTTTGCTTTAACGCGACGACACACATCACATTCAGCAACATAGCGAGCAATGTCCTGCTTCATTCTAGACCACCAGTACCTTTGACGGAGATCACGATACATCTTGGTGCTACCCGGATGAATAGATAGCGGGGTATCATGTGCCTCCTTCATGACTTTGTCAGTCATAAGCTCGAAGCGAGGTACGACAATGCGGTTTCTGAAATACAAGGTTCCATCTTCAGACAGCGAGAAATCCCTATACTTTTCAAGGTGAAGATTTTTCTTCATCAGATCAATATCAGCATCTTTAGCTTGCGCATTCTTAACAACTTTCTCGAGACCTGGTTGTATCACAAGGTTATTAAGAGAACCCTGTGGAACAATACACAGATTCAGCTTGCGCAGTTCTTCAAAAAGACGAGGTTGAGCTCGCCTAACCATGAGGTTGTCGCAATAGGACTTGCGGCTTAAGGCATCAGCCATCACGTTAGCCTTGCCAGGGGTATAGGAAATACCCAAATCATAGTCCGCAATGGCCTCCATCCATCTTTGCTGACGGAGGTTTAGAGATGGTTGAGTGAACAAGTACTTCAGACTTTTATGATCCGTGTATATCTCGCAACGATTACCGAGAAGGTAATGTCGCCACAACTGCAATGCATATATGACAGCAGCTAGTTCTAGATCATGTACCGGATAATTCTATTCATGTGGGCGCAACTGACGAGAGCCATAAGCAATCACTTTACGCTCTTGCATTAGGACACAGCCTAATCCTTCACGGGATGCGTCACAATAAATCACGAAGTCTTTGTGAGAATATGGTGGAGCCAGTACTGGGGCAGATGTCAGCTTGTCTTTGAGTGTTTGAAAACTTTCTTGACATTTGTCTGTCCATTCAAATTTAACGCCCTTGTGAAGCAGATCAGTCAGGGGCTTAGCAATCTTGGAAAAGTTCTCGACAAATCGACGACAATAGCTTGCAAGGCCGAGAAAACTTCTCACTTGCTTGACGTTCTTCGGAGGAGTCCAGTCCAGAATAGCCTGAACTCGTTCCGGGTTAACAGCAATTCCATCCTTGGAAATCACATGACCAAGGTAGGTTACTTCAGAAAGCCAAAATTCACATTTGGAATACTTGGCATACAACTGGTGTTCTCGGAGCCTTTCCAGTACCAGTCGGAGGTGTTCAGCATGTTCTTCTTTATTCTTTGAATAAACCAGAATATCATCCAGATATACCATGACAAATTTGTCGAGGTAATCCATGAAGATGTAATTCATCAGACGGGAGAAAGTTGCTGGAGCATTGGTCAAGCCGAAGGACATGACCATGTACTCGTAGGAGCCATAGCAAGTAACAAATGTAGTCTTCGGAATATCCTCTTCACGAACACGGATCTGGTGATAACCCAACCTCAAGTCGAGTTTAGAAAACACCGATGATCCAGCAAGTTGATCATACAAATCATTGATCCGAGGAAGCAGATATTTGTTCTGAATTGTGGCTTGGTTAATGGGTCGATAATCCTGAACCAATCGGTTTGTTCCATCCTTCTTCTTAACGAAGAGTGAAGGTGCTCCCCAAGCAGAGGAACTGGGGCGGATGAAACCCTTCTTAAGTGACGTGTCGATTTCCTCCTTAAGTTCAAGAAGGTGGTGCAGAGGCATTTTATAAGGACGCTTCGCAATAGGAGTTGTGCCAGGTTTCAAGTCGATGACAAACTCGACAGCTCTAGCAGGGGGTATTCCTGGAAGTTCTTCTGGAAATACATCTTGAAAATCACAAACAACTGGAACGTTCTCGATGCCTTCAAGAGGTGAGGCGTTCAATGCATTCAGAACATAAATCTGAGCTTCGGCGTCCAGAACTGTTCGAGCTGAGTATCTGACTGTCTGGCCGGAAGGGTGTGTGATGCGGACTGATTCAGTGGCATAGTCAATCAAAGCTTTATGAGGCTTCAACCAGTCCATACCCAGAATAATGTCTATGTTGGAGGTCTTGAGAGCAATCAGAGAAACGGGGAACATCAATCCTCCGATCACAATGTGGTTACCGTGGCTTACCATGGTAATTTGCCAATTAGCCCCAGGTGACTGGATTACTAATGGGGTGGACATCTCCTCGAAAGGTATATCATGGCTTCGCGCAAAACTTTCGGACATGAAGGAGTGCAATGCTCCAGAATCAAAGAGGACTGAAGCTGGGATTGAATTCACTAGAAGGGTGCCCATCACAATTTTGGGGTCCTGTCGAGCTTCTTCCATGTTGACTTGGTTGACATGAACAAGCTGATTAGCAGGTAGTCTGGCATTATGATTCCTGGAATGATGGGTCCGATGGCCCTTCCTACGACCAACAGGATGACGTGATGCATTCTGAGGCTGACCCTGATGACAGTTGAAAGCACGGTGCCCTGGCTGTCCACACTTGCGGCATAAACCGTCATTAAGGAGAGGAGCTACGGCATTGGACTGTCCACCCTGGATCGTTAGCTGTCTCTGCGGTGGAGGCAGACGAGGTGCAACATAAGACGGCCTTGGTGTTGGAGCAGGTCGGTGATGAATGTTGTGTGGGATCCAGACTCGACATTTCTGAACAGGTTGACCCGAAGACGAACCAACATCACGAGTGCGCTTGAGCGACTCCTGGCATTTAGTCAGAGTTGTTTCAACTTGGAAAGATTTGCTGACAAGCATTGCGAAGTCCTCACAATCAAGGGTAACAAGTGTGAGGTTTATATCAGTACGCAGTCCTTCACGGAATTTCTCCTACTTGCGTGCATCAGTGCAGATGTCATCTTCAGCATAGCGGGACAATTCAAGGAGTTTCCTCTGATATTCATCCACAGTCATTATTCCCTGGGTGAGTTTGTGGAACTCCTGCTTCTTCTGGTCCATCAGACCTTGAGGAATGTACCGTGCATGAAAAGCTGACTGAAATTCCTGCCAAGTGGTTACTATTTCAGCAGGCAACATACCCTTGTGGCTTTCCCACCATTGAGCAGCTGATCCCCTCAGGTGATACGTCGCATAGGTGACGTAACTGTCAGGGATAACATTGGCCGACTTCATCTGGAAGGCAATGTCACGAAGCCAATCAACAGCATCCATTGGATCAGTCGAGCTGCGAAAAGTGGACGGATTGAGGCGCATGAATTCTGGCAGAGTTATTGGGGTAGGCTGTTGATGAGCATTCTGGTTTGGGAACCAAGCCAATATCCCAGTCATAACCTGACGGTTCAGTTCAAACTGCTGCATCATTTCGGCAATATAAGGTGGAGGTGGGGGATCGTCAGCCATCCTGCCAAATTCAACAGGGGCAGTTTAGCAAGAAAAACTGCAGGTGTATGGAGTTATTCATGATGTGACACGGGAATGAATAGGTAGGGCATTAGATAATTGATAGTAGTCGTTAAAGACATACCAATCCATACACAGAGTTAGATTCAAACGGATAGTACGCGCCCGGGAAAGCTCGCAGCTAGACAAACTAGGCGGCGCGCAGGCACGCGGTGAGGATTACAACAACGTGACATAGCAAAGGCTACATCCACGTCGGAGAAAACTGCTGGGGCGAGGAATCTGCAAGTGACAGCACAGGGTGCCCTCGATAAAAGGATCCTGCAAGCAGAACCTGGCCCGCAATCTTGAAGGAAGGGGGGAAATTTTCAGAACTCCGGGTGGATGTGATCACGAGAACCTAAAGTTGGAGTTAGTAAAAAATTTGACCCGAAAGGAAGAGAGATCAGAGTCCCAGAGTAAAGACGAGGAATAAAATATCCTAAAACCACCCAATTGGCGACGTGGGCCCGTAAGCCACACAGCCAAGTTAGTAAAACCGTTTTCGGTTACTAGACTCAACTTCGACCAAGGAATTGGAAAGGGGGTTTCCTAGAGGCAGTCGGCTCTGATACCAACTTGTGACGCCCCCGGCTTAATCGTACACTAATCATACACGCAAATGCACACTATCAAGCCTAAGGACTCACGGGAAGATATCACAACACAACTCTAAAACATAAATAAAGTCATACAAGCTTTATATTACAAGCCAGGGGCCTCGAGGGCTCGAATACATAAGCTCGCATACAAGCGTTAGTGGAAGCATCAGATATCTGAGTACAGATATAAAAGAAAACAAAGATAGGCCCTTAAAAGGAGGGACAAAAGAAAACACTACGATCGAAAGGCGCAGGCCTCCTGCCTGGGACCCTCCTAACCTACTCCTGGTCGTCGTCCAGCTCGTAGCAGTATCCATCCTCGGGGTAGTAGTAGCGATCGTCAGCGGGGGCAGCTGTCTCAGGGGCTCCGTCATCTGGTTGCATCAAAAGGGATATGGGGAAAAAAGAAAGCAAAGCAACCGTGAGTACTCATCCGAAGTACTCAGCAAGCAAGGATCTACACTACATATGCAACATTATCAAAGAGTGGCTGTATATGTGTACTGGGCTGCAGAAATGCCAGAATAGAGAGAAGGCCTAGTCCTATCGAAGACTAGCATCTTCAGAGGTCTTCAGCATTAGAAGAGTGTAGATTAGTACCGTATAAAATAGTAGTATCATTAAGTCTCGTCCTCACCCAGAGATCCTTTCTCGACTCCCTGCGAGAAAGCAATCCCAGAGCCATACAGTCATCAACCTCGTCCTGAGATCCCTTCTCGACTCCCTGCGAGAAGCAATCCCAGAGCCATAGTATCCAATTCTAGTTGTATCGATCGGGATACAACTCCGAGTGTCCGTTACCGAGGATCCGGCTATGCATAGATTAGTTCTTCCCTGCAGGGGTGCACCAACTTACCCACCACACTCGCTTAACTCTGGCCGGACACACTTTCTGGGTCATGCCCGACCTCGGCCAAACGACACACCACAACCCTACCTAGAGCTCAGCAGAGAGGTCCCCGCCGGTCTACATCCTAAGCGCAAGGGGGTCTTGGCCATCGCCCCTCGCCCTCCGGGTCGTTGCGCACACGGTGAAGCCAGGCACCAACACTACAGGATGGCACCGGTCCGTCCATGCCGCCATGCTGAACTAGACGTCTGACAAAGCTTTCGGCTGATGCATACGATGCAGAGTACCCATATTTATTCCCGCGTGATGGTTAGTGCTATCGGGCCAGAGGCCCACTCAGATCACATATCCAACCGTTAGTACCTTGGGGTTGCGGTAACGAGCAGAGACTCACGATCGATGTGACCCCGTCGCCCCGTCTCGAGGACTTGCGGCAAGGGCTAAGAATGCTCAGCCATGCCTCGTATTCTCACTCGGGCACCATCCAGGTCAACCCGTCTTCACATCACACGCGGGTACCCCTCAGGGTCGACCCACCTTTCCAAGTAACAATAGTACAGTCCAAGTATCCGTGTGTCCATAACATCAAGGGAATCCGAGGTATCACCCTCGTTGGATTCCTACACGATGTATCCGTCAAGGTGAACTCGGAGGAATCACCCTCGCTGGGTTCACACTTGAGGTGTTTGTACGACGGCGTCGTTATCAGAAGTGGTGAAGGAGGAATCACACTCGATGACCACGACCGAATAGCTACTCTACAGAGTTAACATCAGAAGTGCTACAAGAGGTTTCACCCTCGGCACTCGATAGTAACGCTGCAGTGTTGTTACAACTAAGGGGGTGATGTGCGGTGCCGGGGCCTGGTCTTCGATCCCGTTGATCGGGTCTTCTGATAATCCAGCAGGGCAGTCGGGACAAGTGGGGTCACTGATAGGTCTCTACCCAGCCTATACTAAGTAGTTTAGGATATGCAGGTAATTATCAATAGCAGGTTTCAATAAACAGGCTATGCATCAGAATAGGTAAAGCAGTAGTAGTAGCAATTCTAATGCAAGCATGGGAGAGAAAGAATAGGCGATATCGGTATGCTCAAGGGGGGGTGCTTGCCTGGTTGCTCGGTGGCAAGGGCAAGGTCGTCAATGGTGTCGTCGGTCTCCGGAGCTGCGTCGGTCTCAGGGACGACGTCGGGGTCTAACGAGAGAGAAGAGGGGGAGGAATCAGTATAAATACACAGCAAACATGAGCAACACACTGTACGACATGAGAATATGCAGTGCCGGGTGTGTCCTAACATATGGTTGCACGTCACCGAGGAAGGGGGAATCCATCCGGGAATGTTTTCCCGGTTCCGGACATTTGTCAGACAGATGACTGGAGGGGAACGGTTCCATGTTCGGATAGTTAGGGACGTATGGCGGACGAACGGTCCGCGTATTCGGATTCGTCTCGTCGTTCTAAGCAACTTTCATGTACAATTTTTTTCGATCTGAGCTACGGATTAATTTATATGATTTTCTAAAGTTTTAATCATTTTCTGAATTTAATTATTTATTTATTTAATTCCAAATTATCCAGAATAGTGTATGCTGATGTCATCATGATGTCAGCATGATGTCAGCAGTCAACAGGTCGTTGACTATGTCAAACTGACGTGTGGGTCCCACCTGTCAGTGCCTGATTAGGTTAATTAGGGATTAACTAATCTAATTACTGTTTAATTAAACTAACTAATTAGATTAACTTAATCAAAGTTAATTAACTTAATTAATTCACTAATTAATTAATTAATTATTAATTTCATTAATTTCATTTTTATTTTCTTTTATTTTAAAACGTTCTGGGCAGTGGGCCCCGTCTGTCATTGACACAGGGGCATTGGGCCCATTGGTCAGTGGCCCTAGTGGCCATAGCAGGCGTGCGAGCGTGCGGGCACCGGGCGCGGCCAGGGGCGAGCCCGGGCGCTAGGCGCGGGCGCGAGGCTGGCTGAGCACCAGCCGCGAGGGGCCACGACGAGGCGCCGGCGTGGAGCAGCGGCGACGAGCGGTTGCAGCGGGCGACGCGTGTGGGACAGGGGCGGCGAGGCCGCAGTGGTGGCTATGCGGGCGAGGGAGCGGGGCAGCACGCGCGGGCGAGCGGCGGCTGCACCTGAAGCGGGGCAAGGGGTGCTGGCTCGGCAGGCGGGTCGCGGCGAGCACCGCGATGCGGAGCAGCAGCAGCACGTGGTTGGCGCGAGCGGCGCGGGCAGCAGCTAGGGTGGCCGGGCAGCAGTGGCGAGCGGCGAGCGCGAGCGAGGGCGGGTGCGGGCCGGTGAGCGGGGGCAGCTGCGGTCGACGGCGAGCGAGGCGTGCGCGCGGCGAACGCTGCTACGGGGCGGACATCGGTGCGCGGGCGAGGGGAGAAAAGAGAAGAGGCCGGGGCCTCACTTGCGATGCAGGGGAACGGCCGGCGAGGCTCGGGGAAGCCGGGCGGGGAGGAGAGAGTGATGCAAGGCGGCGGGCGATCCGGCGGCCGAGGCGGCGTCGGGCGTCGATGCCCCTGATCCCGATCTGGATCAGGGGAGGGAGAGCGAGCGAGGGGCGGGGGAAGTGGGGGTGGGCTAGGGTTTCGGCCGCCCAGGGGGGAATATAGGGGAGCGGGTGGGCCGGCCTGGTGGCCTGGCTAGGCCGTGGCCCAATTGGGCCGGGGGTGGTTTTGTTTTGTTTTTATTTTTGCTTTATTTCCTTTTGCCTTTTTCTTTTTATTTATTCTTATTTTCTATTTTGCAAATAGTTAGGCCACCAAATAACTTTAGCAAAATATGTGACTTGTTCCATTAAATGCTAGGCATTATCTACTACTGCCAAAAATTGGTTTGGAGACAATTGGAGTTCACACAAATTTTGTATTAAACAGAATGTTTTAATCCTTGCTGTTTTGGTAATGTTAGAGTCACCTAATTAATTTATTAATTGTTGGTTATGATTTTAGAATGGTCTCTGGAATATTTGTCATTTAATGAACATTTTAGATTCTGATTTGAACAACTTTTATTTTCCACTTTGAATTTAATCGAAGTTTAAATTTCCATTTGAATTTGAACTAAAAGGGATAAGATCCAAATGATGTTTAGGCACTGTTGATCATGATGACCTGGCATTATCAAAAGGGTGATTACTGTAGCTTAATACATGGGGTGTTACACGTACGTGGGTGGGTGTGAGAGAGATGGTTTGTGCGAAACAGAGGCAATGTGTCGATGATATCTCAAACAAAAAAATGTAACATATGCAATGTGTGTGAAACAGAGTCATGGATATATCATATATAGAGGGAGCGATTCACGAGAAGAGAGTGGGGGGATCATTGGCGTGAGATATCGATAGAATCGAAAATAGGGATGAAGTGTGTGGGTGCGCGATCGATAAAGAGTGCCATCGAATTTGTGTTTGCCCACGTTAAAGATATAGGGCGGCTGGCCTACTGGAATGTGAGAGGGCAGAGGTGCAGTTTGTCTCTGTGGCATGGATACCTACCTACAATGTTCGACTATCGGTGTGTGTGGGGGGGGGGGGCAGAGACCTAACTATAGAGAGGTAGATCGACTGGTATATGTGTGGAGAAGGAGAGAGACCTAGCTATGTATTGAGGGAGATCGATCGGCATCCATGCATTTGTGTAGCAGAGGAATAAGGTTGGGAGAGAGACAAAGGTATAGTGTCGGAGGGTTGGTGGTGGAGTTGCTTCTCACAAATGGTGGGAGAGACCTGCTAGACAAACGGAGGGTACGAGTGCAATATCAATAAGAGAGGGGATGTCTGCCTGTCTATGCACGTGCGTGTGAGAGACGGATCGGGAGGTATGAAAGGATGATGAGGGGGGACGATATGGTTGTGGTAAGCAGACGTAACTACATAGGAAGATCAATCGTCGTGTGTCGGAGAAAGGGAGAGACATAACTAGTGAGGTACGTCAATCGGTGCATGGGGAAAAAGACTTATAGTCGACCTAGCTATATGTAGGGAGATCGGTAGGTATACATGCATGCATGTGTTAGAAGCAAATAAGGTCCGGAGAGATGGACAGGGGGAGAGGGATGCGGCTAGGAGGTGGTGCGAGAGGCCTACTATATCGAGGGGGGAGGAGTGTGCGAGTATGAGATCGATGAAAAGAGGGGCGGGAGTGTGCACGTGCGTGGAACCGTATTGGACATAGGGGGCATGGACGGTGAGAAGAGAAGAGGGAAAGTGTGTGTTTGTGGTAGGCACACTTGGCTAGAGAGGTATACTTGGCTAGAGAGGTATATCGACCGGTGTGTGCCGGAAAGAAGGAGCCGGGGGGCCTCCACACACCGTGGGTGAACGACCTAAAGAGAAATAACGAATGTGCGCGATGGAGGGGACACTGAGGAAGGGTGAGAGGGGGGCGGGCGTGTGCATGCACGAGAGAAAGTTAGCGCTAGCTACAAAGAGAAGAGGATTTAGTGGGTGTAAAAGACAAACAGAGATCATAATTCATTATAAAAAAGTGGATTCGGATATTTGAAGAAGATATCATAGTGTTTTAAACCGACGCATGCATGAATATATATAATGGTGATACGCATGGTGTGGTTATGAACATGTTATACTACATATAATATATAGAACATTTATTTGAATTTGTGATAATGTGTGGCTTTTGCAGCTCAGGGCTAAATACTTGTCATAATGTAGGGGGCGGGGCACTATACTTTGTGTGATAAACACAGTGTACGTATGAAACATGGTTTAGATTATGAAGATCCAGTTAGTACATCCAATGTACTATTATTTGGAATCAACATCAAGTGTATTCAAAATTTTGAATTCGAGTTCAAATAGTACACATAATTCATATCTTTCTCTATAGTAATCATGTGGCGTGTTGTTAAGATAATATACGAATGATGGGTTAAGTTGGCAACAATCATGATTGTAGATTCTTATTCAAATAGAGAAACGAATTCAAATTTAGTTCGAATTGCAGTGGTAGTATAAACATTTGGAATGCACTAAAATGTTCGTATGAGTAGGTTACATGCATTATACAGCCAGCGAAAAAATTTAATTGGACATAACATGGATTCATAGCTTTGAATAGCATTTGTACAGTAAAACGGGACAAGACTCTCTCTTTATGTGGTGCGAATAGTTTTATTTTTTTTTCTTTTTTTCGTTGAGGGAAGTGTGAATTGATTTGGTACGTACATTATTACACGTTAGGCTTGTCCCTAAAATTCAACCCGTGCCTTGTTATCCTGAAAATTCAGATATCGTGCTCCCAAAACTCACGCCTTGCTATCCCCAAATTACAACGCGCGCGAAAACTCCCTCCAGCTGCCAAACCTCGACACGCGAAATCCCCCTTCTAACCCTGAGCAGAAAGGGCCGCTAGTTCAAATCGGTGGGGGTACTTTTGTAACACACCCTACATTTTGGACAAGTGCGTCCCTAAGTCATGGTCCCCCCTCCCCTTCACCTTCTTTTCGTCATTCGAAATCCCAGGCCGCCATAACCTCTCTACTCCAGCCGCGAAACCCCACCCTCCTCCGTCCGCCACCCTACCGCTGCCCAGCCGGAGCCTCTTCCCCGACGATGTCGTCCACCGCAACAGCTCGATGTCCCTCATCCACCTCCCCGGATGAGGATCCATCGTCGATCTTGTTGTCCCGCCGGTTCAGCCGCCCCGTCCTCCACCTGCAAGGAGCTGCTCTGACGATCGCCTCGCCTATCGCGGCTGATCCATCCCCACAGTGCCGCTTAACATGCTCCACCGAAACCGCAACATCCTCACTGACTCCTCGGATGAAGCCGAGGCCTACTCGGCGCCACCAAAGAGGTTGTACACTCATCACATCGCACCTTCTCCTTAACTCGACCTCCCAGCTTCGATGGTGCTCGATCCCGCACCCGCATGGCGCGGCTATCTCGAAGCCGGCACCGCGGGCAACATCTCCACGGCGGCTCTCCCCCAGTGCGAGGCCCCTTCGGCGGCGGCGGCCATACCAGCCGGATCTGCTGCTGCCGCTCCGGCTCTTGCTCGCTCGCTCGCGCTGCTGCTGCTGCTGCTGCTCCGGCTCTCGTTCGGTTGCGCTGCTGCTTAGCTCTCCCCCTCGCTCGTGCTGCTGCTCTGCTCTTGCTCTCGCTCGCGCTGCTGATGCTAGTACACGGGCTGCTACAGCTACACGAGTTGCTGCTCTGGCTCTAGTTCGCGTTGCTCCTCCAGGCACTACTGCTTCGGCTGCTATCTGCTACCGTGTTCCCCGTCGATCGCCTGCTGATTTAGATCACTGTTTCTCTACCACTAGTGCTCGAGCGGCCTAAACTACATGTGAAGTCTCTCTACTACCAGTGCATTCAGTTTCGACAGTAACATTTAGATTCCACAGTAAATTTCAGTTTCGACAGTTAAGTTCAGAGTCAACAGTTTTTACCTCATCTGTTGTAGTCAGGTATTTTTTGGTGATGTAAATTTTACATCTATCACTTTTTGGTAATGTATTTTACATCATCTATTGGAGATGCTATTAGAATCCCACTTGAGATTAACGATGTCTGTCTTGTACTGCTTCAGCCTCGACGTCTTACGGCTCGCCGGAGCTACTCCAACAACGGAACCATCCATCACAACAGAGCAGTGCCCTGGACGCCGTCTACAGACGCCTCAGATCTTCCTCCACACCTCCGACAGCCACCTCTGCCGCAACTGCTTCAGCGGCCAACCTAATGATGCTGAGGTCGACACGGCTACGGCAAAGAGGTTGTACACTTGTCGCAGCACTTATTACTCTACATTCATGTCGATCCATTAGGGCTATTTTGGTTCAAAGAAAAAAGTGAAGGAAAAATGTAGCAATAGGAAATTTTCCTATGGCACTCTACTATTCAATTATTCATGCATTTCGTTGGAAGGAATGGAGCAAAACATCCACCTGGACCTACTTTTCAAAATCCTATGCATGAAAACAAGACCAAGTGCATTAGTGGCAGAATAACATTCTAACTGTACACGCTTTCATATGGTTTCACTTTAATTTGGCCATGTTTCTTTACATTCCTCTGCTCTTCCAATTCCTGTGAACCAAACACCCAAGTTGACAGAAATCCTGTGTTTACAAATGCTCTATTTCCCACGTGCATTCCTATCCTATTCCGTTGTTTTTCCTATCTCTGCGTTTTTAGAATCCTGCAAGCCAAAGGAGCCCTTACAGAATTACTTCAGTTACAGATAGGCGTCGAAGAAAACTTTGTGTGGTTTGTCCTGCTCCTGCTGCGACGTCGTCCACCTCACCTGAGCTGCTCCATCGACAGAAGCATCCACCAAACCAGACATCATGACTCCTGACCGTCTTTCGCCGCCTCAGATCTCCTTCCCTGTCGCCGGCACCCACCGCAACTGCATCACCATCATCGACTCAGCAGATGAACCTGAGGAGTACACGGGTCCACAAGAGAGGTCGCACTCTTTTGTTTCTGCTTATGTTATGCATTGCTTAATATTACCTGCTACTTTATCGTCCTGTTCACCTCTTAGACTCCAAGTCAGGTCCAAATTAATGTTCAAACTTGAGTTTAAAATTACTTGTGGGGCACATATCGAGGCAGCAATGACTAGTATCTCTGTCTATTATCTGGTTCACCTAGGGTATGCCTATGTTGTTCATCTTAGGTGGGAAACAAATAGTAAAGCAGTCATCATCTGTCTTTTTATTAAATTAAAGCTATCATCAGCCTGCTATCATTATTTTTGGATCCATCCACTGGTTGTTACCATCACTCTAGATTTCTGCATGCTCTCCTTACATAATCTCACTATATTTTTTTCGTATGCATGTCAGATATTGTACACAGTCATGCTGAACATGTAGAGAAAAAGAGAAGAGTTTTGCGCGGAAATACAATGTCATGCAGACATCGCTCCATAGTGGGTTCAATGGCAAACCCTCCCCCCTCTCCAGATTGTAATCCAGAGGAAGATATCTGTTCTGAGGCAGATTCAGACGTAGCTGACCACTCCTATTTACCCCCAAGGTGTTTGCTCTAACTTGGCATGATGATGTTGGTCATATCATGCATATGTTGCCTTGCAGTGCCTACTTTCGACATCATATATGTCATCTGCTTAGTTTAGACGTGTCTGTAATGCCACCTATTTAGTTTCTATATCATATATGAGAATTATGCAGTCTCATATCTTTTAGCCAGCCATAATATATGTGAAATATGCAATGCCATCCTGTTTAACCAGGCATCATATATTTGAATGATATCTTGCCAATCCTTTTCTTCATTACATTTCCATTTGTCGACAATGTTTGTACATTAAACTACTCTTCCTGTGAATCAGCCATTTGAGTGGGTGATGGAAAAATCTAGAGTGAAACAAGGTCTTCAGAGCAGACAGTGCTACCTGTTGAAGCAGATCTCTTGCTAGGTCCCGATAGCTCCTCAGAGATGGATTCAGAGACAGATGACCGGTCCTATTCCCCCACCGAGGTGTATGCTCTAACTTGGCACGGTTATACTACTCATATCATGCATATGGTGTCTTGCATTGCATAGTTTAGACATCATATACACAATATTCAACACCATATTCTTAGTTCAGACATCATATATGCGAATGCCCTCTGCTTAGTATATAAATCACATATGTGAATTAAATCATGCGATCCTGATTACTTAGATAACATGTATGTGAATTATGTCATGCGAACCTGTTTACTAAAGACATCATATAATTATCTCATGCCATCATGTTTAGTTAGTCATCATATCTTTGAATTATGACATGCTATGCTATCCAGTTTAGATAGACATCATATATGTGAAATTATGTCATGCTATCCTTTTTAGTTAACCAATATACATGTCAACTATTTCATGCCCTCTTTTTTCCACACTATCTATTGCATCTGTCTCTCATACAAGGTATGTACATTCAACTATGTTTTCTGTTTATCAGCCATTTGAATTGGAGCGGGTGATGGCAGTATCTAGCGGAGTAAAAACACGGTCTTCAAATAAAACAGTGCTACCTCTTGGTGGAGATAGCACCCCGGTTGTACATGCACGAGAACCAGCCCTACCACACATAACCCAGACTCTCGCAGATTGTACCCCTACTGCGATGGACAGAGAACCAGCTTCACCCAATCTAACCCCAACCCTAGCAGATAGTAACCCAGTTCCTGTTGACATAACACCATCTCCACCATAGAGCTCCCAAACAAGTGCAATTAGTAAGGCAGCTCCAGTGCCCAAAGCGCCAGTACTACCACGGCGAACCCCAACTCCACTAGTTAGTACACCTATTCATGTGGAGGAAGCACAACCAGCCATTCGTAGTTTAACATCTATCGCATTTGATGTTGTTAAATCCTATGTGCGTATCTTCCCATCATGGAAATATTATACTAAAGATGAAGGAAAATGTCAGCTGTAGGTGTTCGTCCAAGAGTTATGTGTAAGTAATGTTATTCATGGCAATTACTTTGCTTTGTCCCATACATTCTACCTCCATGATAGTTATAATACAGCAAATTTTCCCATCTTTCTCTATAGAGAAGGACCGATTTGGAAACTCAGGATGAGGTAACCTGTGCTAATACCTCTGCTATCTTCAAGAATGCTTGGTGACAGTATCGGAATTACCTGAAGAAAACGTACTTCACTGGCAAAGAAACTCATCAAATTTCCTTACGTTCTCCTGAGACACATTTACGGGACGATGACTGGGAACACCTTGTTCTGTACTGGTCCCGAACCAAGAATGTGGTAAGGTCTATGAGCTCATTTTTTATTTTTAAGTACTATATGCCTGCGTCTTACTGTACTCTGTTCGTGTAGAACAAGTGCTTAAACCTGAAGAACAACTATTCTCATTTAAGATTGCATTGCTATCGTGCATACTGCTTTGCTCTTGTATCACTGTATTTACTCATAGAAACTTATTTTTAAATTGAAGGATTCAATCGAAACTCCAATGGCACAACAGGTATGTTTAAGCATGTTTCTTTAACATGTTTGCTCTTATAAATAGCTCTGTTGATTCCAATTTCAATTGTGTATACAGTTGACTTCTCATATCATGCACATTACTAGCATCACAACAGAGCCAATAGTGTTGTTGTACATGTAGACCCGTGGTACCCATCTGAAATCTTGTTGTGCCGTGTAGTTTCCCACGCTTTGTATTCTTTCAATGCTGCTTTCTCTTGAACTGATATGATTTGAACCGTGTCTCTATTTTGATTTGGCAAGATAATGCAGTGACCATAGGATAGATATATGTTTGTTTGATGCTTTTATTATGTACTACTTGGCAATAAAAGACTTGGTAGTTTAATCCTGTCCACCTTACTAATGAACTGGTTCACCGAAATTAGTTTCTTATACTACATGCTAAACCTGTTATGTGTCTGCTTGTTTCTTCTTTTAGAATGCTGACAGAATATTGGGGAAGAGTGCCTTATTAAGCAATGGTAAAGGAAGTAATGCAGATAAGGTTCAGGATAGTGAGACATCCTTGTTGGTCTCCAACAAAGCTGATAAAACAGCTAAGGAAAACTATCTTGAAGACAGTGAGACAACGCCAAAGTCCTGTCTTGGTGTAGTGTTCGAGTTACTGGCCACTACCGCTGGCACAAGCTATTCGAACTCACTGTCTGAATCAGTTCGGTTTCTTGAGTCTCAACTACAAGCTGAAAGACATCGATCAGCTGTGCTGCAACAAGAAGCCGAAGGACTGCGGAAGTCCCTGGAGAATTCAGATGCATACTTTCTGGTGCAACAGCAAGCGTTGGAGGATTTTCGTGCCAAACAGGAGAAAGCTAATAAGCTTGCTAAGCTTATTGGCAGCATGGTGGATACCCAGGATAACGTTTCTTGAGCTCTTGTGAAGTTGTTTCAGTTATGGACTTGTTTTCCTGCCGCTCGTTTATTTGCACTGGTGGCCAATTTAGACGCCCAGGGTATGTAATATGCTGCTTTGTTCCCTATATTTGCACTGGTGGCGAACTTTGATGCCCAGTGGATGTAATATGTGTAATAGCCGTAATAGCCTAGCGTAAGTTGCTTGCTTATTTATTTCCTTATTGTCTTGTTTATTTGTTTGGTTGTAGTCACTGCAGTTCTTTTTCCGCGGTTTGCTAGTGGCAACAATAAAATATTTTTTTAAACTAGGCCGTAATAACCATGGACCGTTATGTAGTGACCATGGGCCTCTTATGGGCCGTAGGATCTATGGGCCTCCTACAGCCGTAGGATCAATGGGCCTTGTGCGGGCGTTAGAATCAATGGGCCTTCTACGGGCTATACTATTCATGGACCAATAAAGGACCGCAATATGGGCCATAAACGGGCTAGAGTGGAAATTGTCTGTTTATGGCTCGATCATAACGGGCCGTTAATAGCTGATATGTATAACGGGCTTAAACGGGCCGTATTTGATGACGCTAAGAAAATAGCCCAACGGATTAACGGGCCACAAACGGGCCGACTTTAACCACGGACTAAATTTGGCCCGCAAGCAGAACAGGCCAGTAACGGACCGGAAGTAATCGAATGCTGGAAATGAGCCCAAGAATAATGGGCCCTTAGAAGGCCAAAAGATCATACGGGCTGGAAAGGGCCCAATGGAATAATGGGTCGTTAATGGGTATAAAGCGATACACTGTTCATTATGGGCCAGTGTCACCACGTGCCGTTAATGGGCTAAGAGTTACATAGGGCCTCATATGGGCCGAAAGACGTCATGGGCTATACATGGGCAGGAAGTCACAACAGGCTGGAATCATATTGGACGGCCCAGATGCCGGTACTGGGCCTAATTCGGATAGGCCATAACGGGCCGTGAGTTAGCGGGCTATAAATGGGCCTTTTGACCAAGTCAAACGGCCCGGCCTTTTCACCTGAATGGGCCACTGTTGGGCCGTGCCACGTGTCTACGTATCATAGGCTCCTCCCGTCGAATGAGTGGATGACATCTGTCCTAACCCTGAGCAGACATGTGGAAACTCCGGCGAATCAGAATTTTACACGTGGAAAATCCCCATTGGTCCGGGCTGTTAACGGGTTATCGGATCCAAACCGGAACCCGATAGCTTAACGGCAACTCGTTACGGCGGATGCCACGTGTCGGTTACCCTTGACGAAAGGACTTCCATGACGCGCCATTTATCGTCATGGAAGTGGACACTTCCGTGATGATAATTTTGGTATTGTCATGGAACACTTCTACGACAGCACAGGTATGACTATCTTCATTCTGTCATAAAATCGTCATGGATGTACATGCATGACAGAAAACATGACCTACTGTGACAAACACGTATCATCACGAAAGTGTATTTTTTTTGTAGTGCGTAGGATGTCCACTGACATTGTGCCCTTGTCTGGGTCAGGAATTAGTGTCTTCAGCTCATCCGACGTAGCCTTCTTAATCATAGCGTCGGCCTCCTTGTGAATGTCTTCGATGCTGCTGAAATTCGAGCACACTTTCATGGTGATTTCGAACTTCGCGCAGTCACCGAGCGAGCACCCGAGGAAGAAGGCCCTCCATCCAATGCCCCAGGGGAAAGGGTTGGGGTTGGAGTTCATGGCAAGGAAGAGTTGATGAAACAGAGAGGGTTTGAGTGCGGTGCTGGACAAGTAGTGTGGGTTAATATAGGAGCATCAGGCCGATAGGAACAAATGTTGACCTTTGAACTACGTGTTGTTCATAATGCAGATCGACAAGGGCAAGGAGGTCGTGCCACCATTAGAGAAGGGCAAGGACGTCGTGCCTCCATTGGTCAACATGCCGGCGCAGGATAACCCAAGCGCCAAGCGGAGGAACTATGGACACTACGATGAGGAGTCGGGACCAAGCCACTTCTGCAAAGTTATCCTTGCTCCGAAGCTGGAGAGTCTGCCATTGCATTTGGAGTTCACGAAGCACTTCCCCGCCGTCCCTACAGGCTAGAGGGGATGCACGTAACTAATCAATAATTCAACATGCAGATGTTAGTTTTTTGTCTGTATTTGCTTAATCAGGTTTAACTAAGACAAGTATGCAAAGGGACAAAAACGATGCAGATAACCAAATGCTCTCTTAATCTCCAAAGCTAGCTGCTCTATGGTGGTTTATTGCTTCCTCAGTTTAGTGCATCGTGAAAACTTAACGCGACGTAAGTGTCATGTCTGCTTTTTCCTTTTCAAGCACGTGACTGTTGCTACCGTGTCAATAATTTCTTCGTGCTACCAGCCCACTATTACCTAACTGTACTGAACCCACTCAAAAAAAAGAAGAGAAAACTAACTTTTTTTAGGGATAAAAGGAAAACTAACTGTACTGAGGCATCTTGACAAAACAAGCCCGCCTATCAGCGCTCCCGTGAAACCCCCGTTGTGCACACAAACAGGACGCGCCTTGCACGAAAAGGCAATAAGAGAGCCATAACATCTCAATAAATAAATAAATAAATAAAGAGAGACTTAAAAGAGAGTGCCGTACGTACGGGGCACGGTGGAGCAGAAAGGGACGCCACCATTACCACGCGCTTGAATGCTCTTCATGTCCATCGCTTAATGGGCACACCTACGGTCCCGACTGGCCACACAATCTCCGCAGCAGCGGACCATATTGTCTGCATGTGGCTCTAACAGTACCAAGTTGACAGAGGCTATATTTTCCTGGGTAGGACGGTGCATGATCGCCCTGGCGCATAGAACGTGGGCAGCCAGACGGTACGGGCAGTGGATCACGGAATTTGGCGGCAATGACATGGTTGCCAAACTGCTACGAGAAAAGAAATAGGCTTTCTTCCGCTTTTTAGATATAAGATAATGAGAGAGCCCTCTTACATAGCAGATCAAAGAAAATCAAACAACAGAAATCACACCAGAAGAAACACAAGTGCACTCCATGACCTTGCTACCGAGCATGACCACGAGAGAGCACCAAGACGACAGTACGCCACAATTGAAGGCACTTGAGCTCCACGATGATGCCCCCAGGAGGGAAACGGCGCAAAGCGCTGCCACCGTCAAGTCTGAAAAGACGAACATGGGTTTTCATTCGGAGAAGAAAATAAATGTTTGATTAATTAGTGAAAAAATAGACCAAAACAAATACAACATGCCCCAAAATACTAGGCACCATCGGCCATTCTCGCTACCCATATGCATACCACTGTCGGTGTAATAAACAGGGGGGTGTTCACTACCCCTGGACACGCACCGGCAAGTCGCAGCCTCCAGGCGGGAAGGACATGGCAGAGGAGGAATCCACCCAAGAGTACATTCGAAGCCCGGTTCCCGGCAAGGTCTACTTGCCGGGAATGGGTCCACGCAACGCCGGCAAGGCAGAGCTGGCAAGACAAGACTCCAGGCGGATCGACCAGAAGATCAAGTCTACTACTGCCGGCGAGATCAGGGCCGGCAAGCTCAGGACTCGACAAGACTAAAGATAAGGCCCCGGCAAGGTTCTTGCCGGGATGACCAGCTGAACCCGGCAAGGCTTGCCGGGGGACAGCTAGACTGGAGACAAGGCCCCGGCAAGGTTCTTGCCGGGATGACCAGCTGAGCCCGGCAAGGTTCCTGCCCGGCAAGGTTATGCCACTATGCTGCTGCTCCAGTGCGGCCGCCAGCATGGCACTCTGGACCCTTCTCCAGGCATGCGTGGCAGAGCACTGTGCCAAGCGGCGCTGATAGGATGGCCCCTTTTCCCATCCCCAAGAAGCTAAGGGACACCTAGACGGAGCATTTAATGCGCTTGTCCTGACCCGTCAGTGATAAGCATGTAAATGCTGTAGCAGAGTATTGCCGCGGCAAGGTACTTGCCCCGGCAAGTCATTGGCTGCGACAAGGTATTGGCTACGGCAAGATAGCAGCTGCGGCAAGGTACTTGCCCCGGCAAGTTACCTTGCACGGCAGGCTATTGGTTGCGGCAAGCTATCAAGTGCGGCAAGGTCTTGCCGCGGCAAGCGTTACTGTAGCTAGCGGTGCAGGAGCAGGTGGGATAGGCTTTTCCCACGTCCAAGACGTCCGGGTACATGTATGTGGACAGCAAAGGCATGGGCATTTAATGCCCTTGTCCCCTGCCGTCAGTGGTAGGTAGGACATGTCATCCTGGTAATAGTGGCCTTACTGTAGCAACTTTCCACCTCTACCTTTACTATTTGCCACCTGTTGGTGACCCCTTTGTGCGTATAAAAGGAGGCCCATAGGCAACAGGAAAAAAGGGGAGGAACTGGGAGATGGAGAACTCCAGTATTGTACGCAGCTACTCGGTACTGTAGCGCTCCTGGAGCTAGAACAATCATACAGATAATAAACCAAAAAGCAGGAGTAGGGTTTTACGCATCCGTGCGGCCCGAACCTGGGTAAATCTCTCTCGTGCACTGTCGTGTTCTTCGCTAGATTTGCTCTTCGTGCGACCGTCTCTCCCTGCCGAACGTAAGGGGGTCCTTCCCTGGGTCCCATAGGTGATCGCGGATTCGTCCCCGACATCTTTGGCGCGCCAGGTAGGGGGTGAGGGGCTGCGCGAACCTGATCTGGCGATCAACGCGGCAGTTTCTTCATCATCTTCACCGCCATAGCGTCCAAGAAGAAGGGCCTGAACCTTCGCAAAAAGCTAAGTTTTAAAGCTTTAATTACTTTCTGCTGTTAAGTCTTATCCTGGACTATATTTTTGTGCATAACCTGTGCGCGAAGGAGCGCTCCTGAAACATTCTGCGCTCCTGGTTGTTTTGGGTCCGCCCAACAATGTAGACGCAGCTGCGATTGTTTCTAAGGCGTTAAGCTCCCGAAGAGGCGGCGTTCTCGATAGGCTGCTGAACAGGACCCGATCCTAAGCGCCATCGACCGGAACATGCTCATTCGGGGAGTATTCCGGCAAGCGTGGGGGGCTCACTGTGCAAAAATGCAGTCGTTTAAGGAGAAGGACTTAGCGAGTTTTATTCTAAGGTTCCTGCGTAAACTCGTATGCTGAGGAGCCTTCCCGGGGCTAGTCGCGCTCCTAGTTGCCTCGAGTCCGCTCGGCAACCTGAGCAGCTGCGCCAGAGCCGGGAAGGTAAACCTTTTCGGGAGGCGGCGTTCCCGGCATGCTGCTAAGGATCCGTTCCTCAAAGCGCTGCTGACTGGATCGTGCGCACCGGAAAGTGTTCCGGCAAGCAAGGGAATATTCAGCAGGAGTCAAGATTGCAGCGAATCCGACATTAACCAGAAGCTAATCAACTTGTTGTGCTCAAACGCTGTTGTGGCATTTCATGCCCAGTCAGTGTTGCAGGAACACGCATGGAAGGCGAGCTCGGGGGCTGGCAACGCCCCAGAGAGTAACCCCCTGAAGAGCCTCCCCGGCAACAAGCTTGCCGGAAGCTGGCGTTGAGAACGTCAAGGTTCTCCGCCAGAGTCAAGAGCCTCCCCGGCAACAAGCTTGCCGGAAGCTGGCGTTGAGAACGTCAAGGTTCTCCGCCAGAGTCAAGAGCCTCCCCGGCAACAAGCTTGCCGGAAGCTGGCGTTGAGAACGTCAAGGTTCTCCGCCAGAGTCAAGAGCCTTCCCGGCAACCCCTTGCCGGAAGCTGGCGTCGAGAACGTCAAAGTTCTCCGCCAGAGTTAAGAGCCTCCCTTGCCGGGGGCTCCGACAACCACTCTTTGAGCAAGAAACAAGCTCGGGGGCTAGCGGCGCCCTAGCAGAAAAAGCTAAGTTGCACAGATTTTTTGGCAATTGCGTTCATTTTACTGTCCTCACTCGCTTCTTACACCTACACGCGAAGGAGCCTTCTCGGGGCTAGTTGCGCTCCTAGTCGCCTCGAGTCCGCTCGACGATGTGAGCAGCTGCACCAGAACCGGGAAGGTAAACCTTTCCGGGAGGCGACGTTCCCGGTGAGCTGCTAAGGACCCGATCCCCAAGCGCCGCTGCCTGGAGCGTGCGCACCGGAAAGCTTTCCAGCAAGCGTGGGTCGTCTTGATTGATTCCTCGTTCTCGTATATCGACCTGCACGCGAAAGGACCTTGCCGTGGTTAGTCCGCGCTCTGGTTTCGCCTCGAGTCCGCTCGGCAAACTTAGCAGCTGCGTTCTGGCCCGGCAAGTCGCCTTGCCGGCGGCGGCGTTTCCAGCAGGCTGCTAAAGACCCGCACCTAGCGCTCGCGGCAAGCGTGCGCACCGGCAGGGTTTCCAGACAGCGTAGGGTACAAGATACGTGCAAGGATGGAATCAATCAAGGGGGAAGCATGCATTCATTTAGCATGAAGGAATATCTCTTGTGCCATAAAGCTTGGCCTAATCAAGGTAAATTGTTTCTTTATGCGTGCCATTGCAGCAACAGGGTTGCGACCTCCAGGCAGGAGGAACGGCAGGGAATAGATCTACATGTTGTCGGTGTGCGTCGTTGGGCCTAGCCCGGACAACCACTGTGCACGCCTGTCCGGCCCAGGCCCGGGGGCTCCTGTCGGTGTAATAAACAGGGGGGGTGTTCACTACCCCTGGACACGCACCGGCAAGTCGCAGCCTCCAGGCGGGAAGGACATGGCAGAGGAGGAATCCACCCAGGAGTACATTCGAAGCCCGGTTCCCGGCAAGGTCTACTTGCCGGGAATGGGTTCACGCAACACCGGCAAGGCAGAGCTGGCAAGACAAGACTCCAGGCGGATCGACCAGAAGATCAAGTCTACTACTACCGGCGAGATCAGGGCCGGCAAGCTCAGGACTCGACAAGACTAAAGATAAGGCCCCGGCAAGGTTCTTGCCGGGATGACCAGCTGAACCCGGCAAGGCTTGCCGGGGGACAGCTAGACTGGAGACAAGGCCTCGGCAAGGTTCTTGCCGGGATGACCAGCTGAGCCCGGCAAGGTTATGCCACTATGCTGCTGCTCCAGTGCGGCCGCCAGCATGGCACTCTGGACCCTTCTCCAGGCATGCGTGGCAGAGCACTATGCCAAGCGGCGCTGATAGGATGGCCCCTTTTCCCATCCCCAAGAAGCTAAGGGACACCTAGACAGAGCATTTAATGCGCTTGTCCTGACCCGTCAGTGATAAGCATGTAAATGCTGTAGCAGAGTATTGCCGCGGCAAGGTACTTGCCCCGGCAAGTCATTGGCTGCGACAAGGTATTGGCTACGGCAAGATAGCAGCTGCGGCAAGGTACTTGCCCCGGCAAGTTACCTTGCGCGGCAGGCTATTGGTTGCGGCAAGCTATCAAGTGCGGCAAGGTCTTGCCGCGGCAAGCGTTACTGTAGCTAGCGGTGCAGGAGCAGGTGGGATAGGCTTTTCCCACGTCCAAGACGTCCGGGTACATGTATGTGGACAGCAAAGGCATGGGCATTTAATGCCCTTGTCCCCTGCCGTCAGTGGTAGGTAGGACATGTCATCCTGGTAATAGTGGCCTTACTGTAGCAACTTTCCACCTCTACCTTTACTATTTGCCACCTGTTGGTGACCCCTTTGTGCGTATAAAAGGAGGCCCATAGGCAACAGGAAAAAAGGGGAGGAACTGGGAGATGGAGAACTCCAGTATTGTACGCAGCTACTCGGTACTGTAGCGCTCCTGGAGCTAGAACAATCATACAGATAATAAACCAAAAAGCAGGAGTAGGGTTTTACGCATCCGTGCGGCCCGAACCTGGGTAAATCTCTCTCGTGCACTGTCGTGTTCTTCGCTAGATTTGCTCTTCGTGCGACCGTCTCTCCCTGCCGAACGTAAGGGGGTCCTTCCCTGGGTCCCATAGGTGATCGCGGATTCGTCCCCGACAACCACACACACTACCGAGAGGATGACCACCGTCGAGGTTGCCTGCAAGAGTCATCGTCATCGCTTCTCCCGAGCAACCGACTCCAACTTTGCTGCATCGAACCATCTACGAGGTTGACACCAAAGCAGTCGCCCAAAGTCCACGTCGGCCTATGCCAAACAACCGACCACACGCACCAGCGGCAAGACAACTCTGATTCTGAACGTAAGCAACAAAGGGAGTGTATGCAAGGGTTACACTGGAAAGGATCCTCGCAACTAGACGCCCATCGCTCTTCATCGCCGCCGCCCGGACCCAGCCACAACAACTTCGACTCCAAAGCAAGCCCAAAGACGTGTGGACATTGTCAGAAAGTCGTCTACCAAACCATGTTGCTCCAGGAAAGCACGAACGAGATTGATGACCTTCAAGGCCACGCCCTAAAGGAGGCAGCGACTAGGAGATGCCGCCGCCGCTCGACCAAGACATGTGTCTTAGGCTTTCGCCTAAAAGACATGACCTTGGGGTAGATGAAGAAAGGAGCTCCAGGACGAAAACCAAGCGAGGAAAGGGACACTTGCAAGCGCCTCATCGTTGGTGCTGGGAAATCCAGGTAGGTGCTCCCCCGAAGTAGCCCGCCCCTCCACACCATGCAGTTAGTGACCCGAGCGCCACCAACTCGATAGCCCGCGCATCTGCTGCTTGGCAACGGCGCCATCTCCACCCCAAATTCACAAACCTCGCCATTAGCACGTGCCAATGAGCTGGAGCCGACCAAAATGGCCAGATCTAGTGTCACCCTACCACAGTAGCGGCCAAAGGCCGACACACAACTGACTCGTGCGAGGACGAACCCCTATAGGGCCATGAGGGGGGCTATCACTCCGCCACAACTCGTGGGGGAGGAGCTATCAAACTGGAGCCCTCGACCCCGCAGCCTGCGCTACCGTGGCTGCCACCCAATGAAGACACTACCTGGCAAACACCCAAATCATAGAAAGCCATTTCATAATAGAAGAGAAGCGAGCTTCCCCCACCGCGAGTCCCTGTCACGTAACAAGGAGAAAGATTTGTCACCTTCCTCTGTGAGTTCTTACCTAGCAGACTACTCTGACAATGGCGATTGGAGGAAGGGCGGTGAGGGGGCTGACAACACTCAATCTGTTGGGAAACGTTGCATGGAAAACAAAAAAAATTCTACGCACACGCAAGATCTATCCATGGAGATGCATAGCAACGAAGGGGAGAGTGTGTCTACGTACCCTCATAGACCGTAAGCGGAAGCTGAAGGAAATATGCCCTAGAGGCAATAATAAAGTTGTTATTTTATATTTTCTTATTCATAATAAATGTTTATTATTCATTCTAGAATTGTATTGATCGGAAACCTAAATACATGTGTGAATACATAGACAAACACTGTGTCCCTAGTAAGCCTCTACTTGACTAGCTCGTTGATCAAATATGGTTAAGGTTTCCTAACCATAGACATGAGTTGTCATTTGATAACGGGATCACATCATTAGGAGAACGATGTGATGGACAAGACCCATTCGTTAGCTTAGCATTATGATCGTTCAGTTTTATTGCTATTGCTTTCTTCATGTCAAATGCATATTCCTTCGACTATGAGATTATGCAACTCCCGGATACCTGAGGAATGCTTTATGTGCTATCAAATGTCACAACGTAACTGGGTGATTATAAAGATGCTCTACAGGTATCTCCGAAGGTGTTTGTTGAGTTGGCATAGATCGAGATTAGGATTTGTCACTCCGAGTATCAAAGAGGTATCTCTGGGCCCTCTCGGTAATACACATCATAAGAAGCCTTGCAAGCAAAGTAACTAATGAGTTAGTTGCAGGATGATGTATTACGGAACGAGTAAAGAGACTTGCCGGTAACGAGATTGAACTAGGTATGAAGATACCGACGATCGAATCTCGGGCAAGTAACATACCGATGAACAAAGGGAATAACGTATGTTGTCATAACGGTTCGACCGATAAAGATCTTCGTAGAATATGTAGGAGCCAATATGAGCATCCAGGTTCCACTATTGGTTATTGACTAGAGAGGTGTCTCGGCCATGTCTACATAGTTCTCGAACCCGTAGGGTCCGCACGCTTAACGTTCGATGACGATATTGTATTACATGGGTTATGTGATTTGGTGACCGAATGTTGTTCAGAGTCCTGGATGAGATCACGGACATGACGAGGAGTCTCGAAATGGTCAAGAGGTAAATATTGATATATAGGACGATAGTATTCGGACATCGGAAGTGTTCCGGAGTGTATCAGGTATTTATCAGAGTACCGGAGGGGTTACCGAAACCCCCGGGGGGAAGATATGGGCCATGAGAGGGGAGCACACCAGCCCACAAAGGGTGGCGCGCCCCCCTATGGCAGGAGGCTGAATTGGAGAAGGAAAAAAGGGGGGTTCGGCCCCCCTTCCTTTCTCTCTTCCCCTTTCCCTTTCTTCTCCGGTGAAAAAAAGGAAAGGAGGGGGGAGGGCGCCACTTGGGGAAACCCCAAGTAGGATTTGGATCCTACTTGGGGCGCCCCCTGGCTGCCTCTCCTCCCCTCCCACCTATATATATGTGGGGAGGGGGGCGCCTAGAACAGACAAGATCAATTGTTAGCCGTGTGCGGCGCCCCCCTCCACAGTTTACACCCCCGATCATATTCTCGCGGTGCTTAGGCGAAGCCCTACGCGGATCACATCACCATCACCGTCACCAAGCCATCATGCTGATGGAACTCATCTACTTCCTCGACACCTTGCTGGATCAAGAAGGCGAGGGACGTCATCGAGCTGAACGTGTGCAGAACTCGGAGGTGCCGTACGTTCGGTACTCGATCGGTGGAGCGCGAAGAAAGTTCGACTACATCAACCGCGTTGTGAAATGCTTCCGCTTTCGGTCTATGAGGGTACGTAGATACACTCTCCCCCTCGTTGCTATGCATCTCCATGGATAGATCATTGCGTGTGCGTAGAATTTTTTTTGTTTTTCATGCTACGTTTCCCAACAGTGGCATCAGAGCCAGGTCTATGTGTAGATGATATGCACGAGTAGAACACAAAGAAGTTGTGGGCGGTGATGTTCATACTGCTTACCACCAACGTCTTATTTTGATTCGGCGGTATTGTGGGATGAAGCGGCCCGGACCAACCTTACATGTCCACGCACATGAGACCGGTTCCACCGACAGACATGCAACTAGTTTTGCATAAAGGTGGCTGGCGGGTGTCTGTTTCTCCTACTTTAGTTGAATCAAATTTGACTGCGGCCGGTCCTTGAAGAAGGTTAAAACAGCAAACTTGACGAAACACCGTTGTGGTTTTGATGCGTAGGTAAGAACGGTTCTTACTAGAAGCCCGTAGCAGCCACGTAAAACTTGCAACAACAAAATAGAGGACGTCTAACTTGTTTTTGCAGGGCATGTTGTGATGTGATATGGTCAAGACATGATGTGATATACCTTATTGTATGAGATGATCATGTTTTGTAAAAGTAATCGGCAACCGGCAGGATCCTTATGGTTGTCTCTTTATTGTATGAAATGCAAACGCCATGTAATTGCTTTACTTTATCACTATGCGTTAGCGATAGTTGGCGAGACGACCATGACGCAACGATCGAGATCAAGGTGTCGAGTCAGTGACGATGGAGATCATGACGATGCTTTGGAGATGGAGATCAAAAGCACAAGATGATGATGGCCATATCATGTCACATATTTTGATTGCATGTGATGTTTATCTTTTATGCATCTTATTTTGCTTAGTACGGCGGTAGCATTATAAGATGATCCCTTAACTAAATTTCAAGGTATAAGTGTTCTCCCTGAGTATGCACTGTTGCGATAGTTCGTCGTGTTGAGACACCACGTGATGATCGGGTGTGATAGACTCTACATTCACATACAATGGGTGCAAGACAGTTTTGCACATGCGGAATACTCAGGTTAAACTTGACGAGCCTAGCATGTACAGACATGGCCTCGGAACACTGGAGATCGAAAGATCGAACGTGAATCATATAGTAGATATAATCAACATGGAGATGTTCACCATTGATGACTACTCCATCTCACGTGATGATCGGACATGGGTTAGTTGATTTGGATCACGTATCACTTAGATGACTTGAGGGATGTCTATTTAAGTGGGAGTTCATTAGTAATTTGATTAATTGAACTTAATTCATCATGAACTTAGTCTTGATAATTTTTGCATATCTATGTTATAGATCAATAGCTCGTGTATAGCTCCCCTGTTTTATTTTGATATGTTCCTAGAGAAAACTAAGTTGAAAGATGATAGTAGCAATGATGCAGACTGGGTCCGTGATCTGAGGATTATCCTCATTGCTGCACAGAAGAATTATGTCCTTGATGCACCGCTAGGTGACAAACCTATTGCAGGAGCAGATGCAGATGTTATGAACGTTTGGCAAGCTCGGTATGATGACTACATGATAGTTTAGTGCGCCATGCTTTACGGCTTAGAACCGGGACTGCAAAGACGTTTTGAACGCCATGGAGCATAGATGTTCCAAGAGCTGGAATTGGTATTTCAGACTCATGCCCGTGTCGAGAGGTACGAGACCTCTGACAAGTACTTTGCCTACAAGATGGAGGAGAATAGCTCCGCTAGTGAGCATGTGTTCAGAATGTCTGAGTACTACAATCGCTTGAATCACGTGGGAGTTAATCTTCCAGATAAGTTAGTGATTGATAGAGTTCTCTAGTCACTATCACTAAGCTACTAGAACTTCGTGATGAACTATAATATGCAAGGGATGACGAAAACGATTCCCAAGCTCTTCGCGATGCTAAAATCGGTGAAGGTAGAAATCAAGAAAGAGCATCAAGTGTTGATGGTTAACAAGACCACTAGTTTCAAGAAAAAGGGCAAGGGAAAGAAAGGAGAACTTCAAGAAGAATGGCAAGCAAGTTGTCACTCCCGTGAAGAAGCCCAAAGCTGGACCTAAGCCTGAAACTGAGTGCTTCTACTGTGAAGGAAATGGTCACTGGAAGTGGAACTGCCCCAAATACTTGGCGGATAAGAAGGGTGGCAAAGTGAACAAAGGTATATTTGATATACATGTTATTGATGTGTATTTTACTAGTGTTCATAGTAGCCCCTGGGTATTTGATACCGGTTCAGTTGCTAAGATTAGTAACTCAAAACAGGAGTTACAAAATGAACAGAGACTAGTTAATGACGAGGTGATGATGTGTGTTGGAAGTGATTCCAAGGTTGATAAGATCACCATCGCACACTCCCTCTACCTTCGGGATTAGTGTTGGACCTAAATAAATAAATGTTATTTGGTATTTGCGTTGAGCATGAATATGATTGGATCATGTTTATTGCGATACGGTTATTCATTTAAGTCAGAGAATAATTGTTGTTCTGTTTACATGAATAAAACCTTCTATGGTCATACACTCAATGTAAATGGTTTATTGAATCTCGATCATAGTGATACACATATTCATAATATTGATGCCAAAAGATGCAAAATTGATAATGATAGTGCAACATATTTGTGGCACTGCCGTTTAGGTCATATTGGTGTAAAGCGCATGAAGAAACTCCATGCAGATGGGCTTTTGGAATCACTTGATTATGAGTCATTTGATACTTGTGAACCATGCCTCATGGGCAAGATGACTAAAACTCCGTTCTCCGGAACAATGGAGCGTGCTAATGACTTATTGGAAATAATACATACCGATGTATGTGGTCCGATGAGTATTGAAGCACGCGGCGGGTATCGTTATTTTCTCACCTTCACTGATGATTTGAGCAGATATGGGTATATCTACCTAATGAAACACAAGTCTAAAACATTTGAAAAGTTCAAAGAATTTCAGAGTGAAGTGGAGAATCATCGTAACAAGAAAATAAAGTTTCTACGATCTGATCGCGGATGCGAATATTTGAGTTACGAGTTTGGCCTTCATTTAAAACAATGTGGAATAGTTTCACAACTCATGCCACCTGGAACACCACAGCGTAATGGTGTGTCCGAACGTCGTAACCATACTTTATTAGATATGGTGCGATCTATGATATCTCTTACCGATTTACCACTATCGTTTTGGGGTTATGCATTAGAGACAGTTGCATTCATGTTAAATAGGGCACCGTCTAAATCCGTTGAGACGACACCGTATGAACTATGGTTTGGCAAGAACCCTAAGCTGTCGTTTCTTAAAGTTTGGGGTTGCGACACTTATGTCAAAAGGCTTCAGCCTGATAAGCTTGAACCCAAATCGGAGAAGTGCGTCTTCATAGGATACCCTAAGGAAACAATTGGGTACACCTTCTACCACAGATCCGAAGGCAAGATCTTTGTTGCCGAGAATGGAACCTTTCTAGAGAAGAAGCTTCTCTCGAAAGAAGTGAGTGGGAGAAAAGTAGAACTTGATGAGGTAATTGTACATTCTCTCGAATTGGAAAGTAGCTCATCAGAGAAATCCGTTCCCATGATGCCTACACCAACTAGAGAGGAAGCTAATGATGATGATCATGAAACTTCAGATCAAGTTACTGCTGGACCTTGTAGGTCGAACAGAGCACGTTCCACACCAGAGTGGTACGGTAATCCTGTTCTGGAAGTCATGTTACTAGACCATGACGAACCTACGAACTATGAAGAAGCTATGATGAGCCAAGATTCTGATAAATGGCTTGAGGCCATGAATCTGAGATAGGATCCATGTATGAGAACAAAGTGTGGACTTTGGTAGACTTGCCCGATGATCGATGAGCCATAGAGAATAAATGGATCTTCAAGAAGAAGACTGACGCTGATGGTAATGTTACTATCTACAAATCTCGACTTGTCGCAAAAGGTTTTTGACAAGTTCAAGGGGTTGACTACGATGAGACTTTCTCACCCGTAGCGATGCTTAAGTCCATCCGAATCATGTTAGCAATTGCCGCATTTTATGATTATGAAATCTGGCAAATGGACGTCAAAACTGCATTCCTTAATGGATTTCTTAAGGAAGAATTGTATATGATACAACCAGAAGGTTTTGTCGATCCTAAAGGTGCTGACAAAGTGTGCAAGCTCCAGCGATCCATCTATGGACTGGTGGAAGCATCTCAGAGTTGGAATATATGCTTTGATGAGGTGATCAAAGCATATGGTTTTATACAGACTTTCAGAGAAGCCTATATTTACAAGAAAGTGAGTGGGAGCTCTGTAGCATTTCTAATATTATATGTGGATGACATATTGTTGATTGGAAATGATGTAGAATTTCTTGATAGCATAAAAGGATACTTGAATAAGAGTTTTTCATTGAAAGACCTCGTTGAAGCTGCTTATATATTGGGCATCAAGATCTATAGGGATAGATCGAGACGCTTAATAGGACTTTCACAAAGCACATACCTTGATAAAGTTTTGAAGAAGTTCAAAATGGATCAGCCAAAGAAGGAGTTCTTGCCTGTATTACAAGGTGTGAAGTTGAGTAAGACTCAAAAACCCGACCACGGCAGAAGATAGAGAGAGAATGAAAGTCATTCCCTATGCCTCAGCCATAGGTTCTATACGATATGCCATGCTGTGTACCACACCCGATGTGTGTCTTGCCACTTATCTGGCAAAGAGGGTACAAGAGTGATCCAGGAGTGGACCACTGGACAACGGTCAAAATTATCCTTAGTTACCTAAGAGGACTAAGGAAATGTTTCTCGGTTATGGAGGTGATAAAGAGTTCATCGTTAAGGGTTACATCGATGCAAGCTTTAACACCGATCCGGATGACTCTGAGTCTTAATCTGGATACATATTGAAAGTGGGAGCAATCAGCTAGAGTAGCTCCATGTAGAGCATTGTAGACATAGAAATTTGCAAAATACATACGGATCTGAATGTGGCAGACCCGTTGACTAAACTTCTCACACAAGCAAAACATGATCACACCTTAGTACTCTTTGGGTGTTAATCACATGGCGATGTGAACTAGATTATTGACTCTAGTAAACTCTTTGGGTATTGGTCACATGACGATGTGAACTATGGGTGTTAATCACATGGCGATGTGAACTAGATAATTGACTCTAGTGCAAGTGGGAGACTAAAGGAAATATGCCCTAGAGGCAATAATAAAGTTGTTATTTTGTATTTCCTTATTCATGATAAATGTTTATTATTCATGCTAGAATTGTATTGATCAGAAACCTAAATACATGTGTCAATACATAGACAAACATTGTGTCCCTAGTAAGCCTGTACTTGACTAGCTCGTTGATCAAAGATGGTTAAGGTTTCCTAACCATAGACGTGAGTTGTCATTTGATAACGGGATCACATCATTAGGAGAATGATGTGATGGACAAGACCCATCCGTTAGCTTAGCATTATGATCGTTCAATTTTATTGCTATTGCTTTCTTCATGTCAAATGCATATTCCTTCGACTATGAGATTATGCAACTCCCGGATACCGGAGGAATGCCTTGTGTGCTATCAAATGTCACAACGTAACTGGGTGATTATAAAGATGCTCTACAGTTATCTCCGAAGGTGTTTGTTGAGTTGGCATAGATCGAGATTAGGATTTGTCACACCGAGTATCGGAGAGGTATCTCTGGACCCTCTCGGTAATACACATCATAAGAAGCCTTACAAGCAAAGTAACTAATGAGTTAGTTGCAGGATGATGTATTACGGAACGAGTAAAGAGACTTGCCGATAACGAGATTGAACTAGGTATGAAGATACCGACGATCGAATCTCGGGCAAGTAACATACCGATGAACAAAGGGAATAATGTATGTTGTCATAACGGTTTGACCGATAAAGATCTTCGTAGAATATGTAGGAGCCAATATGAGCATCCAGGTTCCGCTGTTGGTTATTGACTAGAGAGGTGTCTCGGTCATGTCTACATAGTTCTTGAACCCGTAGGGTCCGCACGCTTAACATTTGATGACGATATTGTATTATATGAGTTATGTGATTTGGTGACTGAATGTTGTTCGGAGTCCCGGATGAGTCACGGACATGACGAGGAGTCTCGAAATGGTCGAGAGGTAAAGATTGACATATAGGACGATAGTATTCAGACACCGGAAGTGTTCCGGAGTGTATCGGGTATTTATCGGAGTACCGGAGGGGTTACCGGAACCCCCGGGGGGAAGATATGGGCCATGAGAGGGGAGCACACCAGCCCACAAGGGGTGGCGCGCCCCCACTATGGCAGGAGGCCGAATTGGAGAAGGAAAAAAGGGGGGTTCAGCCCCCCTTCCTTTCTCTCATCCCCCTTCCCTTTCTTCTCTTGTGAAAAAAAGGAAAGGGGGCGCCACTTGGGGAAACCCCAAGTAGGATTCGGATCCTACTTGGGGCGCCCCCTGGCTGCCTCTCCTCCCCTCCCACCTATATTTATGTGGGGAGGGGGGCACCTAGAATAGACAAGATCAATTGTTAGCCGTGTACGGCGCCCCCCTCCACAATTTACAACCCCAATCATATTCTTGCGGTGCTTAGGCGAAGCCCTGCGCGGATCACATCACCATCACGGTCACCATGCCGTCGTGCTGACAAAACTCATCTACTACGTCGACACCTTGCTGGATCAAGAAGGCGAGGGACGTCATTGAGCTAAACGTGTGCAGAACTCAGAGGTGTTGTACGTTCGGTACTCGATCGGTGGAGCGCGAAGAAAGTTCGACTACATCAACCGCGTTGTGAAACGCTTCCGCTTTCGGTCTATGAGGGTACGTAGACACACTCTCCCCCTCGTTGCTATGCATATCCATGGATAGATCATTGCGTGTGCGTAGAATTTTTTTGTTTGCCATGCTACGTTTCCCAACAGAAGCGTTTGTTAACGCGGTTGATGTAGTCAAACTTCTTCGCGCTCCAACCGAGAGGGCCCAGAGATACCTCTCCGATACTCGGAGTTACAAATCCTAATCTTGATCTATGCCAACTCAACAAACACCTTCGGAGATACCTGTAGAGCAACTTTATGATCACCCAGTTACATTGTGATGTTTGATAGCACACAAGGTATTCCTCCGGTATCCGGGAGTTGCATAATCTCATAGTCGAAGGAATATGTATTTGACATTAAGAAAGCAATAGCAATAAACTGAACGATCAATATGCTAAGCTAACGAATGGGTCTTGTCCATCACATCATTCTCCTAATGATGCGATCCCGTTATCAAATGATAACACGTGTCTATGGTTAGGAAACCTTAACCATCTTTGATCAACGAGCTAGTCTAGTAGAGGCTTACTAGGGACACGGTATTTGTTTATGTATTCACACATGTATTTAAGTTTCCGATCAATACAATTCTAGCATGAATAATAAACCTTTACCATGAATAAAGAAATATAAAATAACAACTTTATTATTGCCTCTAGGGCATATTTCCTTCAGTATCCCACTTGCACTAGAGTCAATAATCTAGATTACATTGTAATGAATCTAACACCCATGGAGTCTTGGTGCTGATCATGTTTTGCTCGCGGAAGAGGCTTAGTCAACGGGTCTGCCACATTCAGATCCGTATGTATTTTGCAAATCTCTATGTCTCCATCCATAACCTTTTCATGAATGGAGTTGAAGCGTCTCTTGATGTGTTTGGTTCTCTTGTGAAACCTGGATTCCTTCGCCAAGGCAATTGCTCTAGTGTTGTCACAAAAGATTTTCATTGGACCCGATGCACTGGGTATTACACCCAAATCGGATATGAACTCCTTCATCCAGACTCCTTCATGTGCTGCTTCCGAAGTAGCTATGTACTCCGCTTCACACGTAGATCCCGCCATGACGCTCTGCTTGGAACTGCACAAACTGACAGCTCCACCATTCAATATAAATACGTATTCGGTTTGTGACTTAGAGTCATCCGGATTAGTGTCGAAGCTAGCATCGACATAACCATTTACGACGAGCTCTTCGTCACCTCCATAAACGAGAAACATATCCTTTGTCCTTTTCAGGTACTTAAGGATGTTCTTGACCACTGTCCAGTGATCCACTCCTGGATTACTTTGGTACCTCCCTGCCGAACTTATGGCAAGGCACACATCAGGTCTGGTACACAGCATAGCATACATGATAGAACCTATGGCTGAGGCTTAAGGAATGACTTTCATTTTCTCTCTATCTTCTGCAATGGTCGGGCTTTGAGTCTGACTCAATTTCACACCTTGTAACACAGGCAAGAACCCTTTCTTTGACTGATCCATTTTGAACTTCTTCAAAACTTTACCAAGGTATGTGCTTTGTGAAAGTCCTATTAAGCGTCTCGATCTATCTCTATAGATCTTGATGCCCAATATATAAGCAGCTTCACCGAGGTCTTTCATTGAAAAATTCGTATTCAAGTATCTTTTTATGCTATCCAGAAATTCTATATCATTTCCAATCAACAATATGTCATCCACATATAATATAATATCAGAAATGCTACAGAGCTCCCACTCACTTTCTTGTAAATACAGGCTTCACCGTAAGTCTGTATAAAACCATATGCTTTGATCACCTCATCAAAGCATATATTCCAACTCCGAGATGCTTGCACCAATCCATAGATGGATCACTGGAGCTTGCACACTTTGTTAGCACCTTTAGGATCGACAAAACCTTCTGGTTGCATCATATACAACTCTTCTTTGAGAAATCCATTAAGGAATGCAGTTTTGGCGTCCATTTGCCAGATTTCATAATTATAAAATGCGGCAATTGTTAACATGATTCGGACAGACTTAAGCATCGCTACAGGTGAGAAAGTCTCATCGTAGTCAACTCCTTGAACTTGTCGAAAACCTTTTGTGACAAGTCGGGCTTTGTAGACAATAACATTACCATCAGCGTCAGTCTTCTTCTTGAAGATCCATTTATTTTCTATGGCTTGCCGATCATCGGGAAAGTCCACCAAAGTCCATACTTTGTTCTCATACATGGATCCTATCTCAGATTTCATGGCCTCAAGCCATTTATCAGAATCTGGGCTCATCATAGCTTCTTCATAGTTCGTAGGTTCACCATGGTCTAATAACATAACTTTCAGGACAGGATTACCGTACCACTCTGGTGCGGAACGTGCTCTGTTCGACCTACGAGGTCCAGTAGTAACTTGATCCGAAGTTTAATGATCATCATCATTAGCTTCCTCTCTAGTTGGTGTAGGCATCACGGGAACGGATTTTTCTGATGTGCTACCTTCCAATTCGAGAGAAGGTACAATTACCTCATCAAGTTCTACTTTCCTCCCACTCACTTCTTTCGAGAGAAACTCCTTCTCTAGAAAGGATCCATTCTTGGCAACAAAGATCTTGCCTTCGGATCTGTGATAGAAGGTGTACCCAATTGTTTCCTTAGGGTAACCTATGAAGACGCACTTCTCTAATTTGGGTTCGAGCTTATCAGGCTGAAGCCTTTTGACATAAGTGTCGCATACCCAAACTTTAAGAAATGACAGCTTAGGTTTCTTGCCAAACCATAGTTCATACGGTGTCGTCTCAACGGATTTAGACGGTGCCCTATTTAACGTGAATGCGGCTATCTCTAATGCATAACCCCAAAATAATAGTGGTAAATCGGTAAGAGACAACATAGAACGCACCATATCCAATAAAGTACGGTTACGACTGAAAGATCGTGGATGTCGCCTAGAGGGGGGGGTGAATAGGTGCTATTAAAATAATTACGGTTTAGGCTTGAACAAATGTGGAATAAACCTAGCGGTTAATTTGTCAAGCACAAAACCTACAACAACTAGGCTCACCTATGTGCACCAACAACTTATGCTAAGCAAGATAAACTAGTAGGTGATAGCAAGATATATGACAAGAAACAATATGGCTATCACAAAGCAAAGTGAATAAGTAAAGGGCTCGGGTAAGAGATAACAGAGGCATGCGGAGACGACGATGTATCCCGAAGTTCACACCCTTGTGGATGCTAATCTCCATTTGGAACGGTGTGGAGGCACAATGCTCCCCAGGAAGCCACTAGGGCCACCGTAATCTCCTCACGCCCTCGCACAATGCAAGATGCCGTGACTCCACTAAGGGACCCTTGAGGGCGGTCACTGAACCCGTACAAATGGCAACCCTTGGGGGCGGTCACCGAACCCGTACACTTTGGCAACCCTTGGGGGCGGTCACCGGTACCCGTCAAATTGATCGAGGCAATCTCCACAACCTAATTGGAGACCCCGACGCTTGCCTGGAGCTTTACACCACAATGATTGAGCTCCGAACACCACCAACCGTCTAGGGCGCCCAAGCACCCAAGACGAACAAGCTCAAGGGTACCAAGCACCCAAGAGTAATAAGCTTCTCAACTTGTAACTTCCACGTATCACCGTGGAGAACTCAAACCTAGGCACCAAATGCAATGGCAAGGGCACACGGAGTGCCCAAGTCCCTCATTCTCAAATCCCACCAAAGCAACGAAAGCTATGGAGGAAAATGAGAGGAAGAACAAGAAGGAGAACACCAAGAACTCCAAGATCTAGATCCAAGGGGTTCCCCTCACATAGAGGAGAAAGTGATTGGTGGAAGTGTGGATCTAGATCTCCTCTCTCTTTTCCCCAAAAAACTAGCAAGAATCCATGGAGGGATTGAGAGATAGCAAGCTCGAAGAAGGTCAACAATGGGGGGCAAATAGAAGCTTAAAGGATAAGGTTTAATGGGGAAGAAGACCTCCTTTTATAGGTGGGAAAAATCCAACCGTTATGTGCTCAGCCCGCACACGAGCGGTACTATCGCTCGAAAGAGCAGTACTATCGCTCGAAAGAGCAGTACTACCGCTCGGGCGGTAGTAACAGGAAAAATAGAGCAACGGATAGAAACCTTGGGCGATAGTGCCGCCTGGAGCGGTACTACCGCTCATCCGAGCGGTACTACCGCGGGAGAGGCAGAACATAGGAACAAAGGAGGAAGGGCAGAGCACAGCGCGACAACAGTACTGCAGTAGCAGTACTACCACCCGACCGGGGTGGTACTACCACTTATAGGCGGTACTGCCGCACACACTGCCGCCCTACTACTGCTGAACCCGACACGAAAAGAAGAACCCCAAAATAAGCAGCGGTAGAAGCCACGGAACTGGACAGCTGTAGTACCACTTAGAAGCGGTACTACCGCCCGACAGGGACGGTACTACCGCTGCCCAGAGCGGTACTACCGCAAGGGTGCATTAAGCAAGCCCCAAGCAAAACAGATGCACCAGGAAAAACAGAACTGCCACAACTTCTGCATAGGAGCCCCGAATTGAGCAAACTCAAGCTTGTTGGATAGAGGACGACAAGAACTATCCAACAGTGAGGTATGCCTAAGATATAGAGAAGTGAAACCTCCAACAGAGAAGGATTGACATAACCTCCAACATCGAAAACATCATAGAAGATGCAAGTAAACTCCGTTTTCGATGAACTCGAGCTTGTCATGAAGATGACCAAAAGCTCTAGAACTCACAAAGAAAAACACCAAACAAGGACCAAGAAAGATGATGCAAAGATGCAATGGTTTGAGCTCTCTACGAACAATACAATCAAGCTACTCACTTGAGAGCCCCCCTTGATAGTACAACAATCGATCCTATAACCCGGTCTCCCAACTACCACCATGAGACTGGTAAAATAGAAAACCTATCAAGGGCAAACCTTTGCCTTGCACATCGTCCACTTGAGCTAGATGATGAACGATCTTGACTCCCTCAAATTGGACCACCTTTCTTGATTGCGTTGGCTCGATGAAGACTAGTTGGTTGCTCCCCCATACTCCACTATGGGTGAGCCACTCTTCGGCACATCTTCACAAGTCCATTGACACCACAATGGACGGCAAGCTTCAAGCACTTGATCTCTTCATGATGCTCCACTTGAACTTGCACACCGCTATCTTGATGACGATCACCACTTGATGTCATCCTCCATGGGTTGTATGATACCTTCCTCTTGATGCAAACCCATGGACACATACCTAACCCCACATAGAACTCTCACATAGACCATGGGTTAGTACACAAAGCGTAATGGACAATTCTTACTGTCGGTGTCAAAACCGGCAGACCTCGAGGTAGGGGGTCCCGAGCTGTGGATCTAGGATCGATGGGTAACAAGGGACGACGAACACAGTGTTTACCCAGGTTCGGGCCCTCTCGAAGAGGTAATACCCTACGTCCTGCTTGATTGTATTGATTGTATAACGTGGTTTACAGAGTAGATCTACCTCGAGATCAGTATGAGCTAAACCCTAGGCTACGGGGGGATGAAGATAGCTACCCCCTAACGACTACAACCCTCGGTTTATATAGACACCGATAGGGTTAGGGTTACCAAAGATAGATTACAACAAGAGGGAAAGAGATCTCGTCCACCCTTGACTTGAGGGCACACCACGGCTTCACAGGTCTCCGGTCACCACACGGCTCCACTAGTCCGGCCCATGCATAATGGGTCATCTCCCCGAGGACCCCTTAGTCCATGACTCCCTCAGTAGCCCCCGAACTTGCCTCCAACACCGAGACTTGTATCCGGTATCCATTCCGACCAGTATTCGATTTGCGGGGCGAGTTCCCCAGCAAGTCTTCCCCCTGTTCGGTACCAAGTGATGTTCGGAGTCTGAAACGGTTGTTTTACTTAACACCGAAGGCAGTAATAAAATATCGCTCAAGCACAAATAGTGCCTTTATCTGACAACTTTTTCTCCTTCAACGAAGAGTCGCTTCCGGCCATAACACCAAGCAGTTACTATTTCTCGAAGCGCGGCTCGAGGCTGACGCCATGCTTGACACGTCCCTTCAAGGTGGAGACCGTGTCCCGCTTTTCGGGGGATATGGTTAATGATCTCGATTCCCCTCCCCGCTCATAACGTTGTGGAGATATCGGGAAGTGGAGAGGCCAACAGCGTGAAAAAGGGATCTCTGGCCTGCCCATAGTCTATAAAGGGGGGGGGCTACAGTCTGCATCACATGTCTTCTCCTACCTTCCGCACTCGCGATCCTTCAGAGCTCTAGCGCCCTTTCTCCCTGCTTCCATAGCCAATCCCACTTTACCTCCTTCGACCATGGCCGGATCCGGCGCCAATGGGAAGTGGGAGCCCTCCTCCATCACCAACGAGGATATACTGAAGCTGAAGGAGGCCGGTTACTTGCCGGCCAACGTCGCCCATCGAGCCCCCGAAGAGGGCCAGATCATCCCTACGCCCGAGCAGGGCGAAAGTGTAGTTTTTCTCCCCCATTTCCTTAGGGGGCTTGGATTTCCACTGCACCCCTTTGTGCGGGGGCTAATGTTTTACTATGGGCTGGATTTCCATGATCTAGCCCCCAACTCCCTCCTCCACATTTCGACCTTCATCGTCATCTGTGAAGCGCTCCTCTGGGTCCAGCCGCACTTCGGCTTATGGCTGAAGGTGTTCAACGTGAAGCCCAAGGTGGTCGGCGATGAGCATGCGGACTGCGGAGGGGCCATGATCAGCAAGTTGACACGGGTCCAGTGGCTAGACGGCCACTTCGTCGACACCGTCCGGATGTGGCAGAAGGAGTGGTTCTATATCACCGAGCCGAGGAAGGCCGCATGGGGAGCGGCCCCCGCCTTCCGGTCTAGACCCCCCACCAGATTGGCCTCCTGGACCACCAAGAGTCTGGACTGGGGATGTGTTGCCGACGCCAAAGCGCTGCAGAAGCGCGTCGACAACGTAATAGAGACCGGCATGAAGCTGGTCGACGTGTTCCAGATCATGATCCTGTTGGGGAACGTAGTATTTCAAAAAAAATCCTACGATCACGCAAGATCTATCTAGGGGAAGCATAGCAACGAGCGGGGAGAGTGTGTCCACGTACCCTCGTAGACCGAAAGCGGAAGCGTTTAGTAACGCGGTTGATGTAGTCAAACGTCTTCGCGATACAACCGATCCAAGTACCGAACGTACGGCACCTCCGCGATCTGCACACGTTCAGCTCGGTGACGTCCCTCGAACTCTTGATCCAGCTGAGGCCGAGGGAGAGTTCCGTCAGCACGACGGCGTGGTGACGGTGTTGATGAAGTTACCGACGCAGGGCTTCGCCTAAGCACTACAACGATATGATCGAGGTGGAAATCTGTGGAGGGGGCACCGCACACGGCTAAAACAATTAACATGTGTGTCCTAGGGTGCCCCCCTCCCCACGTATATAAAGGATTGGAGGAGGGGAGGGCCGGCCCTCTCATGGCGCGCCCAAGGGGGGAGTCCTACTCCCGGTGGGAGTAGGATTCCCCTTTCCCTAGTTGGAGTAGGAGAGGATGGAAGGAGGAGAGAGGGAGAAGGAAAGGGGGGCCGGCCCCCCACCCTAATTCGGATTGGCTTGGGGGGGGGGGTGCGCCCCCACCTTGGCTGCCTCCTCCTCTCTCCCACTAAGGCCCAATAAGGCCCATAGACTCCCCGGGGGGTTCCGGTAACCCTCCGGTACTCCGGTAAATGCCCGAACTCACCCGGAACCATTCCGATGTCCAAACATAGTCGTCCAATATATCAATCTTTATGTCTCGACCATTTCGAGACTCCTCATTATGTTCATGATCACATCCAGGACTCCGAACTACCTTCGGTACATCAAAACACATAAACTCATAATACCGATCGTCATCGAACGTTAAGCGTGCGGACCCTACGGGTTCGAGAACTATGTAGACATGACCGAGACTCATCTCCGGTCAATAACCAATAGCGGAACCTGGATGATCATATTGGCTCCCACATATTCTACGAAGATCTTTATCGGTCAAACCGCATAACAACATACGTTGTTCCCTTTGTCATCGGTATGTTACTTGCCCGAGATTCGATCGTCGGTATCATCATACCTAGTTCAATCTCGTTACCGGCAAATCTCTTTACTCGTTCCGTAATGCATCATCCCGTAACTAACTCATTAGTCACATTGCTTGCAAGGCTTCATATAATGTGCATTACCGAGAGGGCCCAGAGATACCTCTTCGATACTCGGAGTGACAAATCCTAATCTCGATCTATGCCAACCCAACAAACACCTTCGGAGACACCTGTAGAGCATCTTTATAATCACCCAGTTACGTTGTGACGTTTGATAGCACACAAGGTGTTCCTCCGGTATTCGGGAGTTGCATAATCTCATAGTCAGAGGAACATGTATAAGTCATGAAGAAAGCTATAGCAATAAACTTAACGATCATTATGCTAAGCTAACGGATGGGTCTTGTCCGTCACATCATTCTCCTAATGATGTGATCCCGTTCATCAAATGACCACACATATCTATGGTCAGGAAACTTAACCATCTTTGATTAACGAGCTAGTCAAGTAGAGGCATACTAGGGACACTTTGTTTTGTCTATGTATTCACACATGTATTAAGTTTCCGGTTAATACAATTCTAGCATGAATAATAAACATTTATCATGATATAAGGAAATATAAATAACAACTTTATTATTGCCTCTAGGGCATATTTCCTTCTGTCTCCCACTTGCACTAGAGTCAATAATCTAGTTCACATCGCCATGTGATTTAACACCAATAGTTCACATCGCCATGTGACCAACACCCAAAGGGTTTACTAGAGTCAATAATCTAGTTCACATCACCATGTGATTTAACACCAATAGTTCACATCGCCATGTGACCAACACCCAAAGGGTTTACTAGAGTCCATAATCTAGTTCACATCGCTATGTGATTAATACCCAAAGAGTACTAAGGTGTGATCATGTTTTGCTTGTGAGAGAGGTTTAGTCAACGGGTCTGCCATATTCAGATCCATATGTATTTTGCAAATTTCTATGTCTACAATACTCTGCATGGAGCTACTTTTAGCTAATTGCTCCCACGTTCAATATGTATCTAGATTGAGACTTAGAGTCATCTAGATCAGTGTCAAAGCTTGCATCGACGTAACTCTTTACGACGAACTCTTCATCACCTCCATAACCGAGAAACATTTCCTTAGTCCTCTAAGGATAATTTTGACCGCTGTCTAGTGATCTACTTCTGGATCACTATTGGTACCACCCTGCCAGACTTATGGCAAGGTACACAATAGGTTTGGTACACAGCATGGCATACTTTATAGAACCTATGGCTGAGGCATAGGGAATGACTTTCATTCTCTCTCTATCTTCTGCCGTGGTCATGCTTTGAGTCTTACTCAACTTTATACCTTGCAACACAGGCAAGAACCCTTTCTTTGACTGATACATTTTGAACTTTTTCAAAACTTTATCAAGGTATGTGCTTTGTGAAAGTCCTATTAAGCGTCTTGATCTATCCCTATAGATCTTGATGCTCAATACTTTAAGCAGCTTCACTGAGGTCTTTTTATTGAAAAATTCTTATTCAAGTATCCTTTTATGCTATCCAGAAATTCTATATCATTTCCAATCAGCAATATGTCATCCACATATAATATAAGAAATGCTACAGAGCTCCCACTCACTTTCTTGTAAATACAGGCTTCTCCAAAAGTCTGTATAAAACCATATGCTTTGATCACTTCATCAAAGCGTATATTCCAACTCTGAGATGCTTGCACCAGTCCATAAATGGATCGCTGGAGCTTGCACACTTTGTTAGCACCTTTAGGATCGACAAAACCTTCTGGTTGTATCATATACAAATCTTCTTTAATAAATTCATCAAGGATTGCAGTTTTGACATCCATTTACCAGATTTCATAAAATGCGACAATTGCTAACATGATTCGGACAGACTTAAGCATCGATACGAGTGAGAAAATCTCATCGTAGTCAACACCTTGAACTTGTCGAAAACCTTTTGTGACAATTCAAGCTTTGTAGATAGAAACACTACTATCAGTGTCTGTCTTCCTCTTGAAGATCCATTTATTCTCAATGGCTTGCCGATCATCGGGCAAGTCAACCAAAGTCCACACTTTGTTCTCATACATGGATCCCATCTCAGATTTCATGGCCTCAAGCCATTTCGCGGAATCTGGGCTCATCATCACTTCCTCATAGTTCGTAGGTTCGTCATGGTCTAGTAACATGAATTCGAGATCAGGATTACCGTACCACTCTGGTGCGGAACGTACTCTGGTTAACCTACGAGGTTCGGTAGCAACTTGATCCGAAGTTTCATGATCATCATCATTAACTTCCTCACTAATTGGTGTAGGCATCACTGGAACTGATTTCTGTGGTGAACTACTTTCCAATTCGGGAGAAGGTACAATTACCTCATCAAGTTCTACTTTCCTCCCACTCACTTCTTTCGATAGAAACTCCTTCTCTAGAAAGGATCCATTCTTAGCAACGAATGTATTGCCTTCGGATCTGTGATAGAAGGTGTACCCAATAGTCTCCTTTGGGTATCCTATGAAGACACATTTCTCCGATTTGGGTTCGAGCTTATCAGGTTGAAGCTTTTTCACATAAGCATCGCAGCCCCAAACTTTAAGAAACGACAACTTGGGTTTCTTGCCAAACCACAGTTCATAAGGTGTCGTCTCAACGGATTTAGATGGTGCCCTATTTAACGTGAATGCAGCCATCTCTAAAGCATAACCCCAAAACGATAGCGGTAAATCAGTAAGAGACATCATAGATCGCACCATATCTAATAAAGTGTGGTTACGACGTTTGGACAGACCATTGCGCTGTGGTGTTCCGGGTGGCGTGAGTTGCGAAACTATTCCGCATTGTTTCAAATGAAGACCAAACTCGTAACTCAAATATTCTCCTCCATGATCGGATCGCAGAAACTTTATTTTCTTGTTACGATGATTTTCCACTTCACTCTGAAATTCTTTGAACTTTTCAAATGTTTCAGACTTATGTTTCATCAAGTAGATATACCCATATCTGCTCAAATCATCTGTGAAGGTCAAAAAATAACGATACCCGCCGCGAGCCTCAATATTCATCGGACCACATACATCAGTATGTATTATTTCCAATAAATCCGTTGCTCACTCCATTGTTTCGAAGAACGGAGTTTTAGTCATCTTACCCATGAGGCATGGTTCACAAGTACCAAGTGATTCATAATCAAGTGATTCCAAAAGTCCATCAGTATGGAGTTTCTTCATGCGCTTTACACCAATATGACCCAAACGGCAGTGCCACAAATAAGTTGCACTATCATTATCAACTCTGCATCTTTTGGTTTCAATATTATGAATATGTGTATCACTACTATCGAGATTTAACAAAAATAGACCACTCTTCAAGGGTGCATGACCATAAAAGATATTACTCATATAAATAGAACAACCATTATTCTCAGATTTAAATGAATAACCGTCTCGCATCAAACAAGATCCAGATATAATGTTCATGCTTAACGCTGGCACCAAATAACAATTATTCAGGTCTAAAACTAATCCCGAAGGTAGATGTAGAGGTAGCGTGCCGACGGCGATCACATCGACTTTGGAACCATTTCCCACACGCATCGTCACCTCGTCCTTAGCCAATCTTCGCTTAATCCGTAGTCCCTGTTTCGAGTTGCAAATATTAGCAACAGAACCAGTATCAAATACCCAGGTACTACTGCGAGCATTAGTAAGGTACACATCAATAACATGTATATCACAAATACCTTTGTTCACCTTGCCATCCTTCTTATCCGCCAAATACTTGGGGCAATTCCGCTTCCAGTGACCAGTTCCTTTCCAGTAGAAGCACTCAGTCTCAGGCTTAGGTCCAGACTTGGGCTTCTTCACTTGAGCAGCAACTTGCCTGCCGTTCTTCTTGAAGTTCCCCTTCTTCCCTTTACCCTTTTTCTTGAAACTGGTGGTCTTGTTGACCATCAACACTTGATGCTCCTTTTTGATTTCTACCTCCGCAGCCTTTAGCATTGCGAAGAGCTCGGGAATTGTCTTATCCATCCCTTGCATATTATAGTTCATCACGAAGCTCTTGTAGCTTGGTGGCAGTGATTGAAGAACTCTGTCAATGACACTATCAACCGGAAGATTAACTCCCAGCTGAGTCAAGTGATTATGATACCCAGACATTTTGAGTATATGCTCACTAACAGAACTATTCTCCTCCATTTTGCAGCTATAGAACTTATTGGAGACTTCATATCTCTCAATCCGGGCATTTGCTTGAAATATTAACTTCAACTCCTGGAACATCTCATATGCTCCATGACATTCAAAATGTCATTGAAGTCCCGGTTCTAAGCCATAAAGTATAGCACACTGAACTATCGAGTAGTCATCAGCTTTGCTCTGCCAGACGTTCTTAACGTCATCAGTAGCGTCTGCAGCAGGCCTAGCACCTAGCGGTGCTTCCAGGACATAATTCTTCTGTGCGGCAATGAGGATAATCCTCAAGTTACGGACCCAGTCCGTGTAGTTGCTACCATCATCTTTCAACTTAGCTTTCTCTAGGAACACATTAAAATTCAAAGGAACAGTAGCACGGGCCATTGATCTACAACAACATAGACATGCAAAATACTATCAGGTACTAAGTTCATGATAAATTAAAGTTCAATTAATCATATTACTTAAGAACTCCCACTTAGATAGACATCCCTCTAATCATCTTAAGTGATCACGTGATCCAAATCAACTAAACCATGTCCGATCATCACGTGAGATGGAGTAGTTTTCATTGGTGAACATCACTATGTTGATCATATCTACTATATGATTCACGCTCGACCTTTCGGTCTCAGTGTTCCGAGGCCATATCTGCATATGCTAGGCTCGTCAAGTTTAACCCGAGTATTCTGCGTGTGCAAAACTGGCTTGCACCCGTTGTATTTGAACGTAGAGCCTATCACACCCGATCATCACGTGGTGTCTCAGCACGAAGAACTTTCGCAACGGTGCATACTCAGGGAGAACACTTATACCTTGAATTTTAGTGAGAGATCATCTTATAATGCTACCGCCGTACTAAGCAAAATAAGATGCATAAAAGGATTAACATCACATGCAATTCAATATAAGTGATATGATATGGCCATCATCATCTTGTGCCTTTGATCTCCATCTCCAAAGCACCGTCATGATCACCATCATCACCGGCGCGACACCTTGATCTCCATCGTAGTATCGTTGTCGTCTCGCCAACTATTGCTTCTACGACTATCGCTACCGATTAGTGATAAAGTAAAAACAATTACATGGCGATTGCATTGCATACAATAAAGCGACAACCATATGGCTCCTGCCAGTTGCCGATAACTCTGTTACAAAACATGATCATCTCATACAATAAAATATAGCATCATGTCTTTGACCATATCATATCACAGCATGCCCTGCAAAAACAAGTTAGACGTCCTCTACTTTGTTGTTGCAAGTTTTACGTGGCTGCTACGGGCTAAGCAAGAACCGTTCTTACCTACGCATCAAAACCACAATGATTTTTCGTCAAGTGTGCTGTTTTAACCTTCAACAAGGACCAGGCGTAGTCACACTCGATTCAACTAAAGTTGGAGAAACTGACGCCCACCAGCCACCTGTGTGCGAAGCACGTCGGTAGAACCAGTCTCTTGTAAGCGTACGCGTAATGTCGGTCTGAGCCGCTTCATCCAACAATACCGCCGAATCTAAGTATGACATGCTGGTAAGCAGTATGACTATTATCGCCCACAACTCTTTGTGTTCTACTCGTGCATATAACATCTACGCATAGACCTGGCTCGGATGCCACTGTTGGGGAACATAGTATTTCAAAAAAATTCCTACAATCACGCAAGATCTATCTAGGAGAAGCATAGCAACGAGCGGGGAGAGTGTGTCCACGTACCCTCGTAGACCGAAAGCGGAAGCGTTTAGTAACGCGGTTGATGTAGTCGAACGTCTTCGCGATCCAACCGATCCAAGTACCGAACGTACGGCACCTCCGTGATCTGCACACGTTCAGCTCGGTGACGTCCCTCGAACTCTTGATCCAACTGAGGCCGAGGGAGAGTTCCGTCAGCATGATGGCGTGGTGACGGTGTTGATGAAGTTACCGACGCAGGGCTTCGCCTAAGCACTACAACGATATGACCAAGGTGGAAATCTGTGGAGGGGGCACCGCACATGGCTAAAACAATTAACTTGTGTGTCCTAGGGTGCCCCCCTCCCCACGTATATAAAGGAGTGGAGGAGGGAAGGGCCGGCCCTCTCATGGCACGCCCAAGGGGGGAGTCCTACTCCCGGTGGGAGTAGGATTCCCCTTTCCCTAGTTGGAGTAGGAGAGGATGGAAGGAGGAGAGAGGGAGAAGGAAAGGGGGGCCGGCCCCCCACCCCAATTCGGATTGGGCTTGGGGCGGGGGGCGCCCCCACCTTGGCTGCCTCCTCCTCTCTCCCACTAAGGCCCAATAAGGCCCATAGACTCCCCGGGGGGTTCCGGTAACCCTCCGGTACTCCGGTAAATGCCCGAACTCACCCGGAACCATTCCGATGTCCAAACATAGTCGTCCAATGTATCAATTTTTATGTCTCGACCATTTAGAGACTCCTCGTTATGTCCGTGATCACATCCGGGACTCCGAACTACCTTCGGTACATCAAAACACATAAACTCATAATATCGATCGTCATCGAACGTTAAGCGTGCGGACCCTACGGGTTCGAGAACTATGTAGACATGACCGAGACTCATCTCCGGTTAATAACCAATAGCGGAACCTGGATGCTCATATTGGCTCCCACATATTCTACGAAGATCTTTATCGGTCAAACCGCATAACAACATACGTTGTTCCCTTTGTCATCGGTATGTTTCTTGCCCAAGATTCGATCGTCGGTATCATCATACCTAGTTCAATCTCGTTACCGGAAAGTCTCTTTACTCATTCCGTAATGCATCATCCCATAACTAACTCATTAGTCACATTGCTTGCAAGGCTTCATGTGATGTGCATTACCGAGAGGGCCCAGAGATACCTCTCCGATACTCAGAGTGACAAATCCTAATCTCGATCTATGCCAACCCAACAAACACCTTCGGAGACATCTGTAGAGCATCTTTATAATCACCCAGTTACGTTGTGACGTTTGATAGCACACAAGGTGTTCCTCCCATATTCGGGAGTTGCATAATCTCATAGTCAGAGGAACATGTATAAGTCATGAAGAAAGCTATAGCAATAAACTTAACGATCATTATGCTAAGCTAACGGATGGGTCTTGTCCATCACATCATTCTCCTAATGATGTGATCCTGTTCATCAAATGACAACACATGTCTATGGTCAGGAAACTTAACCATCTTTGATTAACGAGCTAGTCAAGTAGAGGCATACTAGGGACACTTTGTTTTGTCTATGTATTCACACATGTATTTAGTTTTTGGTTAATACAATTCTAGCATGAATAATAAACATTTACCATGATATAAGGAAATATAAATAACAAATTTATTATTGCCTCTAGGGCATATTTCCTTCAGATCCACCGCGGGCTCCTCCCTTGCCAAGAGAGGGCCAAGCCCATGTGGGAGCATGAGCCCGAGGATCCGGCCACTGTGCGGCACCTCTTTGGCACGACTCCTGACAAGATATGGGGCCAACTATTCCAGCCCCAGAAGGAGTGGCCGGCCGAGAGGAAGGGCATCGGTCATGACGCCGCAAATCCCCCAAGGGAGGTGAGTGGCATGTCTCTTCGAAGAGTATTCGAATATTCACATTGTGTGAGATTCGATCTAACCTGGTTATGTGGATTCTGCGGGGCTGGCTCGCCAAGGCCAAGAAGATCAGCGGCCCGGCGCCGCTGCCGAAGGGGCCCCGATCAGAGCAGCTGGAGAAGATGCTGGTCGTGGTGCCCTACAAGGCGCCCGCTAAGAAGGGCAAGAAGCAAGAGGCACCGGAGGCCAGGGAGGGCCTCCGCCGTAGGATCCGTCCGGGCAACCGGTCCGGAGATGCTGCGGCCTCATCCGTACAGGATGGGGGCAAGGAGGAGGAGTACGAAGAGGAGAGTGCCTCTTCGCACTCCCAAAAGAGGCCGGCGTCCGAGGACGCCGAGGAGGTCCAACCTTCCCCGGCCCCAAAGAGACGACACCGGCCTAAGCTGGTTATACCTGACAACTCGGATGACAAGAAGTCTGAGGCGTCCGAGGAGCTCCTGAAGAAGGGATCCAGGGTCAAGCCCCTTGCCAGCAGGTAAGGTGTCTGTATTTTCAGCTATTATGCTTTCAGTAGTTTGTTTTAGTTGAAGGTTAACCCCTCCGAATTGCAGTCCCCCGCATGAGCGCCCCACCGAGCAAATCTCGAAAGGGACGTCTCTGCCCGCCGAGCTGGCGGACAGTGGGTCTATGGCGCACTCCGCGCCTCCTTTGGTCCCCGAAGAGGCTGAGGAGGTGCGGTCCCAAAGAACTCCTCCTCCTCCGAACACGGAGGGGGAGGTAGATGCCGTAATGGCCGAGGTCAACACCTCGGTCATCGAAGACCAGGAGGGAGCGTCCCTCCTGGCCGACGAGGGAAAAGATTCCGGGCCATCCGGACCCCCTCTGTCGACCGCTCCTGAGCCTCCGAGGCCCTCGACGGCATAGATTCCTCCTAGTGGGGAAGGGGCCGGGGAGCCAACGCCAGCGCCGAACACCTCCGCACGGGCGATGGTGGGCTGGCTGGACACGCTGGAGGAGTTGGTGAGCAACTCCGTCATCGTTGAAGGGCACCGCACCCTTATGGGTGAGGCTATGCAGAGTGTTCGGTCCGTCCAATCCAGACTGAACGACGCTGTCCAAGGCCTTCTAACAGGTTTTGAGGTAAGTCAAGTAATGATCCTTCCTCATAATGAGGTTATAGTTCTTAGTGTAAGTAGGCCGCATACATAGCCGCCCCCGAGACTCTGCCAGGATCTTTGAAGAGGCCTACAGAGGATCAAATTCGGTAGGTTGGTTAACAATGTCGACATTTCTGATGCTAACGTAGGCATCTTTCGTGGCTGTGGCTGCTAATGCCGCGGCATTAGAGGTGATGGATCGGAAGCTCAAGCTTTCCGATAAAGAGCTGGACCTTGTCAACAAACGGCTTGACGAGGCGCAAGGTAAGCTATGTAAAAAGATGTGTATTTGCTAGATAGGGACTGGCCAGACCATTGATTGATCCTTTATCTTGATGATCTTGCAGCTACTGCCGCCGAGGTTGAGGGCTTAAAGGAGGCCCTTAAGAAAGCTGAGGCCGAGGTGGCCGAGAAGAGGACAGCCGCTGAGAGGGCGGTGTCCGAGCTTGAGCAGGCCAAGCGTGCTGCTAAGCAGCATGAATCTCGGGTAACTGAGGTCCAAGGGGAGCTCCAGGATGCCACTGAGAAGCTTGAGGCCCTTGATAAGGGGCGGGAGGAGCAATCCTCCCGTCTGTCCAAGGCAGAGAAAGAGCTCCAGGAGGCGAAGAGTGACGCCCGAGGTTTCTGGGAGATGCTTCGGCAAGCCGCACAAATTGCCAATGGTAAGAAATATTTATTGCAGAGTGTGTTCGGAGGCAACAGATTCGCCCTACTGGCGAGGGTCTGGCACTCCGCAGGCGTCTTCGCTGAACTCCCGAAGAATGCGGCGGCCGCGGCGAGGCACTATGCCACTCGCGAGGAGGATTCCACGCAACGGCTCTTTTGGTCACAGTTTCCGGACTCCGAGCGTCCTCCCCTCCTCAGCGATCAAATGAAGCAGCTGATGGAGATGCATCGGATGTCTGAGCTGGCCTTGAAGGACCTCTGTGTCAGCCTGTGGCCGACCGAGCCCATTCCGGACACCTACTTCGACCTTGTGCAAAGGCTGCGGGAGGCGCCGCTCCGGATTGACGACGTGAAGCAGTCGGCGTGCGTTGAGGGGGTGAGGCTCGCGTTTGCAAAGACCATGGTTCATTGGCCAAGGATTAATCCAATGGAGATGGCCACTGGTCCTCCGCCCCAGCGGAAGGAGCATCGCCGCCCCGAGCAATACTTCGCGCAGGTGATGACCGAAGCACGGGCGATAGAGGGCCAGTGTTCGAAAAATGTAATGCTTGAGTAGATGTAGCAAGCTTGTACCAAGTGGGATTTATGCTTTATTATGCACCCAGCGAACTTAGTGATTAAATTTTGCCTCCTGTGTGGCCGTATGTTTAGTTCTGAAAGCTACCAGTCGTCGGCTTCAGCCCCCAAGTGAATATCACGAAGGGTGTTTTGTTTCCGCACTGTTACCCTTAGCCAACGTCTTGGTGCCCGGAGGCAGTAGTGTGGGAACGAAACCAGGCGATCAGACTATTCGGTTTTATTGCTTTCACTTAGCCTTAGGAGCTTGACGGTGGGGACTAGGGACTAGCCCCGGTGTATTTGTGATGTACTTGGGGGTCGAAGCCTGCCCTTTTTGATCACATGGTTTGTGTTAAGACGAACCCTTCGTGTGACACGGTGAAATCGCCAACGATTTTTAGAGTCCAACCTCGTCATCGGATCGCAGACCCGTTCGCGCTTAGTATGACGATCAGTTTTCGGCTTTTTCCTCCTGAGGTACTTGACCGGGCGAACCAGTAGTACGATCGCAGGGGTTCTCCTTTTTCCCTCTTAGCCGAACAAGTGGAACATAAGGGGCAAACACAGGAGCCGGGCAACCCAACTATTGACCCAAGACATAGTTCAGAACAGATGCATATAGTGCAATATCCGAGACGCCGGACACCTAGCGGGAAGCGGTGCCGGACTTAAAGATATTGAGCTGATGTATAAATTGAACTCGTAACTGATTAATAAATTTTCATGCCGGGCTGTTCAAAGAGCGAGGAGAGAATCGGAAAGGGACAGAAAAATTGCAAGATGCAGATATTCGAACACCATAAAGGGTATTTTTATTATTTCTCAGAACATCTAACCGTACAATTCGAATTGCGAAGGTAGTACTTGCAAGAGAGAAAGAAAAAGAAAGTTTACAGAGTAAAGGTTGACGCAGGGCCTTGATGCGTGAGTTGAAGCCTTCATTGTGCCCTGCTGCACGTCTGCGCCTTTGCTTCTGATAGGTGGGGGTTGGGACCTTCAATGAGACCTTGATGGGCGAGGACCCTCCGATGAAGCTTTAAACTTGGGGGTATCTAGAATTGGTCCCCGGGTCGTCCGAAGACTAGGTAATTCCGAAGTTTAGTTTAACCGAACATGTACTTCGGATTAATGTATGCCTCACGGCTGCCCATTGTATTTTGAGTGCGAAGTTGTGCTGACGAGGCACGTAGAGCGTGAAGAATGTGGGCATGCCGTGGGGCGCGTATCCCTATTTGCGGCGAATGCATGCGGGTTCCCATGATGGGGAACGGGTTCGAACCCGTTTACTGTTGTCGCCGGCCCTTATAGTGGGTCAACATCCGGGCCTATATGGGCCGGTGTGGTCTTCGGCCGCTAGGGCCGTAGTGTGCTCTTCGGTTCGAAGTGAGCATTCTGTGTTGTCATTGATAGTTATGACGCCCGAAGGACCAGGCATTTTCAACTTGAGGTACGCGTAGTGCGGAACGGCATTGAATTTAGCGAACGCTGTTCGGCCGAGGAGTGAGTGATAGCCACTGCGAAAAGGTGCAATATCGAAGATCAAGTCCTCGCTTCAGAAATTATCTGGAGATCCGAACACCACTTCGAGTGTGACGGTACCCGTGCAGCGGGCCTCCACTCCCGGAATGACTCCCTTGAAGGTGGTGTTACTGGGTTTAATCCTTGATGGATCGATCCCCATTTTCTTCACTGTATCCTCGTATATCAAATTGAGGCTGCTTCCTCCGTCCATTAGGACTCTAGTGAGGTGGAATCCATCGATGATGGGGTCCGACACTAGGGCTGCGGACCCTCCATGGCGTATACTGGTGGGATGATCCCTGCGATCGAACGTGATCGGGCAGGCTGACCATGGATTGAACTTCGGCGCTACTGGCTTGATGGAGTATACGTCCCGTAGCGCTCGCTTCCTCTCCTTCTTTGGTATGTGGGTTGCGTAGATCCTGTTTACCGTCTTGACCTCGGAAGGGAAGGGTTTCTGGCCTCCACTATTCGGCCTGCGGGGCTCATCATCGTCCTTGCTTCTTGGGCTTTTACCAGAGTCTTTGGCTGTGAGTTTGCCGGCCTGTTTGATCACCCAACAATTTCGGTTGGAGTGGTTGGCAGGCTTCTCTGATGTGCCATGGATCTGGCAAGGCCTGTCCAGAATTGTGTCCAGCCTAGACAGGCCATCACTGTTGCCTTTAGGGGCTTTCTTTCGGGTTCCGTACTTCTGGTTTCAGAATCCGGCATTTACTGTCATATCCTCACCCTCGTCGTCATTGTGGCGACGTTTATTCTTGCTGCGTCGGGGCTTTCCATTTCCATCCCGAACCTCGGAGGTACCGGGTGTGTCTGGGTTGGTGTGCTTGCAAGCAAGCCAACTGTCTTCGCCCGCACAAAAGTGGGTCATGAGGGAAGTAAGGGCTGCCATAGTTCTTGGTTTGTCCTGGCCAAGCTGCCGTACAAGCCATTCGTCCTTGACACTATGCTTAAAGGCAGCCAAGGCTCCGGCATCCGGACAGTCAACGATCTGATTTTTCTTAGTCAGGAATCGGTTCCAAAATTGTCGGGCAGATTCTCCGGGTTGTTGCGTGATGCGATTTAAGTCGTCAGCATCCGGAGGCCAGACATAGGTGCCCTGGAAGTTTGCTCGAAAAGCGTCCTCAAGCTCTTCCCAGCAACCTATAGAGTCTTCGAGAAGGCTGTTCAGCCAGTGTCGAGCTGGGCCTTTAAGCTTGAGCGGTAAATATTTAATGGCGTGGAGGTTGTCTCCTCGCGCCATGTGGATGTGGAGGAGGAAATCCTCTATCCATACAGCTGGAGCTGTGGTTCCGTTGTATGATTCGATGTTCACAGGCTTGAAGCCTTCTGGGAATTGGTGCTGCATTACCCTCTCTGTGAAGCACAGGGGGTGTGCGGTGCCCCGAACTCGGGCTACGTCGCGACGGAGGTCTTCGGCCCTCCTACTCTGCTGCTGCTCCCGGACTCTATCTTTTCGGTTTAATCGATCGTAGTATCCTTCCCGGTATGCGGGCAGATCCTCTCCGTAGATGGACCTGGTACGGCCTCCACGAGCATCTAGGTCATGGCGGAGGTCGTACTCATAAGTGGGCCACACCTGATCCTTGCCATGACGGCGAGGTGGGGTGGCTGGATGTTCGGCCTCGTCAGCTTCCCTGTCCCACCGTCTAGGGGTCGGTCTGGCTGTTCGGCGTTTGTATACGTCGGGCGTGTTGGCTCTATAGCCTCGTCGTCGAACTGGGGCAATAGCCTTCGTTTAGGATAACTCCTGGTTGGCTGATCGCGGCCATACCCCTCTTCGGCAGCTAGGACTTTAGTCCATCGGTCATTGAGGGTGTCCTGTTCAGCCTTGATTTTGTGTTTTTGCTTCTTTAGGCTGCGGGCGGTGGCTAAAAGCCTCCGCTTGAATTGTTCTTGCTCCAGAGGGTCTTCGGGGACGATAAAATCGTCCTCCCCGAGACTGGCCTCCTCTTCAGAGAGTGGGAGGTAGTTGCTATCCTCAGAGTTTTTATGGCTTTCCGGATTGAGCAGGTCCTCCTGCCCCGTGGGGTCATCCTGATGATGCTCGTTGGCTGCATCTTCGGTGAGGTCATCCGTATTATTTGCGGTGCTGTTCTCCACCGAGTCTACGTTGCTTACATGGCTTCGACATGGTTTTGATCGACGATGCTGTTTTCGCCGTTTGCGAGGCTCATCTCTGGGCTTGCCTCGGTCCTGCTCGGGAGTGACATAGTCGTCCTTTGGGGTGTCCACCATGTAAATGTCGTAGGTGGATGTGGCCGACCAGCGGCCCGTGATGGGGGGACCGACCTCAGCATTAGCCGCGGTTACGTCCTCCTCGTCCATGTATTCGGCATTCTCCCAATTATAGTCTAACATATCGGTTAAATCATCGATAGTTGCTACCAAATGGGCGGTGGGTTGGGCGCAAAATTCCCTGTCGAACGCCTCAAAGGGTCGGTGATTGAAGGCAGAGGGCAGGTTCCCCTGGATAGTCATTTTCTGAATTCGGTCTAGCGCCTCGTTCAAAATATTGAGGGTTGCCGGACTTGAGGGATCTAGGCCGGACTTTGTGGTGACGAAGCAGAGGTCAGTCTGTGACTCAACCGATCCTTGGTCCCAGGCGGACCTATCTTCAGGATTCGGGACCGAAACCTCGAGGGGCACCGGATTGTCCTTGGAAACTGAGGGTGTGCTTTGACCCTCCTGTGCACCTTCCACACCAATGTTTGAGGTTGGGTCGTTTTGGGCCGGGGGTGACCCCTGGCCGCTATTCGCCGACTCAGGGTGCGGGCTCGAGGCCAGCAAGGTGTTGTGGGGGGAGGAGCTCGGCCGAGATCGAATCTTGGCTTCTGACATCTGGTTCTGCCTCGAGGGCCGGGGATAAATCCTCCGCCGATGTGAGTTCGGTTGACGGTGGGGTAAGGTCCCCTCTCTCAGGGAGTCCTTCCTGGCTCAAAGTCGTTTGGTGGACTGGGGCCAATTCACAGATCGGATTGGAGGTGTACGTCAGAGCAGGCGCGGCAAGGCCTGCGGGGGTGGTGAATCCGGTGAAAACCAAATCCCCCCGCGCGTCAGTAACGTACTCCATATTGCCGAATCGAATCCGGTGTTCGGGAGCGAAGTTGTCGACCTAGTCAAGACGGCCGGTCGAATCAGCATGCAGTACGATGCTGCCAAAAGCGAAGAGTTGTCCAGGGACGAAGAGATCGATGGAACTGATGTCCTCTCCAAGGACTAAGCGAGCCATCGATCCTTCCGGTGATCCAATAGCAGAACTCTCAATGAAAGCACCAATGTCGGTGTCAAAACCAGCAGACCTCGGGGTAGGGGGTCCCAAGCCATGGATCTGTGATCGATGGGTAACAAGGGACGACGAACACAGTGTTTACTCAGGTTCGGGTCCTCTCGAAGAGGTAATACCCTACGTCCTGCTTGATTGTATTGATTGTATAACGTGGTTTACAGAGTAGATCTACCTCGAGATCAGTATGAGCTAAACCCTAGGCTACGGGGGGATGAAGATAGCTCCCTCCTAATGACTACAACCCTCGGTTTATATAGACACCGATAGGGTTAGGGTTATCGAAGATAGATGGGACATTTACATTTATGCCCCTAACTGGAACCCACTACTCAGTTTTGCCCCTAGTTTTTGGGTATGCTCAGATTTGCCCCTCTACCGTCAAGTCACCTTATAGAAATGCCCTTCCGTGCCTTTACCGTCCGGTCAAAGGGCTTTGACCGCCTGGTCAACAGTATCAAAAAAATCTGAAATTTTGTGGGATCAAAGATACTCAGGTGCGCAAGGTGCATGCAAATTTTCATGCTATTTGGACATTCCAGGAGCTCGTGGCAAAGGAAAATAGTAAATCTGTACGCCTGTGAACAGTAAATTCGAAAAAAATAGCAAGAAAATTCAAAAAAATATGAAATTTTTTGGCATCAAATAGGCTTGGGTATGCAAGGTGCTTTCAAGTTTTTGTGATCAAATGACATGCGAGGAGCTCTAGCAAAAAAAAAACAAAATAGTGCATTTTTCAAAGTTTTTTTCTGAGCCAAATTTTGTTTTTTTCTCCACGAGCTCCTACAATGTTTAACCACAACAAAAATTTGCACACACCTTGCGCACCCGAGCATCTTGGATGCCAAAAAATTTCATATTTTTTTGAATTTTATTGCTATTTTTTTCGAATTTACTGTTCATAGGCATAAAGATTTACTATTTTCCTTTGCCACGAGCACCTGGAATGTCCAAACAGCACGAAAATTTGCACGCACCTTGCGCACCTGAGTATCTTTGATCCCACAAAATTTTAGATTTTTTTGATACTGTTCACCAAACGGTCAAAGCCCTTTGACCAGACGGTGAAGGCACGGAAGGGCATTTCTATACGGTGACTTGACGGCAGAGGGGCAAAACTGAGCATACCCGAAAACTAGGGGCAAAACTGAGTAGTGGGTTCTAGTTAGGGGCAGAACTGGAATTGCCCCAAGATAGATTACAACAAGAGAGAAAGAGATCTCGTCCACTCTTGACTTGGAGGGCACACCACGGCTTCACAGGTCTCCGGTCACCACACGGCTCCACCAGTCCGACCCATGCACAATGGGTCGTCTCCCCGAGGACCCCTTAGTCCATGACTCCCTCACTTACCATACCATGGAATCACTTGATCCCTCTCGTTACATCTTATACGCTTTGTGAGTTGATCAACTTGATTCACTCTTGACTTAGTCTTGAATATTTCCAACTCTCTTCATTTGGATGATGCCTTGAAGGTAAACATGAATGATCACACAATCTTCTTCTTCAAGACATGCTTGCAATAAGCTCAACTCTCACATGACCAATCTTTGGATAATTCCTTGAATAGCACCTTGGTCAACTCATAAACTCCTTGAAACCAACACATGGACTTCAAGAAAATCCTATGGACAAATCCTTCAAATATAACTCAAGGCAACCATTAGTCCATAGAGAATGACATCAATTACCAAAACCAAACATGGGGGCACCGCATGTACTTTCAATGACGTTTGGACACACCATTACGTTGTGGTGTTCCAGGTGGTGTGAGTTGTGAAACAATTCCACATTGTTTTAAATGAAGGCCAAACTCGTAACTCAAATATTTGCCTCCGCGATCAGATCGTAGAAACTTTATTTTCTCGTTACGATGATTCTCCACTTCACTCTAAAATTCTTTGAACTTTTCAAATGTTTCAGACTTGTGTTTCATCAAGTAGATATACCCATACCTACTCAAATCATCTGTGAAGGTCAGAAAATAACGATACCCGCCGCATGCCTCAACACTCATCGGACAGCATACATCGGTATGTATTATTTCCAATAAGTCATTAGCTCGCTCCATTGTTCCGGAGAATGGAGTTTTAGTCATCTTGCCCATGAGGCATGGTTCGCAAGTATCAAATGATTCATAATCAAGTGATTCCAAAAGTCCATCCGTATGGAGTTTCTTCATGCGCTTTACACCAATATGACCTAAACGGCAGTGCCACAAGTATGTTGCATTATCATTATCAACTTTGCATCTTTTGGCATCAATATTATGAATATGTGTATCACTACGATCGAGATTCAACAAGAATAGACCATTCATCAAGGGAGCATGACCATAAAAGATATTAAATGAATAACCGTCTCGCAATAAACAAGATCCAGATATAATGTTCATGCTCAATGCGGGCACCAAATAACAATTATTGAGGTCTAAAACTAATCCCGAAGGTAGATGTAGAGGTAGCGTGCCGACAGCGATCATATCGACCTTGGAACCATTCCCGACGCGCATCATCACCTCGTCCTTAGCCAATCTTCGTTTATTCCGCAGCTCCTGTTTTGAGTTACAAATATGAGCAACCGAACCCGTATCAAATGCCTAGGCGCTACTACGAGCATTAGTAAGGTACACATCAATAACATGTATATCAAATATACCTTTGTTCACTTTGCCATCCTTCTTATCCGCCAAGTATTTGGGGCAGTTCCGCTTCTAGTGACCATTCCCTTTGTAGTAGAAGCACTCAGTTTCAGGCTTGGGTCCAGCTTTGGGCTTCTTCCCGGGAGTGGCAACTTGCTTGCCATTCTTCTTGAAGTTCCCTTTCTTTCCCTTGCCCTTTTTCTTGAAACTAGTGGTCTTGTTAACCATCAACACTTGATGCTCCTTCTTGATTTCTACCTCCGCGGCCTTAAGCATTGTGAAGAGCTCAGGAATTGTTTTATTCATCCCTTGCATATTATAGTTCATCATGAAGCCTTTGTAGCTTGGTGGCAGTGACTGAAGAACTCTGTCAATAACACTATCAACTGGAAGATCAACTCCCAACTAAGTCAAGTGGTTATGATACCCAGACATTTTGAGTATGTGTTCACTGACAGAACTATTCTCCTATATCTTGTAGCTATAGAACTTGTTGGAGACTTCATATCTCTCAACCCGGGCATTTGCTTGAAATATTAACTTCAACTCTTGTAACATCTCATATGCTCCATGACGTTCAAAACGTCTTTGAAGTCCCGGTTCTAAGCCGTAAAGCATGGCACACTGAACTATCGAGTAGTCATCAAATCGAGCCTGCCAGACATTCATAACATCTGCAGTAGCTCCTGCAGCAGGTCTGTCACCTAGGGGTGCATCAAGGACATAATTCTTCTGTGCAGCAATGAGGATAATCCTCAAGTTACGGACCCAGTCCGTGTAGTTGCTACCATCATCTTTCAACTTAGCTTTCTCTAGGAACGCATTAAAATTCAGGGGAACGATAGCTCGATCCATTGATCTACAACATAGATATGCAAAACTATAAGACTAAGTTCATGATAAATTAGGTTCAATTAATTAAATTACTATTGAACTCCCACTTAAATAAATATCCCTCAAGTTATCTAAGTGATACATGATCCAAATCAACTAACCCATGTTCGATCATCACGTGAGATGGGGTAGTCATCAATGGTGAACATCTCTATGTTGATCATATCTACTATATGACTCATGTTCGACCTTTCGGTCTCCAGTGTTCCGAGACCATGTATGTACATGCTAGGCTCGTCAAGTTTAACCTAAGTATTATGCATGTGCAAAACTGTCTTACACCTGTTGTATGTGAACGTAGAGTCTATCACACCCGATCATCACGAGGTGCTTCGAAATGACGAACTTTGGCAACGGTGCATACTCGGGGATAACACTTTTATCTTGAAATTTAGTGAAGGGATCATCTTATAATGCTATAGCCGTTCTAAGCAAAATAAGATGCATAAAGGATAAACATCACATGCAATCAAAATATGTGACATCATATGGCCATCATCATCTTGTGCTTTTGATCTCCATCTCCAAAGCATCGTCATGATCTCCATCGTCACCGGCTCGACACCTTGATCTCCATCGTTGCGTCGGGGTCGTCTCACCAACTATTGCTTCTACAACTATTGCTAACGCATAGCGATAAAGTAAAGCAATTACATGGCGCTTGCATTTCATACAATAAAGAGACAACCCTAAGGCTCCTGCCGGTTGTCGATATTACAAAACATGATCATCTCATACATCAACATATATCACATCATGTCTTGACCATATCACATCACAACATGCCCTGCAAAAACAAGTTAGACGTCCTCTACTTTGTTGTTGCAAGTTTTACGTGGCTGCTACGGGCTTCTAGAAAGAACCGTTCTTACCTACGCAAAAACCACAACGGTGATTCATCAAGTTTGCTGTTTTAACCTTTTTCAAGGACCGGCCGTAGTCAAATTCAATTCAACTAAAGTAGGAGAAACAGACACCTGCCAGCCACCTTTATGCAAAACAAGTTGCATGTCAGTCGGTGGAACCGGTCTCATGTGCGTGGACATGTAAGGTTGGTCTGGACCGCTTCATCCCACAATACCGCCAAATCAAAATAAGACGTTGGTGGTAAGCAGTATGACTATCACCGCCCACAACTCTTTGTGTTCTACTCATGCATATCATCTACGCATAGACCTGGCTCGGATGCCACTGTTGGGAAACGTTGCATGGAAAACAAAAAAAAGGCTATGCACACGCAAGATCTATCCATGGAGATGCATAACAACGAAGGGGAGAGTGTTTCTACGTACCCTCGTAGATCGTAAGAGGAAGCGTTTGTTAACGCAGTTGATGTAGTCGAACTTCTTCGCGCTCCAACCTATCGAGTACCGAACGTACGGCACCTCCGCGTTCAGTACATGTTCAGCTCGGTGACGTCCTCGCCTTCTTGATCCAGCAAGACGGCGAAGTAGTGGATGAGTTCCGGCAGCACGATGACGTGGTGATGGTGATGGTGAAGCTATCTCCGCAGGGCTTCGCCTAAGCACTACGAAAATACGACCGAGGGACTAAACTGTGGAGGGGGGCGCCACACACGGCTAAGCAATTTTCGTGGTTATGTGTGGCGCCCCCTTCCCACATATATATAGGCGGGGGAGAGGGGAGAGTCTAGGAGGCGCCCCAAGTAGGGCCGAATCCTACTTGGGGTCTTCCCCAAGCCGCCCCCCCCCCCCTTCCTTATTTGAGTGCGGGAGGAAGGCACGGGGAGGTGGCACCCCCCCCCCCTTTCCTTTCTCTCACGAGGAGGGAAGGCAGGAGGGGCCACCCCTCCCCTTTCCTTCCCCTAGGGCCGGCCGGCCAGGGAGAGGGGCACGCCAGCCCCCTAGTGGGCTGGTCTGTCCCCCCCTTTGGCCCATTAGGCCCATACACTTACCAGGGGTGTCCGGAACCCCTTCCGGTGCCCCGATGACTACCCGGTGCACTCCAAAACTCTTCTGGTGTCCGAATATCATCGTCCAATATATCAATCTTTACCTCTGGATCATTTCAGAGCTCCTCGTCATGTCCGTGATCTCATCCGGGACTCCGAACAACATTCGATCACCAAATCATATAACACTATATCGTCAACGAACGTTAAGCGTGCGTACCCTACGGGTTCAAGAACTATGTAGACATGACTGAGACACCTCTCCGGTCAATAACCAATAGCGGAACCTGGATGCCCATATTGGCTCCAACATATTCTATGAAGATCTTTATCGGTTGAACCTTATGACAACATATGTAATTCCCTTTGTCCATCGGTATGTTACTTGCCCAAGATTCGATCGTTGGTATCTTCATACCTAGTTCAATCTCGTTACCGGCAAGTCTCTTTACTCATTCTGTAATACATCATCTTGCAACTAACCCCTTAGTCACTTTGCTTGCAAGGCTTCTTATGATGTGTATTACCGAGAGGGCCTAGAGATACCTCTCCGATACTCGGAGTGACAAATCCTAATCTCGATCTTTGCCAACTCAACAAACACCTTTGGAGATACCTGTAGAGCATCTTTATGATCACCCAGTTACGTTGTGACGTTTGATAGCACACAAGATATTCTTCCGGTATCCGGGAGTTGCATAATCTCATAGTCGAAGGAATATGTATTTGACATTAAGAAAGCAATAGCAATAAACTGAACGATCAATATGCTAAGCTAAAGATGGGTCTTGTCCATCACATCATTCTCCTAATGATGTGATCCCGTTATCAAATGACAACACATGTCTATGGTTAGGAAACCTTAACCATCTTTGATCAACGAGCTAGTCTAGTAGAGGCTTACTAGGGACACGGTATTTGTTTATGTATTCACACATGTATTTAAGTTTTCGATCAATACAACTCTAGCATGAATAATAAACCTTTATCATGAATAAGGAATATAAAATAACAACTTTATTATTGCCTCTAGGGCATATTTCCTTCACAATCTTAGTTTTCACCTGTGTCGCCTTAAAGGCAACACGTGGGACGGGGATGAGATTTTTCTGTGTAACACTTAGGATTGTAGACTTAGTGACGGTGTCCCAGCTAAGGTGCCTCTCATGACATCGATTCCCAGCCTGGTGGGCCGGACTGAGGAACCCTTCGGTTCTGTCCTAGGCCACTTTGTGTAGCCCATGGCGATGTAATGGCAATTCCGCAGGGCTTGACGTACAAGACAAGAATACGAGGTTGTGGATAGTTCTACCTCCTTGGACGTAGCCGACCTAGTTGTGTAAACCCTAGGACCCCTAGTATGCTATATAAGACGAGGGTCGGCCTCGCCGCAAAATTGATCTTACATATTAGAATCTCTCAGTACTTTGCACTCTATATACACCCCAAATCAATAAAGCAAAGAGCGAGACATTGAGTATTATCTCCACAGTGAGATCCTGTGGTGCCCCGCCTGATTACCACTGTAGCCAGACGGTCGCCACGCACGCCAGCCCAGGAAATCACTCTGGCATGCGCTTTTAAAACAAGTATCATGAACACATGCATTTCTATTAATGGATATATATATATAAGTCTTACATGATATATATTACAGAGGTGATGGCAACGGAAAGGCTCTATCTAAGGCAGCATGGTCCTGGTGTGGCTCCAATCCACAGGGATCTGACTGGGTTACTCTCCTAGCCCACGAACGCTCCGGCTCCTCGTCGACGGACGACGGATCCTTACGTGAACCTGGCCACATTGAAGGCCGCTGGCAAACCAAACTAACATATACACCAAGCAAAGCAATCCATGGCATTCAAGCATGCACTTGTTATTAGAGCAATATTAATTTTCATGACATAGCATAACTAGCTAGCAATACAATTATCATGTTATAGCAGGTTTATCCAGCAAGATAACTACTGAAGTAAATGCAGTAAGGTAAAGCATATTAAGTAAATATTCCATACTCCGAACATTCTCACGATCCAATCCGATGTTGAACCAAATCCAATCCATGTCTTTCGGTCATCCGACCACTCATCATATAGCCATCCCATGGCTAACATATCATACTCCTGACATCATCTGATGTCTACACAAGACGAGTTCTTCCATCATTATTATCATTATTACGGTTGACCACCTAGTGAGGTCTGGACGGGCTGTCCAATACCGTGGACGCGGCTATTCGAATAGATTTTACACTCTGCAGAGGTTGCGCACTTTACCCACACCATGGAGCACCTGACCTCGTGATCCCATTCGGGTGGATCAGCGTTGCTCCAACGAAACCCGCCTGACCCGTGACTCCTCCACCGTACCATCGGCAATCATTCTCCCTCGGAGTCAAGCCCTGGGTGGCCCCTGTGTCACCTCGTGACACCTGCCACCATCGTGGCCCAACTAAACTGTCCCAAACGGGGACCGCGCGCAAACAAACAACTGGGCTCACAAGATTATCGCCGCCTACCGGGCCAGGGTAGCGCGCACGCATAACCTTCCCTGTCTGGTGGTACCGGTGAAAGAGCACAGAGCCAGACCAAGTCAAGGCCATCCCATACCGGCAAATGTGGTTGCATGGATAAGCCCGGACAGGTGACTCAAGATCAACCGACTAAGTTCATTTAACAAACTTAGTTGTTCATCACAATAACTTAACATGGTGGTAACTATGTGTGAGATAACAACTGTGGAAACATAACAACCTTTCTCCATATAACATCACAATGAGTCATTAGTGAACAATATTTAAATGACAAGTTATCAGTTTACAAGTTCTAGCTGTAAGTGACGACCATCGGAACCCTTGTATGAAACCGGCAAATAAACCAGTAGCCACCAGAACGGTCTTACAACTCAGATCTGGGACATTACTGGAATAACTCAACCCCGGCTCAAGACGGCTGAAAAGCAGCTCAGAGCATGAGACGGTGTTGATAGGAAGAATGTAGCAGCTCCCTAAGACGGCCGAGAAATAGCTCAGAGCATAGGGTCACTGCTACGGAAAGAAATTCAACAGCTGCCCGAGACGGCCGAAAAGCAGCTCAGAACACGGACAGTTGCTGACAAGAGAAATAAAAGTCGGCATCCACCCCGGACGGCCGGAAACAGCTCAGAACACAGGCGTGGTGCCGTCACCGAAGAAAGTGCAAGCAAGGGTTCGTCAGAGTCACATACAGCTCACTACTACACAGACAAGCACAAGCATATTAATTTAAACATGCAAGAAATATCACAGAGCAATGCTTTAGGGCATATATCAGATGGTCGGCTTGCCTGGGGCGAAGAAATACTCCGGGAAGGGTGCGGTAGCCTCGCAGAAAAGTCCGCCGGAAAAGATTCCCTCTCGGAGGGGTTGAATGAAGGGCAAGGGCAAAATGGTCATTTTCACAGTGTGACAACCTTGTGAAAATGATACCAATAGAACGGGCGCGATGAGACGAAGATGTCGGCATTGGTTTCACCTGATTCGGAGTCACGAGCGAGAAGTTGTGGCCGTTCGTTGTTTAGGCAGAAAACAAATATAAAAGTATTCATTTCTGCACTTAACTAACGAACATTCACAAAATAAGGGTTTCGGCACCGGCTGGGTTAAATGGAAAGCGTAGTTCCGGGAGAATACGCTTCCGCAGGAGAAAGCGCATTCTCTTCCGTAGCCGCAGCGGAGTACGCTTTCCCAAAGGGAAAGCGCATTTCTGGAATGCCGCCTCCACTTAATCCTAGCTGGCACCTCCCTCTCTCACTGATAGGTGGGATCGGGGAAAGGAGCGGGGCCCGCCTGGCTTCGTCCTGTTCCTCCTCTCCCTGTCCCGATCGAGACAGAGGAGGAGCAGGGGAGGGGCAACGCTGGCGACGGCCATGGCACTTCCGGCCGAAGCGAGGACGCCGGCGGTTGCAGGGAGGATCGGCACAGCCAACCAGACCGGCAGCTAGCGCTGGGGAGGGCTGCAGAGCGGCGGCGCTTCCCGGGGACAGAGGACAGGGGACGGGCTCCAGCGAAGGTTCCCGGCGACTCCGGCCACTCCAGGCCATGGCGAGGACGCTGGCAGGCTCGGGACGACACACCGCGTCCGCCTGAGGAGGAAACAGCGCCGGGGAGGGAGCAGAACGGTGGGGCTACACGATGGCAGAGAGCAGCGGTGGCGGCGGCCGAACTTGGGGCGGCGGCCACAGCGACTCCGGCGGTGAGCTGAGGTGCTGGGAAGGATCGCCGGCGTGGATATGAGCTAGTGGAGAGGTCAGGGGGTGGAGGAGGAGCTCGGTTTTCTCGAATTCGAGCGAGGGCCGTCGGCGGAGCTTCGGCCGTGGGGGAGTGGAAAGCTCGGGGAGCTCGAAGAGGCTTGTTGGAGAGGGAGAGGGGCTCGGAAACCGCTTAAATAGGCTCAGGGAGAAGCTCAGGAAGGAGTTGAACGACTGCCGGGGCTTCGAGATGGCCAGCGATGTGGCGGCACTCCGGTGGAGCACCGGCGGTCGGCAGAAGCGGCCAGGGGCTAGGAGACGAAGGGGAGAGTGTTCCAGAGGGCACACGCGTGCGGTGGGCAGCTCGTCGGTGGTCGCGGACTAGCCGGGGCTCGCCGGAGACGGCTCCCGAATGCTCCAATGCACAGGGCATGGATTTGGCGTGCTCTGCGCGTGGTCACCACGGATGCCACGTGTTCTGGAGTTTTCCTCAATGCCACATCATGTCCACAGGGTGTCTCACTGCTCAAATAGATAGGAGATGGCTCTGGATAGACCAGGAAGGCTCTGAAGTGGTCGAGGGTATCCAAAACAGTTTCTGGATAGAAACTTGGGCAGGAAGGCTTGGTTAGGAACGTGTACCAATGAGCTGGCAATGTTGTCACAGGGTAATGTGGTAGAAAGGAGTAGGTGCTGGTAAAATTTTAAGGCATTTGGACCCCATTTGCATACACTTCCTTCACAACTACCAAATTGGTCCAGAAACTGAAATTTGAAGCTGTGCTCAAATGGTTTGATGAAATGAGATAAAATTTGGTGGAGAGTCATAATTTGGATATATGAAGCCACTGTAAAAGTTTCATACCATTTGGATACACCAAAATGGTACTTCCTTCACAGAGGTTCCATATGGACAAAAACTTAGGAAAATTGCTGGGGAAGAATGGGTGGAGGGATTGAGCTGATTTTTGGTTTCCATGAGTGATTTGTCAATGTTAATCACCATGAAAAATTTCAGCTCAAAGGGACCAAGGGTTCAAGCACTTCCTTTGCAATTTGCCCAACAGGACAGAATTTGCAAATTGGTGTTGTGCTCAAAATTTAATGGGTGAAACTTGGGTTCTTGATAGAAATGGTGATGATATAGATAGGATAAGCTCCACAAATTATTTGAGATTTTTCCTGGCTACCAAAATGGTAGTTCCTTTAGAAAGGGCCCAAAATGCAATATTGGCATTAAATAGGAAAATGCAATTTCCCCTATTTAATTATGGCCAATATTTTTATGGGAGCTCAATATGATCACAAAGAATATCTCCACAAGTTTTCATGAACTTTGGAGATGGATAGGTATTTTCCTGGATTTAATTTCTTTAACTGGCAGAAAAAGGAATTAATTATAAATGAAAAATATTGCAAATTACTTGGCAATATTTTTACATATCCAGGGTTTAAAAAGATAGGATGATCACTGGACGAAGTTTGGGAGGCAACAGATCAAAGGAAATTGGGGTTCCTTTGTAACTGAAAGAATCAGGGTTTCCCTTCCGGCAACTCGGAAGGTAAGGTTTCGACGGCAAAACCTTGAGAAAGATCTTGGGTGGCAAGGTTGATCTAGAGAGAATCTCTGGTTGGATAGGAAAGGCAAGGCTAAATGACCATCTTCATATACCCAAGAGCTAAAGAAATCCGATAACACCGAGAAAAAAGACGGGAGTCAAATCCCGCGAAGGAAAAAAAAAACAGGAGCGAAAACCAGGGTGTTACAGATCCTAGGTCGGATACCATCTCGCCAAGTATCCTAGGTCGGATACTCTACCGAGTGATCTGCCGGATTTAGCTCCGACACTTAGTAAGGATATCATTTGATGTAAATATAGATGCATCAAATAATTTGAACTATTGGTTATTTGTAACTGGTGAACATCAAAAGAGATGTACTCTCCAGGTTTTATATGGAAAGGGGACCGATTGACAAAACATATGCCTTCAGTGTTACTACAATGTTCTCCCACATATGGACATCACTGTACCAAGTTACGACACACCTAAAATTTTACACAGGGAAGATGATTCCCTCGCCATGACATTAACTGAGAAAGAAATCCCAGTGTGGTATTTTTGACAAAGCGCGACAAAGCACCTCAATTGCCTTGGGTGGTTTTTTTTCCTGAAGTTGTACAAAGTTCTCTAACAAGGGATGAAAATTTGACCTTATGGCACTTTTATCAATTTTCATCATACAAAGTGGTGCCTTTATACACTTCAGTCATGGGATTATCATCTTCACTATGAAAAATTGCATGCACCAAAACTTCAGCAACACCAATATAATTTCTAAATGCTAACTGTCATTATTATATCTGCTAATGTTTATGTTATTTGGATTTCCATGGTTTCTCAAAATTCACATATACAACAAAAAAAATATAGTGGGAAATACTATGAACCATCGCCACAAGCCCGCAACACGCGTCCAAAAAGGAAGTCAAAACTTTAATCATGCATGCGGGAATCCATGCAACCAACATTTGAAACCCACTAACACACGAAGCTTCAGCCAGACTCCCCGTCAGTCGGATCACAGAAGCTGAGGAGTCCACCATCAAAAACGAGTCAGAGGGTCTGTCAACATGCAAAATATTATGACATGACAATTTAGAAAGGTTCACAATGATGACTTTTTGACAATTCACCTTCGAGTCGCGGGAAGTATTCAGTCAGCTCAAAGATCTCACATCAATTCGACTCCCAGGGCATACGATGAAAACCGAGTGAAGCAAAACTCGTCACAGATCCGCCCTGTGTAGAGCAAGGAGCACCCAGGACATCCCCCGTGGCACAAGTCGAATTTCTCGCACGAATAACTGAATGCCTGGCTATGCAAACTTGGTTCACGAGGAAGATGTTTGATCGATGTTCCACATAAAGGATATCGACTGGGGAAACTTGATCAAATCGAGCCCAGGCGTCTCAGACCACCAGTCTAAATTTGATGATACACCCACAGTCAGGCCCGGGCCATCCTCTCCCACAGAGATTGAAAACGGGTATCACCATGTGTTTTTCCAAATTTCTCGCCCTTCACCTCCAGTAGGTATGATCAAAAGAGTCCGTCGAGGTCTCTCGGTTGACCAACCAGCAGCTCTTTGAGTCCAATAATTAGTCGGAATCTATCCTGATGATGTACAGTCGATTTCAGCAATGAGACCTCGTCTGACTCGTGGGCTACGGATGGGGTTATACCTAAGGGGTAGCCCCAAGTACACATATGGCCCAACCCAAGGCCCAGGCCAATCAAGAATATAGTCCAAAAGACTATGGGACAAGGGGCTATACACGAGGCCCATTGGAGCTATAGTTAGAGGCATCAGATACTAGGGGGATACTCACGGGAGGACCAAGTGCCTATAGTCGGAACATAAGACCCCTGATGAACAAGACCCAACAGTTGGTCATCTAAGATAGGAACAATCGGACGACCTACAGACAGTTGTGTCCTAGGATGCCATGACCCCCACGAATCATTAATTACCACCATCACCCAATGGTGGTATAATCTAGTTAAATACGACATTTACCATCAGTAATAGCCACGAACAGTCGGTCATGCATACGACCATCAATAGCATTAATATCAGCTCATTATGGCACCCGTCCTAGCACACTCTATATAAGACAGAAGGAGGGCACCGGACCGGGGGTTGAACTCTCTCATACTGTAACCTATACCAAGAACAAGGACACCACAGGAGTATGGTATGACCTCCACCACAGTGGGCCCAAACATGTATAATTCCTTGAGCGTACTACCAATCGTACTGATAGATAGATACGATTGTCTCTTTCATCCCCTTAGTATTGTCAGGATTGTATCTATGACAAATAATTTTAGAATAATCCAAAAAAATTAGAACATCATTAATTTTTAAACTATATGGAACACTTTTTCAAATTGTGAATAAAATTTTGGAAAACACAAACAATTTTCAACATTCTGATTTTTATTAAAAAAAGAACAATTTTTAAATATATTGGGCTTTCTCAAATTTGCCATTAAAACAACGGAAATGAAAAAGGAAACAGAAACAGAAAAGGGGAGAAAACCCCCAATTAAAATGAATTAGGAACCTTCTAAAAGGTTTCCAAAACCAGTGAAAACCGGACACAAATCATTATATTGAACACGGACTGGCCTAGGAAAAAATAGAAGGTTCCCAAAACCGAGATCGATAAACCAATATGGACCGCCCGCCTCGTTATTTACTTGTGCAAAACAATGACTATTGGACACGATGAACATGAGAGCAACTAACGAAGGAGTACTCCTTCGGGAGCCCTCACAAGGGTCACCTAGGGTGGGCTGAAAGTGCGCCACTTGGCGTGCTCTGAGCCGTCGCCACGTGTCGCACTCTGGGCGCTCCCTCCAAATTTTATTTTTAGTTTGCATGCGTTTTCGGCCTTTGAGATGTTTTTTCTGGGTTTTTTGGTTTTCCCACGGTTTTTCTTAGATTTTGGACAAAAAATTTGATTTTTTCCCTGAATAAAACACTTCGCAAGAGACATTGATTTGTTTCCGCGAGATGCACAGTCGTGCCTCTCAAAAATGAAAAAAAAACATGTTTTCCTTTTTTTTTCTTCCGCTAGACGCACGGATTTGCTTTCGCAAGAGGCACAGTCATGCCTCTCAGAAACAGAAAAAAAACATTTTCTTTTTTATTCCCCTTCCACGAGAGGCACAGATTTGCTTCGTGCCTCTCGGAAACAAAAAAAAACATTTTTTTCCTTCCGCGAGGCGAGAGGCACATATATACTTCTCGTAGAGGCACGGATTTGCTTCCGCGAGAGTGCCTCCTGGAAACAAAAAAAAAGTGTTTTTTTTCTTCCGCAAGAGACACGGATCTATTTTTCGTGGAGGCACGGATTTGTTTCCGCGAGAAGGCATAGTCATGCCTCTTTTGGAAAGGGAAAAATAGTGCTTTCGGTTCAGTTTTTTGTCTGGTTTTTTCGTGAAAAAAAAGATCGTCAAAACCTATCAACATGGGATCTAGTTTTAAAAATCTCAACGCAAGTAATCCAACGGTAAAAGCAGTTTGAGATTTGGAAGCATGTTTAAGAGATAAAATGTTTTGAATAAACGGATCTACGAAAAAAGGGAAAACTCAGAGGTTGCGACAAGTGACGCACATACAGTGCGCTACTTGGTGCAAACTGGAAAGGTGAGAGTGACTTTTGCAAAGAGTGTTTCTTAATTAGTTTTTTTTAGTGGAACAAAGAGTGTTCCTTAATTAGTGATTTCGAATGAACATCTAAAGAAAAATTCCTTCTGTACACGCCAATTGTTTACAGTTTCAACCACATTTATCTTTTTCTGGATGTGGGAGGCCCAGCAAGCCACGCTAACCTTCTGCCTTCGGCCACCTAAATCAATTTGGGCTTTGAGAACCAAGGCTATATCTTGGCTGTGACTATACCTCGCCTGACGCGAGGTGGAAGACAGCCTTGCCACTGGGAAGCGGTGTTGGGCTGGCTCAGTGGAGACGTGGGTCGTCACGCTGACATGCCGATGTCACACTATTTTGGCTTTTCTTAACTTTTTATTTTACATATCTAAATGAATATATTTACCAACTGAAATTTACATAAAAAATAAAACCAAGATTTTTCAAAAATGTTAACATAGTATAAGGAACATGGATAGCTTTCCAAAAAAAACACAACAGTGTAATAATGTCTCTACGTTTCATAAATATGTTTGTGAACTCTTTAAGAATGGTTATACCATGTTAAAAACTATATTTTCATAGTATTAAAAAATGATTCATACTATTAAAAAATCTGACATTTTAAGTAAATGTCTTGCATTACAAAAAGGTGTTTATGCCTTTTAAAAATTATTCATATAATGTATGCAATGTTCACATAGTTTAAAAGATGAGTATCAACAATTAAAAATCTAACCTATAATTTTAAAAATAGTGCCCAACTACTCAAAAGATTTTTCAGTTCAAAACATGTATTAAAATAAAAATATGCACCACATATTTGAAAAATATTTAACGTGATAAAAAAAGTATAGTCTATACTAAAAATGGATCGTGTAGTAAAAAAAAGTAGTCAGTGCTCCAATTAAAATCTACAAAGAAAACAAAAGTGAAAAGGGAAAGAACCAAAGAAAACAAAGAAAACACAGAGAAAACCAACCTATAACAAAGGAACGAAGAAAAACAATGTAAAACTGGCGAAAAACAAAGAAAACCAAACATATAAATGACCAAAAAAGAAAAACAAAGAAAACACAACAGTGTAATATGTCTCTACGTTTCATAAATATGTTTGTGAATCTTTAAGAATGGTTATACAATGTTTAAAACTATTTTATAGTATTAAAAAATGATTTATAGTATTAAAAAATCTGACATTTTAAGTAAATGTCTTGCATTGCAAAAAGGTGTTTATGTCATTTAAAAATTTTCATATAATTGATGCAATGTTCACATAGTTTTAAAAGATGAGTATTAACAATTTAAAATCTAACCTATAATTTTAAAAATAGTGCCCAACTACTCAAAAGATTTTTCAGTTCAAAACATGTATTAAAATAAAAATATACACCACATATTTGAAAAATATTCAATGTGTATAAAAAAGTATATGTCTATACTAAAAATGTGTATGGTGTAGTAAAGAAAAGTAGTCGTGTGTTCCAATTAAAATCTACAAAGAAAACAAAAGTGAAAAGGGAAAGAACCAAAGAAAACAAAGAAAGCGCAGAGAAAACCAACATATAACAAAGGAAAGAATAAAAACAATGTAAAACTGGCGAAAAAACAAAGAAAACCAAACTTATAAATGACCAAAAAAGAAAAACAAAGAAAACAAAAAAGAAATAACAACCAAACAAATATAGAAAACAAAAACAAGAAAACCCAACCCAGACAGCTAAAACGGCACAAAGAAAACCCACACAAAAAGCACCGACCGAAAACAGTGAAAAAACGGCCAAAAAGTAAAAAAAAAAAAAAAAAAAAAGGAACTCGGGAAAAAACGTATGAACTGCTACAGTACTGGCCGGGCTGGTCGCGCCATGCCTGAGGCAAGGGGAGCATACATCTAGCGAAATCACTAATTAAGGAGCACTCATTGTAAAGGTCACTCCCACCTCCCATGTGCGCCTCTTGTCGCAACCTGAGAGTTTTCTCTTTTTTCGTAGATCTGTTTATTCAAAACATTTTATCTCTTAAATAGTGTATACAAATCTCAAACTGCTTTCATCGTTGGATTCCTCGCATCGAGAATCAAGATCTTCTAAACTAGATTTCATGTTTATAGGTTTTGACAAACTTTTTTTTAGGAAAAACCGGACATAAAAACCGAACTGGGAGCACTTTTTTTCCTTTCTAAAAGAGGCACGACTGTGTCTCTCACGAAAGCAAATCCGTGCCTTCACGAGAAGTAAACCCGTGTCTCTCGTGGAAGGAAAAAAAAACGTGTAATTTTTCGATTCTGAGAGGGATGCCCGTGCCTCTCGCGGAAGGAAAAAGAAAAGAAAACATGTTTTTTTTCGTTTAGGCACGACCGTGCCTCTCGCGGAAGAAAGGAAAAAAAGAAAACGCGTTTTTTCCGTTTCTACCATGGAAGCAAATCCGTGCCTGTCACGGAAGGAAAAAAGAAAAGGCATTTTTTTTTTCATTTTCGAGAGGCACAACTATGCCTCTCACAGAAGCAAAAAAAAAAGAGTTTTTCGCGCAATTTTTTTTTTGATTTTTTTCCCAAAAGCTAAGAAAAACCAGTTGTAAGCCGAAAAGCCGAAAAAACCCAACAAAAAAACCATCTCAAAAGCCGAAAACACATGCAAAAAAATAAAAATAAAAATCGAAAACGGCGGTAGCGCCGAGAGCGTGACACGTGACACGCTCTCAGCCCACCCCAAATGACCCTTGCGGGGCTCCCGAACGAGAAAGAGTACTCGCTCGTTAGCTACATCTAGTTATAAGCGACGTATAGCTCCCACGCTATATCTCGCCTATTATAAGATGTAGCCCTGGATCAACTGTGGGGCCCGTACATATGGGCTGGCCTATTAGCTCTTTTTCTCGCAGTTTCTGTTCACTATATCGCTCCTTAAAGTAGATTGTATTTTCCTCTTTTTTTCATGTACACCGGTTGGACTGGTTTGGTTTTATTCATTTTCTTGTTTTGTCCTTTTACCTTTGGTTGTTTTGTTTTTTCTCTGTTTTCAACAGTTTTCTTTGTTTTTTTACAGTATTTCACTGTTTTGCATTGGTTTTTCTTTCATTTTTGTATTACTTTTTTTCTTATTTGTTTACTTTGTCTTTTTCTCAGTTTTAGTTTTCTAATAGGTTTTCATTGTGTTTCACTGTTTTGCATCGGATTTTTATTCTTTTGTCTTTCTATTTCTTTAGTTTTTCTTCTTCTTTTATTTTTCTTTCATTTCTTCGGTTTTCTTTGTTGTTTTCTTAATTTCCACTCATGTCCGTTTTCCCATATACATTTTTTTGTATACAACAGCATTTTATTTGTATAATTTTAACTTTTTCAAATGCATAATTAATGTTTTCTTAAATATATGTTTTGATGCTTTTATTTTTTTCGTAAGATTGTACACCTCGTATAACATGCACATTTTCTAAAACATATTGTACATTTTCAATATATGATTAGCATTTTTTTAAAATATATGTTTGATGTCTAATTTTTTCCATACACATTGTACATTTTCTTACACCCGAAACTTTTTCAGCATGTTAAAACACTTTTCAAATATGTATATATATAATAATATATATATATATATATATATATATATATATATATATTAATTTCTACTTTTTCATACACATATAATTTTCCCATATAACCTGGAATATTGTTATGCTCGTTAAACATTTTTCAAATATTGATTAACATTTTCTAAAATACAAGTTTGATGTCTACTTTTTTGCATACACATTGTAAATTTCTAGTATACAGCTGAAACATTTTCTAAGCACTTTAAACATATTTCAAGTACAGGATAACATTTTTGTAAACACATATTAAACTTTTGTTTGAATGCGTTTAAGAATTTTTAAATATATGTTCAATTTTTTTTAATGATATGAACATTTAAAAAAAATAGCTAACTATATTTTACATTGTGCTAGCATTTTCTAAATAAATGCTTATCTTGTTTCAAATATATGTTATGATTTGTACTTTTCTTCATACATGTTAAACATTTTTTGTATATATCAGAAACATTTTTCTATACACTTTTACACTTTTTCTTAAATGCATGGTTAATTATTTTTTCCAAATAAATGTTAAATAATTTTTCAAATTCACATTATTTTAGAAAATAAGTAATTTAATGTTTTGAAAATATGAACACACACAAAAAAACTACATGCATGCTCCGAAATTCACGCGTGCTATTGCTCGCGGGCGACGGCCTACCTGGTCCATCCATCTATGTACGAGGCGTTGCACGCGAGGGTTTCTTCCAACTTCGTGTGGGCCCATAGATGCCTCAGAGATTTAATTGTGACCCACCCAGTTTTGTAAGCGTAACTCCTATTGAACGAACTATCCAGCGCTCGCCCCTATCGTTGCGATGGCCATGGCCGATGTTATTGCTTGCTATTGCTAATAATTATTAGATGGCAGAGACTCGGAATACCGTCAACATGGAGCAAAGATGGACTAAGCCTAAACAAAAAATGTAATAAACTTAATGTTGATGGAGCATTCTTCGAGGAAGGAGCAGGAGAAGTCGCAGCAATTCTAAGGGATAAGAGAGGTACTTTTCTTGCGGCAGTGTTCTTATGTTCCATATGCTGCAGATGTGATGATCGCGGAGGCAAGAGCAATGAGTGAAGGTCTTAACTTCGCTAATCAGCTGGGTTTCTCTCATGTTGAAGCTGAAAGGATTCTCTTAGTGTGATTGAATTTTGCACTGGGCAATCAAGATGGTGGGTTACTACAGCGGCTATCTTTGCAGAGCGTATCGACGTAGCTACGTTAATTGGGAAGCTCACCTTTAGGTATTCTTTTTGTTCCGCAAATCAAGCGGCGCATGTGCTAGCTAATTACATTTTATAACAGGTTTTCGCTTTGCTGGACAGACGAGCCTCCGGACTGTCTAATTACTAAGCCTGTGGACGGTGTAATGTCTTGTTAAATTTAATAAAGCTAGTTATGATGATCTTTCCTAAAAAGGAAGTCTGATATATCAGACTAAGGTTTGCATTCCGAATAGTCTGGATCAGGTTGTGTATAATGCATGTATGTTTCTGATCGCCGAAACTGACGGCTGACATCAATCTTTAACGGCTCCAGTCCTGACCTCCCACTGAGTAATAAGCAGCGTTCTCCAAAAGCATAGAGCAAACAACCCGAAGGCACTGCTACGAAGAAGAAAAATATTCTGCAGGCCGTGCTCAGACAAAAAATTACGGTCCTACACTTAAGCAAACACACTGGTTCTGGTTGAGAGATACCATACTTTGAGCGGATACGCGTCATATCTGAACCATCGGCAGGCCACGCCCTTCACCGTTCCAGCGTTCTCAGCTGCTCACTCACGAGTCGACACGCGTCCCTTCCTGCATACTGGACCCCCTCTGTATGAGGTAGCTGAAATACTTTTCTCTGCTTGTATTTCTCGCTCTGAAAGGGAAATGTATCGTGTACGAAGACAAAAGATGGTATGCAATAGCCAATAGGTCCACAACGAAAAGGACATTTGTCAAGTGGATAAACACAGGACCCAACAGATATATATGCCAGACAGAAATTTTGTTTCTTGTTGCTCAGCTCAGTTAAATGTCATTTCAAATAGTTCAACTCCATCTTAACTTTAAAATAATTCCTTTGTTGGTAAAAATAAAATAAAATAATTTATATGGGGGTTTATATGACCTTTAACAAGTCAAATTATTGAGACTTGCCAGCACCAGCAACATGAGCATAAAAGTTAACATTCACTACATACGGCTCATCAGTTTTTAGGGAGGAACAAGAACCAGCCAGTGGTTGGATTGTTAGGAGGGTAGTATTACCCTCGGCTCATCAGGTTCTGAGTGTGTCACCAGGGTGGAATATTCTCTCGGCGGGAAATGACGTTTCTACTGACAGTGAGGTGCTTGTGGTGATTTATCAATCTTAAAGCTCCGTGACTCTAGTCTTCAGTAGGCGCTCTACAAATGAGTGCAAGCGGTGGTGGTGTTCGTGCGTATGGTTACTATGTTGTACTTGATGTTTATTATTAAACGTAATTCTGGTAAATTTTAAAAAAGAAAGGACATGCCAGTAACGTCCTATGTGTGCTGGTCACATCACACAGGACAAAGATCTGGATGTGCAATTGGCACTTGATATGCCTTGGATCATGAAGCGCGCCCCAGTGGACCGCAGGGATGGGCTTGATGTTGATGCCCTGGCTAAGCTCACTCCCCTCCAAATCTCACTTGGCTGTCCCGTTTTGGAGGAGGATCCAGCACCTTCATAGGTTTCACAAAGAATATGCCATTTTAGTGAAACTGAGTTGAGCTTTCAAAAAGTAAAGTGAAGCTCAGTCTACATAGACGGCAAACGCTTATGCAAAACTGTAAACACTTTTGGGGCATGCATGGGATCGTCATATATTTTTACTGTATTTTGGGTACACATAACACATGTATAGTACTAACATATTTCCAACGTACTTACCGCTGAGTTTGATTGTTTGTATTGAGCTTTCGTCAGAGCAACGAAAGAGACGGCGAATACACTGTCAATGTTGCTGTCGTGGTATATTGTCATTTGTAGCTTTGTAAGTCGGGCAAATCGATGTATACTTGGTCTCCAATCATCTGGGGTTTGGAGCGACGTGGAGCATCGATTGCCTATGCTCGTTCCTGGCTTCAGGAGCGTAACAAAAGCGACCCGTCGGAGAAGCGGCTAAAATGTCGAAAGCGCACGGCGCGACTGTTGGTGCGCACCAACTGCTGAATCCCTTTAGCCACGTAGACGCGGCCATGGCATAGTTATCCCCGGTTTCTACGCGGAACTTGTAGTGTGTGCTGGAGACTTGTTGTATCCGGGCTAGCTCCAGCTGCGCCTGATAACGTCTCTCCAGCGTTTTGTGTCGAGGTGTTCTCGTGGGGATTCATTTGGCGTAGTAGCAGTGAAGGGATCTGTGAATGTTGTGTATTTGGAGAGTTTGGCAGGCCGCCTGTGCGGTTGTGGGGTTTCATGTCATGGGAGTAGTTTGTTCGTGCTTTGTTTGTATTGGTTTTCGCCCGGTTTTCCGTAAATTAACTAGGCAATTTTCTTCTTCTTAATTAATCGATGAGGCAAATCGATGAGGCAAACCTTTTGCCTCCGTTTTTAAAAAAAACTTTGCCTCGAGCATTTTCACTCTCCCTTTACAATTACAAGGATGCGAGTTTTTTCTTTTTCTTTTTTGAAATAGGGTTGAGACCTCCAACCTCTGTATCGACCGATGCACACAGTTCTATTAAGACGTGCACATAAGCAGTATATATACATATATTAGGAATCGAGGTAGGATGGACTGCTATGGTGATTTTGCTGCAGCAGTTCGAGTTCGTGTATCTCTAAGCTTTGGGGGTGATATTCTACATTGTCGGCTACAATAATGCCCAAATTAATTGTAGAACTTTTGTTTTTCCTCTGATCAATCATGGAAACGTCGTATACATATGCAGCGATCGGTGCTGCATAAGATCCAATCACGCATGTACCTTATAAAACGATGTTATTTTGTTTGGATCTTGACACTAGCAGCACGATATTTCTGAATAAGGCAAGCCCACGTGCACCTACCATCTACACAATCTGCGTGCATCTCTGGCAAACTTAGATATTCAATCATACCCCGAAAAAAACATGGGCAATCTATATCTATATCTATATCTATATCTATATCTATATATCTATACCTACTAATAAAGCAAGGTGCGTTTCGTCAATTTTTTCATCCGTTCACCCATATTTTTTTGAGATTTTTCTTCTATCCGAGGTGGTACTATTCTTTTGCACACGCGTGTACCCACAACCAAAAAACTCCGTCTCGAAATTTCTGTACGCGGGCCACGCATAGGGTCCACTGTATGGGCTGGGCATCCTCTGTGTTTTTGGCCGACAGAGAGCAACAAAAAATATATGCGCTCAATCGAATCGAACTCTAGACCTCCACCTCCTTGCCGATGGTTTTCCTTTTCAAGGCAGGATTGCTACCAAATTTGATAGTCCCACCTCGCTCTTTTATAGCAAATTATCTTGGTTTTTAAAGAAAAATCCACCTGAGACGACGAGTGGAGGAAAGGGGCCGACAGAGGCGTTGGAGTTTGGGGTGCGGCGACTGGGCAGAGAGAGCCGCAGGCGAGCGGGAGACGGGGAAGCTCGCCGGAGGACGCGCGCGCCAGCGCGGTCGCATGTGAGTGAGGCGGACGGCTATAGGGTAGTGCAGGCGGCGCTCGGGTAGTGGCTACGCCATGCTCGTCTAATGAGGGGCCACGAGCAGGAGGACGAAGGAGCTCGAGATGAATGGAGTCGTTGGTGCGGCTGGGGCTGGATCTGGGGGCTCGCCGGGAGGACGCACGTGGTGGCGCGGTCGCGACAGAGGTGTGTGTGGCGGTCGTTGGCGGTGCCGAGGGCCGGATGAGTCGGACGCGCGCCACAGCAGCCGTAGCGGCGAGCTACGGCGAAGCCGGGACGGCATGGTCGTCCCGCGAGGGGGCGGCGAGCAACATGACGGGCGCGGGCGGGGCACACTGTCCGGGCGTGACCAGTAGGAGTGAGGCGCCGGAGGTGTGGCGGTCGTCGGCGGTGGCGAGGGCCGGATGCGTCGGGCGCGCGCCACAGCAGCCATAGCGGCGACGCCGGGACGGCATGGTCGTCCCGCGAGGGAGGGGGCGGCGAGCAACATGACGGGCGCGGGCGGGGCACACTGGCCGGGCGAGACCAGCAGGAGTGAGGCGCCGGAGGTGTGGCGGTCGTCGGCGGTCGCGAGGGCCGGATGCGTCGGGCGCGCGCCGCAGCGGCTGTGGCGGCTTGGGTCGATGCAGGAGTTTGGTGTGCGGCTTGGAACATGGGGTGGCCGTCGTGCCTAGGGGGTGGAGCTGGGGGCGGGGCAGGTCATCGGCGCTGGGTGGTGGTGTCCTAAGGTCGCATGAGGAGGAAGAGGAACATGGAGGCGGACTGGCGGAGCAATGGCGAGCTTGTGGATAAGATAGCATGACATCTTGTGGCCGAACAGATTCGAAGCCGCTAGATGTTGCTCTACGTGCATAATTCCATTTTTTTGATGGATCGAGTACAATTGCTTGGCTCCCCGCAAAAAAAAAGTACAATTACTTGGCTGGGGTACGACCATGGTTAATGTTCATGCCTATCATATATATCTTACAAATACATTAGTAGTTACAGGAATTAAAATACGCGTGACTGAAATATTATAAAGAAATATTTCTTAAAGAAAATGATATTTGGGGCTCTTGTGGATTAGCTGAACATCAATATATTCATCCACTCTAGATGTTACCGGATGCCATTGGGGAGATATAGAGGAGAGAGGGAGGGGTGAAGAGCTGCGAGAGTACGACGACGGTGAATCTTGCGCAAACTAGGTGAAGGAGGGGCCGCGTCCTATTTCACACACACACACACACACACAGAGAGAGAGAGAGAGATGTCGTCATGGCTACGACGACCATGTCCTTGGTCCTTTCATGCCCCACCTTCATGTGGCTACTCCCATCCATCGTACCATCTCTGCTGCACCTCTGCGTGCCCCAATATTGATCCTCCTTGAGCCTGATGATGGTGTCAAGAGAAGTGGTTGCGTTGACCCAATCCGTGTGCTCCTACTGTTGACGACAACATATGAACAAAAGAGCACCAAATATTGTAAACTCTTTACTGTCTAACCGGTCATCTTATCTTCAAAGTGGGCAAGTATAAAATATGAATTAATGATAAGACGTGGAGGAATCTAACGGATTGAGTGATATATCTCAATATTTCACCATGACAGATAAACTCTTCAATATCACATGAACTCTGAAATTTATTTTATAACCGTTGCAACGCGCATGCACTTTGCTAGAACACTTTTGGCAATAATGTGCACGCATGTAATCAGGGCCTAAAACTGATGGTGCTTTATCAGTTTAATCTGTTCACCATGATACGGATAAGCAGATAGCAGGACCCCAATTATGGAGTATGCAAGACATAGAAGGACCCCAGATTCATAACAACCAAAAAAAGGTTGGGGCGGGTGATTATATTCTGTTAAGCAGGTTCTACAAAATTATATTTCATTTCCTGCTTTGAAATTGCGTCGTGCATCTTAGTGAGTAACTTCAGTGATTTGGTTTTGCATAGATTTATACAAAGATTTGCTCGCATTGAGCATCGTGTGCATAGATTTATACAAATCTTGTGGCCAGATGCGTCAGACGCGCTCTCGCCCGTGTTCATCACAGACGCAACGACGTCTGTGGCGGCTCGGGTCGATGCAGGAGGACGGGGAGGAGCTCGGGAGGGTCGGCGGCTCCACTCCTAGCACCGGGAAAGGAGTAGATGCGGGCAGATCTGGCGATTCCACAGGGACGGCGGTGACCTGTGCGGAGTTCAAGCGACGGCTGCCATGGAGGTTGGGCGGCGGCTCTCTAGAGAGAGAGACAGAGAGGTGAGAGGGAGAAGGAAAGGAAGAGACAAATTCCACAACCCACAATGTATATGTTATATTCTAATCTATCTTTTGCATGCGGGTGAGTGGGCGAGGAGTTGCCGCTTTTTGAATTTTGCATGACAAGTTCTGCAGCTATGGGATTTCTTCATGACCATCAGCATGGATGAGTTACAGATTTCTTCAGGACCATCAACACTCAGAACAATATTTATGGATGCAGAGAACAATTATACAAGGTTGTGTGTGTCTATCATACAATTCTACCACTACATGCATCTATTTGTTTATGGATCATTTATATTTTGGAAGTTTTTATGGTCTCTAGGTAAGCTTAATTAATGTAATTTCACATGAGACAATCATCATGCACAGACCAAAAAAACAATTGTTTGGATGGGCATGAGACAATTGCACTTGCACTGAATACTTTGCACCGTATCTAACAATACAAGCTAACCGAATGAACTTTCTGCCTGATCTGCTTGGAATATAGGAACTATGTGTACATTCTGTCTTCTTATCAACCTACTTCCTGCATTTTCAGTTGCATGTATGTTTAGGAAGACACAACATACATAGTTTAGTTTAGTAGTTGTTCAATTCTATTTAACACATGCAGAGCAACCCACAAGTTCTGATTATTTTACTGACACTTTTCTATTGAGATCTGTTCATCATCTCTTATTTTTTCTCCCTGTTGATTTATTCCCCCCTAGCATCCATCAACCACCATTGCCCTATGACCTGACTCGCTTTCCCACATGCACAAGCAAACAAATGTCTTGCATGCACTGCAAAAGTTAGTTACCTTTAATCCCAGCACATGATCTTCTTACAGCATGTGAACAACCGGTTGGAATTTTATTCCTTGGGTTCAGATGTGGCATTTTCTCATTTGATTTTTTATTAAATTTGTGAGCGAGCTATTTTAGTTAGAATGCACTTTAATAAAATAAAGGATCATTCCAAGAGGTTAGTGTGGAAGGAAACTTCATAAGGAATGTAGTCCAAAAGAATTTGTATAATTTTTTCTATAGGATTAGTTCATTCATACAATAAAAGTGCCTAGAAAAAATTCGTGTGGATTCAACCCTCAGAATTTGTCAATGAAAATATTTTGGATCAAAGATACCCGAAGGTGGAATAGAAAGACCACCATGGCCACAATTATTATCAAAAGTGGTTGATGTTTTTTATGAACTATTTTGACTACAAATAATAGGAAATAGGCCAAACATTTACTAGACTGGGACAGGATGGGGCGTGCAATGGTGTTGGAGTAGGCAGACGTCAGAGTAGACGGTGGCACGTTGACCCTCTTATATATAATTGTTTTTCTCCCGTTGCAACACACGAGCATATTTGCTAGTCATACATATGCGTGCTGTCAAATTTCATGAAGTCGTTTCGTAGTCTGGGTAATTTCGTAAATACAGACTCTATATCAACCCGATGACCGAGTTGGGTTTGGATGACCGAATTTTTTTCATGGTAATACGTGTCTCATTCATATCATAAAGAATAAAGTACAAGTCACGTAATAACCGACATGACAAAACTGAAAAGATAGCAGAACATCTCTGAGCTTGACACCAACGCCCGTCACCTGTCTTCGGCACCACCACAACAGCCACCGAAGAAAATAATGACGGATCACCTCCTCACCTGAGCTTGACGCGGCTCCATCGCTGATAAGCAGCTTTGCGGACCTTCAAGGTGGCTCACCAAAAGTGAAGCCATTGCTGTTGAACGAATCAGACCGGGGCAACACCCCGGACACGCCATCGAACTCCAGATCTGGCACCCCACCACGACTAAGACGCCGAAGGAGGAAACCATACCTGCCATCCACGAACCACGAACCCAGCACACGTTCCGTCTTTCAGATGTCGTTGATGCAAACCACAACCTGCATCCGCTCCTGGACTACCTCCCAAGCTCCATGCCGACGCTGGAGCAAACGCCGTCTCAAAGGCGGAGCCCGAGGACATAGTTCCACCACGAGGATGCCGCTATCGTCATGCCATCCTTACTTGAACAGGCTAGTTTCCAAATCCATCCCCAACCATAGGACCGATGGCCTCGTCAGGGAAGGATCCGAAGAATCTTTATTTAGCGCCGTCATCGTCGCCGCCGAAGCCAAGACGATGAACAGCCTAAAAACCTAGACTACAAAGGAGTAAAAACGATCCACACGCGTGGATCCGGCGACCCCCCTCACCACCGACGACCAAGGTCGCCAGCGGAGGGGAGCCACCGGAGGACGGCGCTGAAAGATGGCCTCTCCTGGCGGTGGCGGCGGCGACTAGGGTTCCAGCCGCCAGGGAGGAGAGAAAAACGTTTGGATGACCGATCTGCAGCGAAGCTGGTGTACAGATGCGGATGTTTGCCGGTTATACATACATGTATTTCACCCATGAAAGAAAATTACTGGCCCGTCATGAAATACATAATTGTCTTCACAGAGCAATAAAACAAGTGGCGAAGAGATCGATGGTACGGTATCTACTCTATTTTAGACACATTTAGGGCATCTCCGACGTCGACCCGTAAACCTTCCGCAACGGTCCGGACCGCGAAGCCATTCAACGCGGGCTTGTATCGCTTCGTGGGACGGTCCGGACGCGATTTTCCCTGTAAACCAGAGACAAAATCGGGGGAGGTTTGCAGGAGTCCAGACCGATCCCAAGCCCGCTTCTGACTGCCCTGGCCCACCAAAAAACCCTCCCTCCTCTCGCGCGTTTTTGGTCAGCGTCGCTCCAGAGCGTCAGCGCCGGCATTCATGCCCGATTAGAGCGGATGCGACCGCTCACTAGCGCCGGCATTGAAGTGGCGCGCCGGCCGAGAGAGCGCCAGCCGCGCCGCTTCCCGGTGCAGGCGACTGCCACGCGTTCAAACGACACGACGACCACCCGTCCATCCGTCTGTCGCCCGCATTGATGGCACGCGGTTGCCGAGACGTCTCCTCTGGCGCCACCCGTCCGTCCCTCTGCCACCCACCGGTGCTATATAAACCGCTGCCTCGGTGCCTCGGCCATAGCAACAGTCATCCCTCTCCGCACCACTCCCCGCTATGGATCCCTCCGCCGCCAAAGCTCTCTGGGACGGGCTGACATCGGAGCAGAAGAAGGCCATGGCCGCCATTGCTGCCAACTGGCAGGCCGGCAGGCAGCCGGACGACGTGCAAATGGAGGATGCCTCCTCCGACGAGCCAGCGCCACCCTTATCTTCCTCCGCGGCACCCTTCTCCTCCACTCCACCCTTGCCGGTGCATTGCACCATGACCATCGGCGAGGCCCGTGCCCATTATATGGACATGGTGCGGGAGGAGCAGTTCTGGGAGGTGCAGGCCGATGCCAACTACAACCACAACCTCTTTCAGGAGCATCTGCAGGCGAAGGAGCAGGTCGCCGCCGGCAGGGCGGTCGCGCTGGACGCGGAGCAGGAGGCGCTGCTCGAGTCCAATCGCTCCGCCCACGAGATCCGCCGCGCCCGCTGGCGGTACTGGTAGCGGGTGGCCGAGGTGGTGGCCGCCAGCAAGGAGTGCGACGACGAGGCGGATGAGGCGTTGTTCGGCGACACCGACAACGAGGAGGCCGCGCCCCGGCGCCACAACCACGAAGAAGCCGGCACTTCCGTGGGCGCCGCCGGCAGCGAGGAAGAGTAGTGCACGGTATAGGTCGTCATCGCTCGTGTCCCAGGAAGGCCACCGGTCCTTCCCTCCCGTCGACGCCAAGCTTGGTGGGGATAGCATCTTCGGCTGATTAGTCGCTTGGCGGCGACGTCGAGGCGGACAGCTTCAGTTCCCGTGGCTCCGGAGGCGGAGCTGGAGAGCGTCGAGGCGGAGCTGGAAAAGGCGGACGCCGACGATCATTTAGATTAGGTGTTAATATACTCCAAAACCCGTCTAGCACCACTTTGATGTATTTGTAATGAAATCCGCCATGTTTATATTAAATCCGGTGTGTTTATATAAAATCCAGGTATGTTTATATGAATTCCGGACTTGTTTGAAAGAATTTTGTTCGATTGGTTCGAGTTGATGAAAATGTATGCGGCTACGTTTGGATGGCTCGTTCCTGTATCCATGTCTGTGAACTGGTCCCCTTGTCCGCAGACGGACGCGAGAGGTTTTTTGCTGTTGCCGTTAGAGATGCCTTTACATGGCAAATCTTAAGAGGATAGGACCGGTGCAATTCTGGCATATCCAGTCGGCATCATCACATCAACGCGAATCCTAGTGTTTTGTAGTCGCATCCTGACCTCGCTGCTACATTCCAATGCGGTAATCAACCGCTATATTCCACACCATCAACTTTGCGAGAATGATACAAATCACTCGCGAGGGGACCCGCCGCCCGAGCACTGTTTTTCCAACGGATTTGAGCGTGGACGTTTCTTGTTTGCTTGCATGTAAACACTACAGGCATCCTTCTTCCTACAGGGACCACATATATTAGGATGAGCAATGCAGGATTTTCATTTCAATTTATTGTTGATGGACTCTGGAGTCTTGATTTTGGATTGATATTCAGGTCAAAGTTAACAAGGTAAAATGCATGAGTCACTGACGATTGATCGAAGTAGAGATGGCTACGATGCACGTTGCGTTTTTTGTGCGATTTTTTTTTAAATGAAAACAAAGGTTATTTTCACCCTTGTGCACTTTGGACTTTCACCGTAGATCTAAACACTAATTAATTAACACGACAGTAAAAGTTATCACCCCTAAATATTAGTTCGCGACACAATTTATCCTATTTAGCAGAAATTCCCCTAAAATTCCCGATTTCGCAAGTTTGTTCCACTTTTTTTTTACCCCTTTTAGAATTTTTCTCATTCTATCTGGCAGAGTCCACTATTAGTTCGACTTGACTAGCTGAGTCCACTTCCATGTCGGTAGCACATTCTTACAAGGCGCGTCTGACAACGGTAGACGGGAATGGGGCGAGCTGCTTAAGCTAGACTGGCACCCATGACTTGATTAAATCGCACTTGAGTTAGTCCTCTCCCACCCCCACCCACAGTGCGACCAAAGGATTGAAAAGTGAAAAGCGGATGGTGCTAAAGTTGTATCGACACGGTCGTTGCTCCACTGGTTCGCGAAGGAGATAGAGCACAACCTAGCCAGAATGGAAAAAATGAAACCCTCTTAGCAACATGATTGCTCTTCCTCCTATAATCAACAACATTCACCCGGATGCTAGGTCACCTTAGGTGCGCAGATGCTAGGTCACCTTAGGTGCAACAAAGGTGCGCAGATGCTAGGTCACCTTAGGTGCGCAGCGCACCTAGCATTTGCGCCCTAGGCATGATGAAACGGGGACGAGGATGAGGTGCTACTTCGTTAAGGGAGTTGGTCTGGCTTACCTAGTTAGGGCGCAAATGCCTTTATGTCGTATCGGTGGCGCCCCATGCACACACAAATGCGCCTGCAGTTTGGAGCTTGAGTCAAACAATCCAGTTGGACTAATAGTGGGACCCATCTAGCAGAACAAGGCAAAACTCTAGAAGGCGTAAAAAGTGGAGCAATTTTTCTCAAATGGGGCATTTTGGAGCGAAGTTTTGCTAAATAGGTGAATGGGGGGGGGGGGGGGGGGGGGGGGGGGGGCTGTTGAAAGTGGAGTTTTCATCTTAACGACATAAACCATGATGTAAGAAAACATCACAACTATAAGAATACTTTGGAAGGTTCTTTTGTAAATTTGTAGGAACAAGAAACATCTATATGGAAACACTTTTTAGTGGCTGCAATGGGTAATAGTTTCCATTTGTTACTAGAGTTCTTTTTTAGTTGACTGTTAATTTACATGCATATGACTTTCCTATTTGTTGTAGTAATTTCATGTTAGTACCTCAATTACATCCCAGGTATGCTACCGAGTTTATTGTGTGTCTGCAATTAATTGTGTTGTAGTGCCAAGGTTGTATTGCATTCCCATATTCTATTTTGGATTGGCTCACAGATAATTGTGGTCTCAATGGAGTTTTATGTTGGTTTTTGTTTTATTTTTTGAGACAACGTTGGTTTTTGTAACATGGGGGGTCTTGGACTTTCTGTGGTCACGCACAGAAAGATGCTTACTCAATTCGTAATATCTATACTGTCGGCGTTCTGGGAACCGGGGTATCCAGACTTGCCTGCCTGCGGTCTACAGCGTGGCTTCATCAGCGGCCTGGTAGGCCCTTCTCCAGCATCAACAACACAAGACCCTCGCGAGGGGCCAAGCCTCGCGAGGCGGACGACGCCAAGACCTCCGGAGGGAGCGGCTTCCCCAGGCCGGCTCCTGAGGAACGGAGATTTCCATGCAAGCCCCACCTCGTGAGGCTCAGATGACGCAAGCCATGACGACCAAGGCCAGGCGGGCGCCAGCAGGCGCAGTACAACAGGTTTCCTCTTCGGTGCTAAGGAAGCAAGCGCAGACGCAGAGTCCCAAGGAATAAGCCAAAGGTTTTCATTCCCGTGCTACAAGACCAGGCGGCAGGACGGAGGTCATCGCCGAGCCCACCACGACGTCACGACCAGAAGCTTTGCAGGCGAAGACCACCTTTCGTCAGGATAAGATGTATTACTTGTCTCTCTTCAAACTTGGCCGTTGTGGGATCCCTTCCCGTCTTCATTTTGGGGGAAGAGGACCGAGGCCACTATAAATATAGCTAGGCCACCACCATAGAGATGGGACCGGATGATCCTCACCAGCTCACACTAGCACAAGAACACTCCTCCTGAGGTTGTTCTTCCTCTGTACTATTCCATCCTCAGCCCACCTCGAGGCCAATCCACCACAAAGCAGGAGTAGGGTTTTACACCGCAAGGTGGCCCAAACCTGGGAAACTGCTGAGTCCATTTCCTTTCCTGTTCATCGAGCTAGGCGGTGAAATCGATGGGTCGGCAGGCTGGGGAGATGGAGTTCTTCGCACGCACCCCAAAGTTCGAACCTTTCTTGGGTCTGCGGAGCCCTGAATCCGACATTTGGCGCGCCAGGTAGGGGTGCGTCGGAGCCTCTCTTCCGCCAGTCGGTCGCCTCCGTCCCGCCGTTCTCATGGCTGACGCTCCTCGAGCTCAAGCTGAGCACTGGGCCGCTCGTCCTGCCCGGGCGGAGCCCTCCGCCCAAGAAGATCTCCACTCCGCACTCCTCGCAGCTCTCACGCCGGCCGGCGCCGTCGGCCGTAGGCGACATGGACCACTTCCACCCGCCCCCGTGCTGCGCCGCAACCGGGCCACCACGCGATCTTCGAGCTTCGCCGCGGCAACGGCGCTGCACACCCGCCGAGAACAGGCGAACGCGCGAGCCGCGCTCATCATGGCATGGGAGCTGCTGCGATGCAGGCTGGCGGAAGGCGGGCACGACGCCTTGCTGGAGCGGGTCGCCGAGCTGCTGGACGCCGCCTGCAGAGGTGCGGCACCCTTCTGCACCTTACCTACGCCGTGAGCGCTGCCGGGCACGCGCGCCGGCCCTCACTACGACCATGCGCCCTCCCCCAGGGGGCCCAGAGGGCCCGCGGCGTTGGCCTGGCTCGCGGCGCCATTTGTCCTACCCAGGATGCGTTACCCCCGGGCGCCGCAGAGCTGGGCGGCCCCTCCTGGGCCCACGCCGAGATGCCACTCTGCGGGCGTGGTGACCTGGCGCCAAGGATGGCGAGCAACGACGCCGGATGGCAGGGCGACGGCTCGGGGATGGCGGCTTCGAGAACTCCTGTGCCTCCACCGACGGACTCGCTGTATGTGCCAAGAGAAAGCCCCCGCCTGTTCCCCTCGCCAGCCTGGGCGTCGGGACCACATGAGGCCGAGGCCCTTCGCAGGCCACCTCGGAGCTTCGCCGGCATCTTCGACGACAACAACCACTGGGTACCATGAATATCTCAGGGGCATGATTACACTAACCATGGACCACAGGTGAACCAAGCCACGGCAACGGCCGTGGACCTCAAGATGATGGCCCCGCCGCAAGCAGACGGAATGCACTGGGAGCTGCGCGGGGGGAGCCCGGTGCCAGGGCCTCCCCCGCGCAGCATGGAGCAAGGCGCCGCCATGACAGCGGCGCACGCCGCTCGGAGGTAGGTCCTCCGTCGGGGAAGGCGCCGGCGAGCCCTTCCCTCCGGTGGGGGGCCTGCGATCGCCGGTGCACCGCCAGCGTCCCCCTTGCCCCTTGGTCTCGTCCTGGTTTCCGGATGCCCCAACGGTGGTCGGGGGAGGCACAGAGCGGGGCCCTCGCCTGGCGCCAAGGATACCCGTGAAGATCTCCGCTCGTGACACTCTCACGTAATAATGAGTTGGGGCTGTACACGCCCCGGAGTCTCCTGAGTGCCGCCCTCGGGCCTCACGGGGGCTCCCACCCACGTCCAAGTGGAAGCACCATGCTCCGCGCTGGCCGTCGACATTATCCCCCAATGACTATGCCCACGCCCAGTGGAAGCACTTAGCTCGGCGCTAGTGAGAAGACTAGTCTAGGTGCCGGACGCGACTGTTTCTTTCGCCCTCTTTCTGTAACCCAGTTGCCATCTTTTGGAATGAGATTTGGAGTTTCGTGTGCTTATCAAAAGAAAAAAAGGGGGGAGATTTTTGATTCGTGGTGTTTTCTTGCCTTTTGGTTTACGTTAAAAGCAAGGCTCATGCCTGCTGCGCGCGTGCTTGGGCCAGCCCAAGCGGTGCCGAGGGCCCCTTGGGGCCAAAGGCGCATCTGCCGCAGGACCACTGCGCGCACGCCCTGCCGCGACTTGGCAGTCGGCTCCTCGCGCGGCGCTCTCAGGCGGGCCTGCAGGCTCCTCAGGAGGCTTGAGCCCTCACATGCCCCTACGGGGCCCGCCTCAGGAAGGAAGCGCCATCACGACACATGAACCCGTCCAAGACCGCCAGCACCAAAGATAAGTCACAACGAACTACTCTAGTAGGGGGCCCTCCTGCCCTCGGCAGCTCGTTTCAAAATTAATTTAGAAGGCATATCATCGTTTCATGCATAACCGGGGAACCCCCACCAAAAAATACTTTCCACGCCCCACGGGGCCATGCTCGAAGTTGTGGTATGCAGGTCAGGATCGGAAAGGAAACGTAAGCCTAGCAAGACGCGCTGTCATCGGCGTCGCCACCTTCATCGTCACCGTCGTCGGCACCATCCTCTTCAGCTGCGAGCACGTCCACGCCATCTTCACGGGCGAACTCCGCGACCAGGTCGTCCACATGGTCATCCACCCAGCTCGCCAGGTCACCCTGTATGACCCTGGGCACGGGGGCTATCGCGGCGTTGAAGTCGAAGTCAGGATCAAGGCTAAGAAGGTAGCTGAAGACACGCGAGAACGCGCGCCCGAGGAGTCCCCTGCTTCTCTCCTCGACGAGCTGGCGCGCCCTCGTGGTCCGGTCTTCCAGACGGGTCACGACTTGGGTAAAGAAGTGGAGGTAGCCGGCGTCATCAGCCTCGTGCGGGCGGGAGACGCTCTCTTCACAGATGGTATCCAAGGCCCGGTTGGCCCGGACCCTGAGGTCCTCAAGCATCGAGGAGCGCTCGCGCTGCATCGTCCGGCAGTGGTTCGCTTCGTTCGTAGCTTTCTCCACAAGAGACGTGATGCCCGACGACCGTGCCTCAGGACCTGCGCCCACTGACGGGACGCCTTCCCCTCTCGCATAGGAAGGCGCGCCCGGCGCCCCTCTCAAGCTGGGCTCGGGGGCTCTCCTCTGGAGGGCCTCAGACCTGGCCAGCGTCACGAGGGAGGCGTTTGGGCACCATGTGGAGGCGTGCTTCGACGCGCATTTCCGCGAGAAGAGCGCAGGGCGCGAGGCACCAGGCGCTCAGGAGTTCATCACCAAGGCGATCGAGGATCTTCAGGAGGCGAGGGCCATGCGAGGCGAGCGTCGCCCCGCACCACCAGGCGCAGCTCCCTCCCCTGACGAGGGCAGCGGGCTGCGCATCTGCATCAACATCCCAGGGCTCAACCGGGCCGCGTCTTAGGAGCTCTACTGGCCGTCCCACGTGGGCCGGTGCGAGGGCCCCTCTCACAGCTACGTTCGCATGCCTTTCGGTCTGCTGAACCAGGCAGCCACGCACTAGCGCCACATGCGGAGCGTCCTGGCGGCTCACGAGGCCAGGCACCAGGCGATCCTATCGGAGGAGGCGCCGGACCCTTGCGAGCCCCACGGGCCCCCGGGGCCTCACGAGGCTCAGGACCTGGACGGCTCGCGTCTTCAGCTACTCCAACACTTCTTCAGCAACGGTGCCAGGTGACATTTTTCAGTTTGTTCAGTTGGGGGCGCCCCTCGGGCTGCATTATCCCCAAGCCGTGTGGGTCCGTCCCTATGGCATGTATCGTTCTTTGCATCTATCAAAGCTGGCCTTACCTCTTCATGAGTTGCTTTATCATCCGCCTGCCCGGTGCCCTGTCACCCCTTCGCGGCCTCCGCGTATTGCGAACCCGCCTGTTGCTCATCCCGCCACGGGGGCTGCTGGCACGGCGCCTGTGCTCGGGTCCGTCCCTGCAGCGCTGATAAACCTGAGAGATCGAGCTCTGGCTCGCGGCCCGCCCCGCGCACGTCAACTCACCGGATCCTTAGTGCCTTCGTCTTCTTGCGGAAAGATCAACGGCTGGGCGGCAAGCGCGGCTATGTGTACTAACTCGCAGGAACCTCCGGAACCAGACTACGAGCGGCTCCCGCAAGCCACTCCTTTTTCATGCAATTCGCTTGCACGTTAAAGGGGGGGGGGGGTCCCTGAGCATCGCACCTCAGGGACTCCTACTGGCTCTCGAGCCCTCACCCCCTGGCCTTGACCACGGCATCGCGACCTGGCATACCAGCGGCGGCTGATCCTCTCTCGAGGGCTAGGACCCGAGAACGTAGAGCATCCAGATGAGCAAGAAAAAGGGGACCGGCGTGAGCCCTGCCTGGAACTGCCACCACCAGGACGCAGTCAGGCGTTGTGCGGAGGAATCGCTGCAGGCCTGCCAAGATAAGTCACCACATACATGTCGGCGTAAATCTCACGACCCAGTATTTTGATTTTCGCGATCTCGCTCGGGCAAGGCCGTTTTCCCTATCGGTCTTCAGGGGGCTGCTTGCGGGCTAAAGGGGACCTCCTGAGCATCACGCCTCAGGGGCTCTTACCGGACCTCGGGCCGCCCACCTCCTGGCCTTGACCACGGCATCGCGACCTGGCATACCAGCGACGACTAGAGCCGCCTGGGGACTGGGTCCTGTCAGCGTAGAGCGCTAAAGCTACCGTGAGAATGAAAGGGAGCACCATGCCAAAACGAGATATGCGATTGTAGCATCGAGCTAGGAACAATAACACTAAGGCAAAAGCATTATAGTTCTTACATGCCCCCACGGGGCTCGCCACGGTTTTGTGCAGGAAAAACAAAAGAAGGGACTTGGGAGAACCCCGGCCTAAGGACGTCACCGACGGCGCCGAGTCGACGCCGCTGCTGCGCTCCGCGCGCGGCGAGAGCTCGGTGGCTCGTAGCTGTCGTCGTCGCTGGACTCTGGAGAGTCGCTGGATTCTGGAGAGCTGCTGTCACCAGAGGAGCTGCTGGCAAGGCCAAGGGCAAGTTCAGCGCCTGTGGCCGCGCCATGTGGATCGCATCCTCCGGAGCTGTGCTCCAGGCGCCGGCCGTCTTTGCCGAAGACATTGAAGAAAATCGTGGAGGCTCCATCGTATTCAAAGTGGATGGCGAGGGCCCCCTCCAGGCAGCAGGCGCGGGCGACCTCGCCCCATCCCCGGGTCATGAAGACTTCGCCAGGGCGGACGACCTCGACCTCCGCTTCAGTAGCTTGGCTGCAGCACCCGGCGTGTTGCAGCCACAGCTCAACGGGCCCCCTTGGCGGTATCTCCTCCGCGAAGAACCGCGGGAGCCAGATCCACGTGCGTGGCGGCATTGTCGCCCACACCACAAACTCGCGTGACGTACCTTCGGCGTGAGTTCGCAAGCTGGGCAGCCGGGCAGCCGTCGCCTGTCCTCCTCCACGACCCTCGCCCACGCGGCGCTGGGCGCTGTCTCCAAGCGCAGGGCCCTGCGCGCGGGCGTACGTAGGGATCGGGAAGCCCGATGGAGCCCGCTCCTGCCAAGGCCATGTCACCTCGGCCCCTTCACCGGCGTCGCGGGAGCGGCCGAGCCTCTTCTTCGGCGGGAGTGGCCCGGGCTCCTCCCGAGGGGCTTTTCCCTTCTCCGACGCGGAAAACCTCCTTATCGGTGCCATGGTGCTTCAACAAGATGGTGAGACGAGAGGGACGAAGAAGAAGCAAGCAGCGGGAAGACGGAGATGAGCAGGGGGCTCCGCCCCTCCCCCCATTTATAGCCGAAGGGAGGCCAACCGCCGGCCTCCACGATCTCCGGTAATGATGATCTTTTTGCATGCAGCAGGTTATTGTCAAGTCGGACGGTTGCCGAGGCAGCGTGGGGAAGCGGAGACGCCCACGTCCCATCAAGCGCCACGCGTCGACCGGGTCCACAGGCGGTTAGGGCCCGCGGTGCTTCGCCCTTGCCCTTTGGCTTCGCCTTGAAGCCAAGACCGAGCGCGCCTTGGGCCCGGGGGCTACTGTCGGCGTTCTGGGAACCGGGGTACCCAGACTTGCCTGCCTGCGGCCCACAGCGTGGCTTTATCAGCGGCCTGGTACGGCCCTTCTCCAGCATCAACAACACAAGACCCTCGCGAGGGGCCTTGCCTCGCGAGGCGGACGACGCCAAGACCTTCGGAGGGAGCGGCTTCCCCAGGCCGGCTCCTGAGGAACGGAGATTTCCATGCAAGCCCCACCTCATGAGGCTTAGATGACGCAAGCCATGATGACCAAGGCCAGGCGGGCGCCAGCAGACGCAGTACAACAGGTTTCCTCTTCGGTGCTAAGGAAGCAAGTGCAGACGCAGAGTCCCAAGGAATCAGCCAAAGGTTTCCATTCCCGTGCTACAAGACCAGGATGGCAGGACGGAGGTCATCGCCGAGCCCACCACGACGTCACGACCAGAAGCTTTGCAGGCGAAGACCACTTTTCGTCAGGATAAGATGTACTACTTGTCTCCCTTCAAACTTGACCATTGTGGGATCCCTTCCCGCCTTCATTTTGGGGGAAGAGGACCGAGGACACTATAAATATAGCTAGGCCACCACCATAGAGAGGGGACCGGATGATCCTCACCAGCTCACACCAGCACAAGAACACTCCTCCTAAGGTTGTTCTTCCTCTGTACTAGTCCATCCTCAGCCCACCTCGAGGCCAATCCATAACAAAGCAGGAGTAGGGTTTTACACCGCAAGGTGGCCCGAACCTGGGTAAACTGTTGAGTCCATTTCCTTTCCTGTTCATCGAGCTAGGCAGTGAGATCGACGAGTCGGCAGGCTGGGGAGATGGAGTTCTTCGCACGCACCCCAGAGTTCGAACCTTTCTTGGGTCTGCGGAGCCCTGAATCCGACATATACAACGTGGTAAAAAATATATTCCCCAATATATAAGCCGCACGCCATACCTACTCTAGACATATGTGATGCACACCTTTCTTTTCTTGCAAAATAAATAATGTCATTATCCCTCGGGCCCCAACATGAAGAGAATGTAGGGGAACGGAGCATGCAATTTCAAAAAATTTCCTACGCTCACGCAAGATCTATCTAGGAGATGCATAGCAACGAGAGGGGGAGAGTGTGTCCACGTACCCTCGTAGACCGAAAGCGGAAGCGTTAGCTTAACGCGGTTGATGTAGTCAAACGTCTTCGCGATCCAACCGATCAAGCACCGAACGTACGGCACCTCCGAGTTCTGCACACGTTCAGCTCGATGACATCCCTCGAACTCTTGATCCAGCAAAGTGTCAAGGGAGAGTTTCATCAGCACGACGGCATGGTGACGGTGATGGTGATGTGATCCGCGTAGGGCTTCGCCTAAGCACTACGACAATATGACCGGAGGAGTAAACGGTGGAGGGGGGCACCGAACACGGCTAAGAAACAACTGTTGTGCTTTAGGGGTGCCCCCCTGCCCCCGTATATAAAGGAGGAGAGGGGAGAGGGCCGGCCTAGGGCGCACCCAAGTGGGGGGTGTCCAACTAGGACTCCCAGTCCTAGTCGCCCCCCCTTCCTTTCCAACGGAGGGGGAAAGAGGGAAGTGGAGGGAGAGAGAGAGAGAGGGAGAAGGAAAGGGGGGCCGCGCCCCCTCCCCCTTGTCCAATTCGGACTCCACATGGGAGGGGGGGGGGGGGCGCCACCTCCTGCGGCCTACCTCCTCCTCTCCACTATGGCCCATGAGGCCCATTACTTCCCCGGGGGGTTCCGGTAACCCCTCGGTACTCCGAAAAATACCCGAACCACTCCGGAACCATTCCGGTGTCCGAATATAACCTTCCAATATATCAATCTTTACCTCTCGACCATTTCGAGACTCCTCGTAATGTCCGTGATCTCATCCGGGACTCCGAACAATCTTCGGTCACCAAACACATAACTCATAATACAAATCATCATCGAACGTTAAGTGTGCGGACCCTACGGGTTCGAGAACTATGTAGACATGACCGAGACACATCTCCGGTCAATAACCAACAGCGGAACCTGGATGCTCATATTGGTTCCTACATATTCTATGAAGATCTTTATCGGTCAAACCGCAATGACAACATACGTTATTCCCTTTGTCATCGGTATGTTACTTGCCCGAGATTCGATCGTCGGTATCTTCATACCTAGTTCAATCTCGTTACCGGCAAGTCTCTTTACTTGTTCCGTAATGCATCATCCCATAACTAACTCATTAGTCACATTGCTTGCAAGGCTTGTCATGATGTGCATTACCGAGAGGGCCCAGAGATACCTCTCCGATACTCGGAGTGACAAATCCTAATCTCGATCTATGCCAACCCAACAAACACCTTCGGAGACACCTGTAGAGCATCTTTATAATCACCCAGTTACGTTGTGATGTTTGATAGCACACAAGGTGTTCCTCCGGTATTCGGGAGTTGCATAATCTCATAGTCAAAGGAATATGTATAAGTCATGAAGAAAGCAATAGCAATAAAACTTAACGATCATAATGCTAAGCTAACAGATGGGTCTTGTCCATCACATCATTCTCCTAATGATGTGATCCCATTCATCAAATGACAACACATGTCTATGGTTAGGAAACTTAACCATCTTTGATCAACGAGCTAGTCTAGTAGAGGCTTACTAGGGACTCGGTGTTTTGTCTATGTATTCACACATGTATCAAGTTTCCGGTTAATACAATTCTAGCATGAATAATAAACATTTATCATGATATAAGGAAATATAAATAACAACTTTATTATTGCCTCTAGGGTATATTTCCTTCAGTCTCCCACTTGCACTAGAGTCAATAATCTAGATTACATAGTAATGATTCTAACACCCATGGAGTCTTGGTGCTGATCATGTTTTGCTCGTGGAAGAGGCTTAGTCAATGGGTCTGCAACATTCAGATCCGTATGTATTTTGCAAATCTCTATGTCTCCCTCCTTGACTTGATCACGGATGGAGTTGAAGCGTCTCTTGATGTGTTTGGTTCTCTTGTGAAATCTGGATTCCTTTGCTAAGGCAATTGCTCCAGTATTGTCACAAAAGATTTTCATTGGACCCGATGCACTAGGTATTACACCTAGATCGGATATGAACTCCTTCATCGAGACTCCTTCATTTGCTGCTTCCGAAGCAGCTATGTACTCCGCTTCACACGTAGATCCCGCCACGACGCTTTGCTTGGAACTGCACCAACTGACAGCTCCACCATTCAATATAAATACGTATCCGGTTTGTGACTTAGAGTCATCCGGATCAGTGTCAAAGCTAGCATCAACGTAACCATTTACGACGAGCTCTTTGTCACCTCCATAAATGAGAAACATATCCTTAGTCCTTTTCAGGTATTTCAGGATGTTCTTGACCACTGTCCAGTGATCCACTCCTGGATTACTTTGGTACCTCCCTGCCAAACTTATGGCAAGGCACACATCAGGTCTGGTACACAGCATAGCATACATGATAGAACCTATGGCTGAGGCATAGGGAATGACTTTCATTTTCTCTCTATCTTCTGCAGTGGTCGGTCATTGAGTCTTACTCAACTTCACACCTTGCAACACAGGCAAGAACCCTTTCTTTGACTGATCCATTTTGAACTTCTTCAAAACTTTATCAAGGTATGTGCTTTGTGAAAGTCCTATTAAGCGTCTTGATCTATCCCAATAGATCTTGATGCCCAATATATAAGCAGCTTCACCGAGGTCTTTCATTGAAAAATTCTTATTCAAGTATCCTTTTATGCTATCCAGAAATTCTATATCATTTCCAATCAACAATATGTCATCCACATATAATATTAGAAATGCTACAGAGCTCCCACTCACTTTCTTGTAAATACAGGCTTCTCCAAAAGTCTGTATAAAACCATATGCTTTGATCACACTATCAAAGCGTATATTCCAACTCCGAGAGGCTTGCACCAGTCCGTAAATGGATCGCTGGAGCTTGCACACTTTGTTAGTAACTTTAGGATCGACAAAACCTTCTGGTTGCATCATATACAACTCTTCTTTGAGAAATCCATTAAGGAATGCAGTTTTGACGTCCATTTGCCAGATTTCATAATCATAAAATGCGGCAATTGCTAACATGATTCGGACAGACTTAAGCATCGCTACGGGTGAGAAGGTCTCATCATAGTCAACCCCTTGAACTTGTCGAAAACCTTTCACAACAAGTCGAGCTTTGTAGACAGTAACATTACCGTCAGCGTTAGTCTTCTTCTTGAAGATCTATTTATTCTCTATGGCTTGCCGATCATCGGGCAAGTCAACCAAAGTCCCCACTTTTTTCTCATACATGGATCCCATCTCAGATTTCATGGCCTCAAGCCATTTCACGGAATCTGGGCTCATCATCGCTTCCTCATAGTTCGTAGGTTCGTCATGGTCTAGTAACATGACTTCCAGAACAGGATTACCGTACCACTCTGGTGCGGAACGTACTCTGGTTGACCTACGAGGTTCGGTAGTAACTTGATCTGAAGTTTCATGATCATCATCATTAGCTTCCTCACTAATTGGTGTAGGCATCACGGGAACTATTTTCTGTGATGAGCTATTCTCCAATTCGAGAGAAGGTACAATTACCTCATCAAGTTCTACTTTCCTCCCACTCACTTCTTTCGAGAGAAACTCCTTCTCTAGAAAGGATCCATTCTTAGCAACAAAAATCTTGCCTTCGTATCTGTGATAGAAGGTGTACCCAATAGTTTCTTTTGGGTATCCTATGAAGACGCACTTCTTCGATTTGAGTTCGAGCTTATCAGGCTGAAGCTTTTTCACATAAGCATCGCAACCCCAAACTTTAAGAAACGACAGCTTAGGTTTCTTGCCAAACCACAGTTCATACGGTGTCGTCTCAACGGATTTAGATGGTGCCCTATTTAACGTGAATGCAGCTATCTCTAATGCATAACCCCAAAACGATAGTGGTAAATCGGTAAGAGACATCATAGATCGCACCATATCTAATAAAGTACGGTTACGACGTTCGGACACACCATTACGCTGTGGTGTTCCTGGTGGCGTGAGTTGTGAAACTATTCCACATTGTTTTAAATGAAGGCCAAACTCGTAACTCAAATATTCGCCTCCGCGATCAGATCGTAGAAACTTTATTTTCTTGTTACGATGATTTTCCACTTCACTCTGAAATTCTTTGAACTTTTCAAATGTTTCAGACTTATGTTTCATCAAGTAGATATACCAATATCTGCTCAAATCATCTGTGAAGGTCAGAAAATAACGATACCCGCCACGAGCTTCAACACTCATCGGACCGCATACATCAGTATGTATTATTTCCAATAAGTCAGTAGCTCGCTCCATTGTTCCGGAGAACGGAGTTTTAGTCATCTTGCCCATGAGGCATGGTTCGCAAGCATCAAATGATTCATAATCAAGTGATTCCAAAAGTCCATCTGCATGGAGTTTCTTCATGCGCTTTACACCAATATGACCTAAACGGCAGTGCCACAAATATGTTGCACTATCATTATCAACTTTGCATCTTTTGGCATCAATATTATGAATATGTGTATCACCACGATCGAGATTCAACAAAAATAGACCACTCTTCAAGGGTGCATGACCATAAAAGATATTACTCATATAAATAGAACAACCATTATTCTCTGATTTAAATGAATAACCGTCTCGCATCAAACAAGATCCAAATATAATGTTCATGCTCAACGCTGGCACCAAATAACAATTATTCAGGTATAAAACTAATCCCGAAGGTAGATGTAGAGGTAGCATGCCGACGGCGATCACATCGACCTTGGAACCATTCCCGACGCGCATCGTCACCTCGTCCTTAGCCAATCTTCGTTTAATCTGTAGCCCCTGTTTCGAGTTGCAAATATGAGCAACAGAACCAGTATCAAATACCCAGGTGCTACTACGAGCATTAGTAAGGTACACATCAATAACATGTATATCAAATATTCCTTTGTTCACTTTGCCATCCTTCTTATCCGCCAAATACTTGGGGCAGTTCCGCTTCCAGTGTCTAGTCCCTTTGCAGTAGAAGCACTCAGTTTCAGGCTTAGGTCCTGACTTGGGCTTCTTCCCGGGAGTGGCAACTTGCTTGCCATTCTTCTTGAAGTTCCCCTTCTTTCCTTTGCCTTTTTTCTTGAAACTAGTGGTCTTGTTAACCATCAACACTTAATGCTCCTTCTTGATTTCTACCTCCGCTGCTTTGAGCATAGCGAAGAGCTCGGGAATAGTCTTCTCCATCCCTTGCATATTATAGTTCATCACGAAGCCTTTATAGCTTGGTGGCAGTGATTGAAGAACTCTGTCAATAACACTATCATCTGGAAGATTAACTCCCAGCTGAGTCAAGTGGTTATGGTACCCAGACATTTTGAGTATGTGTTCACTAACAGAACTGTTCTCCTCCATCTTGCAGCTATAGAACTTGTTGGAGACTTCATATCTCTCAACTCGGGCATTTGCTTGAAATATTAACTTCAATTCCTGGAACATCTCATATGCTCCATGACGTTCAAAACGTCTTTGAAGTCCCGATTCTAAGCCGTAAAGCATGGCACACTAAACTATCGAGTAGTCATCAGATCGAGCTTACCAGACGTTCATAACATCAGCATCTGCCCCTGCAGCAGGCCTTTCACCTAGCGGTGCATCAAGGACATAATTCTTCTGTGAAGCAATGAGGATAATCCTCAAGTTACGGACCCAGTCCGTGTAGTTGCTACCATCATCTTTCAACTTAGCTTTCTCTAGGAACGCATTAAAATTCAAAGGAACGGTAGCACGGGCCATTGATCTACAACATAGATATGCAAAAACTATCAGGACTAAGATCATGATAAATTAAGTTCAATTAATCATATTACTTAAGAACTCCCACTTAGATAGACATCCCTCGAGTCATCTAAATGATCACGTGATCCATATCAACTAAACCATGTCCGATCATCACGTGAGATGGAGTAGTTTTCAATGGTGAACATCTCTATGTTGATCATATCTACTATATGATTCACGTTCGACCTTTCGGTCTCAGTGTTCCGAGGCCATGTCTGTACATGCTAGGCTCGTCAAGTTTAACCCGAGTATTCCACACGTGCAAAACTGTCTTGCACCCGTTGTATGTGAACGTAGAGCTTATCACACCCGATCATCATGTGGTGTCTCGGCATGACGAACTGTCGCAACGGTGCATACTCAGGAAGAACACTTGTACCTTGAAATTTTAGTGATGGATCATCTTATAATGCTACCGCTGTACTAAGCAAAATAAGATGCATAAAAGATAAACATCACATGCAATCAAAATATGTGACATGATATGGCCATCATCATCTTGTGCCTTTGATCTCCATCTCCAAAGCACCGTCATGATCTCCATCGTCACCGGCTTGACACCTTGATCTCCATCGTAGCGTCGTTGTCGTCTCGCCAGCTATTGCTTCTACAACTATCGCTAACGCATAGTGATAAAGTAAAGCAATTACATGGCGATTGCATTTCATACAATAAAGCGACAACCATAAGGCTCCTGCCAGTTGCCGATAACTTTTACAAAACATGATCATCTCATACAATAACGTATATCACATCATGTCTTGACCATATCACATCACAACATGCCCTGCAAAAACAAGTTAGACGTCCTCTACTTTGTTGTTGCAAGTTTTACGTGGCTGCTACGGGCTTCTAGTAAGAACCGTTCTTACCTATGCATCAAAACCACAACGATGTTTCGTCAAGTTTGCTGTTTTAACCTTCAACAAGGACCGGCCTTAGTCAAATTCGATTCAACTAATGTTGGAGACACAGACACCAGCCAGCCACCTTTATGCAAAACAAGTTGCATGTCTGTCGGTGGAACCGGTCTCATGAACGTGGTCATGTAAGGTTGGTCCGGGCCGCTTCATCCAACAATACCGCCGAATCAAAATAAGACGTTGGTGGTAAGCAGTATGACTATCATCGCCCACAACTCCTTGTGTTCTACTCATGCATATCATCTACGCATACACCTAGCTCTGATACCACCGTAGGGGAATGGAGCATGCAATTTCAAAAAATTTCCTACGCTCACGCAAGATCTATCTAGGAGATGCATAGCAACAAGAGGGGGAGAGTGTGTCCACGTACCCTCATAGACCGAAAGCGGAAGCGTTAGCTTAACGCGGTTGATGTAGTCGAACGTCTTCGCGATCCAACTGATCAAGCACCGAACGTACGGCACCTCCGAGTTCTGCACACGTTCAGCTCGATGACGTCCCTCGAACTCTTGATCCAGCAAAGTGTCGAGGGAGAGTTTCGTCAGCACGACGGTGTGGTGACGGTGATGTTGATGTGATCCGCGCAGGGCTTCGCCTAAGCACTACGACAATATGACCGGAGGAGTAAATGGTGGAGGGGGACACCGCACACGGCTAAGAAACAACTGTTGTGCTTTAGGGGTGCCCTCCTGCCCCCGCATATAAAGGAGGAGAGGGGAGAGGGCCGGCCTAGGGCGCGCCCAAGTGGGGGGAGTCCAACTAGGACACCCAGTCCTAGTCGGCCCCCCTTCCTTTCCGACGGAGGGGGAAAGAGGGAAGTGGAGGGAGAGAGAGAGGGAGAAGGAAAGGGGGGCCGCGCCCCCTCCCCCTTGTCCAATTCGGACTCCACATGGGGGGGGGGGGCGCCACCTCCTGCGGCCTGCCTACTCCTCTCCACTATGGCCCATGAGGCCCATTACTTCCCCGGGGGGTTCCGGTAACCCCTCGGTACTCCGAAAAATACCCGAACCACTCCGGAACCATTCCGGTGTCCGAATATAACCTTCCAATATATCAATCTTTACCTTTCGACCATTTCGAGACTCCTCGTCATGTCCGTGATCTCATCCGGATCTCCGAACAATCTTCGGTCACCAAAACACATAACTCATAATACAAATCGTCATCGAACGTTAAGCGTGCGGACCCTACGGGTTCGAGAACTATGTAGACATGACCGAGACACATCTCCGGTCAATAACCAATAGCGGAACCTGGATGCTCATATTGGTTCCTACATATTCTACGAAGATCTTTATCGGTCAAACCGCAATGACAACATACGTTATTCCCTTTGTCATCGGTATGTTACTTGCCCGAGATTCGATCGTCGGTATCTTCATACCTAGTTCAATCTCGTTACTGGCAAGTCTCTTTACTCGTTCCGTAATGCATCACCCCGTAACTAACTCATTAGTCACATTGCTTGCAAGGCTTGTCACGATGTGCATTACCGAAAGGGCCAAGAGATACCTCTCCGATACTCGGAGTGACAAATCCTAATCTCGATCTATGCCAACCCAACAAACATCTTCGGAGACACCTGTAGAGCATCTTTATAATAACCCAGTTACGTTGTGACGTTTGATAGCACACAAGGTGTTCCTCCGGTATTCGGGAGTTGCATAATCTCATAGTCAAAGGAATATGTATAAGTCATGAAGAAAGCAATTGCAATAAAACTTAACGATCATAATGCTAAGCTAACGGATGGGTCTTGTCCATCACATCATTCTCCTAATGATGTGATCTCGTTCATCAAATGATAACACATGTCTATGGTTAGGAAACTTAACTATCTTTGATCAACGAGCTAGTCTAGTAGAGGCTTACTAGGGACTCGGTGTTTTGTCTATGTATTCACACATGTATCAAGTTTCCGGTTAATACAATTCTAGCATGAATAATAAATATTTATCATGATATAAGAAAATATAAATAACAACTTTATTATTGCCTCTAGGGCATATTTCTTTCAGAGAATGCATATGACCAAAATAAATTATAAACAAGCTTTTTTGCGAGAGAAATTATAAACAAGTTATAGTTGTGAAACTTATATCTGTCATATTGTGTAATTAAAAACTACCAGACCATAGGTTACTACCTCCGTCCTGGTTTATTGGTCTTCATTGTATTTTGTGCCAAATTTTGACCATAAATTTAACTAACAAAATGTTCATGCATGTCACAAAAAATTATAGAACTGAAAATTATGTTCAAATAGGAATCCAACGGTATAATTTTCATTAACATGCATTAACATTTTGTTAGTTAAATCTTTGGTCAAAATTTGGCACAAATTATAAAAGAGACCAATAAACCAGGACGGAGGTAGTAATAAATACTCCCTCAATTTCAGTTCACAATGAGCACTACATTGGCTGTTAAGACCAACATGGAGCGAGCCAATGCATGCATGTGCATTTGGTAACTAACGGTTGTATAAGCCCATATGAGCGTTTGATTTTCTGATATTCAAAAAAAAAAGAGGGAGCATAAGAAACAAAAAAATTCTAGTTGTTCTAAAATATTTGAAGTTCTATATTTGTCCCAAGTCAAAAACTTTTTTTAAGTGTGACCAATTCTAAATATAGTGTGAAAAATGTTTTATGATAAATCTTATAAAATTAAGTTGGTGTAATTTTCGAGTGTAATTTGGTGTTGTATATGTTGATTTTTTTTATATATTTGGTCAAATATTAAGAAGTTTGTTCCGAGCAAAATTATAATTTCATAAATTAGTACAAATTGAGTAACACTAAGATATCTGGCCATGTATCTCCTCCCTTTGTCTCTCCTTCAAGAAAAGGCGGCTAGGGTTTCTGCCTCCCGGCGGCGGCGGCGCCGATCTCCCACGACTCCTGTGTGCGCGGTGGATCCCAGCCCTTGCTGGCGGGAGGGCTCCGTTTTCAGGTGCTTCTTCAAGTTTTGTTAGGGTTTGTGTCCTGCTCAAGAAGACGAGACGGCGGCGGCTTCTTGAAGATGGAATAAAGTTCTCCCCGCCTAGGCCCCCGTTCCAATGGTGTGTCTAGCATCGTCGGAGGACGTGTGGAGGTGTGTCTCCGGCGGATATCGCGGGATTTGGTCGGTGGTTGTCTTGGTGGATCCGCTCGAATCCGGTCTTTGTTCGTCTTTGTTCATGTGTCTTCAGGTTGGATCCTTCCGATCTAAACTACTCTTCATCGGCGGCGGTTGCTGTTCTGGGGCGTTGGTCCTATAGGACCTTAGCACGATGACTTCCCGACTGTCTTGTACAACAAGTTGTGCCCGGCTTCGACGAGGAAGGGGCAATGATGGCGGCGCGCCTTCGGCTCGCTTCAGTGCTTGTAGTCGTCGCTAGGTGGTCTATGAATCTGGATGTAATTTTTATTATTTCTGGTGTTTATTGTACTGTCATGATTGAAGATGAATCGGCTCGCTTCAGTGCTTGTAGTCGTCGCTAGGTGGTCTATGAATCTGGATGTAATTTTTATTATTTCTGGTGTTTATTGTACTGTCATGATTGAAGATGAATAGATTGATAGTTTCCTGAAAAAAAAAAGTAGAAGTAAGATGTATCGTGGAATTCAGAACACTCTTTATTTATTTTTTGCACTGAGGTTGGCAGTGAATTTTAATGGCAAAGAACCTTTTCGGGGCAGAATGGAAGAGAAACTAGTCAGTCCCAGAATGACTTTTTCAGTCTCGGCCGCAGTCGGTCCCACTGCCAGCGACGTAAGGAAACCACAGCAACCGCGAGAGCGACTACGAAAGGCCCGTGCGTCACGTAGCCAAACGGAATGGCCCCACCAAAAATCCAGCAGGAGCCAATCACAGGCCTCCTCGCTGGATGGATATTACCCTCCAGCCAATCAGAACGCAGATAAGGCCCGCGGGTGTGCCCAACGAACGCACCAAAAGTGCAAAGTACACACGACGCGGGCCCACGAGTAAAGCGTACGAGCCGGGGGGCCACCTCCGCCCCTTCTGGTATAAACCTAAACCCGCGATATTTTCGCCGCAAATATATTTTGGCACCTACAGTGAACCGCAAGCAGCCAGTGCGCGACGCGGCGGTGAAACGGAGTAGCTGCTAGCTGGTCTGGTGCTGCGCGCGGTGCGCCAGCGGCTTTGGTTTTCATTTGATGAGCTGCTCGGGGAAGGCGGCGGACGGCGCGATGGGGAGCAAGGCGGCGCGGGCGTGCGACGGCTGCCTGCGGCGGCGGGCGAGGTGGTACTGCGCGGCGGACGACGCGTTCCTGTGCCAGGGGTGCGACACGTCGGTGCACTCCGCGAACCCTCTCGCGCGGAGGCACGAGCGGGTGCGTCTGCGGCCCACGTCGCCGCTGCTCCCTGGTGCGGCCCCGCGGGAGAGGCGCCGCGGCGACGAGGTCGTGCCGGCGTGGTTCAAGCGCAAGGCGCGGACCCCGCGCTCGCAGGCCAAGAGCGTCGGACGCCTCCTCTCGAGGCGGCTCGTCGTGCCCGAGGCGTCCGGCGAGGACTCGCCGGAGGAGCAGAAGTGTGACGTGGAGACCGACGAGGAGGAGCTGCTGTACCGCGTGCCCATCTTCGACCCCGCCCTCGCGGAGCTCTGCTCGCCGCTGACTCTCGAGGAAGCGACGACGGCCGTCGCATCATGCTGCAATGAGGATGGTGCCATCGTCGAGAACCCGACGAAGCCAGCTGCGACGCCGTCTCCGGTGCCGGTTCAGTTCTTCCCCGACAGCCTAGTAAACTTGGGCCCGACGGACGCCGAGCTCATGGAGTTCGCCGCGGACATGGAGGCCCTTCTTGGCCGGCCGGGCATGGACGACGGCGACGAGGAGGAACCGTTCTGCATGGAGGCATTAGGCCTCATCGAGCCGATGGACGTAGACGGCGGGCGAGTCAAGCTGGAGATCGACCCCATGCGAGCGTGCGGCCTCGAGCAGAAGCCGGAGGTGTCCGGCGATATGTTCGACATCGACTTCGACTACGACTCGCCCCTGGGGACACCTGGCGAGAACGCTGCAAGCAGCGGTGCTAGTGCGGACGCCCAGTTCTCCCCGAGGAGCCTCGCGCTCAATCTAAACTACGAAGCCATCATGGAGAACTGGGGGAGCTCGCCGTGGGCCGACGGCGAGAGGCCGCACGTCAAGCTCGATGACTGCTGGCCGCACGACTACTACTCGCTGCAGGAGGGCGCTTGGATGATGGGAGGAGTGGTTGGCCATGGCGGGGAGGGGTTGGGGACGCCGAGGCTGAGGATGGACGGCGGCAGGGAGGCGCGGGTGTCGCGGTACCGGGAGAAGCGGCGGACGCGGCTCTTCTCGAAGAAGATCCGGTACGAGGTGCGCAAGCTCAACGCCGAGAAGCGACCGCGGATGAAGGGCCGCTTCGTCAAGCGGGCCAACGGCGCCGGAGGCGGCGTGCCCGTCGCCATCGCCACGGCGTGCGTCGCGTAGCTGCCGATCGTGCAATGGTGTCGGTGTGCATGCACGGCTCTGCAGGCTGCGTGTGGGCTCGCCATGAAATGGCGCGCGCGCACACACACACACAAAACAACTCGTCGAAACTGCTCGTAATTTAGTTACTTTCCTTTTTCAGTTACGGTATGGTGCATTCTGCTGAGTATCCAAGGAATTTCAGGTCGCTCTGATCAGCTAGCTCGCGCTCGCTAGTCAAAGAAATGAATAATATTAAGTTTTTCTTACATTATGGTGCATATTACTGAGTTTTCTTTTTGAAAATAATCCAAATTTATTATCAAAGTAAATCTATTGCCACCTGCGCCCTGCGGCCTCACCAGGGCTGGAGAGGATTCACTACAGGAATTCTGATGACCCATACAAATATTTTGTCACGCTTCTTCACCTACACCGGAGAGTCCCCAGTTTGTTCCTCCCATGGTAGTCAAAGACTGGCGATGGAAGGTCGGGTACCCTCGGCGGCATAGGTTGCCGTTAGTTCATGTGTGTGAGGCCCCCGTAAAACAAAAAAAGTTCAAGTCTGTGAGGAGGGCGCTTTTTTTTTTCTTTACCGGACTTGTTGTCCCGTCGACGAGTCTTGCCTTGCCCTTGTTATTTTAGTTTTTCGCCAACTTTCCGTAAATAACGAGCAACAATCATCTCCTTAATTAAGAGGTTTTAGAAAAAAAACCTCCCCTAAAAAAATGTCATGGAAGCACAAATGTGCATAAGTGACGAATTCAAAATCTGCTATGCACTCCCTCAGATTAACCTGAATGACCATCCACCTGCTAGCGAAATCACTAATTAAAATCCCATGGCCAATGCGGCCAACAATCTTAAAAAAAGAAAAATCATTCCAACAATCTTAAAAAAAGAAAAATCATTGCAAAGGTCAATTCCACCTTTTCTGGTGCAACTTTCAAAAAAAAAAAAGCTTCTCTTGTGCTAACAAATGGCACACAGCATGTGCGTCACTTATCGCAACCTATGTGTTTTTTTTTCGTATATTCGTTTATAAACGTTTTATCTATTGAACCCTTCCTCCAAACCATGAACTATTTTCATCATTGGATTTTTTGCGTCGGGATCTTTGAAGCTAGTTCTCATGTAAATAAGTTTCGATAAACACTTTTTCACAAACAGAGGGAAAAAACAGAAAAGGAAAAATAAAGTAAAAAACAAAAACAGAAGACAAAAAAGATCAAAAACAAAAAAAAATAGAAGAAAAAAAAATCGAAAACCCAGCTATGGTTTTCACTTTTTTTGAAAACGCAGATGTGCTTCTCACGGGAGCACATACTCTGCTTTTCCCTTTTTCTAGAAGCACAACTGTGCCTTTCCTTTTTGGGAAGCACGTGTTGCGTTTCCACCTTTTCCGAGAAGCAAAACCATGTTTTTACCTCTTCGGGAAGCAAGTTTGTGCTTCTGGTGAAAGCGCATGTTGTTGGGTTTTATGATAGGGTGCGTTGACTACAAATTAAAATTTTCCTGTGCGCAGAACAACCAAGATCATGCTACGGGAGATGGATCACAAATCATTACCAGTATACGCGCAGTGCCGTGCAGCGGAAGAAGAGTTGGGGCAGCGCGTCCGCGTGGATCGTCTCCTCCTCGTCCGATCTCCCTCGAACAGCTGGTCGTCCGATCCCACGTACAAGTTCGCCGGAGCGGCGCAGGTGCACCGCCTCTAACGGTATCCGCGCGTGCAGGAGGAACACCGTTCGGCGGACTGCTAGGTCCGATCACACAGGCGGCGGCGAGTGGAGGTGGCTATTCACAACACATGCAAATCCCTAATGACAGAGCCGAAGCGATCAACCAAATGAGTGTGCCACACCCCCACTATATATAGGCATCCATCGCAGGCTCAAATCTTGGGCCTCGCACGGATCCTAAAGACTAAAGTCTGTTCGGCTTGGATCCGAGTCCGAGTAGGATCACATCTGACTCGTGGAGTCCGATCTGGCCTCACAGGTTCCTTCCCTTAAGCGCGCGATCCCTTAGGTTCAAGTCGGCTTGGTCACAGGTCGGATCACCTCCGACCTGCTCGGCTGGTAGCGGCCTCTAGCAAGGCATGCCGACCACCAGGTAGACAATGAAGCCGGTTGGCGAACCTGTACATCACACTTCTATTCCTTTTGCCATGCGATATAAGTTGTTGGGCTCAAGGCGAGTCTGTCATCCTTGTGCTAGCCCGACCTCTTTTCTCGTTCCAGTGATGCCGACCACTAACCGGATTATCTCATAATCCCTGTCGCATAGCCATGCTTATCTTGGTCGGATCACATGAGGGGCCCAGAGTATATCTCTCCTGATCGGAGGGGCAAATCTCATCTTGCTCGACCATGTCTCGCAGCATGGGTTTGGACAAGTCCGAAACCTACCTTTGTAACTACCCAGTCACGGAGTAGCGTTTGGTCGGCCCAAAGCAGGTCTGTCACCATCCCGAGTACATGCACCAGCTCAGGTCTTAGGACATAGAACGTATGTTGTACTAGAGACTCGGAGATGACATATCGCTGCGTCTCATAGTTGGGTCTGTCCGACTCGGACCTTATCTCAACTCGGATCCGACTATGTCGAATCCGACCAAATCCTTCCGAGTCCATATTATCCAGTTAGTATCCAATGCTCCATGGCTAGTGAGACCAAGCCATCGACCGTGTCATATGCTAGTCTAGTCAGCTGCGCGTCCACACAGCTCTCTCGATTAGGAACCTTTTAGGACAGTCATCATACAATGCATAGTCCCACAAACAAGTCACGTACTTGTTGATACACATCATTGATAATGTCCAAGGACTATCTTTATTCCTAAGCACATAGAAAATATCATCATACATGATCGCCTCTAGGGCATATCTCCAACACATGTTGCCCTTCTCGCGAAAGCGCATCTATATTTTTTCCAGAAAGCATGGTTGTACTTCTCGTGAAAAAGCCCGGCTTCCCCAAAAAAACATAGAGGAAACCAAGCAAAAAGCTGAAAAAACAAAACCAAACAAAACCGAAAACACGTGCAGAAAAACAATTAGAATCCTGAGGGTACGCCAAACACATGGCACATGGCGACGACTAGGCGCACCACTTGGAGCGCTCTCACTCCTAACAAAATGACCTTTGCGGGAGTCTTTCAAGGAATACCCCTTAGAGCATCTCCAATAGGCGCGCGATATTAGCGCCGCGCTAGATAAATTGCATTTTTTTGCGCGCGCGCAGCCGTTCCGGACGCTCCAGCGGAGACGCAAAAAACGCGCGCGCGGCATAAGTGGTTCAGCGCGCGAAGCGAAACGGCATCACGCGCCGCTTATTTCGTGTGCCCGCTCCCGCGCGCTGCACACTCGAGCGCCCGCGCCGCACTGCCGCCACCCTCACTGGCCGCCCCGCCTTCGCCCCGTCCCACACCGCCCCGGCGAATTCGCCTGATGGACGGCCGCGCCGACATCCCCCTCACCCCTTCCTACACCCGCGACCCCTCCGCCGCCGCCGCTGGCGGCGCAAACCCTAGCCTGGGGAGCTTTGGCTTCGCCTCCGCCGGTGCCTCACATGCATGATGCCGTTGGAGATCTTGCCAACACCTTCTGAGCTCCCCATGATGATGTGGCGCGCAACAATGAAGAGGAGGACGAAAAATCATCTTCGGATGAGGATGAAGAATCGGAGGAAGAGGAGGACGATGATGATGCGGCATGATCGTTGATGTGCCATTTGTTTGTGTGAACTTTTATGTCATGAAATGGGTGATTTTGAACTTGGTTGGATGATGATGTGGCATGATTGTTGATGTGCCGTGCATTTGAACGATGCTATGTCTATTTTTTGCATAAAATATTTGAAACATCATCAAAATGAACATGTTGCAAGCACCGGCTGTTCACGCGCGCTTTAAATTTTAGCGCGTCTGCTGGAGCGGCGCGCGCGCGTAATTGTTTGCAGCGGCCGCTGGAGCCAGCGCTATGCGGCGCGCAAAAAGTTGCTATTTTGGGCCCGTAAACTAATTTTAGCGTGCCCCGCGGTTGCACGCCTGTTGAAGATGCTCTTAATTAGTTCTCTCACATATTAGTCTTTTTTTAGGGAAGGCCATCATGGCTAGCTTTATTGAACTCAAATAGAATTACATCGTCCAACATCTTGGAGACCAACCAAGTTGGGGGTTCGTCAGTCCAAGTGTTACAAAATTTATTACAAAAAGCATAATTAGCTAGCACATGCGCTACTTGGTTCGCGGAGCGAACACAATGTTTGAAGATAACCTTCCCGATCAATGAAGACACGTCCACGCATTCTGCGAAAATTGCTGCTGCAGCATCCCTCCAGATTGTCTGTCCCGAACAGTATTCGATCACAATAGATGAATCTGATTCAGCTTCAACCTGGTTGAAACCAAGTGAATTAGCAAAAATGAGGCCATCCCTCATTGGCAAAGCTTCTGAAGTGACAACATCAAGCGCATTTGGAATATATTTGCATTGGGCTGCCAGAAAATTACCCTTTTCATCTCTGATTACTGCCGCCGAGGCCCCGGACCCTTCGTCTACAAAGAAAGAAGCATCAACATTTAACTTGACAAACTTTGGACTGCGCTTTACCTAATTTTGCTCTCTCGTTTCGCTGTTTCTTGAGTTTGCTTGATGGAAATTGTTTGTAATAGCTAGGACTGACATGGGCCACCTCACCGGCGGTGGTGGTGTTCCCTCATGAGTATGTTGTCGTCAGATCCACCAGAGATACCAACTCCCAACTGCTAGGATTTGCTTGATGTCCAGATTGGGTTTCAAGTCCAACGGTCTCTCCTCCGCCAAAAACAAGTGTTCCAAGACCATCGATCCTGAGCGGTCAATCTCTGTTGCATTTTCAACAATCTCCAGTATACCCAGGCCCCTCCAAAGTTCTCTAGCAAATATACATTCAAAGAGAAGATGCTTAATATCCTCAGGAGCTCCATGGCATATCGGACAGGAGTCATCCGATCCAACATGCCTATTCATGAGTATGGACTTTAGAGGGATGATTCCGTGTAGGGCCCGCCAGCAAAAAATTGATACTTTACATGGAATATTTAGTTTCCAAAGCTTACTCCATACCTCCGGATTCCTTGATCCACTTGGACGAGCAGATATGTTTGCATGCGCTCTGAAAGTTCGAATCCATTGGATTTTGTATGCTGATCTGACTGAAAATGTTCCTTTTCTTTCTGGGTGCCATGCAATAAAGTCATCAAAAGCATTCAAAGCAATCGGAATTTGCATGATTCTCCTCACGTCCACAGGATTCATAATAGATCCAATTAGCTCTTCATCCCATGTTCCTGAATTTGGGTTAATTAATTCATTGACATGAGTTAGGACCGAGTGTCCTCTAGCTGAAATCACCTTTCTGTCTACACTGCCTGGGATCCAAGGATCTGACCATATATTCACTTTTCCCCCGTTCCAATTCTCCAAATGTATCCCAACTTGAAGGTTTCCAAACCTTTCATGATGCTTTGCCAGGTAAACGATGAACCACTCTTTAATGTAGCTTGGAGTAAACTACAGTTAGGATAATATTTCGCCTTCAAAATCCTTGCACAGAGAGACTCTAGGTCATCTATGAGCCGCCAGCACTGTTTTGAGAGCATGGCCAGATTAAAGGAATAAAGGTCCCTGAACCCCATTCCTCCCTCACATTTCGGGTAACATAGCTTCCACCATGTATACCAATGCATTTTCTTGTGATCTTCATCATCCCCCCACCAAAATTGGGTAATTAAATCAGTGATATCTTTACATATCCCTTTTGGTAAGCTAAACACCGACATAGCAAATACCAGGATGGCCTGGGCTACCGCTTTGATAAGGATCTCTTTACCCCCAGTGGAGAGTTGCTTTTCCATCCATCCTTTCAATCTCTCCTTAATTCTTTCATAGAAATGCTTGAAGCAATCGCTTCTGTCCACCCCAACCATAGCTGGCAATCCCAAATACTTGTCTGACAACGCCTCTGTATCAATATGCAGCTCTTGGCAAATCTCAGTCCTAGAAGCAACAGGTGTGTTAGGACTAAAAAGACACTTGATTTTGCTAAACCCACCATTTGCCCAGAACTTTGGCAGTAGGTATCCAGAACATGCTGTAAGGAAGCTGCATTTAACACATCTGCTTTCATGAGGATAAGAGAATCGTCAGCGAATAAAAGGTGTGATACTGACGGTGCGTTTCTGCACACTCGAATCCCCTCTATGCCACCAGCTTCTTCATACTGCAACAAACTGGAAAGACCTTCCGCACATATGAGAAACAGGTAGGGAGAGAGGGGACCCCCCTGCCTGATTCCTCTCGTTGGATTAAAAGAGTCCATTTCTTGAGTATTAAACCTTACTTTATATCTCACTGAACTCACGCATGCCATCATCATCTGAACCCATCGAGTATCAAACCCGAGAGAAATCATCATATCATGTAAGAATGACCATTCCACCCTATCATATGCCTTGTGCATATCAAGCTTGACTGCACATAATCCCGTCTGACCCACTCTTTTGTTTTTGATTTTATGAACACATTCATATGCTATCAGGATATTGTCAGTAATCATCCTACTCGGTACAAAAGCACTTTGTGTGGGTGAAATTATCTCAGGCAGGATGTTTTTCAGACGCTGGGCCAACATCTTAGAGATTATTTTGTATAACACGTTGCAAAGACTAATGGGTCGAAATTGTGTTACCAATTCAGGAACGTCTATTTTTGGGATCATCACAACCGTGGTCTCATTCCACTTGGCTGGTATCTGTTTAGAATTAATAGCCTCCAGCACCTCCGTTGTAATCATTCCCAATTAAATGCTAGTACTGTTTGAAAAATACTACATGAAGACCATCTGGTCCTAGTGCTTTCAGATCACCTATACTGAACATTACTTTCTTCACATCATCAGCCGTATATGGGGCTGATACGTCTCCAACGTATCTATAATTTTTGATTGTTCCATGCTATTATATTATCTATCTTGGATGTTTTATATGCATTTATATGCTATTTTATATGATTTTTGGGACTAACCTATTAACCTAGAGCCTAGTGCCAGTTTCTGTTTTTTCCTTGTTTTTGAGTTTCGCAGAAAAGGAATATCAAACGGAGTCCAAATGAGCTGAAATTTACGGAGATTTTTTATGGACCAGAAGAAGCCCCCGAAGCAAAAGAGTTGGGCCAGAAGAGTCCCGAGCCAACCACAAGGTTGGAGGGCGCGCCCTACCCCCCAGGCGCGTCCTCCATCCTTGTGGTTGACTCGTGGACCCCCCTGACTTATTCTCGACGCCAAAAATTCCTATAAATACAGAAACCCCCAGAAATAAACCTAGATCGGGAGTTCCGCCGCCGCAAGCCTCTATAGCCACCAAAAACCAATCGGGAGCCTGTTCCGGCACCCTGCCGGAGGGGGAAACCATCACCGGTGGCCATCTTCATCAACCCGGCGGTCTCCATGACGAGGATGGAGTAGTTCACCCTCGGGGCTGAGGGTATGTACCAGTAGCTATGTGTTTGATCTCTCTCTCTCTCTCGTGTTCTTGATTTGGCACGATCTTGATGTACCGCGAGCTTTGCTATTATAGTTGGATCTTATGATGTTTCTCCCCTCTACCTTCTTGTGATGGATTGAGTTTTCCCTTTGAAGTTATCTTATCGGATTGAGTCTTTAAGGATTTGAGAACACTTGATGTATGTCTTGCATGTGTTTATCTGTGGTGACAATGGGATATTCACGTGATCCACTTGATGTATGTTTTGGTGATCAACTTGCGGGTTCTGTGACCTTGTGAACTTATGCATAGGGGTTGGCACACGTTTTTGTCTTGACTCTCCGGTAGAAACTTTGGGGCACTCTTTGAAGTTCTTTGTGTTGGTTTGAATAGATGAATTTGAGATTGTGTGATGCATATCGTATCAAACCCACGGATACTAGTGGTGACATTGGAGTATCTAGGTGACATTAGGGTTTTGGTTGATGTGTATCTTAAGGTGTTATTTTAGTACGAACTCTAGGGCTGTTTGTGGCACTTATAGGAATAGCCCAATAGATCGATCAGAAAGAATAACTTTGAGGTGGTTTCGTACCCTACAATAATCTCTTCGTTTGTTCTCCGCTATTAGTGACTTTGGAGTGACTCTTTGTTGCACGTTGAGGGATTGTTATATGATCTAATTATGTTATCATTGTTGAGAGAACTTGCACTAGTGAAAGTATGAACCCTAGGCCTTGTTTCGAAGCATTGCAATACCATTTTCGCTCACTTTTGTTACTTGCTACCTTGCTGTTTTTATATTTTCAGATTACAAAAACCTATATCTACCATCCATATTGCACCTGTATCACCATCTCTTCGCCGAACTAGTGCACCTATACAATTTACCATTGTATTGGGTGTGTTGGGGACACAAGAGACTCTTTGTTATTTGGTTGCAGGGTTGTTTGAGAGAGACCATCTTCATCCTACGCCTCCCACAGATTGATAAACCTTAGGTCATCCACTTGAGGGAAATTTTCTACTGTCCTACAAAACTCTGCGCTTGGAGGCCCAACACGAGTCTACAAGAAGAAGGTTGCATAGTAGACATCATGGGCTAAGAGGAAATTATTCATATGATCAGTAACCTTGCGTTGGACTTTCTGAAGTAAAGACTGTTTCGTGTGCTGTACCTCAGACAAAAATAGGTGAGTGAAATAATTTAGGATGTGACTATTTAGTTCCGGCATACCTTCTAGCCAATTTCCAGTTCCATCTGTGAGATGTTTCACAAAATTCTTCTTCCTCCTTGCGGAGGCAAAGGCCTAGAAGAATCCCGTGTTACGGTCTCCAAATTTTAACCAGTTAGCTCTCGACCTCTACATCACCTATCTCTCTTCTAATTCCAGCAGGTATTCAATCAGTTCTGATAGTTCTTTTCTCTTTGCATCACTATTATCATCTAGTGGCCCTGCCATTACTTTTTCAAGATCCCTTTGCGCCTTCCTGAGTCTCTTTTTCAGTTTCTTGAGAACTCTTTCCAGTCATGGAATTGATCATGCATTTTGTTTAATTTTTCATAGATATTGTTTGCCTCAGGATCTGCAGCAATATCATTCCATGCTTTTTCCAGTTTATCATTAAAACTGTCCTCCCGTAACCAACTTGCCTCGAACCTCTTCGGTTGGGCATTATTACCTGACCTAGCAGCACGGCTGTGGTAGTCCGTATCTACCAGCAAAGGTCGATGGTCTTAATGATTGAGTTCCAAGTTCTCTAAGGCTGCATGAGGAAACAAATTAGTCCATGCATCATTTATGAGACCACGATCAAGCCTTTCTTTTATTCTCCCTCTGAACCAGGTAAAGTGGTCACCAATAAACCCTAGATCATGAAGTTCGCAGTCATCGATAGCATCTTGGAATTCACGCATATATCATGGAGGTCTAGGATTACCTCCCTCTTTGTCGTGTAGGAATTGTATCTCATTCAGATCTCCTATGAGCAACCAAGGGAGGTTATGCGCCTGGTGGAGTTGCCGCATACGGCTCCATGTTAGGTGTTTATTTTCCCACTTGAATTCACCATACATCCCAGTCAAGCGCCAAACAGTACTATTTATTTCTTCAATTCTCACATCAATAAATATAGCATCGAAGGCTAGCCTATGAACTTTAATGTTACTATTCCAGAATAGAGCTAAGCCCCCTTTTCTACCATCACTAGGACACACAAGCTTGTGGTCCATCTTCAGTCTCTTGCGTAAACACTCTGCCGAAAAATTATCGAGGTGAGTCTCCGACAAGAACATCACATCTAGGTGACAACGTCGCTGGACATCCAGCAACGCTCGAACTACCGGGGCATTCCCAAGCCCCCGGCAGTTCCAAGCTAAAATTTTCATTGTGTCCGGCCATCCCCCTCATGGGAGGACGCCGATATCTCAGATTTTGAAGCACCATTCGAACTGCTGACTGCATCACCACCTTCTCCCTTCTGTTTCTTCTTATTTGTGTTCTTCTGTGGCGTATTCATCTCTTCCAGAGGAGTATCCAGATGGGTTTGCCCCTCTATCCGATCCACAAGCCTGGTCACAACAGAAGACTTGGGTAGCGTAGCAGGGATAATAGTTAGCGCCGTAGAGGAAACTGGCACCATGGATTCTGTAGTACGCTTGCCAAGGATATTCATGTTTCTAGCATCCTGGCTTTCATTCCCATCATACCTATTCCCTGCCTCTGTTTCCATATCCGTTGCATTTTGATGGAACACTGCATTATGTCGCCAACTTGTAGCCGTCTCCCATGCGTCCCCACCTCCGGTGTTACCCGTATGGCCCCCAGGGGCACCACGGCCACGTCCCCTTTGTCCACTAGTGCGTCCGGTCCCGCGGCCTCTTCCTCGACCATGTCCACCATCCGCTAGCATGAAGTCCCCCCATTCAAGCTTCATCAGATCATACTCACCAGTTCCACATTCTTCATGCCAGTGGCCTACCATGCCGCAATCCCACAGAAGATCGGCAGCTTTTCATACTGAACTTGATAGTAATCTGTTTCTTCATTCTTGGTTATACCCACAAATCGTATTAACTTTTTTGTCACATTCAGTTCGACTTTCACTCTGACAAATTCTCCTACAACCGCCGGCAGGGTGGTTTGGACTTCAAGGATCTTGCCCATTCTCCTGCACATACCCTTGATAGCCGCAGTGAAAAGATAATTGTCAGGGAGTTTTAGGATCCTCGCCCATACAACAATTTTATCCAGCACCATAGAGCGTGGATTAGTAAATCCATCATATTCCGCAATGAGAAGGCCTTGATTGCGGAAGAGCCAAGGTCCCATGTTCATGGCAGTGTTCCAATTCCCCAAGCAGTGAAATTGTACTATAAATAGGTTATCCTCAACCCTTCTCCTGCGTGGTTCCTTTGTGGGATTCCAGGCCGATCTCATATCTGCATACAGGGCAGAGGGACTAAATCCCTTATCCCTATGTACCTTTGCAATTGCGAGCCACTTGGCCGCTACCTGATCATCCTTGAATTCATCTTCCCACACGAACTGGTCAGCTTCGTCCTCCTGCAGATCCAGACGCCGCAGAAGGTCCTCAACTGGTTCGCAACGTTGCCGCGATCCACCAGCCTCTCCCTGCGATGCCATCATGGTAGTCGTTCCCAAACCCTAGCCCTCTAACGAGGGGAGAGAAGAAACCCTACCCAACCGCCCTATCTGCCAGAGAGGCTCGGCGAGAGAGGAGCTGGGGGAGGGGATCGAGGTTTATGTTCGGCAGCAATGCAAACTCTCGATGGCGGCGCCTCCGGAGGAGCTCGAAACCCTAACTAGGGGAATAACTCTTACTCATATCCATTTCAATGTTACTCTCACATATTAGTCTTGACTCGTCCGACTAGGCCTAACGGAACATACTGGTATTTCCTAATCTACAATCCATGCGTCAAATAGACCTAAAACACACACCCTCGCTGGTATTATGGGCCCATTAAGCGATTTTATCTCTGTTTCATACTAGCGAGCACTATGTTGGTTTTCCATGGCCTAATTTTGCACTTATGGTTTTTCTTCGCTTTTAATTGTTATCCTATTTATTTTATCTTTCTCCTTTTTTTGTTTTATTTTAAAATTTCCCCTTTTTGTTGTGTTAGTTTTATTTTTACCCACGCGCCTCTTTCACCTTTTAGTAGTAAAAATACAATTTTTTTCTTCTGTGCATATGATTTTTTTAACATTTTGAATATTATTTCAATAGATGGTGAATATTTTCAATACGTTGTGTCCTTTTTAAAGTTTTCATAAACCTAAAGGACTTCAAGAATTGTCTAACATAGTACATGTTTAAAAAATGCGACGTTACTTTAAATAAATATTCATTCACGTTTCTAAAAAATCTTCATGTAATTAAAATAAAGTGTTCATTAAATACACAATGAACTTTCTTTAGCGTGTTCATGCAATTTTCAAAACTGTACACGCATTTAAAAAAGTGTTCATGCTTTTTTTGGAGTCCAAGGTGTTCATGCTTTTAAAACAATATTGACACCTTGACAAAATGTCCATGTAATATAAGAAAATCCCCACATTTTTTGGAAATGTTCATCTAATTAAAATAAGTGTTCAAATTTTAAAAGAAGATGTGTTTTTAAGTGGAAACATATCGACCAACTGGAAATCACAGCAAACCGGGAAAACCTCAAAAACCAAAACCACAACATTTTTTCCAAGGAAACCATGGCGTTTGTTTTTTTTAGGGAAAACCCACGGCATTTGGCAATGGAAGAAACACCTCCGCACCCTGAACTGGGCCTTCGGGCCATCACGCGGCTGCAAGTGTCAGCCTTGTAAAGGCCCATGTAGTAATTGACCTAGTCAACATTTTGACCCTTTAATTTCAGTCCAGTTCGTCTTTTATGAGACCTCACTTTTGATGCTCGTTAGGACGTTTCCCGAAATCACTAATTGAGGAGTATTTTTTCTTTCAAAGATCACTTCCACCTCCCAAGGTCGCGACAAGTGGCGCGCTGCATGTGCGCAACTTGTCGCAACCTGGGAGTTTTCCCTTTTTCGTAGATCCGTTTATTCGAAATGACTTATCACTTAAATCGTGCGTCCAAATCTTGAACCGTTTTCACCGTTGTATTCCTCGCGTCGAGATCTTCAAAACTAGATCCCATGTTGATAGGTTTTGACGAACTTTTTTCCATGAAAAAATATAAGAAAAAACAGGACCAGGAGCATGTTTTTTCCCCTTTTCGAAACTGTTTCCGAGAGGCACGACCGTGCCTCTCGGGGAAGCAAAACCGTGCCTCTCAGAGAAGCAAAACCATGCCTCTCACGGAAGCAAAATCATGCCTCTCACGGAAGAAAAAAGAAGAGAAAACACGTTTTTTTGTGTTTCCGAGAGGCACGACCATGCCTCTCGCGGAAGCAAAACCGTGCCTCTCAAGGAAGGAAAAAGAAAAAGAAAAAAAAAGAGTTTTTTCCTTTTCCAAGAGCCGTGCCTCTCGCGGGAGCAAAACCATGCCTCTCGCGAAAGCAAAACCGTGCCTCTTGCAGAAGAAAAGAAAGAAGAGAAAATGTGTCTTTTTCCATTTCCGAGAGGCACGGCCGTGCCTCTCGCGGAAGGAAAACCATGCCTCTCACGGAAGCAAAAACCGTGCCTCTCACAGAACAAAAAAGAAGAAGAGGAAACTAAAAGCACAGGATATCTCCCAGAGGGGGGTGTATGGGAGATTTTTAGAAATTTGTCAAACTCTGAAGAATTTGGCGAAGATCAGAGTGAAGAAAATAGAAACACAAATGAAACTAAGTCATCATGGAATCAGAGTACATGCTATCGGGATATGTAAGAGTGAAGAATATGCAATCATACAAGCATGAATAATATGAACTGAGGAAATGTAAGGTAGCTTGATGAAATTCTTCAGTTCAAATTCGTCAGAGGACAGATCACAAATTCTTCAGCAGCGGAATAAAGTAAAGGAGGGTTGAGGAATTTGAAACCAGGTTGGCTCGATGAAGACAATGCAATTTGATAGACCAGTTCTAGTTGCTGCATCAACTGTACGTCTGGTTGAGGCCCCTGAGTCGCAACTCAGAGGACACACAGTCCTCACCGTATTCCTCTTGAGCTAAGGCCCGCAGACCTCGCGCAATCACTCGTGGTAAGTCTTCAAGGTAGACTTCCAAAAACTTCATAGACTTGTTCACCGGCACACCACAATAACTCTTGGTGTACTCAGAACTTGACGCCTAACCGTCGGGAAGAATGACAGTCTTCAAAGGTAACAGGCATAGGATCACACAGATCAATCTCTTCAGTGATGCTCAATCACTTTGGCTCTGGGTTTGTCCTCACTTAGGATTCTCTCAAAGTCGTCGGAGGATGGACTGATCTCTTATGTCAAGTGTCAAGTTCTCTCGGAGCAGCCAACACGCAAGTGGTTGTGGGGGCGGCTATTTATAGCCAAGGGGCAACCCGACATGAAATGGCATAAATGTCCTTCTCTGATCCGACCGTTGTCAGGATAAGGATCCACTCGACAGCTGGCACGCGGCGCAGCAACGGTCAGAATTTGAACTCTCAAATTCGTCGGGGCACTCAATTTCCTCACTTTTAGGCAGATCGCACTGGCGAATTCCTAACTCCTCAACGTGACCAAATTCGTCAACGACCAGATGAACTTCGTCACTGTCGCTAGCAAATGCGTCAGTTGTACTGGAGATTTCCAAAGGCTTCACTCGAAGCGGCTTTTGTGTATAGGTTTAAGTAAGTTTGAGCATCACTTTGGAAATGTGAAATATGTTTCACCTAGACCCCCTTTAACAGTATGGTTTTTCCTATGACTCAAATAAGAAGAAAAGAAACTACAAAAACAAAAGTCTTCAAGCTTCAAAGTCTTCACATCAATTTCTTCAAAGGCCGTACCAATTTCATCATCAAATTCTTCACTTGAAGAAATCCATTTTTAGGGGTCGTTTTCCATGTGTTAAACCAAATCTTCAGGGACTATATTACCTGTGTATACTCACAAACACATTAGTTCCTCAACCTATTTGTCTTCAATACTCCAAAACCACTAAGGGGCAATTAATTCACTTACAATCTCCCTCTTTTTGGTGATTGATGACAAATTGGTTAGGTTTCAACGGGAGTAAACATATTTGAAGTGTAAGTACTAAGTTTGAAGAAATTGGTTACAAGATATTGAGGAACTCCCCCTGAAGATGTGCATATGAGGAATTTTCTTTGGATTACAAATGCACATGGCAGGTTGAAATTGTGGAGATCTCCCCCTATATCTTGGAATCCAATCATGCATGATCATAGGATAGTTGAAGAATATGAATGCATGATGAAAATTGGTGTCTGACGAAATTGTGCATGCATTAGCATCCGCATCAAATGTAACGAAAGAGTCAGACAACCAACAGTTATTAAGTTACAACTCATCAAGTAGCACATCCAGAAAAGTTCAAGAGTTGCAACTTAAAAAAAAGCCCATATATCGACCCGCTTAAAGACTAACTCAAACTTCCTCCCCCTTTGTCATCAAATGACCAAAAGGTGAGGAATTTGAGGACTAGCACCCCTAAAGAAAATCATCATGGAGAGGTGATGACCCACAAGTATAGGGGATCAATCATAGTCCTTTCGATAAGTAAGAGTGTCGAACCCAACGACGAGCAGAAGGAAATGACAAGCGGTTTTCAGCAAGGTAATGTCTGCAAGCGCTGAAATTATAAGTAACGAGTAGTTTGGTAGCAAGATAATTTGTAACGAGCAAGTAACGGTAATGGTAATAAAAGAGTAGCAAGGTAGCCCAATCCTTTTGAGGCAAAGGACAGGCCAAAATGATCTCTTATGATAAGCAAAGCGTTCTTGAGGGTACACGGGAATTTCATCTAGTCACTTTCATCATGTTGGTTTGATTTGTGTTCGCTACTTTGATAATTTGATATGTGGGTGGACTGGTGCTTAGGTGTTGTTCTTACTTGAACAAACCTCCTACTTATGATTAACCCCCTCGCAAACATCCGAAACTATGAGAAAAGTATTAAGAATAAATCTAACCATAGCATTAAACTTTTGGATCCAAATCAGTCCCTTTACGGAATAGCGCATAAACTAGGGTTTAAGCTTCTGTCACTCTCGCAACCCATCATCTAATAACTACTCCACAATGCATTCCCTTAGGCCCAAATATGGTGAAGTGTCAAGTAGTCGACGTTCACATGACACCACTAAGGGAATCACAACATACATATCATCAAAATATCGAACACATATCAAGTTCACATGATTACTTGCAACAAGATTTCTCCCGTGACCTCAAGAACAAAAGTAACTACTCACTAATGATAATCATGCTCAAGATCAGAGGGGTATTAAATAGCATAATGGATCTGAACATATAATCTTCCACCAAATAAACCATATAGTAATCAACTACAAGATGTAATCAACACAACTAGTCACCCACAAGTACCAATCTATAGTTTTGGTACAACGATTGAACACAAGAGATGAACTAGGGTTTGAGAGAAGATGGTGCTGTTGAAGATGTTGATGGAGATTGCCCTCCCCAAGATGGGAGAGTTGTTGGTGATGATGATGACGATGATTTCCCCCTCCGGGAGGGAAGTTCCCCCGGCTGAATCGCTCCGCCGGAGGGCAAAAGTGCTCCTGCTCAAGTTCCGCCTCGAGACGGCGGCGCTTCGTCCCAAAAGTCCTCTCTTTATTTTTTTCTTGGTCAAAATGACTTAGATACCATAAGAGGGGCACCGGAGGTGGGCCGAGGAGGGCACAACCCACCAGGGTTCTGCACAACTCCAAATGAGCTGAAACTTCACGAGGAATTTTTATGGAACAAATAAGAATTATTGGAGCAAATAACTACCGGAGGGGGTCCACCAGGTGGGCACAACCCACCTGGTGAAGTTTCAGCTCATTTGGAGTTGTGCAGAATAGGTAGCCTGACGTCGTTTTTTTAGGTCCAGATTTCCAGCTGCCGGAATTCTCCCTCTTTGTGTGAACCTTGCATATTATGAGAGAAAAGGCATTAGAATTACTCCAAAAGGCATTATTATGCATAAAAACATCATAAATAACAGTAGGAAAATATGATGCAAAATGGACGTATCAACTCCCCCAAGCTTAGACCTTGCTTGTCCTCAAGCGAAAACCGAAATCGAAAAACATGTCCACATGCTTAGAGAGAGAGAGAGGTGTCAATAAAAACAAAATACGGACATAGAAGCATCATGTATATTATTATAACAGCAACAAACTTTAACATAGAACTTTATCACATAACTTTTATCATAAACTTCTCATGAATAAGTAACAATTCATCACAACATCAAAGTATAAAGCATAAACTCTATTGAAAACCAACAAACTATGTTCTCAGTCAACTTTGCAACTACAATTCATCATCTTTTCAGGAAGGGTCATGTATCAGAGCCTTTTTGGCAAGTCCACATACTCAACCATCATATAGTCTTCTATGATTGCTAACACTCACTGCATACACATGAGCAAAACATTTCAACCGGACACATAGAAAGATAGGGGCTTAAAGTTTCGCCTCCCAACATACTCACCTCGAGGGTGATGTCAACAATAATAACTCATGCTACTCATATCCAACTAGATATATGTGCCTAGATTTTTCCTCACCACATGATGCTTGCCAAAAGAGAATATAAAAAGGAATAGAGAGAAGAACTTTGACTCTTGCATAAAAGTAAATACATAAAAGTAAAAGATAGGCCCTTCGCAGAGGGAAGCAGAGGTTGCCATGCGCTTATTTGTTTGTATGCTCAATCTCTTAGTGCAAAAGAATGTCACGTTATATTGCCCCTTGTGATAGCAACCTTTATTATGCAGTCTGTCGCTTTTATTCTTTGCCATCACAAGTTCGTACAACGCTCAATTTTCTCTTACACTAAATGATCCAACACTTTTAGAAGCAATTTTGATTGCCCTATTTGCACCGATGACAACTTACTTGAAGGATCTTACTCAATCCATAGGTAGGTATGGTGGACTCTCAAAATAAGATTTGGGTTTAAAGGTTTTTGGATGCACAAGTAGTATCTCTACGTAGTGCGGAATTTTTGGCTAGCAAAGATGGGGGCAAGCACCACATGTTAAAGGATCTATTACAATATAACTTCTATGTGAATATGAACAAACATAAATCATTACGTTGTCTTCCTTGTCCAACGTCAACAATTTTGGCATATAATATTTTGATGGGGGCTCACGATCATAAAAGATGTCCAGGATAGTGTATTTTCTTGTGAATATTCTCTTCCCTTATTAATTCTTTCATGAATTGCATCATTGACCAATGCTATGTTTGTCAATCTCAATAAAATTTCCTACTTATACTCTTCCTTATGTGATGTCATTACTTACCATAAAATTAGCATATGATCTTTTTCATTTATTTCCTTTCTTTTTATTGAACATGAAAGTAAAGAAAACAAAACTCAAACTAAACTTTATTATATATATCTTGCACACGATTACAGAGATAGATCACTAAGCAAACACTCGAAAAGAAAGCATCGAACTAAACTTTTATTCATCTAAAGAAAAAGATAACTATGGATCGAACTAAGATAAGTAAAGGCAAAAGATAGTGGAGGTGATACGATACCGGGCACCTCCCCCAAGCTTGGCACAAGCCAAGGGGAGTGTCCATACCCGATTACTCAATTTTCCTTTGGTGAAGAAGAAGGAGGTGGTGGTGATGAAGTAGAGGGTTTGTCTTTCTTCCTTAGCTTACGCTTGAGGACAGAATTTTCCTCCTTTAAATCACCGATCTCCTGCTCGAGCTCTACTATCCTTTTGCATAATTCTTGCTTGTTTTCCTGCAAGAGATGAAAAGGGATAAACTGGACCTTAGGTTTCTTTGCTTTGCTGGGGAGACTTGATTTCTTGAATTCCATGTTCATGTCCCCAGGTTGAGGCAATGGAACTTCAGCTTCGTCTGAGCTTGTCTCCTCCTCCCTTTTAGGGTCATAGTCTTCTTCTTCCTTTGAAGTCCAGCTATAGTGTTCCACATCCCCATAAACCTTGGGGTTTGCGATATAATCAGCAACATAGCTCTCACCCTCCGAGTCTTGGGATGACATATTTTCAGATCTGTCAGGAAAACAACGAGAAAAGAAAACAGAGGATTTATCCGTGATACGGTGGTCAATAGGTTCGGGGGGTATATAAAGATTTTTTATCTTGGGAAAGAAGTAAGCGGAAGAAAAACAGAGTCCGGAAGGTACCCGAGGTGGGCACAACCCACCTGGGCGTGCCTGGGAAGCCAAGCTTTTCAGGCGCGCCCAGGTGTCTTGTGCCCACCAGGGGTGCCTTCCTGGTTGTTTTGTATTATCCTAATTTTTGTTATATTCCAAAACTGACAAAAAATATTTTTGCAGATTTTTCGGATTCTGTTTACTTACCGTATCACGTACCTCCTCTTTTTCAGTTATTCTGGAGTGTTCCGGAAGGTTTCCTTTATGTGTTCTTCCGGTGTCATAGTTTGGATAATATTGCTTTCAACATTAATGGGCATACCTGAGATATAATGTTTTATTCGTTGCTCATTAACAACCTTTGGGTTAGTACCTTCGGCATTATTTATCTTGATGGCTCCGGATCGATAAACCTCCTCGATAACATAAGGTCCTTCCCATTTGGATAGGAGTTTTCCTGCAAAGAATCTGAAACGAGAGTTGTACAAAAGAACATATTCTCCAACTTTGAACTCACGCTTTTGGATTCTTTTATCGTGCCATCTTTTAACTTTTTCTTTAAATAACTTGGCATTTTCATAGGCTTGGGTTCTCCATTCATATAGTGAGCTAATATCAAATAACCTCTTTTCACCGGCAAGTTTGAAATCATAGTTGAGTTCTTTAATTGCCCAATATGCTTTATGTTCTAACTCAAGAGGTAAATGACAAGCTTTTCCATAAACCATTTTATAAGGAGACATACCCATTGGATTTTTATATGCTGTTCTATAAGCCCAAAGTGCATCATCTAACTTCTTAGACCAATTCTTTCGAGATCTATTGACAGTTTTTTGTAATATTAATTTTATTTCTCTATTGC